>JANHMN010000003.1:41980580-42038461 GCA_030674055.1 Rhabdomys pumilio | reverse complement strand
AGCATGTTCGTGTACATATAGGTGCATGTGCATGCATGTAGAGGTCAGATAGCAGAGAACCCTGTTTGAAGCAGGCTTTCCTGGTCTGCCACTGTGGACACAAGGCTAGCTGGCTGGTGAACTTCAGGAGTTCTCTCTCTGCCTCCCGTCTTGCCGTGGGAGCACTGGGCTTATAGAAGTGTGTACTGCACCAGCTTCACGTAGACTCAGGGGATCTGGGCTCAGGCACTCACACTGAGTATACCTTCCCAACTGAGCCACCTTCCCAACCTATAACGCAGTGTTGAAGACAATGATGTACTTCCTAACTACAAAAACCCGACCAAAGCCTACAGATGGCTGGAGGTGGTGCCAGACACCTTTGATCTCGGCATTCGAAGAAGGTGGATCTCTGTGAGTTCCAGGCCAGTGATGGCGACAAAGTGAGACCCTGTCTCAAACAACAAAATCTTACAAGTATTAATGTAAGAAACCTCCACAATCTAACTGTTTCAAACAAGGAAAAACAGGAACCTAAACTGGCTAATATTATTCTATTAAAAAATAACAGGGCCAACAATATGGCTCAGAGGGTAAAGGCACTTGCCATCAAGACTGATGACCTGAGTTTGATCCCCAGAACCCACAACATCCCCAGTGAACAGCACTGAAGTTGTCTTCTTACCTTCACACTCATGCTGGGACACACATACATACACAAACAAAATAAAAATAAATACAAGCTAAAAAAAAAAAGTATGCGTATGTAGGCATGGTGCTTATCTGTGACCCCAGCACTCAGGGGGGACGACCTGGATTCCCAGGCCAGCCTGAGGGAGCACAGCAAGTGTGAGGCCAAACTAGGTTGGTACAGGAGACCCTGTATCAAATCAAATAAATACAATGTATAAATTCAATTAAAATAAATGAAAAATAAACTTATGTGTAAAGGCCGGGGAAATGGCTTAAGGTGAGCACTTGCCTGGCGTGCTCCAGCCCTGGATTCCACTCCCAGCTCCAAACAACTCAAGACTTATGTATATGGTTTCAACCCTGTTACTACTGGGAGACACTGAATATTTTTACATGTTTGCTTGTGTTCTACAGGAAGCATACACACTACACATGCAACTGGGCAAGCAAGAAGAAAAACATGGTAAAGAAAGACTCCAAGCTACAAGGCTTGCTGGTACCTTCCCCTTTAGGATATACCTGAGGCCCTGTTCCAGCGGCCATACAGTCCCACGAAGAGCTCAGGGTTGTCCAGATACCTTCAGGGAGAAACATTTGGGAAAGGAGAGTGATGTGTTAAGATGAAGTATCCTCTAGACACACACACACACACACACACACACACACACACACACACACCACACACACTCCACTTAGGAAAGACAGACACTACTTCAGGCTCCTGTCCCTTCCCTTCTGGTTCTCTAATCTGGACTGTCAGGCTGGCTCCTATCGTTCATCTGATCTCTCCTGCAATCATCCAAACTTTTTCAAGCCCCACCCTTCTGCTTCTTAGTCCCTACTATGCCCTGTCCAGGCTATGGATCTACTTCAGGCTTCTTGCTTCTGTGATTCCATAAGGGTCCGATGGCACTCTCTGACCAGGCCCAGTGCTGTCCCTCCAAGCTCACAACGTACTTCTGGCTTCCCCGTGGCCTGACCTCCATCATGTCCTCTCTGTTCCATGCTCTTAGACCCATGGGCCTCACAGTTCCTCACACTTCCCATTCTTCTGTGATGCCTGGTGTACAGTCTGCTTTTATGTCTCCACTTGACAAAAGCTGGAGTCATCAGAGAGGAAGGAGAGTCAGTTGAGGAAATGCCTCCATGAGATCCAGCTGTAAGGCATTTTCTCAATTAGTGATCGAGGGTGGGAGGGCCCCTTGTGGGTGGTGCCATTCCTGGGCTGGTGATGGTTCTATAAGAAAGCAAGCTGAGGCGGGCGGTGGTGGTGCACGCCTTTAATCCCAGCACTTGGGAGGCAGAGGCAGGCGGATTTCTGAGTTCGAGGCCAGCCTGGTCTACAGAGTGAGTTCCAGGACAGCTAGGACTACACAGAGAAACCCTATCTTGAAAAACAAAACAAAACAAAACAAAACAAAACAAAACAAAACAAAACCAAAAAAAAAGAAAAAAGAAAAAAAAAAAAAAAAGAAAAGAAAGCAAGCTGAGCACGCCATGTGAAGCAAGCCAGTAAGCAGCAGCCTCTGCATCAGCTCCTGCCTCCAGGTTCCAATACGATGTGGAAGTGTAAGCCAAATCAACCCTCCCCTTCCCAGTTTGCTTTTTGTTCCTGGTGTTTTGTTGCAGCAACAGAAGCCCCTAATTAAGACACACTTGGTTTGCCAGGCAGTGGTAATCCCTTTAATCCCAGGCAGAGGCAGACGGACCTCTGTGAGTTTGAGGACAGCCTGGTTTACAGTGCGAGCTCCAAGACAGCCAAGGTGACACAGAGAAACCCTGTCTAGAAAACACACAAACAGGACACCTGGCTTGGCCTTTCCCACCCTGACCCCAGTCCCTGGCAGATAGCTGTTCTCCTCTTAGGACAAAGCTCAGTGGTTGGTAAACTAGGAAGCTTCCCTGAACGGCACTAGGCAGAAAGTGCCAGTCCCTTACGGGTGCTTGCATACTCTGTACAAAGGTCTGATGCCCTGGCAATGCTGGTATGCAGGAAAAGCCAGGTTTGACTCTAGCCCCAGGACAAGTGAGAAGCCAGGAGTAAGACCTAGTCCAAAAAAGTCTTACTTGGAGGATCTAACTTTCCCTCTACTTCTCTCTCTCTCTCTCTCTCTCTCTCTCTCTCTCTCTCCCTCTCCCTCCCTCCCTCTCTCCCTCTTTTTTCCCTCCTTCTTTCCTCTCATCCTTATTTTTTCTCCCTTCATTTCTCTCCCATCTTTCCTTTCTTCCTACCCCAAGTGAAACCAAGCAGAGTGAAGTCACATTTGAAATTTCAGAAGCTAAGGCAAGAGGATTGATGGGACCTGTGAAATGACACCTAAGGTTGTTCTCTAGATTCTGCAGTCATGCAGGCATGTGCATACATATAACCTTACACCCTACCCAGTGCAATCATGCAGGTGTGTGCACACACATAACCTTACACCCCACCCACTGCAATCCTAGAAATATGCTGAGAACTAGGAAATGGCAATGTTTTTAGCATTGCCCCTTGGCAGCCCTTTGGGTTACTGCACCAAACCTCTCCACATGGTGGACTTCAATCCAAGTCACCTCTGCCCCAGGATGCCAGCATGTTTTTTCTGTTCTACACCACGTGGTGAGCACAGACCCTGTCTGTGAAGCATGGCCCATTCATCTACGTCTCAGGGAAGAAAAAGCTACACGGGGTGGGGGTTCTCTCAGGAGTTACAGGGAGCTGGGGTGGAACAGAGGATTGAACCCAGGGGGACCTCAGTGTGGAGACTGAGGCAGCTTTACCTCAGTCATAGCTGGGTCTGAGTCACACAGACAGGCCCATGGATGCCCTCAGGAAATGAAACTGACTGGCTGACTAGGTGGATGAATTAATGAATGCAGAGACATCAAAAACCTGCCTCCCCCAAGCCTACCTGCAGACTCCCGGGGGCACCTGCCCCCATGAAAAAAGGCTTTCTCCAACTTGGGTAGAACATATCTCTGTTCATTTATTGCCCCAGGCCACCACCCTCACCTGCTCTGGCTGCTTCCTGTTACATGACCTCGGCCAGGCTGGTCACACAGCATTCCTTAATGCTTACGGCACCACTATAACTTGGACACACAATGCACAGTCTCTGTTGCCAGGACATATGGGCACAGAATGTGGACAAAGGAAACTAAATTCGTGCTAGAGAGACTCAAAGCTCTGCCTGAGACATAAGTCAGCATACGAACTGAAGCTGCGGTGTTTGTGAACTCCCTGCTTTGTCCCTCATTCTATGAAACAGGAGTATTAACCTGTGACTCCTGATCTTTTTGTTTTCGAGCCATCTGCTCACTCCACTGGATTTCATTTCAAAAGGAAACTATTCCACTGCTGTGGAGACAATATCACACACTGTGGCTGGAACAGAAGTAAGTAGCAGATCCGACAATAGGGGTACATTAACCAAGCAGGCCAAAGTATCCTAAGAACAGGAAGTGTAGCAGCCTGGTGGGTGTTCCCTCGACTGCTCACTCTTTTCTCAGAGATCTCCTCTCCCTAGAATCCAGCTAACAATTCTGGAGATAGCCAGGAAATCTTACTTCTGTTAGAACCTCAGTCTCCTGTGAAGGCCATCCTGGAAGATCAGGGTTCAGGACCTTCAGGGATTCCCCAACTGGTGTCTGCTGTCCTTGGTGCTGAAGCACATATCCTAGGGACCCAGCAGATGCCACATTTCCTCACAATAGAGCAAGCCCTAAGATCAACATCAAACCGTCCTTGGTGCTGAAGCACACAGCATCATGTCTCCTTTCAAAGCCATTTGTGTGGCTCTTCCATTCCCAGAGCCAACTTCTTGCCGCTATCCTAGGTGCTGAATGGCAGTTCAGAGGCAACAGCACAAACGTGTGTCTGTCCTTGGTGCTGAACGCCAGCACAATGGCTGCCTTCTATCCTTACCAACCGCTTAAAGTACAACTGTCAGGATGTAAAGACTCACATGCTGAGGGCAAGGCACTAACCCTGGAAGTACGGAGATGGGGTGACTGAGTAGAGGTGTAGGCTCATAGACTACAGCCTGTAAGTTGTGGTGTGTTGCATGCAATGGGCCTGGAACTCTGTACAGAATATGTTTACTCCCTGTTTGCAGCTTATGACCCAGGTGCTACTTATATAGCAGTTTACAGTGGGAGAACACCAGGGCTCACAGAAGTCAAGGTACTCACCCAGCACCCAGAATAGTGGGCCAGAAGCTAACCCTGGGCAGCATGGCTCCAGAGCCCAAAACTCTCTCCTGCTGGAATGCATGGCAGAGAATTCACTTGAGGCTGCAGAAGGCTGTGGCTCTGTGGGTGGCTGCCTACCCATCCCTTCTGCTCGTCTCTGGGGTCTGAACTCTCCCCCTACCTGAGGGGTGCTTGGCTAGTACGGGGTGAGGCAGACCTTCACACTCACTTCTGCTTCTGCCTAGTTATCTCTTCGGTGTTGGGAAGGCAGTTTGTCCATGGCAAGGACCCATAAAGCCACTTGAGCATACAGTAGCCCAAGGTCTGAAGATCGCTGCGGCGGGAGGGCCCTGGGGAGAAAAGGGGAGAGGTGGTAGTTTAGTCTCGCTGTTCCACCTCTTCATGTGTCTATCCCCAGCTCTCCACTCCAGCTGTGAAACAGTCTTAGCCATCACTGCTCAGTCCCTAGCCTCCCTTATACTCCCCAAGACTCTCACATACTCTGCTGCTGTCACCCACTCCAGTACTCCACTGCCCCGTCTGCTCATCCTGTTAACACAGTTATCCAGGGAGCCCTGGGTGCCTGTGCACCAGGCCTGGCCTCTCAACTCCCAAATAGTTCATTTCCCATTTAGGTAAGTGGGGAAGATTGTGGTGCTGAGCCACCTCATCACAGAGGGGAGGGAACGGGGCAATATCCTTTTGCCTAACTCACTCTTCAGACAGCTGTGTACTAAGTTGTTTTCCCTCCTGCCCCCAGTGCAGTACAGGCACCTCCCATGCTCAGCATGTGTGCAGGCAGACGGATGGTCATGACACTGAGATTCAAGAAAGAGGGGCTGGGGAACCTGTGGAGGGCTGTCAGCCCTCTTTGCACATTTTCCCTGGATAACCTGATCTTCTTGTTCAATGCTTTAACTCCCACAAGACCACAAAGATCTCATGCTCCAGCAGCAGATGGCCCCCATTTCTGCAGCTGCCCTTCCTAGGTGACCCTAAACAGTACTCACCATCTCCCAAGTCTGCCACATTGGAAATCTGAATCTCTGGAAATATCCCCACTACTCAAAGGCCACCATGCAGTTCTCCTTGGTTCTGAAGAAGGGAACAAATCCCTCACATGGCCAGGACACTCCTATATTCCCAGTCCCCACCATAGCACCTTTATGCTCCTCCACTTCTGGTGTCTATTACTCATGATCAAGATTGTGGAGGCCATGGGTGTGACTGTAACATGTAAGAGGCATGTCATGGTGGAGCTCCTCTCACCGCATCCCTTGTGCACATCCACGCTAATGAACTCCAGGTCCCCATCGTGTGGACTCCTGCTGCCTTCTCTGTAGGCCACGTGTTTGCCACCTGGGCAGTATCGGTAGGTGAAGCCATAGCCCACCAGGGTCACCTGTGGATGAAGAGGAGGCACTCAGACCTGAGGTTAGGGTTGCAGTGTGGGCACAGATGCCTGTGTCAATAGCTGCCTACCTCATCCCAACAGTTGTAAAGAAGACTTGTGGTTGGCTATTGATTGCAGAAGGCTAGACATAAATTCAGCAACATCCCTACTTTGGGTCCAACATTATAGTGGACCAAGTGTGGAGTGGGGACTTCTCACATTACAAAGGCTGGGAGTAGAGAGCAATGGAGAGAAAACAGGGACAAGACAAGATACATCTTTGATGGGCTGGAGAGATGCCTGAGCAGTTCAAGGCACTGGCTGCTCTTCAGAGGATCTGAGTTCAATTCCCAGCACCCATATGGCAATTCACAATAGACTGTAACTCTGAATCCAGGGAGTCCTACACCCTCACAAATATATACATGCAAGTGAAACACTAATGCTCATAAAATTAAAATAAATAGATCTTAAAAAAATACACCCTTGAAAGACATGCTCTTGGGCTCGACTTCTCCTAATTCCCACCACCTTGTAGAGATGGCACCAAATGATGGCTCCAGCACTCAACAAGTCTAGTGTGGAGTCAGAGCCCTTTGATCAAGGCACACACAAACCCCTACTCTGAACACTAAGCTTTCAACACACAGCTGCTTTGTTCTCTCGACCTGGCTTGAACTCCTAGCACTCACCTGCCTCGGGTTCTACAGCACCACCATGTGCCTTTGGAGAGAGACTCAGATCCAAATGCGAACACTGTTTTTGGAGACTCATAAAGCCCAGGCTGACCTGAAACTCCACACATAGTTGAGGATGACTGATCATTTTTGTTTTGTTTGAGACAGGGTCTTTACACAGCCCTGGATATATTGGAACTCACTATGTAGTCCAAGCTGGCCTTGAACTCAGAGATAAGCTGGCCCTGCTCCCAAGTGCTGGGATTAAAGGAAGGCATGCACTATTGCACCCAGCTTAGGGTGACTGAACTCCTGATCCTCCTACCGTCTCTCTAAATGCTGGAATGATAGGTGTGTGCCAATGTGCCCAGTTTATGAAGTGCCAGAGATGAACCCAGGGTTTTATACATGCTAGGCAACGGAGTCACATCCCCAGCACCACAAAAGAGAGAGAGAGAGAGAGAGAGAGAGAGAGAGAGAGAGTGTGTGTGTGTGCGCGCGCGTGTGTTGGAGGGGTTTGGCTCTCACCTGGCTCAGATCCTCTGGATTCACAAAGACATTCTCAGCTGTCAGGTTCCCGTGAACATACTCGTTTTCATGGAGATACTCCAGAGCATCCAGCTGGAGGAAGAACGTACTGAGGTGGCATGACAGAGCAATGACAAATTGGAAAGGGGCAAAGCTGTCAACCTGGGGACCGTCACTGTGAATGGAGTATCCTGCCAAGTTCTAGGGTAGCATTCACTGTGTGGCATGCCGGTGGAGAATTCAGCAGACAGCTGGTGTTTGGCTTTTCCTCTACCTCCTGTGCTGACTTAACGTCCCCCTGCAGCAATAACGAGCACCCTGCACTGTCCGAGTTCTGCTAATTTTTCTAAGAGAGAAGGCAAATGGTTAAGGCCCTCAGTGAGGGTTCTAGGTAGGCGCTTGGGTGCTGAGCTACAACCCTTCCCAGGAATTTCTGCCTGTCTGTCTAGCTCCACCTTTTACACAAAGCTTTGGAGTGTTTCAAGGATTCATCTGGGTACCAGTTACACCTTCTCTCCACCTTATCTCTCCCAGACACCTCCTCGACCCCAGGGCTGAGCTGTCAGTCAAGAACCACTTGTTCTTCTGTCTTCTAGTCTCTCCCTTCCCTGGCCAGGATGCTCTGCAGGCCCCATCTTCTTCCAGCCGAACCTTCATCTTGCCTCTAATTTCCTTACTCCAGCTCACCTCCACATGGCCTGAGGGTGTTTCTGCCTCACCTACCCAACTTTCTCATGGCTCCCCAGTATCCTCTGTTACCTACCTGGTCTGGTTGTTGCTTGCTGTTCTCTGCACACACTGACCCCTCCCCCCACCATACACTGAATTAGAACATTGACCTCACCTAACAAGCACATCACCCCCTTGGCATTTATATCACTCCAGCGGTATGATCTGACGCCTCCTTCATTAAGCACAGGTCATTTCTAACAGCCAACTGTTTGCCAGAGCCCTGTCCACCTAACTGTAAGAATGAAGTCATGAAAACAGGATTGGCTGCCTTCTGTTCCACCCTAGCCAGAGAAAACTTGGTATTTGGTGACTAGTGAGAGCATGAATGAGTGAATGAATGAATATGGGAATAAGTGAATGAGTAGCATCTTTGTACATCTTTGTGGTGGTTTGAATGAGATGTCCTCTAAATAGTCTTGGGTATTTGAATACTTGGTCCCTAGTTGGTGCAACTGTTTGAGAAGCACTAGGACACGTAGCCTTGTTGGAGGGGTGTCCTGCCATTCCCATCACACTCAGTACACTCTTTCTTAAGTGTCTTATCACAGTAAGAGAAGAGTAACTAAGACAGCCTTGGCCCAAGTGGTCTCCTTGGTTGCCACCAAGGCGGTCTTGTACACTACCACCATTCCTTATCCCAGCACCTTGCTAGTTCCCACTCATCCTGAGAGCACAAACTCACAAACCATGGCCTGCACCCTCTGTTCCAGGCTGGACCTCCTGGCTTATCTTATGGGGCTTCATCGTCCACCAGGCTAGACCACTGGCATCCTGCCCTCTGTGCACCCATGAATATCACTTAATCAGCCTGATGGAAGTTGGGGTTTAAAGAGGGTATGGGATGGTTTTAAGGTACGTACCAGCCTGCAGGTCACCTGCAGCACACATCTCTCTGATACCACATGCTTTGGGTTATCATCCAGGGCTGACTGAAGGCTCCTCCCCAGGCAGGGGAACACTAGGAACCTAGAAGACAGAGGACCTGGGAGCTGGAGATGTGGGATGCCAAGTCCTGCAAGATGTTCTACAGAGACTGGGCAGGGCAAGCTAGGACACTTGTCTCCACCAAGCTAACCTACAGCTGTGTATTCCTGCCACTAGGTTCACTGTCCCCATTTCCTGTAAGTTCTCATACTGCAGTTAAGGGGATTGAGGTGCCTCACCCCGTAGTCTCATAACAATCCATAAACAAGTCCATTTCCTTGTACCAATGCCCACATCCTGGTTCTTGGCAGGCAGGGAGTCTTTCAGGTATCTCTTAGCCCTCGTTCTCTGCTGCTTTTCCACTTTGCTTTTTCCCCTTTCCCTCTGCTACCCAAAATGAATGAATGAATGAATGAATGAATGAATGAATAAATAAATAAATAAATAAATAAATAAATAAAAATTTAAAAAGCACAGTTACAGGGCAGTGGGACTTTGGTCACCTGCTGCTCTGCAAGTCAAGCTGAATAAAACCCATCATTTGGTAAGCTGGACCTACCCTAATCACGAGGCACAGTCCCATCCTGAAGGAAGGCAATCCAATCCTTCTTTGTCCCCCTGAGAAACGGCCACTCATGTAACAGAGGGACCACTGGGTGGGGGTAGCAGGAGTGAGCAACAAATGAGGAGGCTCACCTGTACTTGTCCTGGTGAATGCCAAATCCGACACAGGTGGGGACGGCGAGGAGTGGAACCAAGCACTGCTTCTTCCACTTGTTCACTGCAGGAGGCAGAGACTCGGGGTCAGATCCATGGTCAATGCCAGTCCCAAAGAAACAGCCTCTGCTCAGGCCAGAAGCAGAGAGAACCCAAACCAGACTCTGGGTCTCTTCATTGGTCCTCACTGGTATGACAGCCTTGTGGCTGCCAGTGAGAAGAGGTGGGGACAGGTGGGCATATGTGATCCATGTCTACAGGTGACTTCTGAGCAAGCATGCACAAAGCTGGCATGAGGGGAAGAGGGTAATCGCAACAGGGCAGGGCTCCGGTAGGCTCGGTTGGTAGGGTGCCTGCCCAGCATGTACAATAATGCTCTATTCTCATCACTGAACAAAAGTTCCTGTGGTGGAGCACACTGGTAATCCTGCTACTCAGGAGTCCACGGTCGTCCTCGGCTACATTTCTAGTTCAAGGGACCCAGGACTACATGAGACCGAGTCTCAAAAACAGAAAAGAAGTGGTGACCAGGGCGATCTTTGAGTATAGGTGCAAAGCTGACAAGACTGACAGAAGTCTAGGCAGCCATGGAATCACTGGGCTCCTGTGCTAGAGCAGAGGACTGTGTGTGTGGAGATCTGGCCAGGTATAGGTGGCTAGGGGAAAGCCATTGGGCGAGCATTTCAGCTACTACCTAGGAGGTAAATCCTTCCCACCAGGCCAGTCTCAGGGCAGCAATACAACAGGACTGAGTGCGGCTGGAGAGAGACAGAGCATGCAGGGTGGCATTTTCACAGACTTATACAACCCGGATCCATGGCTCACAGAACACAGAAAAAAATGTTTAGGCACCAAGCATTGTAATTTTGTTTTGAATGTAACCAATTTGGTTAAAAGTTTTCCTAACAATTTCGGATGTCACAGCCAGCACACAGTGTTCACGACAGTCACCACTTGTCTCTCAGAGCTGCTACAGATCAACCCCATCTGTCCTCCCAGGTTGGAGGGCTGAGGGTGATGGGGGATGGCTTGTGCATGCAGGTAGGATGCACACTTAGGTCTTTGGTCACATCATAAAATATCTCGAGGACCCTGTCACCCAACCCAACTCCCCTGCCCAGATCCCGTGGGATACCTTGCAGAGGCTTGGCTGCTCTCTGAAAGAAGTTCTGCTCATTGAAAAGGCGCCCATCCTTGGAGTCCTGAGGGTGACAAGAGAGCAGAAACTGTCACACCGAGCTCTCCTGGACAAGGGCCACAGACTCCCAGAAGACCTCACTGCCACATCAGCAGATTCAGTCTCTTCCTGTCCTACACCAGACCCAGTTCCTGGAGTGCCATGACTGAGCTGGCTTTACTTCCCAGGGCCCAGCTCACTTTGATTATTTTATGGCAAAATCCAGACACTTGCCTCCAGATATGTGGCCCTCAGCTAAAACCTTAATTTTCAAGCCTCCCTTTCAATGAGGCATGGCTTCATGACCAAGTTCCAGCCAATGAGGACATGACCAGAACTTCCAGATCAACCTAGTCTATGTAGTTAAAACCTGTCAAAAACAAACAACAAACAAACAAACAAACAAACAACAAACGTACACATCAGAGGCTGTCTTAGGGGACAGTTCAGTATTTCAGAGCACAGGTTGCTCTTGCACAGGACCCAGGTTTGGCTCCCAGAACCTACTATCACACAGTTCACAACCGCTTGTAACCCTGATTCTAGGGGAGCTGGCACCCACTGTTGGCCTCTGTGGGCACCAAACATGCAAGTCAGGCAAAATACTTATACACATAAATAAAAAATATATATTCTAAAGACTGGATCTTTTTCATATATATATCTATATACACATATCTATCATTCATACATATGTACATACATACCTATGAATCAGTCCAGCCTAATTTTTTAGTTATACATAGTACTCTTGCTTGGTTCTTATGACCACAGTGTTAAACACAGCTAGGTTTCTGTCCAGCATCCTTCTCCCTTTCTCTCTTCTCCTGGTCTCCCTTCCCTTCCTTTTCTCTCCCACCTCTACATCCCCTTAATTCTTCTAGGACACGGCCTCATGTAGCCAAGGCTCAAACTATTGATGTAGCTGGACTGTGAATACTTGATCCTCCTGCCTCCACATTCTAAGTAGTGTGATGACAGGCATGCACCACACCTGGCTTGTGTGGTGCTGGGGGTGGAACCTGGGACTCTGTGCATGCTGGGCAGGTACTACACGGACTGAGCTGCATCTCCAACCTGACTCTTTCTTTCCTGCCTTTTTCTCCCCATCTCTCTCCACTCCTTTCTTCTCATCTGTTAAGTTTGGAATACAATAGCTACCTCAAAGGCTTGCTGATAGAATCCAGGGACAGTGCAAGGGAACCACTTAGCTGGGGTCTGTCACCCAGGAGCTATGTGGCAGTGGCACTAGGCCTCGGGGTTCCTGCACAGACATATTCCACCCCGACATCCTCTTTCTCATGCTCTCACTCTCTCCACTTTCTGGTTGCCACAACAGGAGCTGCTCTTGGCCACACCCTTTCCACATGATTGACAAGTGAGCTGCATTGCTTGGCAACGCTTTCCCTATATGGCAGACTCATATTTCTGAAACCATGACCCAAATAAATCGTTCCCTCCTCGATGTATTTTACAGACATTTTGTAACAGTGACAAAAAGGTGACAAATACAGTATGTGACAGTCACACTCTATGTATGAAGTGGGCAGCAGAGGGCAGGTAGACGCAGGAAGCTAGCTGTACTGATGCAGAAACTTGAAGCTGACGGGGGACAAGATTCCATGGCCAGGAAACAGCAGAGGCAGATGTAAGGACAAGCCTTACCTCTGCTCCCCAGAACGAGGAAGGAATGTTCCCAGAGTCACATTCCAGGAGCACCCTCTTTTCAGGGCGGGCTCCGCAGGCTACATGGGGGCTCAGAGGTCAAGGATTAATTTGAAAAGCCCCACACCTGCCTTTCGGAGGTGCCTGCTCCTGGACCACTCACCAGTTTGAGTGAGAATCTCCACTTCTGGGTCCTTGATTCACAGGAGACAGCACAAGTGGGCTCAGCTGTAGAATGGCAAGAGAGAAACTTCAGAACCAAAGGGGAGCACCAGGGCCTGATCCTGAGCTGCTCATAACCAAGAACCAGTTCTCTGGCTCCCATGGGGAAGTGCATACTTGGTGCTCAACACCTGTCCCTTCGTGTTTCCTGCCTCTTTCTTATCTTCCTTCCTCTCTTCAAAGTACCAAGGATTGAATCTAGAGTCTTGCATTAGCCAACTGTGATAGATTTGTCAACTTGACACAACCCAGAATTAACTGGGAACAAAGTCTCAGTTGGGGGTTGTCTATATTGGTCTGGTCTGTAAGGGAGTGTCTTCATTGATGTGAGACAGCGTAGCCATGTGGATGGCACCAGTCCCTAGGCAAAGGTTCCTGAACTGTTAAGAGTGGAGACAAGCAGATCACAAGTAAGCAAACACGTATCCAGTTTTTTTCCTGTTCTTTATGGTTGTGACCAGCCCCCTGGAGTTCCTGCCTTAATTTTTGGGTTATTATGAACAGGAACTGTGGGTTAAATGCACCTCTTTCTCCCCTAAGTGGCTTTCTGGCAGTGTTCTAATCCTCCACCACCTTCGCCACACCCTCAGCCCTGATGCCTCATCGTGACCATCAACTTGATGGGCCTGAGGAGCGACAGGGTGGGCAAGCCAGTTCTGCGTGACTCTGGTGACTTCCAGAGATGTGGAGATCCTCAGGGATCTGGCTTTAACAGTGCATTGATTCTTTGAAGGATGCAAATATAATGGCATCCCTGGGAGGTGGGGCTAAGCTGGAGGAAGGAGGTGACTGGGGCATGTTCCTGAGGGCCATCCCTTGGCCTGGTCGCTCCCCATAATGCTTTACTCTGGTTCCTGGATACCAGGTCTGAGCTTCTCTGCTCTACGTGGCCTCCCTCCCTCCCTCCCCCTAGCCCACCTCTCCTCCGTGAAGTTGCTGTCCTTGCGGTACTGCACTGCCTGGAGCAGCCCTGTGCACTGGGACAGTGTGTACCTTCATAGAGAATGCCTTGGTCATCCCGGGCCTGCAGGGCCCCCAGTGTCCAGTGCTTCCCATTCTGGTCTGTCAGCTCGGTCCCTGTGGGCAGAGCCTGGAGTGAGGTGGTCACCCGGCTCCGTTTCAGTGTCCGAGGGCTCAGCCTGTTGGAAACTGGGCTGCCTTTGGGGCTCAGGGGTCTGCTCCAGGTGCCTGCAGGGAGATGACCCAATAAAGAGAAAGCAGAATGGAGAGAAGCAGCACCCAAGACGCTATTCCTGCTTTTGTTCAGGAATTCTTCCTGACCTCCCACAGAGCAGAATCTTTTGTGAATCAGATTTGGACCCCTCCCAGTGTGTTGAGAATTCTGACTTAGACATATCCAGTCAGAATCAAATCTGAGATGAAGCAGTCAAGCTAGATAGTGGGGCCAGAAGAGATAGATGGCTGGAAGAAGTCAAGGGAAGTTTACTGGGGACAGTACATTAGAGAAGGGTTTTACTGGATACAGACATTCACCCTCAAGTATCTTAAAATGGGTCCCGGCTATGTGCTGAGCTCTGCAAAGTTTCCAGAAATGTGTGAAGATTCAGGCTTGATCTTGATGGGCCCCCAGACAGACTCTCTTGCCCAACACTATCTGGGAAGATACAGATGAATCCTGTATGGTCCTTTCTAAGAAGAATATGCAGGCCAGGAAAAGAGGCTGCAAGGGACATGGAACCATAATGATTAATATTAGTGATGAGTTGATCAATGGGGGTGGAGGGTGTCTACCAGAAGCGGCAGAGGCCTCAGATAAGCCCACATGCTCAGGAAATACTCCAAGAGATCAGGTCTCTAAATGGTCAGGGTGGGTGAATGGCAGGCCAGCTAGAGGAAAAGTCAAACTGGTCTGAAGGAACAGATTAACAGAGCTTAGAGGTGGACATCCCTCAAGTGGCTTTTCTGTTTACTGGGACGCAGAGTTAGAAATACAGTATGTGTTGCTGCCTTGTTGGAGGAAGTATGTCGCTGTGAGGGTGGGCTTTGAGACCCTCCTCCTAGAAGCCTTCACATGAAGATACAGTACTCTCAGCTCCTCCTGCACTGTGCCTGCCTGGATGCTGCCATGCCCCTGCCTTGATGATAATGGACTGAACCTCTGAACCTGGAAGCCAGCATCAATTAAATGTTGTCCTTATAAGAGTGGCCTTGGTCATGGTGTTTGTTCACAGCAATGAGACCCTAATAAGACAATGTGGTTTAAATGTCAGCCTAGACATGGCTGGAGAAAGAATTTGTGAACTGGAAGATAGAGATGAAGAAATTACTCAAAAACTGAATGTGATGGCATGTGCTCATAATCCCAGCACTCAGAAGGCTGAAGCAGGATGATTGCTGTGAATTTCAAGCCACCTTAGGCTATATGTGAGAACCTGTCTCAAGCAGACAAAAAACCCAAACAAAAGAAACTGTCTAGAAAACGAACAGAATGACAAATGATAGCAGATGGAATAGGTGCTGTTTGTGGAGTGATGAGAGTCAAGGCAGAGACCATGGTCCAACAGATCAAGACCATAGGTCCACTTGAGGGTTTAAAAGGTTTCTATAGGGATAGACAGTATATTGGACACTGGGAAGATACTGGGAAGATGCTGGGAAGAGGTTCAAGGCAGGGATGACTGACTGATGTTTCAGTTGGAATAGCAGTAGTCTTTTCTTAACCATTGTTTTAAGATTTTCTTTTTCATTATGTATATATGTGTTTGTGTGGGGGCTGGGTATTTTCACAGGACCACAGCGGCTGTGGAGGATAGAGCAGGGCACTGGATTTCCAGGATCTGGAGTGAGTTGTGAGTTGTCAGACATGGATACTGGAAACTGAACTTGAGTGCAAGCACTCCTAACTGCTGAAGCATCTCTCCAACCCTTGTCCCCACCCTGCCAAATGACCCATCTTTGTCTCATCCAGACAAGGACCAGTCCCAACTCTCACCTGTGGCTCTGTCAGGAGAACTCAAGGTGTCATCAGACCCAGAACTGTCACAGTCAGAACGGAGGGAGAATGGGAGAGAAGTGACAGTGTGTGACCATTTCACTTTCTTGGGGGAGGATTCAGAACTGGAGTTCAGGGCTCTCCTGGAGCCTAGAGGTGAACCAAATGCAGATTAGAGTTCTGAAGAAAGGGTCTTCCATGCACAGTGAAAGCAGAACTCTGCGCTCAGGGTCAACCTTGCTTTCCTCTCTGATTTCCGCAGGACAGCCCTGCTGTGTCTGCTGCTGCCCAGTGCCCAAGAGTGCCTGGTTCCTGCTGTCTCTCCTCCACTAGGCCAGCCTCTCTCTCTCTCTTTTTTTAAACATCTTTCGTCACTTGTCATTCTAGTGTCTTTTGAGCAACTTCTTTTTTTGAAAATTTTAGTTGACTGTATCCACATTATAAAACAATGTAATACACTGAAATGTCAGATGGCAACTTTTGGGAACCAGTCATCTCTTTGTACTGTGGCTTCCAGGGATAGAATGCAGTTCCTCAGGTCTGTGCAGCAAGTACTGTCATCCTCAGATCTATCTGCTGGTTCAATAATTTGTTTTTGTTTGTTTAAGAGAAAGATTTTCAGCCGGGCAGTGGTGGTGCACACCTTTAATCCCAGCAGTTGGAAGGCAGAAGTAGGCAGATCTCTGAGTTCAAGGCTAGCCTGGTCTACAGAGTGAGTTACAGGGCTGCCAGGTCTACACAGAAAAACCCTGTCAAAAAAAAACCAACCAAACAACCAAACAACCAAAAAGAGAGAGCTAAGGCCTTCTTAGATGATAAGTCTTAAACTCAAGAAGAGTCCAGTTGTCCTTCCTAGGCCTCCTAAGTGCTGGGATTACATGTATGTGCCACTGTGTCGTGCTTTTGAATAAATTCTCCAGCTCTTATCTTCTATTTGAAGTGGAAACTTCTGCTTCCTTTGGGAAGTTAGTTATGTCAAGTGATGGTTTGCTGGGGCACACAGGTGAAAGGATGTCTTGCTAAAGCAAACACGTAAAAGACTGTTTTCCTGAGGCAGACACAGGTAAAAGATGTTTTAACACAGCAAACTCATGAAAGGACCTGTGATGGAGGAGTATAAATACGACCCCTTAGAGACCAGCACTAAGCTTTGGTCTGGTTTGCTCCACCTTGCTAGTCTTCCCTAAAGACACACATGTATTGGTAGGCCTTAAATTGCGTTGTTGAGCTCAACTTGTGGTAATGCAGCCATTGAGAGGAACTCGTCCAAGAACTGCTTGTGAGGTTCCTGCTGCAGCCTGCTGCTTCCTTGGCCTTGCCTTAGGCTGGCTGGAGAGCCTGGTGGTTTCTTCAGGATTGAACTACAGCTGCCTGGTGTCTGCTTGCTGAAAGGACTGGACTGCAGCTGCTGGTTTGTTTCTGGTGTCTGCCTGCCTAGAGGATTGTCTGCAGCTACTGAATCATACTTGATGTTTGCTGCAGGACTGAACTGCTGCCAAATAAGATCAAGCTCTGGGTAGTAAGACCCTGAGCCCTAGAACCCTTCTAGTAGCAGGGTACCACTCTGTGTGTGTGTGGACTAGAGGAGCACTTGAACCCTTATTAAAAGAAGGTTGCAAAAAAATTTTGCCTACATCTATTTCATGAATTCTCTCTCTAGCTGTGTCTAGTCTGCCAGTTAAAGAATACACTTTCTTATTGCATAATTATGTAATATAGATATGCTTATATAATATGTACTTAAAGCACTTTTATTACATTTTGCAAACATATTAAACATGCTTTGCAAACATTTGTATCTTTTAATTCTTTTTGTTTTATTCTTTTAAGTGCTCTCAACAACTGAGTCATCTCTCCAGCCCCATTTTTGTTTTACACTTGAGACAGAATCTCACTCTGTCGCTCAGGACTCAGACTCATGGTGATTCTCTGCCTCAGCTTCCCAAGTGTTAGGATTACAGGCGCAGGCTACCATACCTGGCGGCAGCTGTTAATTCTGAGTGATTAAGTGATTCCAGACATCTTTAACGTCATTATAATACATGTATATGCTAAGTGGCACACTCCAGTGGCATGACAGTTGTCAACTGCCATGATTATCATTGGAAGGTACCATGGAGGCCCTGGGTAAAGTGGATATTTTGGTCTGGAGACTCACTTGTGTCACTGTCGTAGGAGAGGATGTTTTGCTGAGAACAGACATGTGGTATTTTTTTGGAAGCTGCCTAGAAAAAGCATGTGATGCTTTGCTAGAGTGGATGCTTGAGAGAACATGTGATGTATGGAAAGGGTGTAAGGACAACCCAACAGACAGTGGAGGATGCTGTGGCACTGGTTCGCCTTGTAACTCTTTGCTGGTGGTCACTGGGCTTTGCTAATGCTGGTCTTCAGTGATGGGGCTGCAGCTTTGCTTTGCCTTGCCTTCTTTGCTGATCAGCTGATCACGGTTTGTTGTGGTAGAGAGAAACACACCAAAGAACTTCTGGAGTTGTTCCAGAGGCCTCTTGCTGCTTCCACAGACTTGGGCCAATTGGCAGAGCCTCAAGGTTTCTTCCGGACTGAACTGCTGTTGCTGATTCCTGAATGGTGTTTGCGAGTGGACCGAGCTACGACCACTGACTAGTGTGAACTGAATTGCTGATATCCTGACCATGGAGACTGGAATCTCCCCAAAGAACTATTTCCAAACAGGTCCACATCCTCCTTTGCCCTATTAACCTTTCCTTTCCACTACCTCTGGTGGGTGGTAGCCTGGAAGATGTTAAAGCATTTAAGAATCATTATTAAAGTAGGTTGTAAAAAAAATGTAAGCCTACACCTGGCAAGATGGCTCAGTGGGAAAAGGTACTTTCTACTAAGCCTAAGGCCCCGCATGGGAGAGAGAACACAAACTCGTGTAAGCTGCCTTCCAAATGCCACATGTGTGCTCTTGAAGAAATGTACACTGAATACTCAGTGTTTTAATATGCATCCAACATAGTCCAACTACGGCCCTGCACTGTAACTGTAACAGGCTGCTGAGATGCTAGGACTATGTGGAGACGAGAGGCCCTCATTTTACTGAGGTCAGCCTGGTATGTTCCTGCTCACGTCAGCTGCATCTCTGTCCTCTAAGGCGTGGCTCACACCACTGTCCAGTCAAACTGTTTGCTAAAGAAAAGGGTCACCTCCTGACCCTGCAAAAGACAAAGTTTCCCTATGTCTACCTCTTGTCGGCATACATTTTTTACAACCTACTTTAATAAACGTTCAACCTCTCCTCTGGCCCACCACCCACCAGAGGTAGTGGAAGAGAAAAGTTATTAGAATACAGGGAAAGTGGACCTGTTTAGAAATAGTTCTTTGGGGGTGACATCAATCTTTTTAGGCAGCAGCTCAGCCCCATAGCAAACTCCAAATATGACTCAGCAGCTACAGACCAGTCCTCTAGTCAGCAGATATCACACAGGAACCAGCAGCTTCAGTCCAGTCCTGAAGAAACCGCAAGGGCCACTGAAGCAGCAAGCTGCCACGGGAACCTCCTAAGCAGTTCTTTGGCGAGTTTATTTTAATGGCAACGTTACCACAGTGGAGCTCAACAATGCTCCACTATACAAGGTGAACCAATACATGCATGTTGTTAGCGAAGAATAGCGAGGCAGAGCAAACCAAACCAGGCTCCGTGCTGTCTCCCACTGTCTGTAGGGTTACATTTATACCCCTTCATCAAGAGTCCTTTCACATGTCTGCTCTAACAAAACATGCTTTCACCTGTGTCTGCCTCAGGAAAACAGTCTTTCTTGTGTCTCCTTTAGCAAGACATCCTTTCACCTGTGTGCCCCAGCAAAACATCACTTTAACATAACTGATTTTCCAAAGAAACTAGAAGTTTCCACTTCAACTCTGCTTCTACAATCATGCTTAACTGGAATGGACACTTCTCTTCTTGTGGTCCTGAGACCCAGAGAGCACCCTCTGACAGTCACCATAGTCAGGATTTCAACACTGCGACCAAACTACAGAAGCTATAAGGAACTGCTGGACTGAGCGGGACTTTCCTGGCTCCTACCTCGAAAGGATGACACAAGAGGCGTACTGCAGGTCTGGGTGCCTCCATCTTCCTCTATAGGCAGGGCATTGCCACAGTAAGGGCAGAACTTGAATGATACTTCAACACTTTTGCCACAGACTGGACAGAAGGAGATCATGCTGTAACACAGAAAGGGAGGGGACAAGAATCAGGATGACATCATCAACAGAATATGAGCTGTGAGTTACTGCAAAGGCAGTATGCAAGCATCTAGAGGCTGGATGTCACCCCTGGGTACTGCTCCCCAGGTACCACCTACTTTGTTTTGTCAGACAGTTCCTCCCACTGGCCTGTAGCTTGTTAAGTAGAGAAGTCTGGCCGGGCGGGCGGTGGTGGTGCACGCCTTTAATCCCAGTACTTGGGAGGCAGAGGCAGGCGGATTTCTGAGTTCTGAGTTCGAGGCCAGCCTGGTCTACAGAGTGAGTTCCAGGACAGCCAAGGCTATACAGAGAAACCCTGTCTCGAAAAACAAAAACAAAAACAAAACAAAAAAAAAAAGTAGAGAAGTCTGTCTGGCCAGTTCAACCAAGGGATGCCCCTGTCTCTGACTCCCCAGGCTAGGATTATAGGGATGCACCCACATACGCAGATTTTTCTGAGTCCTGGGGTCTTTATGGTCTTAGCTTTAATTATCAACTTCACAACTAGACTCAATTGAGAGGAAAGCCTCAACTGAGGAACTGTCTGCACTAGATCTGCACGTGGGGGACTGTCTTGACAGATGTAGGAGGACCAGCTCACTGCAGGCAGCACCACTGCCTATTAGCTGGTCCTAGGCTATACAAGAAAGCCAGGTGTGCATGCACCCACAGGCAGTGACCCTCCAGATTCCGAGTCAAGTCCATGCTCGGACTCCCTCAGTGATGGAGTGTGCCTGCACGTGTGAGGTCAAGACATCCTTCCCTCCCCTGAGGTTCATTTGGTCGGTGTTTTATAACAGCAGCAGAAAGGAACCTGACCACACCGTGGGGGGGGGGGTGCGTGCGTGCGTGCGTGTATGTGTGTGTGTGTGTGTGTGTGTGTGTGTGTGTGTCGCCTTCCTTCCCATCTCGCTTTTACTGATATTTCTGCCCTTCCCTTTTCTCTCTCTCTTTTTTTTTCTTTTGTCTGTTTTTCGAGACAGGGTTTCTCTGTGTAGTCCTAGCTGTCCTGGAACTCACTCTGTAGACCAGACTGGCCTCGAACTCAGAAATCTGCCTGCCTCTGCCTCCCAAGTGCTGGGATTAAAGGCGTGTGCCACCACTGCCCGGCTCCTCTTTCTATATTGGGATCTCAGAATGTTTTGGGCCTGTTCCCTCTTACTGCTGACTCCACCCAGAGGTTAGCAGGCCCAGCTGGCAGTGCTGGTGACAACATTCGTTCAGACACTTACTGTACTGATTGCTTTTCTGAACACCTGTTTTCTGCTGTTACAGAACACCCCACATGAACAACTCAAACAAGGCCAGCTTATTCTGGGCTCCCAAGAGCTGGCAATAAATAAGTTTATGGTTGGAAGTCACCATAACCCTCTATAATCCAACCTTTTTGGCTATGCAAGCTCCAGGCTCTCTTGGTCTCTAGAGGGTCCCAGGTGCCCTCTTTGCTCCCTCTCTTGGTCTTCACCCTCATCTCCTCTCATGGTCACGTTCAGCCCTTCCAGATGTCTCTGGCTGTTTTCTTCCTCATATCTACAATAAACCCTTTCATCAGCCCATACCTAGGAGCAGTCATATCATTTTCTTTTTTTCATTCAGAAAGTACTCCACAAACTTGCCTACAGCCCAGTTCCATAGAGGCATTTACTTAATTGAGGTTTCCTCTTCCCAGCTGACTCTAACTGTGTCAACTTGACAAACAAAACACAAGGAAACAACAACAACAACAACAAAACCCAAACCAGTCTATATGTACACATAAATAAACGAATACCAACAAATCAATATAAAAGTTATTCGGCTCCTAGTTCTGGTCATGAAGGCAGGGAATGAACGGTGGAAGCTTGCAGCTCATGGCTGTGGCACTGGGAGCATGTGGCTTTGATTGTTCACATTACTTGGGACCAGGAAGCAAAGAGCTGCAACCAGATCTTCGTCTGTGGCCTTATGTCTGTCTGCTAGCATGCCCAAACAGCTCAGCACCCCCCAAAACAGCGCCACCAGCTGGAGAAGTGTACTTAATTACATGGACCTGTTGGGGACATGCCACATTTGAACTACCATATCAGTTTTGCCAAAGGCGTAAATGCTGGGGAGGTTTTTAATTTAATTTTAGTTTTTGTTAGTGTCTCTTTCTCCTTCTCCCTTCAGGCAGTGACAAAGTTGAAGCTTAGCTGGTGACTGTGGAACCACCAAATCCAAACTGGACATGGACAGCTGTCCATGGCACCAGGGAGACTCTGTTTCCACTGTGGCATTGTACAGCCTAGACTGGATAATAAGAGTCCACTTGACTTCTTATATAAAAAGTGGTTTGGAAACCCCCAGAGGCTTTATGTCTGTAAACTGTATGCATGCGTGTCTTTTGTTTGAGACGGTGTTTTAATTACTTTCTTTGCTGTGATAAAATATCTGGACAAAAGCAGATTAAGGCTCACAGTTCAAGGGTACAGTTCATCACGGTAGAAGCCATGGTAGCCTAGATAAATAATCCCTGCCATAAATGCTCAGAGGCTTGTCTCCAAGGTGATCCTATCGGTCAGGTTAACATTAACCATTACACAGGGTCTTGCTGTATAACCTCACTCCATCTGCTGATTGCTGGAGTAACAGGTGTCACCACTACACCTAGTTTTGTTGGTGGACTTTGGTAATCCCACATTAAGCCCATTTTCCTCAGCAATCACTGGGGAAAAGATGGCCTCTTGGAAGGAACAAGTGCCTGACTAGGTGAGCCTTGCCACACCCTGCTGAATCAAAGGGCAGAAAAGTCCACCTGCAGCCATAAGGGAGGAGACAATAGGTAGGAGTGGGCTGTGGTGGGAAATGGGCCGCAGAGGCCATGGTACCTTTGTGGATCAGGGCCTGGTTCTTGGATTACTGGGTTAGACACTCCATCTTGACAACAGCCTAGAAATGAGCAAAGAGGGAGATGCTGACTGAAGATCATTTTACAAGTGAAAAGTTCTGGCTAACATACACTGGGCACTGGGAAAATAGCCAGCAAGTGCTAGCTAAGTGCTCACTCATTCATCCTTTCGTTTAAAACTCAGTTTAGTTGTGAGCTAGGGTCTCACGCAGCCTACACTAGCCTTGTACGTCTTGATCCTCCTGTTCTCACTCCCCAAATACTGCGATTACAGATATTTTTTCCTCTTGAAGGAAGAAAGTATTTTAGTGGAGCCCACAGTTAAGAGACTTTGAACTGTAAAAAGACTTTGAATTTTAAAAGATATTGGATATTTTAAAGGGACTGAAAATTTAATATGTAAGAATTTGTAAAGACTGGGATTTCTTAAGTTATTTAAATCTTGGGGATGGATAAGAAAGTAAGGATTGAGGTTTACTAGTGATGTGTTTGTGTGTCAAGTTGACAAGGGGTCAATTGTACTGGATGGTTTTGTGTGTCAACGTGACAGGAGCTGGAGTTATCACAGAGAAAGGAGCCTTCCTTGAGGAAATCCTTAAGAAAATGCCTCCATGAGATTCAGCTGTAAGACATTTTCTCAATTAGTGATCAAGGAGGGGAGGGCCCATTGTGGGTGGTGCCATCCCTGGGCTGGTAGTCTTGGGTTCTATAAGAAAGCAAGCTGAGCAAGCCAGGGGAAGCAAGCCAGTAAGTAACATCCCTCCATGGCCTCTGCATCAGCTCCTGCTTCCTGACCTGTGTGAGGTCCTGTTCTGACTTCCTTTGGAGATCAACAGCAATGTGGAAATGTAAGCTGAATAAACCCTTTCCTCCCCAACTTGCTTCTTGGTCATGATGTTTGTTTCCTTAGCCAGGGAACAGAAACCCTGACTAAAACACCAGCAAAACCTGGTACTGACTTCAACAGTCAATACGACGAAACACATTGGCTTCAGGTCAGAATATTCTTGCAGGTTCCCATGTGGAAGTGGATGCTCGGCATGGACCTGAGGCAGCAACATTGGGCTTTCAACCAGGTACCTCTATCTCTTCCAGCCTATCACCAGGCTAGACTGTCACCTCTCCCTCTTCCAGGATGTGGAGGCGGTCACATCCTAACTATAATGACCATCAGACTCTACACCTGCCACTGTGGTTTAGCAAAACGGTGGCCATAATCACCCATTTTACGCCAGTTTTGAGGGCAGGCTGGATGTCTCAGGATTTAGAATGCACCTTTCTTCCAGAGGACCCAGATTCAGCCTCCAGCACCCTAGTCTGCTGAATGGCTCATATCACCTGTAACTTCAGTTCCAGGGGATGTGACACCTTCCGGCACCTGTGAATACATGCCATATACACAAATAGCGCCCATAACTAGTGCAGCACCATCTCTGATGATAAACACCCACAGTCCTGTTGGAGAGCCATCAGCAAATGAGTTCAGGCAGATAAGCATGGGCTGAGTTGCAATGTGGACTGCAAGCAGAGAAAGCCTCTTATTTTCTAAAACATTCTGGATGCAAACATGTAGGTAAGGCACCAGGGAAACATACAACTGACTGCATTTTCTGTCTGGCACCTCAACCAACCTTAGAATGTAAACTAGTTGTGCAGAATTTAAAAATATCCATCTGTATGATCTTTAATCTGTGTACATGTGTGCTTGCATGTGGGTATGTGTAGCAGGTGTTTGCTACTTCTTTTCCCCAGCCTTTATCTCCCCTTCCCATTTCACCCCCTATCCACAGAAAGGAAAGAAAGGACAGAGGGAGAGAGAAATCTGAACCTAATTTCTTTCTTCTTTCAGCACAACTATTAACTGCAAACAACACCCCCAAACAACTCACTGCCCCCAGCTGAGGCCCTAGCATCTATACACCCGCTGAGAAGTTCCCAGAATTCCAAACACCACACAATTATAGAAACTATCTGCAGCTGGCAAAATCATGATCTGCTAGAGCACGAGGCATAGTCAGCTGCTGAAAAGCAGCCCCATGGCCCCACGCCTGGGATTAAAACCAAAACATGTTCTTATATTTCTGTGTTTTTCAAAGAAAATGAAAATTCCAGAGTTTTCACTACAGATATGGGCATGTGAATCCATGTGAAGGCCAATGACCCTGGTTCCCTAGAACTGGGGTTACAGGCAGTCACGAACTGGGAACCAACTTGAATCCTCCAGAAGCTAGTAAGTACTCAAATACTGAACCAACTCTCCAGCCCTTGGGCAGGGCGTAACTTTTTTTTTTTTTAAAGACAGTGTCCTGTAGCCTAGGCTGACCTTTAACTTTTGTTCCTCCAGCATTTGAAGCTCCCAAATGCTGAGCTTACCCAAGTATGCCACTACATCCAGCTTTAATTAAACTGAGTTGTCTATCACTCTGTCGTCCATATTCTCCGAAAGCCTCCTGACTCAGCCTCCCAAGAGCTAGAACATCACTGAGGGTTTAGAGCTACTTCTACGGGAGGTGGCATTTCAGGTATATAATACACCAAGTGTCTGTTGCGCAGATCCTTACATACAGTAAGTGCTCGAAACTAAGGGATCTGAGAACTGAGGTCTGCTGCCCAAGGTTGCACAACCAGTTCAAGCTACTATACTCGAGTCTGCTTTTGTTATGCACCCATTGATTTTATTTACTCTACTTAATGAACATCAACTTAGTACCATCGAGTATGCCCATGTTCCAAGAACGCAGCACAGCAGAGGACCAAAGGCTAAACTCCTCCACAAGCGTGGGACTGATACTTCCCTAAGTGACACAGACGGAACAAAAGAAACCAGTGATGACATACCCGTGGAGGCGGAGAGTCGGCCACTCCTCACAGGCTCCGCCCAACGTGGCTGTAACCCCGCCTCCCGGGCAAAACAGTGCAAGTGGTCGCTCGCCCTCCCACCCCCGAACTCCAGCCTCAGTTGGCCTCCGCCTTCCTCAGGCAGTGACGTCACAGGCTGCCCAGCTGAGCGGCTTCTCATCACTGTACCTGAGGAAAAGGCGTGGGCGACGAGGTTTCTCACTGCGCGGACCCCTCACCCGGATCTGAGGCAGAAACTTGGACTCACCTTTCAGTTGCCCAGCGGAAACTTCCGAGTAGGGAGGGCGAAGGAGGGGCTGCGCGCGCATCCTCCGCTGGTCCTGACGACAGCGTGCAGACGCCGCCTACTTTAACTCGGCTTTAAGACGCGCTGTGCCCTGCTGGAAACTCCATTTCCCAGAAGCCTAAGCGACACACCTGGTTCTTTCATCCCCTAATTGCTCTCCGTTATTTGGCCTTCTCTGGAGCGTTTTTCCTCCTACAGCACTGTGGTAATCTAACACCAATCGTGATGAAATACGTGATGGCCACCAATCAAAGGTCGTGTTGTCATTTCTAAACTCTCTTTGCTTCTGTGCCCTCTCTGAAATCTCAGTTTTGCCTTCAAACTGTATCTATGGCAACCCGCTGTCACCTCCAAATGGAATTTTCGGGGTGTAGAAGGTGAAAATAGTCTTATAACAGGGTAGTGGACAACCCAACCTTGATGTTACTTAGTCCTGAATCTGTTTCCTCTGTACTTCCTAGAGTGTTCAGTGGGTGGAGACCACAGTTGGTGGGGCCTTAAATTCGGCGCAGAGATACCTGAGTGAGATAAATTTGAAGAGAAGTTCCTGAAACCGGAAATCCTCTGAGGAGTTTCTGGGAGTTGCTCTGAGGGAGCCCTCCTCGTGAGGAGTTGGGTTTCCTTGGGATCCCGAAAAGCATCTGTTCACTCGGCCGCCAGCCATGCCGAGGTTCAGAGACGCGGAGCCATGCCGAGGTACAGAGACTAAGTCCAGGCGCTCGAGGGTTTAGTCCTGTGAGGCAGGGGCGGGAGGCCTTGCTTGCTCACAGCCTGGAGTAGGCCCGGCTCTTAAGCGGTGGTTTCCTCTCGTGACCAGCCGTGAGGGGAGTTTTGTTTGCTAAGGTTTATTTTATATGTATACGAGTGTGTCTGAAAGTCTGTACACCATCTGCGTGCAGGACCTGGGGAGGTTAGAAGAGGGCTTCGGATCCTCTTGGAACTGGACATAGGTGTGAGACGCCACGTGGGTGCTGGGAGTCAAGTCCCGGTCCTCCTGAAGATTAGCAATGGCTCTTAACCCTGAATCCTTGAAAACAAACATAAAAAGAAAGAATATTTGTATCTATTCCTTGAGCATCTCAAACATGTATACTGGCCGGCGGTAGTGGCGCACGCCTTTAATCCCAGCACTTGGGAGGCAGAGGCAGACGGATTTCTGAGTTCGAGGCCAGCCTGGTCTACAGAGTGAGTTTCAGGACAGCCAGGGCTACATAGAGAAACCCTGTCTCAAAAAACAAACAAACAAAAAAACAACCAAAAAAAAAACCCCCCAAAAAACATGTAAACTGACACACACACACACACACACACATATATATATATACACAAAATATATATATATTTATGAGTGAATGAGACAAGGAAGCCAGAGGTATGTTTGGTAGGGTGAGGCATGGTTCTGGGGAAGGGGGTGCCTCTGTGGGCACATGCTGAGGTATCCCTTCTCCTTGAGGTACCAGCCACACCAGGGATAGTATATAATAGAGTTTATTTAGGGCATAGGGAGGGAGTTGGGAGGGTAGTAGAGACAGAGAAAGGTAGGGAGAGAAAGTAGAGGAGTAGAGACCAGCTATGAACACGTGTAGAAAAAGGGAGGGGAATGGGGAGAGAAGGGACAGAGAAGGAAGAGTGAAGAGGGGACAAGCAGCCCTTTTATAGTGAGTCAGGCATGCCTGCCTGTTGCCGAGTGACTGTGGAGTGGAGCCTAGAAGAAATGATAATATTCTTCTGTTTTGGTTTAATTTAAAAAAGAAAAATTAGAAAGAGGTGATGGTGAAGCAGGAATAGGGTCTAGGATTGTCATGATCTTTAGCTGTTTCCTGCTGACTTTGGGCCCAAAGGAATGACAGAGGTTGGTCTATAGTCCAAAGAGTTCCCAGGTTCCTGTGGTCTCCATCACAACGTGGGCAGAGTCAGTCTGGCTGCCAGGCCCAGAAAATGAAAAGCTTTTGTAGAGGGACATTCCCCCCCCCTACATTTGCAATAAAGCTCAGTGATTGGGCAGTATGAAAGGTAGGGAGTTAGGAGGAGAGAAGGAGAGGAGAAAGGAGAGAGGGAGCAGCCATGGAGAACCATGGATGGGTCAAAAGCTGCCCTGGGTAGCAACTTCTATCAAAAGGTTAGTTATATACATATCTATATATATCATATATATATATATATATATATATATATATATATGAAATCTCCTTTAGATAATCATTAAGCTTTAAGAGTCTTCTTTCTACCTGGTACTGCGAGGATGGTGGGTATTATCAGGGGCTCAGCCAAACTTTGCAGAGACAGCATGGTGTATTGGCAGAGCCAGCTGCCAGGGCCGGTGCTTCTAGATAGACAGAGCCGTGGTCCTGAGCCAGAGCAGTGGGAAAATGGCAGCTGCCCGAGAATAAGCCTGACGGAGCACTGTATTCTAAATATCTCGTTTCAGCTTTTTCCTTCGGAGTAAATACATGTGAAATGAGAAATGACCCACCTTGACTTAAGCAATATGAAACATTTGTCTCTCAGGGAATCTTGTTTGTCCCCAGTGTAGACCAAGCCCTGGCAGTGGGCTAGGCAATGAAGCAGTGTTTCTCAGTGGTTATCATACCACAATCCAGCAGTCTTGTCACTGTGTCCATTATCATCCCGGAGACCTTGGGAGTTGTGTGTGTGTGGGGGGGTCACTGTTAGGCTTTGGGAGTCTCTGTCTGTCATAAGCTTAAACATTATTACATTTGGCAGATTTCTGACAGGATTGAGAGCTAGTTTATTGAATGTCTGAATTAGATAACCTTTGTTTGTTTAATTACTTGTTTGAGAATATACCTAGCAAAGAGAGCACACTGTGACTTATTGACAGTAGCAAAAAACCAAGGCTAAAGTATATATTTAAGGCAGTGATCTTTAACCTTTTGCTGTTTAGAAATCTCGGCCTTAGCACCAATCTTCCTTGAAACTCTTGTTGCACCATGAGTGGTGGAAGAAGCGAATGCGCAGGCTGAAGTGCAAGAGAAGAAAGATGAGGCAGAGGTCCAGGTATCAGTGGAACAGCAGAGACAAACATTCAGATGAATCTAAGTGGTGCAGTGGCCCCAAGCTTGTGGCTGAGCAAAGTCCCTGCAAGAGGTGGGGCGGGGGATGGATGTCTGTGGGTGGGGCAAGAGCTAGTGCCTGAAGTAGTGTTCTCCTAGTCTAGCAGCTCTGCTCAGGAGGTGCGACAGAGCTGTGGAGTTGAGCAAGGGGGGGGGGGGGGAGAGAGAGCTGAGGATAAGTAGGTGGCAGATGTGGGGTGGCTTGGCAGAGCAGAGTCCTGGGCAGAGTATGAGAGTGTGGGGGTGGGGCGGATGGACAGTTTTCCTTTGGGGCAGGAAACTGGTATCTAGAGAATGAAGGAGGAAGGGAATGGCCTATGGATCACTATCAAGACAGTCGCTTTTACAGTGCCAGTTAAGTGACTAAGTGATATTACTTTGTGGATATAGAGGCCGAGTTTGGCCTGTGAATTAGACCGGGAGGCGTCCATGGATGCGGCACTAGCACAAGCAGGCATTCAAGTCTAGGCTTATGGGGTTATCATGTAGAAGCTAGCGGTTGAGTGGGCCCTAGGCCCATGGGAGAACAGTTTACCTATGTTTAGGATTTTCTTCAGCAGTGATAAAAAACTGCTTCTGAGAGGGAGAGGGGGTCACCCAAGGGTTAGTAGTCCTTATATCAAAGGGTCAGTGAGAAGACCAGTCATAAAGACTGAGTGTCTTCATCCTCAAGGACACTACAGGGTGACTGGAAGCTCAACAACCCTCTCTTGGGACCAGGGGATGTTTACACTGACCAGTAGGGGGAGGAAGCTTACCAGTTCTCCAAAGTTAGGGTAGATTGGTCTAGAGAGCGATCCGGTGGCTGTCCAGGTGGCAGGGAGAGATGTGAACCTGTGAGTTTCTAAATCCGAGTTTTGTCACCAATGTTGTGATTTATAAAAAAGAAAGGGAATCCAGGGATGTGTTTGGTAGGGTGAGGTGTGGCGCCGGGGAAGGGGCGCCTCTGTGGGCCGTGCTGAGGCATCCATTGCCTCTGAGGTACCAGCCACATGACCACATGACAGATATAGTATAGAATAGAGTTTGTTTAGGGCATAGGAGGGGAATTGAGGGGGTACTAGGGTCAGAAAAAGGGAGAGAGAGAGAGAGAAAGAGAGAGAGAGAGAAGCCCACATGTAAAGAGAGAGGGAAAGGAATGGTGGGAAAAGGGACAGGGAGGGAAGAGAGGAAGAAGTGAGGTGGAGGAGGGGGAGAACAGCCCCTTTATAGTGAGTCAGTCACACTTGGCTGTTGCCAGGAACCTAGAAGAAATGCTAACATATACAATGTATCTTGTTCATATCCACCTCTCACTTTCCACTACCAAAAGGTGTGGCCCAGGCTGGGTCCCAAACTGGCTATTCAGCCTTTACCTGTTTAGCATAGCCAGTGGAGTTTATGTATGTGACCCAGGCAGGACCTCCTGTGTGCAAATTTAACTTAACATCTAGTTTATAATACCCAATACAATGTATAAATAACTATTATTCTAAAAAATAGTATCACCTGTATATGTTGGAAACATAAGGATTTATTTATTTTTTTATGTACATTGGTGATTTGACAACATATATATCTGTGTGAGGGTATCAGAGTTCCCTGGAACAGGAGTTACAGACAGTTGTAAGCTGCCATGTGGGTGCTGGGAGTTGAACCCTGGTCCTCTGGAGTAGCAGCCAGTGTTCTTAACCACTGAGACATCTCTCCAGCCTGGAAAGATACAGAATTTTTAAAAACGAATTTTTTAATGAGTCAGACTGGATCTGTGAATGGAGAACCCATAAACATATGCTGTTTTTGTTACTATGGGTCATGGCTTAAGGAAAATATAGGTAGTGTAAAACAGCAGTTGTCCAGGTAGATTGGGAAGATTAATTCACTTGCCCCCAATTCTACAGAATATAATCAGAACTCCAGCAACATTGTTCGAACCCATTTAGCTAGATACTGCTTCTGCCAATAAATTTTTACTTTTTTCATTTTGGGTTTTTGCTTTTTGAAATTGAGTGTCTACATGTATGTATGTGTACCAAATGTATGCCTAACACCCACAAAGGTCAGAAGAGGGCATTTAATTTACTGGATAGTTGTAAGCCACCCCATGGGTGCTAGAAACCAAATCCCAGTCCTCTAAAAGAGTCATGGTGTACTTAACCAATAAGCTGTCTTTCCAGGTCTTTGATAAATTCGGTGATAAAGATATAGGCAGATTAGACCGGATTAAACGTAGGTAAAGGCAAGTTTATTAGAAGGATGCTCTTGAGTGGGTTCACAGATCTCACAGCTGGAGGTCAGTGAAGTCACACATCCAGGCTAAAGCAAAGGGGGTTATAGAGCTTAGATGGGGAGTGATGACTGCCAGCCAGGAGCTGGGCTTGTGTCCATTCATGGTCAAAATGGGCGGGTACTCATGGGTGGGGAGGAACAAGGGGTGATGACATGCTAGCCCAGAGTTTTCTCTGGAGAACGGGGAGTTTTCTCTTGTGGGCAGGGTTAGGAGAAGGAGGGCAGATGGGGTTTCTCAGCTTGTGTAGGGAATGAGCAGGGGTTCCAGCCTGTCTTGAACTTAGATCTGCCTGCTTTTACTTCTCAAGTGCTGGGATTAGGATGTGTGCTACTATGTTTAACTCACCTTCTCATTTTTAAACACAGTCTTGTTATGTCTCCCTGAGTGGTCTTAAACTGGAAATCTTTCTGCCTCAGCCTCCTTAGACTTAGGTAGGCATGCACTACTATGGCCAGCTTTCAACAAATATTTTAAAAGAATGCCCTGTACACCGGCACACCGGGGCACACCGGGGCACACCGGCACACCGGCACTGTGCTGCTGCTTACAGGGCAGTGAGCAGGATTGAAAGGTCTGAGGATAACTTCCTTGCCAGATCCCAAGATTGTGTGTGTGTGTGTGTGTGTGTGTGTGTGTGTGTGTCTATCTGTCTGGAATGGTTGTGAAATTGTTCTGCAGGTTCTGAAGCATGATGGAATTTTAGGGATGGGATAGTTTCAGTAAATACAATTGTCATTTGATCCCTACAGCAAGCTCATGTTGGAACTTGGCCTTCTACTGATATTTTGGAAACATATTCAGCATGAACAGGAAGTCAGCCATAGAAGGGTGGGAGACTTTCTGCAGCTGTGCTAGCAGGGACCATGAAGAAGAAAGAGGAGGAGCTTAAAAGAGGTCACTGGAATCAGGCAGCTATGGCTGAGGTAAGTTGAAGTCTCTTTGAACTGAATCACTCCTAAAGGAAAACCAGCATTCCTTTGGCTTAGGCGCAATGTGACTCACAAGCAGTCTTTTGGCAGTGGAGGGATGGCCTTGAATTCAGACTTTATACTTCAGTCTCTTAGTTTACAGGAAATACCTGGGGCAGAGGGACAGTCAGATGGCACCAAAAGTAAACAGGTGTCACTTCCAGAATATAGAGCCTTTAGTCAGTGTGTTCCTTTGAATGAGATGGCTCCCATGGTCTCCTATGTTTGAATACATGGTCTCAGGTTAGTGGAATTATTGAGAAAGGATTAGGAGGTGTGGTCCTGTTGAAGAAGGTGTATCAGGCAGGCTTTGAGATTTTAAAAGCTTTCCACCATCCCCAGTGTGCTCTCTCCCTCTTTCTTGAGGTTTGAGATGTGAGCTCTTGGGTGTGGCTCAACATGCCTTCGTTCCACCATCATAGATGCTAACCCTCTAGGAACAGTAAACCCAATTAAATGCTTTCTTTTATAGGTTGTCTTAGTAACAGTATCTTATCACAGCAATAAAAAGGGAACTTAGAGAGCCTAGACTGATGGAGTGCAGCCAGACTAGATGTGTTGACATATAAGCCAGATGCAGGGCATAGACCTTCCTAAATTTGTGTTTGTAAACACCATCTAGTGCCTCTAGAGCAGTGGTTCTCGGGCTTCCTAAGGCTGCAACCCTTTAATACAGTTCCTTGTGTGGTGACCCCAACCATAAAGTTACTGTCACTGCTACTTGATAACTGTAATTTTTCTACCCTTATGAATCATAGTGTAAATATCTGTATTTCTAATGGTCTTAAGTAGGCTGTTTAACCTCCGGGTCGAGACCCATAGGGTGAAAACCACTACTCTATATAAATTTTAAAGATGTAGTTTTATTTTCCTGTGTACTTTGCCTGTATGTATGTATGTATGTATGTATGTATGTGTAACACATGTGTGTCTGGTGCCTTCACAGATTAGAAGGGCCTACCTCTGGCAGTTGTGAGCCACTGTGTGGGTGTGGGGATCCAAGCATGGCTGCTCTGCAAGAGGAGTAATGTTCTCAATCACTGGGCTATAAATTCATCTCCAGATCTGTATCGTTTTAATTTTAGTTTGTTGTTGTTGTTTTTGAGACAGAGTCTCACTGGGCACCCCTGGCTAACTTGGAACTTACTATATAGACCAGGTAGGCCTTAGAGTCATAGAGCTCCATCTGCCGCTGCCTAAAGTGCAAGAACTAAAGGTGTGCCACTGTTCCCAGCATGTATATAGACTTCAAATATGGAACAGGTATTCAGAGGTGCTTTTTAAAAATTTTATCATAAATGATTACACAGCTGATACAGCGCAGACACGATCACAGGAACTCAGACATAGCACAGTGTAGTCAGATCCAGCCCCACACTCTTGGGTTATGCTAGTCTGGCTGTCTCATTCCTCACATCTGTCCACTGGTGTTGTGCTGTCTGAGGAGTCATGTTAACGTGGAAGTATTCACAGGTGAAGTGGTGTCGCCTGGCTGTTGGCTCCATATGTTTGTATTTCTACTTGTTTCCATGTTTGAAAATTTCTTCAAAGAAAGCCAAGTGTGGTGGCTTATACTTGTAATCCCAGCACCCATGAGGTCCAGCCTGAGTGACAGAGTAAGACCCTGTCTCTAAACAACAACAACAAAAACTTAAAAAATCTTTGTGTAGCTTGCCTGTGGGTGTGGGTTCTGTTGGGCTGAGTTGTGGGTCCTGAGTCTGCCGCCCCAGGTGGCTGGAGCCATGGCTCAGGGAGCAAAAGCGTGGAAAATTTGACTGAGTTCACTCCATGCTGCACTGGGCGCATGAGTGGTGGGGAGATCCCAGTCTGAGGTCTTGCATAGGCCAGAGCTCTTGGGTTGCGGACAGGCAAGAAGGCGGGTGGGGATTGACTGGTCTTAGCCCTTGGGCTCCCAGGCCCTGTTGGGAGACTGGGGAAGAGTTCAGAAGAGTTGGGACTGGGGACTTATGGGCTGGACCAGGCCTGCAGCTAAAAGGGGAAAGGGGGAGAAGCTCTGGCAGTGCCCCACAGGGTGGATGAGACTCTTGGTCAAGGCGACTCGGTTGCCTGGGTCATGGCTGGCTCAGTTAGCTCCACTTGGGTTGGTGGCCTCTCCGTGGCTGGAACATAGAGAAGTCCTCTGGTGGGAGGACTTCTCCACGGTTCCCCACTGCGGGGGCCCCAAAGACAAGAGGTAGTCTATGGTTTTAAAAGGTTTATTGTCATGGTGGAAAGTAGATGAAGCTGTACCCTGTGTTTTCAGGTCGGGCCTGAGGTTAAATACCCTTTGCAAGTAGGAGGAGGGTCTGAGAAGGAATGCTTAATTGGCTATGCCCTCTGGCCTTTAGGTATCTCATGAATGTGGAGATGTCTTGAGGTTCTGCAGCCTGCAGTCATGCCCTCTACCTGTGCTACATGACCAAAGGCCACAAACCTTTCTTTGGGAGGGGCTATAGCTAAGTGAAAGTAACCAGGGCCCAGGAGCAAGGCGGAACACCTACGGTCCCTTTAGGGTCTCCGGGTTTTGAGGCCTGTGCTCCACCAGGTACCCAGCTGCCTCTCACAGCCCACTGCCCCACAAATCGTATTTTTTTGGCCAGGCATGATGGTGCACACCTTTAATCCCAGTACTCGGGAGGCAGAGGCAAGTGGATCTCTGTGATTTCCAGAACAACCAGGGCTGCCTGGAAACTCTGGTCTTGGAAAAAAAAAAACAAACAAACAAACAAAAACTTATTTTTTACTTTTTTTTTTTTTTTTGAGACAAGGTCTCTCTACATAGCCCTGGTTGTCCTGGAACTTTCTGAGTAGACCAGGCTGGCCTTGAACTCCCATTGATGGATGTAGCTCTGCCTCCCAAGTGTTGAGATTAAAGGCCATGCCCCAACACCTGGCTCCTTAAAATCTTAAACCAACAAGAAGACAAACTTTAGGATTGGCAGACCTGGGTCTCCTGCTCCTGATGTGACCTGACTTTCTGTCACTTTTCAAGGCCTTGTGTCTTTACTTATAGGGAATTTTGCCCTAGTCAGGCTTGCTGGGACTTGTGGCAGCCCCTGAATGACTGACAGTTTGCTTCATTTAGGAGTTTGTGACCCTCAAGGATGTAGCCATGGATTTCACTGTGGAAGACTGGCAAGACCTGGAGTCAGAGCTGGACCAGAGAGATCTGTTCTGGGATGCGGCACTGAACAACCACCAGGACCTTTTCTCATTTAGTAAGTGCCATTCTGATCCGGGGGTCCTAGTACTGCCCTGTCTTGTGCAGTGTCACCCTCAGGATGCTGTCTTGGTGCTTGGACTGGCAGTGCTGTCGTCTAGTACACAGTGTATAGGATACCTACTCCGGTCCCTGCCTGGTTTCTTTCATATCCCCTCCCTTTCCTGCTTATAACTGTAGAGCATATCCTTCAGCAGGTGGCTCAGGATTCTGTGGTTCCTTCGCCCACACAGCTCAGCCCTGTTAGAACACACTGTCCTCACTAAGTCTGGATTCTCTTGTGGCTCCAACATAGTCTAACTCCTTTCCATGTCATCTGGAATGGGAGCGTCCTGGGGTGAGGACTGGTAATCTGTTCTCTTCACTGGGTATTCCAGTCCTTGCTGTGGATGCTGGAAGTCACTGTGCTTAAGCCCCACCCTGTGCTTAGTGAGTCTACAGTGCTCTCCTGCTCAGCTCCTGGGGCAGCCCCTTCTTGGCCAGGTATTCTGAAACAGAACCTCAGAAAGAAAAAGTCCTCCTAGCTGTGCTCCCCCAGGAGCACCGAAGCTCAGCCTGTGATCAGACTCAACAGCTGTGAGTCACTGTAGTGGAAGAACACAGCACAGGTTGCAGGAATGTGAGCTTGCAGAGCCTCCATTGAAGTCACATGGATGCCCTGAGTCTCAGCAATGGGAGGATGGCTGGCTAGTTTCGTGTCAACTTGACACAAGCTGGAGTCATTGAGAAGAGGGGACCTCGGTTGAGAAATTCTCCTACCAGGCAAAAGTGTGGTGCATTTTCTTAATTAATTATTGTTATGGGAGTGCCCAGCTCACCATGGTAGTGTCACTCATTCCTGGGTGCTGTAAGACAGCAGAATGGGGGAGCCATGAGAACAGTCCAGTGAGCACCACTTCTCCATGGCCTCTGCATGGTTCCTGTCTCTAGGCTCCTGCTTTTTCTCAGTGATGAAATGTGAGCTGAGTTGATCTGAGTTATTAGCTAGAATAAACCCTCTTCTTCCCAAGTTGCTTTTGGTCATGGTGTTTTATCAACAACAGTAGAAACCCTACAAAGTCAGGAAGTGAGCTGATGCTTGTTCATGGGGCCCTTCTTCCTAAGTCTCAGAAAGCAAGCAGGACTGGAGGGAGAACCATTCTGGTATAGGAGCAATCCCAAAATTCAGCTGTGCCAGCATGACTGTCTGGTGGGGCAGCCAAGGCTGGCAGATCCACTGCCTCGATAGCACATACAGTAAGAATGTAGAAGCCTCTACTCCAGATGTTGGTAGTCAGGTGATGTGGGATGATCAAAGAAAGAGGGTCCTCCAGGGTGAAATCAGGTCTTGCAGGCAACAGGGAGGTCCAGCCTCTGATAGATTGATCCCTAAACAGCTGTGCAGAAGCTTGATTATAGACTGTACACAAAACTCATTTTTAGGGTAAGATTTCAGTCCTTATTGTGCACTGTTTGCAGTACTCGGTAATGCAAGATGTCCCAGGTGTGCCAGAAGCATCCTGTGACTGAAGTCATGCAAGGGCTGTAAAGCTCCTTCAGAAAACAACTATCAATCACAGAGAGCAATCCCTGCTCTCTACAGTGATTTCTTTGAGTACCTCCAGAAAACAACTACTTCATTCCCATGCTTACCCTGACTACAATGAGATCCCATGACTACGAATTTTCCTACTCCTCCCGGCACATCTGCATGACTTCCATGCAGAGATAAGCAAAGTGAAAGTCAGCACGCTGTGGGACCCCTCTCCCATGGGATTTTCTCACACTGGGGCGGCTGTTCTGACCTTACTTTCTGGTGTGCAGCATCAGAAGCAACTCAGGAGGTCTTCCTCAGTGTCTTTCAGGTCTTAGCCCACGCAGATCTTAATGATTTACATGCCAGAAAGTTCCTGCTGAGCACCCAGCTGTTCAGTGACAATAGGATTGTTCTTTCTCAGCAGACCCTCCGCAACCCAGCCTGATTTCCCAGCCAGAGGTCAGGGAAGAGCCGGAAGCCACCAGTACTGGTGAGTGGGAGGAGGGGCCCTTCTGCACTCTGCACAGCAGCCTCCAGCTGAGACCCTGTCCAGCCCCAGCACGTCTGTCTGCTGTCTACACATGTTGATGCCCAACCTCAGCCCTTCCCCCATTGTCCCCATTGATGTTACAGAGGTGCCCTGGCTTGGCATGCCTGCTGTGTCTCTCCCTTTGCCTTCAGAACAGATGCCTGGTGCCTCTCCAGAGCCTTTTTACTCCAAGGCTCAGTAAAGGAATGCTTTCTACCGTCAAATCAGTGTTTGCACCCCCACACCTTGTGGCCTCTGAGCATGTGGACCTCTGGTTTCCATCTTCTACCTTCTTCCTGGTTCAGGCACAGTCATATTTGGGAGTAAGTCAGGCCGTAGCCAAATGCTGTCTGGCACAGCTACTCTATCATTTCCAGTGCCAGGCAGCCCTGCACTATGACAGCCTGATGGAACTGTATGCAATGGAAGAAGGGGGTAGGGACTATACCGGGGCATAGGGGCTTCATACAGTATTCTTCTGTCACCATAAGGAAGACGCAGAACCAGAGGCCGCAGGTCTACCGTCACCCACCTGGACAATCCACAGACCTGATGTTAGTTGTTCTAAAAAGTCCGACCGCAGCTCAGAACAGACCACTCCAGACCACACGGTTCCAAGGGGGAGGGGGTTTATTCAGGAGATAGGGCAAAGGTGGAGAGAAGAAGGTGGAAGAAGAGAGAAGTAGAGGTAGGCCATGACCACATGGAGAGAGAGGAAGTGGGGAGGGGACAGAGAGGCAAGAGGGTAAGAGTAAGGGTAAGAGAGTAAGAGATTAAGAGATTAAGAGAGTGAGGAGGGGGCAAGCAGCCCCTTTTATAGTGGGCTAGGCCTACCTGGCGGTTGCCAGGTAACTGTGGGGAGGAGCATACCTGGCTGTTGCCAGGTAACTGTGGAGGTGGAGTTTAGACAGAATACTAACATTCCCCCGTTTTGGTTTAATTAAAAAAGAAAAATTAGAAAGAGGTGACGGCGAAGCAGGAATAGGGACGTTGTAATATCTGACTACTTCCTGCTGACAGTGGGGGCGACGTGTCTCTAGGGGGAACCTAGAAGAATGGGTATGGGGTATGTTTGTCTGGTCTTAGGAGAGTTGGCTGCTTCCTGCTGTCCAGGGTCTATGGAGCCATCTGAGGATAGGTCAGAAAGGACAGGTCCAGTAGAAGCAGCTGTGTGTGTGACAGGAGACGGAGCATCTGGAGGTTGCTTCTCTGGAGCTGTTCTGGATGTGCCTGGACTTGACAAGATGTAGGGAATAAGATTAAGTACATTTGGGAGAAAGAAAATTTCTCTAAGTTGTACATTTGAAACCCAGAGGGATCCCACCCTTTGGAATAGGTAGTAAGTGGGAACTTTATGCAGATGTATACTTATCTGGATGGCATCTATTTGGTCCGTGAGAGGTAGATCTGAGTGGGTTTCCTGTAGCTTGTAAGTTTACAAAAGAGATAACAGCATGAGTTAATAACATGAGCAGTCTTTAAGATGAACCTTTGTTGGATGGTATAGTGGAATATTTTATTAGAGGTAGGCAAGTTTATAGGAACTCAGATAATATTAGGACAGTGGCATAGCAAGAGGAGGAAATATGAAGCATTTAATTGATGGCAACTGAGTTTAGGTAATGAGGTAACAGATTACATCTGTGAAAGCTTAGCTGTCAATGTAGTCAGAAGTCTGAAAGAGTAAGCAATAATCTACCAGTTATATCTTATTTTAAAAAATGACAGAGTCCACTAGCCAACAGTTCCCATGGTCTCCATAGTCTCTTGGGTGAAGTCAGTTTGGCTTCCAAGTGCAGAAGTCGCAGGGCTTTTTCTCTGAGGAATGGATACGCGTGACATGAGAAATGACTTACCTTGGTTTAGCCAAGTCATTTGACTCAGGGCATCCAGTTTAGTCCACTACATTAGTGACAATATCATTGCATACAATCCAGTCTGTATCTTCTAGGTGTCCAAGTCTTCTGAAACCATCTTGGGTCAACTGTTACCGGCTTTGGGAATTCTGTCAGCCATAAACTTAAATATATTATTAGCAGACTTCTGACAAGATTGAGAGCCATAAGGATTGGTTGTAACTGTATAGAATTTAATAGTAGTAGTTAAAAATCTATTAAGACAGGATAGGAAAGAGTCTTAAGTAGCTTTGGCAGGTTACATAGGTAGAGAAAAGCACATTTTAGCATTAGCAAGGAAACATTTGGCTAGGACCAGAATAAGAAAGCTGGTAATAGTGGCATACGACCAAATGGCTGGCAGGTTAGGGCTATGGGCCCTTAGCTGAGGGCATAGTTGCTGCAGGTCGGGTCCGCTGTGGCGATAGGGCGGGGCTTCCCATTAGCAGCTGGAAGTCACTGCCCAGTTCCTTTGGCGGCTAGCCTGCAGTGGTTAAGGAAAAGCAGGTACAAGTCCCGTATCACAGCAGCGTTCATGTTAGCTGCTCTTGTGGCAGAGAGGGAGAGAGAATCTCCCTCGATTGTGAGGGCAGCCAAGTCCTTTGTTTGGGTGGCTGTGCACAGGGGAAACAAGTCTCAGACCCAGAGCAGAGCTAAGGAACATAGGAGAGGGGAACAAGCAGGGTCTCAGACCCGCTGCTTTTCAGGCAAACTGGCTGAACTAAATGGTCACAGCCAGCCGCAAATGACGGAGAAGGCAAAGTGGGAAGAGGCCTACATCAGCAGGCGGCGGACTGACCCTTGGGGGAGACATGCTAGGGACTAGAGCTTGGAGCCAGTGCTCCTGAGAGAACAGTTTGTCCAGGCCCGGCCTGGAGTACTCAGCTGCGAGAACTGTCTTAAGAGAAGAGGGAAAGTGTCTTCTTACCCAAGAGGAGTTCTAGAAAAAAGGGTCAGGGAAGGGAAGGGTTAGCTCTGAGCTCAAGAAATCTTTCTTGGGACCATGAGGATGATTACTCTGATTAGTGGCGGATGGCTAAAAAAAACCTGGGATGGGGAACAGGCAGAACACATAGAGATTAGAGCAGAGGTAGATGAATGCTTAGATATAGGGAATCTCTTTCCATTTACCAGACTGTTGTATATATGTATGAAGACCCTTTAAAATGACTGGGTCTAGCGTGCCATTAGGTGACCATTTTAAACCATTATCTAGAGGGTACCGAATCCAGACTTCATTGCAGAGATGTATCAATTTGGACGGCCTCAAATCAGGCGTTAATTTTAGAGATCTGAGGTTTTTAAGGAGACAACCCAGTGGGGTGTCTGAGGGTGCGGCCGAAGACAATGTAGTGCCCATTGGGTGACAGGGGGGTGCTTACCGAGCTATCGTATCGGCGTCCCGATAGGAAGATGGTAAGAATTCAGGCAACAGGCTAGATAACCAGGTCGTCACAAGGTTACCTAGGGGCCACGACGAACTCCCGGAGTTCGCCGAAAGCAGTTTAACCTGGTACCAGGATTTCCGGCAGCTGCAAGAGCTCAGGGGGAGGGAGACTGTAAACTGCTTTCGAGGGGGGGGGAGGTCACCCAGCGGCCAATGTCCTAAGTAGTAGTTCAGCTAGGAGGCCAGTCATAGGGACTGGGGCAGTCAAATGCCAACACCTCTCAGCCCAGGGAAGGCTGGCCAGGCCTTATCTGGGCGTCTAGGGTCCCTCCCGCCAATTGGAATCTCCTTACCAATCAATATGCCGGTGTGTGTTTGCAGGCTTATGCAGTCTGGTATCAGGAAAGTGGAACCGATAGGTCTGTGTGGGCCTGTCTGTCTGCCTAACCCACGTGGCGGAATACCACGTGGTGGGCCGCAAGCGTAGTCAGTCTGCAGCAGTGGTGGAAATTCACGCGGTCAGGTAGCAGCGATGGAGTCCACGTGGCGTAGAGGCGATGGTGGTGGCGGTAGAGGCAGGCCACGTGGCGTCGGTCCTGCCCGGCCACAGCAGCCAGCAGCTGCGGCAGCCAGCAGTGCAGCGGTCCCCGAAGTATTCGAACTCGGCCCAACGCACCAATGTTAGTTGTTCTAAAAAGTCCGACCGCAGCTCAGAACAGACCACTCCAGACCACACGGTTCCAAGGGGGAGGGGGTTTATTCAGGAGATAGGGCAAAGGTGGAGAGAAGAAGGTGGAAGAAGAAGAGAGAAGTAGAGGCCGGCCATGACCACGTGGAGAGAGAGGAAGGGGGAGGGGACAGAGAGGCAAGAGGGTAAGAGTAAGAGTAAGGGTAAGAGGGTAAGAGAGTAAGAGATTAAGAGATTAAGAGAGTGAGGAGGGGGCAAGCAGCCCCTTTTATAGTGGGCTAGGCCTACCTGGCGGTTGCCAGGTAACTGTGGGGAGGAGCATACCTGGCTGTTGCCAGGTAACTGTGGAGGTGGAGTTTAGACAGAATACTAACACCTGACCCTTGTTTGCTGCCAGATGGGAGGGCATTAATGTGAGCTCTCTACAGCCTCCTGCTTGTGTCAACGTTCCTTGATGGTGATCTGAATTCTGTTTCTGCCACTTCATCATCTAGACTGTTTGCAACCAGAGAGCCAAACATGCATGGACATACATGTACATGAGTTTGTTTGCAGGTCTAATAGTGACAGCTCTGCTGAGCTATCAGACATGCCTTTCTCTGCTGCGACATATGTCACTATAATGAAAAGTCCTTAGCTGACTGACCTTTGAAGTCCCAGGACCCCTTATCATTCATAGCACAAGAGGGCCTGATACTTGTTGGTTGATATTTTTTTATGCAGGGGGGAAATAAGAGCAAAAGTCTGGGGAAGAGGAAACTAGAGACCAGTGTAGGCTGAGAACAGCCTGGTGACAGTGTAGAGCAAGCAGCTTTGAAAGCTGCTGTTTGTAAGGGTCACACCCAAGTCCAAGGGACACTGAACAGTCTCTGAGATGCTCAGTGGATGGGGAACCACCACACCATAGGAGGCACTGATTTGGATGATGATGGTACAGGGTGTTAGGGGAGGAGGCAACAACAGTGTGGAGAGAGCAGTGAAGGATCCTAAGAGCATATGCGGTGTGCTCAGGAGCATGGGTGAGGTAAGGGCAGAGCTGCTGGGCCCCTTCCTTAACTATGGAAAAGAAGGTGTCCACTTTGGACTCCAGAGGGGCCCATGTGTTCCTGCCTGCAAGGAAGCAAGCACCACAAATGTAAACTGTTGCTATCCTGTGAGCATCTTCTCTCTCTCTCTCTCTCTCTCTCTCTCTCTCTCTCTCTCTGTCTGTGTGTGTGTGTGTGTGTGTGTGTGTGTGTGTGTGTGTTCCAGTTGACACTGAGGACAGTGGAGAATCCATAGTAGAGTTTGTTACCCAAGTTATGCAGTGCTCAGCCTCCGAGAGCATGGGGCAGTGAGGTGTGGGTAGTCAGGGAAGTCTTAGCCTGGGGAAGTGATACTCAGACTAGGTATTAAAGAACACACAGAGGTATCAGGTTAGAGGGTACCTTAGCCCACAGCACTAGTCATAGCACTGAGAAAGGGGATAACTCCCATGGGGCTGTCACAAGATGTGCTGGGCTGATATGCTGCTTGTATTTCTCTTCTCCAGGAAGATGCTCTGGAAGGGTGTAATCAGAGCAATGCAGGTCTCTTGATTAGACAGTTGCCAGGGCTGATGGGGAAGAAGAGACAAAGAGGTAGGGGCCAACAAGAAACCGGGGACCAGATTTTTAGTTGCTAATGATGGAGATATGAAAAGAAGGTCGAGACAGTTCCAAGGTGATCTGAAAGAAATCAGTGCCTGAGTCAAGGTAAGGTGTTGGCCATGGGTTCTAGGATGGAGGACTGGATACATGTGAAAGATATCCCCGTCCCATCGAGAACCCAGGATGTCTTGAGTAAGGTTTTGATGCTGTGTGGCATACGAGGAGGAGGAGGAAGAAGGCAGCATGCCTGCGAGGTGTGTTGGTGGCCTTGGTTTCATGGTTCTGATGATCATGGCCAAGGCTCTCAGCTCCCTGTGTGACCACCTGAACTTTCCATTTCTTACCTCCTGCCATTTCCAGCTAGAACATCACTGACAGACAGACTCCCCACACCTTTCTCATGGCTGTCCCACTGGCTCAGGGAACAGAAGGCATCTGTATACCACCCCCTCTCTCTTTCTCTTCCAGAAGTGTCTGAGACCAAGAACTCTCCTTTACAGGATTGTTTCTTGGAAAAAGACCTTTCCCACATTATGGAGATGTTTTCCAAGGAGGAGCTCAACTTTGAAGCCTGTGTAGGTGAGAACTGGCTAGATAGTTTTCTAGGAGATCCAGAAAGTTTTCCAAGACCTGTCATCAGCAGCAAGGAAAGCCCCACAGATCATAGGAGTCATGAGTACAAGAGTTGCCTCAGTCCTGGGCCTCCCTTTTGCACAACAGAGAATTCTGTGATGCCTGATATTCCTGGACAGAACCTCACTCCAGTGATTCTGAAGGAATCCAGGAGTGTCCCGAGCCAGCAGGACTCTGTCCAGGGACAAGAGAAGCTATATATGTGTAGTGAATGCAGGGAAAGCTTCAGCCAGAGTTACCACCTCATGCAGCACTGGATTATCCACGCCACGGGCGAGCCTCCTGCATGGCAAGAGCAGCAGCGAGGTCTCAGCCAAGGTACTCACTTTCTCACGCATCCAGGAACTCAAGCAAGTTACAAACCCTGTGTGTGTCAGGAGTGTGGTAAAGGGTTTAGTCAGAATGTGTACCTCCAGTGGCATCAGAAAATTCACACTGGAGAAAAGCTTTGTAAAACTCCAAGTGACAACCTAGAAAAGCTCTCTAAGAGTCCGAGTGATGAGCCAGGGAAGCAGCATATGAGTAAAAGCGCCGATTCAGCAAAACTGTGTGAACTTCAAGGTTGGGACGAAGAAAAATCACCTACTAGTAAAAGTAGTGAACAAGGAAAACTGTGTAAGAGTCAGCCTGGTGACAGTTTGTCCATTCTTCATCCAGAGCCTGTAAAGCATCAGAAAACTCCACATGCTAAGTGCTTCAGATGTAAGAAGTGTGGGAAGACATTCAGTCGGGCCTTTCATCTAGCTCTACACCACAAAGCCCACACTCAGAGACTCTATGTGTGTGCTTTGTGCCCCGCAATCTTCAACTTAAGGAAGCATTTCTTCCAGCATCGCAAAACACATTTCCCCAGAACTGTCTTCGAGTGTCAAGAATGCAGAAGGATCTTTAACCGGAGGTCAGCACTCATTAAGCACCAGGCTGTTCATACAGGAGAGAAGCCATACAAGTGTAATGACTGTGGTAAAGCTTTCAACCACTCCTCCACCCTGAAGCTCCACCAGAGGACTCACAGCGGAGAGAAGCCTCACAGATGCAGCGAGTGTCGGAGAGCCTTCAGTCGGAGAGCAGACCTCACAGAGCATCAGCGAGTCCACTCAGGCTTCAGACCCCACCAGTGTCCGCTGTGTGCCAGGAGTTTTAGCCGGCCCTCACACTTGATTCGTCACCAGCTGAGTCATGCTGCAGAAAGGCTCTTTGGCTGTGCTAAATGCAAGGAGACCTTCAGCCATAAAGAACAGCTAGAGCGGCACTATAAAATCCACACCATTGAGTGCTCGTATGAATGTAAGCAGTGTGGGGAACACTTCATCTGCAGGTCAACTCTGAATTGCCACCTGAGCATACACATCAGAGAAAATACAAGCAAGAAAGTTTTGGGTCAGAACTCACAGCACACTGAAAAATGCCTTAAGAATACCAAGTGTGGAAAAGCCTTTAACCACAGCAAATACCTAGGGCAGCGTGAGAAGACTCATACCCAGGTGACATCCTGTGCACATAGCCCATGTGCGGAAACGTGTGACCAGAGTACACAGTTCATTTGCCATCAGAGCGTGTGTGCTGCCGTAAAACCAAATGACCGCACTGAGCCTGAGAGATGCTTGCATGACACCCCTGTCAATGAGCACCAGCCTTCCCAAAGGGAGCGGCCCTTTAAGTGTGACATATGCGACAGGACCTTCAAGCAGAGTGCCCATCTTTCAAAACATCAGTTGATTCACATTAGAGAGAAACCCTTTAAATGCAGTGAATGTGACAGAGCCTTCAAGCAGAGTAACTACCTCATTCAGCACCAGAAAATTCATACTGTAGAGAAGCACTTTGAATGCAGTGAGTGTGGGAAAACATTTCATCAGAAATCATGCCTTTCTAAGCATCAGAAAATCCACTCCGGAGAGAAGCCCTTTAAATGTGGTGACTGTGAAAAAGCCTTCATTTCCGGTGCCCATCTTATCCGACACCAGAGAATTCACACTGGGGAAAAGCCATATGTTTGTCAGGAATGTGGGAAAGCCTTCAGCCAGAGCTCGTGCCTTACTCTTCACCTCAGGATTCACACTGGGGAGAAGCCATACTCGTGTAGCACGTGCGGGAAAACCTTTGCTCAGAAAGCAAATCAAAGGAAGCATGAGAGGACTCACAGTAGGGAAGAGTCTTACGCCTGTGATGTGTGTGGGAAAGTCTTTGTCTTCAGCACCCATCTCAGGCAACACCAGAGAATCCACACCAAGGAGAAACCATATTGTCAAGACTGTCAAAAAACCTTTCACAGCTGCTCTGCTCTGAGCAAACACCAGAAACTTCACACTTGCAAAGTAGCAAGTAACACTGCTGAGAGCCACTTGGTTACAGCGGAGTGCCATACTTCTGAAGGCCTTCATTTGAAGCCAGCCACTGAAGCCAACACTTTGCAAACCTCCACTCCCAATAAGTCCTAATAAAAGTTGACAAGGCAAACTGGACATTCCATCTAGACCAGCGGTTCTCAACTTTCCTGATGCTGCAACCTTCTAGTACAGTTCCTCATGCTGTGGTGACCTCCAGCCAGAAAATCATTTTGTTGCTACCTCAGAGCTGTAATGTTGTTACTGTTATGGATTGTAAAGTTTTCCAGTAGTCTCAGGAGATCCCTGTGAAAGGGTCTTTCCACCCACAAAGGGGTCAAGACCCACAGGTTGAAAATTGCTGATTTAAGAATCCCGTGCAATGTCAGGATTTGGTAGTAGACCTTAGAGCCAGTCACCTGAATTGAATTCCAGTTCTGTCTTCCTCATTAGCCTTGTGAAAACTTTTCCTCATCTGTAAAATGGGCATAATATCCCTATTCCTCAGGGCTGTGGTGAGGATTAAATTTTGAACACCTGATACCTGGTACACAGGATGTGTTTGCTATTGATGAACTATGGGTGAGTGTCTAACTATATAGCACAAATACACTTTTATGATAAAGATGAAAACTAGTAAACTGTTCGCTGTGGTTAATGTTCACTGGCTTTCTTTCTTTCTTTCTTTTTTTTTTTTTTTTAAGAATTATTTCTTTTATGTATGTGAGTACACTGTAGCTGTCTTCAGACAGAGAGGGCATCAGATCCCATTACAGATGGTTGTGAGCCACCATGTGGTTGCTGGGAATTGAACTCAGGACCTCTGGAAGAGCAGTCAGTGCTCTTAACCACTGAGCCATCTCTCCAGCCCCATTCGCTGGTTTTTAATGTTTTCCCATTTTCCAGTTTTTGCTCAACTCTTTACTCTTTTTAATACCTGGCCTTTGATTTCTTTGCATTGATTTGCTTTTAGTTTTTTTCACATATAAATTCATAAAGTAATTTTATAATTGCAGATTGCTAAAACTTAAAACCTTTCGAAATGGGAGGTCAAAGGATTCCTTGTTCACAGGCCACCTCTTCTCACCATCCTCCATTTGAACTGTTACATATACAAGAATCAAGCTTGTTACGGACTCAATGGCTGCAAACATCTGGATTCATGCGTGAAATGTGCTAACAGCTGGGGAAGTTAGGAGCTGCCTGAGACGCTAACATATAAGACAGCATGCATGGACGACATCGCTGGGGAGAGCTGTGTATGACAGTGTTGCAGGAACGGTGGCCACTCCCCTTTGTAGGCATTCTGCTAGGCTATAGGGAAGGTATACTAACAGGACTGCCTTTGCCCCCAATGCTTCTATAATGAGAAACAGCTCCCAGGGACAGGATTTTTCTCATCTGACAAGTGCCATCTTTAAAATACTTCCTTTATGTCACAGGAAGTTCTGAGGCCACTGAGGATTAATGGTGAGCCCAGTGGGCAAGAATCCTTCCTGTTGGGACTCCTGGCCTATCTAAGCCCTTCCCGCTAGAAACCTCATGGAAACACAGTGCTGCAGCGCCCCCTTGTCAGCCGAAGGCTTTTGTTCTACCCACTGAGCAGCCCCATCACATATTAAGCACAAGAGAGTCTTAACGTGCACGGACATTTAACTAATACTCACCACATTTGGGAGGCTTAAAATAACTGGTGTATGTACACTTGATTTTAATTTTAAAGGTTTGACACAAGGTCTCACTATATACCCTTGGCTACCCTGGAACTCCCTGTGTAGTTCCAAGCCTGCCTCCCAAGTACTGGAATTAAAGGTGCACACCACTATGCCAGACCTTTTTTTTTTGGCTTTACTTTCTTGGGAGCCTCTGGCTGGGTTGGATTTGACATGAGGACCTAGCTGACCTTTGGGTCCAGGCTACAATGTTGACCATTCTCTTTCAAGCTGTGTTTACTTCCTACTGATCTGTGCCCTCTGGAGCTAGCTAATCTAAGAAATTGACAGGCTGGCTACAGAGTGAATAAGCAGAGTGACTGAAGGCAGGGATACACACACACTAGTGGACATTTTGTTTAGTTTAAAGGGTGCTACTGTTGAAAGAGGTCTTGAGAAGCACCCTCGTTGTCCCAACATCCATGTCCGGTGGCTCACAACCACCTGTAACCCCTGCTCTAGGGGACCTAACACATGGCTTGCTTAGAGTAGTTGTACTCAGATGCCTATGCCCATTCATAAGCATGCATGAATACGCAGTACAGAAAAAGATACTTTAAAGAAGTGCTCAGTGAGAGCTTGGGCTCCAGTGAGAGAGACCAAGTGTATGCAAGTTGTTGGTCAGGGTGGGCACAAGGCACTTGTTTCTCTGATTTAAGCTTTGGTCTATGAACAAGCCAAGCTCAGGCTCCAGCACTGTCTGTAGAGTCCTATTTACTCCCTCCAAACATCACATGACCTCCATGGGTCTCGTCTCAGTACCTGTGTCTGTCTCAGCTGGCATCATGCTTGCCAATCAGCCTGAGTCCAAGGAAACAGCAGAAAAGCCTCTGCACACCACCAGAAGTTTTTTGGTGTGTTTCTCTCTTTGGAATCCCAACAAACGCAGCTCAACTATGCAGTCAGTGTAAAGCAGACCAATACATGCATGTTGTTAGCAAAGAATCCTTCATCATGTGTCCTTTCATGTGCTTGCTTTAGCAGAACATCCCTTCTGTGTCTGCTTCAGTGAAACGTTCCTTTAAATCTTGCCTTAGCCTTTCACCTGTGTCCACTTTCAGGAAAACACTCCTTCATATGTTTGCCCCAGTGAAACACCATCCAACACAACTGGCTCTCCAAAGAACCCTTAAGTTTCCACTTCACATACACTTGGTAGTTTACACAGAACAATTCCCCACAGTGCTGGAGGATAGAAGGCCAGAATCAAGGTTTGGGCAGACTTGCTATTTGAGAGGATGTTTCCTGGTTCATAGATGGCACCTCCTTCCAGTGATGAGTGGAGATTCATGAGGCTTCCTGCCTCTTCAAGGCCTCACGTCAGCCATGTTGGATGATGGGTTTCCAAATAGGAATTTGGGGAACACATTCAAATAATAGCTGATGTGGAAAGGGTTAGTAAAATGAGTGCCAGGGAAGGGCCAGTCTCAGACTTGAGGCCATGTGGGCAGAGAACAGTGGGTAAATGGACAAACCTGGGAAAGCCTGCTGCATCTGAAGGGGTGTTTGGGTAAGATGCTTCCGGAGGGAGTTTCCAAATTGCTAGGACATAAATCTAGATCAGGGGGTGGTCACCTTGCCATCATGAAGGGTAATCCTATCCCCAATGTGAACCTATGGGGCCAAAGAGATGGAGTTCAGTCCCCAACACCCACATCAGATGGCTCATAGCCACTAGAACGTTAGTTTCAGGGGATGGAAACCCTCTTCTGACCTCCATAAGCACACACACACATAAATACGAATTGTTTTTAAAAATATAGACCTAGCCAGTAATGAGGCAGTGCTATGGGACAGAGCACTGCCAGAAGCTTCAGACGCCTGCATCCACCTGCTCAATGCTCTTGGGTCGATAGGAAGTCTCTATTTAATAAGCCATTGAAAACTAAACAGGATATAGTGGCACACACCTGTAATGCCGCAGCAGAGACGGGAGAAGCAGAAGTTCAAGGTCAGGGCAGGGGAGATGACTTTGGGTGAAGCTCTGGCCCTGGAAACAAGGATCCTGAGAATCTGGCTTTGAAGAATACTCCCCCAAAGAGGGGCCCCTAGAAGAAAGAATGTTCATCACATCCCTAACTGGGAATACTGTGAGAAATGTGTAACACAGGGAGCAGACGGAAATCTAGCAAGCAGTGGTTTGGACAGCCTACACTGCACTGAGCCCCAATGCTGCAGACGGCATGTGTGGGATGATAGGAACAAGGTATGGACTGATGAGGGTGGAATGTTTCCATGCTGTGGTTACAGCAAAATAGAGCTACATCTGTTCAAAAGATACAGGAGAAAACACAATCTGTGAAAGCCTGCGACACGGGGAGGATCGGTGGAGGGTCTTCAGATGGAGGTGAGGAAGGAGGAATTGGTATCTTCGTATTTCTGGGCATGTTTCAAATTATCTTTTATAATGAGCATAAGTTACTTGACCAAATAATTTCAATGCATGCATAAAGATCCCTAACATCACTGACAAAAACTCAGGAAGCTACTTTCCACCTTTTAGATGGGAAAATGTCAAAGCCTCCCCTGTTGGCAGGGAAGCTTGACCTCAGCTGTCCCGACAAGCTAACACATGAGGTTCATTTTCCTCAGTCTTGGACCCCGCCCAATCTCTATTTACATAGTTACTGGTTCCTGGTATTTCCTGCCTGCTCAAAACCCTGGGTGTTTTGGCAAAGGGAGCCAACTAGAGTCTTCCCTGGGACTTGCATACGTGGTTGCTAGGTAGAACATCTTTGAGCAGGCAGTAACCATGTGAACTGCCACCTGGGGAGGCCTGGAGGATGAAACTGGAGATGGAGAGAAAGAACATGTACATGAGAAGAAAACCAGAAAAGCCAGGCAACGCCATTTAAGCCTTACATTCATCTGTGCCCCATGACTGAAGCACTTCCCAGTAATGTAAGGTTTTAAAAAATCTTAAGTTCTCAGGGCTGGAGGGATGGCTCAGCAGTTAGGAGCATATACTTACTGTCCTTGCAGAGGACCTGAGTGCAGTTCCCAGCAGTCATGTCAGGTGGCTCACAACCATCTGTCACTCAAGCTCCAGGGCATCTAGTGCCCTATTTTGGCTTTCTTGGGTATCTGCACCATGGGGCACATACCCATACACACACAAAAGTAAATAAATAAATAAATAAAATCATTTTTAAAAAATAAAACTTTGCACCAGGCAGTGGTGGCGCACGCCTTTAATCCCAGCACTTGGGAGGCAGAGGCAGGTGGATTTCTGAGTTCGAGAGCAGCCTGGTCTACAGAGTGAGTTCCTGGACAGCCAGGGCTACACAGAGAAACCCTGTCTCGAAAAATAAATAAATAAATTTATTTAAAAAACTTTGCTTAAGCTATTTTGATTATATGAAAGAGTCCAGGCAAATTCATTACGGAAACAATAGTGATCATTACTGCTGAGTCAGTACGTACCGTGCATTAAATATCACCACATGCCATGGACCGTTCTAACTTTGTTCAGGGTACTGAGTAACTTAATGACCAAATGGTCCCCTAGATTTCCAGGGAGCTGCTGGAGCCGGAGACACTAGGCATAGAGGTCAGTGGAGTAGAAGAGGCTTGAGATGAGGATGGGCCCAGGGGGAGTTCTCTTCAGAGAGAGGGAGGATGAATATCTCAAGGACCAGCCATTGAAAATGGGAAGAAGAGGGACAGTGAGATGGCTCACTGGGTAAAGACACTTGTCACCATGCCTAACTCCCTGGGACCCACATGATAGGTGAGAATGGACTCTAGAGGCTGTCTTCTGACTGCCACACAAAACACCACGGCATATGCACACATGTACACATGCGCAAACACAGATAAATGTAATTGAAAAATATATATACAGTAAAGGACCAGTTATTTTAAAACAGGAGAGGAAGACAGGCCAGGCAGGGAGCCTGCAAGCCTATACAGAAAGCCCTGAGCTGTGAGCTCCCATGGAAGGCAGGGAGTGCACAGTTAGAAGTCCAGGAGAGGGGTGCGGTGGTACACGCTTGAGATCCTGGCAATGGGACACTGACACAGAAAATCCAATACGAGGCCATCAGAGCTACAGAGGAAGACACTGTCTCAAACACTAGAACAAACAGGGGATCAGCCTCTCTTGAAGGCTGGGCAGGGCTCACTCAATGCCGAAAGATTCTAGAACTTTGATTCATGGTACGGCTCCTTCTGGCCAGGCTCCATGCAGCCCTAACTCTTGCACGGTGAAGTCCATCCGACACATCCTTAAAGGTCACCAAGTGTGCAAAGGTGGACAAGATAAGCCGGTATCTCATCAGCAGCATAGTGGACGAGGCTGTCCACGCTGCTTTCCTGCCCTCTGCTGGTAGGACTAGAGCGTGCGCTTTTTTTTCTATTTCCTTTTCTTTTTCTTCTCTTCTTTTTGGAAACAGGGTCTCACAATATAGCCTTGGCTGGCTAAATTCAAAGTGATCTACCTGCCTCTGTCCTTGAGCACTGGAATTAAAGACATGCACCACTATCACTATGCCTGGCTCCACTTCTTGTTGGTACTCGTTTACTGTCTGGAAATTATCACAATCAATACGTGAATGGGTAAGGTGCTAATCCCACCCTTGAGCTGAGCTTGTGGAGCATGCACGTGGCAGCTGTATCTCTCTCTCTCTCTCTCTCTCTCTCTCTCTCTCTCTCAGGCTATCAAGCCACCATGTGCAAGATATATGAGGAAGTCCAGCATTCCCCAGGGCCCAATCTCTGATGCCATCCCAAGGTTCTGACCCAGGGATGAGGATCAGGGACAAACACAAACATCCTATTCCATATATTGGGTGACATGGAGTCTGCTAGACTTTGTCCTGAGGTCTCACCTCAGAGCACACCGCCCCTGACCTCCCAACTCCCCACAGTTCCCGGCAATAAGTTTCCCCCTCGCCATGACACTTCCCTAAGGAGCAGAGGATAAAAGAATGTCACATCATATATGGAAGACAGTATTCACTGGGGGTGAGAGGGTCACCTAGGCCAAGGGAACCCCAACTCACTTCTGTTGGCTCTAAAACTGACCTGGTCTACAGGGTCTGGTGTATTTCAGACTAGTCACGGCTTGGAAATTCTGGCCCACCTTTCCTCCACCTTCCAAGAGCAAGAATTACACGTTTGCACCACCACATCCTATTTACACAGGAGTAGGCATTAGACCCACAGTCTCCTGCATGCTGTGTGTGCACGCTACCGTCCAGCCTTTGTGTGGGTTCTGGGAATGGAACTCAGATCCTCAAGCTTACAAGGCAAGAACTTTACTGACTGAGCCATCTCCCTAGCCTGACCTTGAGCTGACCTTTTTTGGGCAACTCCCACATACTGGGATTCTAGGCAGACACAAAGTCTCTCAGTTTGTTCCAGGCTGGGATGGAACCCGGGGCTTTGTGCATGGGAGGTGAACATTCTATCAACAATACCCTTTATTGGGATAAATGTAAGGGTGTTTGGGGTCTTCCTCTTTCCTTTTCTTTCCTCTTCCTTTCTACAATCTTCCCACTAAGGTCTAGCCATTACTCTCACATCATGGGAATTTCCCAGGGACATGAACCATGGATAATTAAATTGTGCTGAAATTATAATGCTATGAGGACTTCTAGGGAGCAGAGTCTGGGAAGGGGAGACAGATGGTTATTAAAGAATTACAACATGGCAATTATCACAGCTTTGGAGCTGGCATCCCAGGGGGATTCCTGTGGGAACCCAGGGAGGCTGCTGCTGACTCCCACTGGGCTGGGTGGGAATGGGAAAAGGCTGACTTAGGAGAATCTAAGGGGTTTTACAGCCAGGCTAGGCAGGGTATGCATGCCTGTAATCTCAGCACTCAGGAGGCTCAGGCAGGGGAATTGCTATGAGTTGGAGGCCAGTCTCAACTACACAGTGAGTTTGAAGCCAGCCTGGGCTTCATAGTGAGCTCCAGGCTAGTCTATATTACAAAGTGAGTTCCAGACCAGCCTAGCCTAAAGTGCAGGACTCTGCAAAACCGGGGATTAGAGTACCAATGCAGAAGTTAAGGGCACTGAACTGTTCATGAAGAGGGCTTGAGTTCAAGTCCCAGTACCCACACTGGGAAGTTCACAGCTCTATACCTTCGACACCACGGGGTCTGACTCACTCTTCTGACTTTTGTCTCTGTCTCTCCCCTTCCCTGGTTAGGATCAGAAATCTATCCCCATTCTCTCTTTTTCTCAGCCATTGGCTGATCAGCTTTTATTGACAAATCAGAGGCTAAATGGGGAGCAATGTTTACACAACTTTCAGGCAGAAGATACCTAAAGCAGAGACCTTTGGGAAATGTAGTTTCTGGCGCCAAGAAGCCCTGAACTATGTGAACTGTCTCCCCCACTCAGTTTCTCTTGCTTGCTTTCTCTTCTCTCTCTCCATGCTTGTCTCTCTCCCATCTCCTTTCTCATTTCCTTGTCTGTCCTTCCTTTTGTTTCTTTTTATTTCTTTTCAATGGTTTTATTCCATGCTTGTGGCTGCTGAGCTCTTTTCCCCACTTATACAGTCCAGGATCTCATCCAGGGGACGGTGCATCCAGGGAACGGCAGTTCCTCACGCCTCAATGTATGCACTCAAGACACCTGCCATATGAATGCCCGTCTTACACGAGGTTCAGGATTCTGTCAAGTTGACAACACTAACCATCACATCCTGTCTTAAAAACAAAAACAAAACCAAAACCAAAAACAAAAACAAAACAAAAAGCAAAGACAGCTTTCTCACCCCTAAAACGGTAAAAAGAACTGGGACGTAGCTCAGAGGCGGAATGCTTGCCTGCCTAGCATACTCGGCAGTATGTTTAATGTCCAGAATTACACAGAGAGAGAGCACTTATTAGAACCAAAGGGCCAAGTGTCCACAGAAAAGGTACAAACACTAAAGAATTCACACAGATTTTATTAAATTTATTTTCCTTTTACAAACACCAAAGTCACTGGCCTACTTCAGCAGGAGTTTCCGGTTTTGCCTATATGTACAAGCCCTGGTCAGAAGCAGAAGGAAAAAGAAAAAGAAGGTTAAAGTGGGTCAGGTGGGCATGCCTGTTGCTATGGCAGTTGGGAAGTTGAGACAGGAGGATTGTCCTGAGTTCCAGACTAGCCTTGGTTACAGAGTGAGACCATATTTCAAAAAGTCCAAACACTTGGGTTGTGAAATGGCTTATAAGGTAATGAAAGCTGCCAACAAGTCTGCTAATCTGGATCTGATCCTCAGGACATACAGAGCTGATGGCAAGAACGGACTCTAGAGAGTTGTCCTCTGACCTCCACGGGCCTGTCTTGGTATGCATGTGCTACACTTCACACACACACACACACACACACACACACACACACACACACACACGATAGATAGATAGATAGATAGATAGATAGATAGATAGATGACAGCTAGCTAGATCCTTCTTCCTCTTCTTCTTCTTCTTCTTCTTCTTCTTCTTCTTCTTCTTCTTCTTCTTCTTCTTCTTCTTTTCTTCTTCTTCTTCTTCTTTCTTCTTCTTCTCCCTCCTCCTCCTCTTTTTATTATGTTTTGTTTTGTTTTGTTTTGTTTTGTTTTGGTTTGGTTTGGTTTGGTTTGGTTTGGTTTGGTTTTTCAAGACAGGGTTTCTCTGTGTAGCCCTGGCTGTCCTGGAACTCACTCTGTAGACCAGGCTGGCCTCAAACTCAGAAATCCGCCTGCCTCTGCCTTCCAAGTGCTGGGATTAAAGGTGTGCACCACCACTGCCTGGCTCCTCTTTTTATTCTTAAACTTTATTTTTCTCCTTCATTATTCTTCTCCTGTTTTTAATGGAGGAAGAGACTCACAAAGATAGGGAGAAAGCTGGGGACCTTTGTAGTTTTGTGACGTAGAGAGAGAGAAAATGAGAGGCACAGGGAGAGAAGAAAAGAGAGAAGGTAAGGGAAAGAGAGGGGCAGGCATACTGGAGCGGTGGCTCAGGGGTTCAGAGCACTTACTGGTTTTACAGAGAAGCGAGCTAGGTTCCCAGGGCCCACATGGTGGCTCACAATTACTTCAACTCCACCTCACAGGAATCCTTCTATATCTTCTGGCCTCCATGGGCCCTGCACTTATATATATACACTCCACACAAAGACACACACACACACACACACACACACACACACACACACACACATAATTAAAAATAATGTCTTGCTGGCAGTGATGACACACGCCCTTGATCCCAGCACTCCGGAGGCAGAGGCAGTCAGATCTGTTTGAAGCCAGCCTGGTCTACAGAGTGAGTTATTAAAGTATAGCTACACAGGGCTATACAGTGAAACCCTGAGTCAAAACAACAAACAACAACAACAGTCTCAAAAGAGATGTAGGAGAGACAAAGAACTGCGAAGTGGGACTGGAACTGAAGGGCATGGTGATGGGGACATCAAAGACCCCTTTATGCATCCATTTCTTCTTCTTTTCTCCCTTTCTTACTCTTCCAGCCCCATTTCTGTCTTTCTTTCTTTGAGATGGGGTCTCATGTAGCTCAGGCTAGCCTCAAACTTTTTAACCAACAATGACCTTGAACTTGGGACCCTCTTCCTCCACCTCTTAAATGCTGTAATGGCAAATGTGTGACACCATACCTGAATCATCTAAACCTGGGGATTGAACCCATGGCTTTGAGCATACTAGGCAAATACTCCACCAGCTAAGCCCCATCCTCCGCTTTCTGAGATAGCATCTTCCTGTGTAGCTCAGACTAGCCTTGAACTTATACCCATCCTCCTGCTTCAAGCTTCCCAAGTGCTGGGACCATAGTAGTGGACCACCACACCTGGCTGGTATCCATGTCTAAGTGACTTGGGCACAAAGGGGTTTTGGAATAACTCACGCGATCAGGATGACCAAGAAGGTGAGGATAGCCAGTCCCACAGTCACCAAGTCTCCCACCAACACCATGTTCCTCAGTTTGTTGTCAGCCTGGAACTTCAGAGTCATGCGGAACTGCCCATCCTCTGGATAGAGAGAACTGAACTCAGCTTCAAACCATGGCAACCTCCTCCACCTCACCTGCTCAGGGCTCCCCACCCAGCACCATGGATTAGGCTCCCAAGTATCATTCACCTAGGGCAGACACTGCAGCCCAGCCCATCCCAGGGACTGCCCAAACCAAGGGCTAAGTGAACCACACTTCTTGCTGGCTATGAAAAGGAGGCATGAGGTTGGGCCCAAATGCAAGAAGTGGGTGTGGTGGCTCACAACTATCATCTGAACACTTGAGACACTGAGGCAGGAGGACTACTCTGAGCTGAAGGCAGTCTGGGCTACAGAGTAAGAACCTATCTCTCAAAAAGGAGGAAGGGAAAAAGGGAAATGAGAGGAAGAGCAATGGAAAAGGGAGAGAAGGAAATGAAAAGGGGAAAGGGAGGGAAGACATTAACCCGGGACACCAAACACAGATAACCAGATAACGTCTCCCAGCAGCATGCTCTGTAGCTGGAGAGCACGGCCACCCCCCACCCGAGGGCTCCATGGCATCTTCTCCTCTTTCCTCAGCCCTGCAACTCTTTCTACAACCAAGACTCTTGGCTTGACTTCTAAACTGTAACTGTGTCCTACCCACCCTCTGGACACACTGAAAGAATAAACTTTTTGATTAAAAATAAGAATAAATCGAGTAGGGTGGCACACACCGTTAGGCAGATCGATGTGAGTTTGAGGCCAGCCTGGTCTACATAGGGAAATCTTGTCTCAACAAATCAAAAAGCAAAACTAAACAAGTGGAAAACCAAAAATGAGCAGGTGAGTCCTTGTGTTGGGTCCTAATTGGAATAAATTGTCAGCTGTGGACAATTAGGGACATTGGTGGACAGGTGTAAAATTGTCTAGCGTCACTGAGGACATGGCCCAGTAGTCAGGTAATGCTTGCTACACAAGCATGATGACCTGAGTTCGAATCTCAGAACTTATGTAAAAAGGTGGGTATAGCTACACACACACACACACACACACACACACACACACACACACACACACA
>JANHMN010000003.1:41963553-41980570 GCA_030674055.1 Rhabdomys pumilio | reverse complement strand
ACACACACACACACACACACACACACACACACACACACACACACACACCTCTAAGCTCCAGGGCTGTGGGAAGCTGAGACAGAAAGATTGCTGAGACTTCTTGGATACCAGTCAGGCTCCAGAGCTAGCAAGACCAGACCCTCTTTTGAGGGAGCATGTTGGAGAGAGACAGAGGGGATACTGGTGTCTTCCTCTGGCCTGTGCATGTTCCTCTCCACAGCCAATGTTCATACATGCCACATGCATACACAGGGAACTTATCTGTTATCAAGAGACTGTTGTGGTCATAGGAGACAATGTCCTTAGAGCCACACGTTCTGTATGGCAGAAGGAAGATACCCGTGGTACTTTCTTCAAGACTGTGGTGGTCTGAATGAGAATGATCTTCACAGGCTCATAAAATACTTGGTCACCATGGAGTGGCACTGTTTGAAAGGATTAGGGGGTGTGGCCTTGTTAGAGGACTGTGTCACTGGAGGTGGGCTTTGAGGATTCAAAAAAACCCATTCTAAGCTCAGAGTCTCTCTCCCTTCCTGCTGCTTGCAGATCTGGATGTAAGACACTCCACTACTTCTCCAGCACCGTGTCTGCCTGTGTGCTGCCATGACAACAATAGACTACACCTCACCTGGGTCACATGGTTCTAGTTTTAGAGTCAAGGATAAAAGAAAGGGGTTTTGAAATCTCCCTTCGTGACTAAGGAAAGCCGCCGAGGCAAGGCACGTGTCAGGGATGTCCCTGCATGGAGACCCGGAGACACCACTGAGTGAAGCTATGAAGCCTGGATTACCCTGGAGACCTCAAGATGTTGGAGATGTCAGAACCATAGCTCACCTGCTGAGGAGAGTTGCTGACAGGGAGTAGAACCCGCCCAAGAGAAAGAAGTGTGTGCCAGTCAACAAAGCTGAAAGGGGTCGGAGATCTGAAGAGTGCTTTGACATCAGCCATGGAGAGGCAGAGTTGGGGTTTGGCCATCTTGTTTTCAGTCTTGCTTTGATCCAGCATTGCCTCACTGTGTTCCCTTTCCTCCCTTTTGGGATATTAATCCCGTGCCATTGTATGTTGGAAGATGTGATCTGTTTTCTGTTTTGATTTTACAGAGAGTTACAGTTAAGAGATTGTGTGAGACTCAGAAGAGACTTTGAACTTTAAAACAGAGTGGAGGCTGTGATAGACTAAGGGGCCATCTGAAGTTAACAGAGTGGAGGCTGTGATAGACTAAGGGGCCGTCTGAAGTTGGAGCAAACGCATTTTGCACTGTGGTGTGGCTACAAGGCTATTGTAGCCAAGGAGTGTGATGCACTGGTTTGAATGAAAATGGCGTAAGTGATGATGGACTGAACGTCTGAAACACTAAGCCAGCCCCCGTTAAATGCTTTCCCCCAAGAGTTGCCATGGTCATGGTGACTTTTTACAGTCATGGAACACTGACTGAGACAAACATTATGGCAAAAAATAAAAAATAAAGATAAAGGTAGAGGGGGTAGAGAGATAGCCCAGTGGGTGGAGAGGAACACTGACTGCTCTTCCAGAGGACCTGAGTTCAATTCCCAGCACCCACGTGGTAGCTCACAACTGTCTGTAACTCCAGTAAAAATAAGTTGTTAAAGATAGAATAAAATCTACGTCAAGGACTAAAATGAGTGAAACATGGGCAGAGGAACATTGCAGTTCAATGCAAAGTCATCTTTCAGGAAGTGTCACCAAGAGGCCCTGAGACCTGAAGAGAGAGAGAGGGGAGCCATGCTAGGGTAGGGATAGCAGAGCGATGGCCAGGAGGGTGGGTCTGCACCATCTGCCCTACTGTAAGGATATTGGGTGTATATAGAATGTTTGAGTGACGGAGTCAGTCTCTCTATGCTTTCCACATATGAGAATATCTAAACATAAGCCTTGTTTTCTGAGAGAGGATCTTTTAAATATGTGTGTGTTTGTACGTGTGTGTGTTTGTGTTTGTATTTGTGCCGGAGGTTAGGCATTTTCTTTAACCCTTCTCCACCATGATTTTGATGCAGGGTGTCTCATTGAACCTAGTTCTTGCAAATTCATCCAGGCTGGCCAGTGAGTTTCTACTTATCTCCCCCACTACCCCACCCCCTAACGATAAGGTTATAGACAGGAGCTATGTAGCTCAGGCTAGCCTTGAACTTCAGATCCTCCTGCTTCAGCCTCCCAAGTGCTTATGGGGAACCTTAAAACAAGGACTGTGGGGAGCCTTGAAACCACTCTACAGGAACACAGCTCTCTTTTGTATGCCACCCCTGGTTTTTCCAAACCCACAGCTTACCAAAGCAGTACTTTTCCTTGATGCACTTGGGAATGGTTTTCTTGCAATATAAACAGTCCAGGATCTCCTCTTTGAACAAGTCTGGGCGGGGCAAAAGGGAGAGGTGGAGAAAAGCAGATCCCAAGAACTGGCAAGAACAGGGGGGGAAATAGGGGGAAAAAGAGGTGGGGGTCCCCTGGGCCTCCAAGTGTTGCAGGAGCTGCTGCCCAGCACAGCAGGGGTAGCAAATGCAGGCCATTTATGTGAGAAATGGTTTTCGAAAGATCCAGTGGAATTTCCATAGGCCAGTTGCCTGAATGTTCTGATCACAGAATATTTAGGAGTGTGTATGCTAAGGATTAAACTCAGAGTCTTGAGTATTAAGCAGGGGCTCTACCACTGAGCCACACCCCAGCCCCTCACTGGGAGATTCTAGGTAGAGAGGCTTTACCATTGGTCTCCATTGCAAGTCCACTTTTTTTTTTTAATCCTGAGACAAGTATTTTGCTCACTCAAGTTGGCTTTAAACTTGTGATTCTCTTGCTGCAGCCTCCGTCAGTAGCTTCTGTAGTAGATCTGAGCCAGCCAGGCCTCTTCCCATTTGCAGACATTTAACCAAACATTCTTTTGTTGCTGTCATTTGACATGTTATGTCTTTCCTGTGTTCATTCACACGGATGTACATGAATGGAGCCCAGAGAACATCGTAGGGGAGTCTGTCCTCCAGTCATGTGGGACAGAACTCAGATTTTCAAGGTTTTTTTTTTTTTTTTTTTAAGCAAGCACCTTTACCCTCTGAGACACCTCACTGGCCTCAACATTTATTAATTTTTAGATCTGCTACTTTTGGTCTTGGAGCCTCCTCTGACAGAGGTGGGCATGGAGCAGGCTTGTCTGACTCCTCCTCTTCCTGTGCAGAGGGAAGACATTTCCCAGGACCCGTTTGCCTTGAGTTACACACTTGTGCCCTCTTCTGAATCAGAGGAAAATGAGAGCTGTGTTGGGTATCAATCAGTCTAGTCGTCGAACTTTCTGTGTGGTTCCCTAGTCTGAGAGGCCAGTATAAATGCCACATACCCAATGGTACTCACAGTTATAGATTTCCTGAGGCCCCAGCTCAAAGGCTGTAATCATTTTCCTTAGCCCTCAAAAAGCAAATCTTGAAGAGCCAGCAAGATGTCACAGCTGGTAAACGTGTTTGCCAACAAGACTGGCGACCTGAGGTCAATCCCAGGGACCCATGGGGAAGGAGGAAAGAACCAAGTTACCCTCTGACCTTCATATGTGTGCTGTGAGCATGTGCAAGCACACACACACACACACACACACACACACACACACAGATAAAATAAAATGTAAAACAAACAAACAAAACAGCAAGCTGGGTGGTGCACACCTTTAATCCCAGCACTCTGGAGACAGAAGCAGGAGGATCTTTGTGAATTCTAGGCCAGCCTGGTCTACCAAGTGAGTGGACAGCCATAGCTACACAGAGAAACTCGTCTCAAAGAAATAAACAAATAGACCCAACACAAGTCTTGAGGTTGTCTTGGTGACTCATGAAATACCGACACTGTTGAGGGTGAGGCAGGAGGACTGCCATGAGTTCCAGGTCAGCATGGGTTACAGAGAAAGACCTTGTGTCAAAACAGATGCCATGGGGGAGAGGAGTGAGGCAGAGATAGCTCAGTGGATAAGACTGGCTGCCTTAGAAGAACAAAAATTCAAATTCGATCTTTAGAACAGAAAAGTTGGAGGTGGTATTATGTGTAATTGCAGCTCTGAGACAGAGGCAGAGGGATCGCAGGGGTTCACTGGACAGTCAGCCTAATCAGTGAGCTTCATGACACCAAGAGACCCTATCTCAGAAACCAGGGTGGAGCTGAAGAAATGGCTCAACAGATCAAAAAATTTACCAATTCTCAAATCACAGCCCCACATTGTGGTTCACACCCCTCTGCAGCTCTTGTTCCAGGGGGCACTGCACACAAGTGGTGTACATACATACATACATACATACATACATACATACATACATACTTACATGCATACGTACATTCATACATGCAAACACTCGCTCATACAACTTAAAATAACTGAAAATAACATAGTGGATGGCTACTGGGGCATCATGCCCAAGGTTGTTCCTCTGGCTTCCAAAGGTATGCACACACACGTGTGCTCACACAAATATGTGTACATACACACATGCATGCACACACATGCACACATATACGCACACTTGTGCATACACATAAACACACATGCACACATGCATGCCCATACATGCACACACATGAGTGCACACACACGTACATGCATGTGCACACACATGCCCCCATGCATGAACACATGTGCTCACACATTCATGCACACAAGCGTGTGAGCACACACATGCATACAAGCACACACACATATGTACATGCATGCACTCACAGCAAATCACCCTCCCGTGATGACGAGGGGTTCACAGTTTTGTGGTAAAGTAAGTATGGCATTGAGGTTTGATTTGGGAGGAATGGGAAATAGGTGTGGGAGGGGGGGTTGCGTAGGAAAAGCAGGACTCACGACAAATTTTGTGGTCACAGGCTGAAAGAGAAGAGAATTGTTATGAGTGACGTGCAGACATGGTGGTTTGAGAATTTAGTGGGGAAGGGAGCAAGGAAGAGAAGTGGCAAATATGAGGAGAGGAAGGAATGATGGCAAGATGGGACGCTGAGAGTCACAGAAATGCTTTTGGGAGGGAAGGGCTGGGTGAGGGAGAAGGGGTGGCACCTTTCATTTCATAGTCTCTCAGTGCTCTCTTTAGTTCCTTGATGACATGCTCCCTGAAGCTCACCAGCTCGTCCAGCAGAGGAACATCTGAGGAGGGAGAAGATGCTTGTTGGTGCAGGTCCTCATCACACCTCGAACCAATTACAGAATTGTCAAACTGGGCTACAGAGAGGGCTCAGTGGTTAAGAGCACTGGCTGCTCTTGTAAAGAACTGAGGTTCAGTTCCCAGCACCTACATGGTGGCTCACAAACACCTGTAACTCCAGTTCCAGGGGGACCTAATGCCCTCTTCTGACCCCCAAAGGTACTGCATGCACAAATGGCATATACTACATGCAGAAGGAAAAACAAAACAAAACCACGCATACACATAAAATCTTAAGAAGTGCTCCAGATTTTAGAGGTTTTCATTTCGGTCGGTTCTTTGCAAAAACGACCCATTGAGTGTCCAGAAAGAATCTGAATTCTGGAAGGCTCCTAAGGGTTTGAGACTTAAAATATGTGTGCGGACTTGTTTGTACTTGAATAACAGCTCGTTTCCATGAATCCTGGCACCTAGAAATAGCTGCTTATCTGCTTCTCAAGAGCTGCGAGGCTGGCTTTGAACTCTTAATTAGGGAGGGATTCAAAGTCATGGTCCTCTTGCCTCAGCTTCCTGAGTTACTAGGATGACAGCTAGGATGACTCACCGGTGGAAGGTTATTACAAATGTTAGATTAATTAAAAAAAAAAACCACACACACACAGCTGTAGAGAGATAGAGAGAAAGACTTGGTCTGACCTTAGATAGAACCATATTATTTCACCACAAAGGGGTAGATGGCCAGAATGCCTACAGAGGAAGATGGGATGCCACCTCTTATACCATTGAAATGACTTTTGTAGTCTGCAAAGAAAGCTGGGAAATGTAGTCTTTCAGCAAGACACTGCCCAAAACACCCCATTTATAAAAACTTGCAGTGTTTGAGAAACACAGGGAAGTGTGTGGCAGGCCACACCTTGTGATGGGCATCGTAGAGGGTGTTCCACATACATCTACTCTGTGTGACTATGGACAGGTCACCTGGCTTCTCTGAGCCTCAACTTTTCTCCCTCTCAACCTTTTCTCAAAAGTCTGCCTGCTAAACAGCCAAGGACACATGGCTTTGTTAGCTACCCAGGGGAGAAGCACTGGGGTTCGGAAAGGAGTGCCAGGAGGCGACTGAAGGGTCTCCCACCTGTCTTAGAGTTAGCCTTTATATACTGGGTTTGGTTCTTGAAGGATGTCACCACTTTTTCCAGTTGATCCACGACTGCAGACCAAAAAGGAGGCTGTGTCACGTCAGAAGGCTCAAGGCTACCCGGGCCTCTGCCCCACGCACCCAAGCACACACCCACTTTCCCCACGAACGCGTTTGTTGCATAGTCTCTGAAGAAAGGCCCCTCCATGCTTAACAGCAGGGCCTGTGCGCGCGCCTGCAGCCCTTCCAGGTGGAAGCGCTTGGTGATGATGGCCTCACGCAGTTGCTCAAGCGCATTTAGCACCGACTGGTCGCACTGTAGACAGCCCCATCCCCCGGGACCGCCCAGGCCGCACAGAAGTACCAGGATCAAGGCCAAAGGCATGGTGGGGGACTTTGTGACATCACAGAGGAGGCCCCAGAACGCTCTGTAGTGTATCGTAGCTCTGGAATCCAGTCACTTAACATATTTATTGAACACCTGCTGAATGCTGTTCTAACCCCTGCCCTCCCCCTCCCCCGCACCCCCACTCCCCAAGCCTGACTGAGAAAGATTGGAGTATCCTTACTGTCGTTTAAATTTACTAATTCAAAAGATTTTCTTGCCTTCTTTCCTCCTCACGATTCTTTTTTTTTTTCTCCCTCTTTCTTTCTTAAAATATTTTACTAATTTTTTGAGGCCAGACACGTCTTTAATCGCAGCTCTATGGAGGAAGAGACAGGTGGATCTCTCTGAGTTCTAGGCCAGACTGGTTTACGTTAGTGAGTGCTAGGACAGCCAGGGCTACATAATGAGACCTTGTCTTGAAATACTTTTTTTTTTTTTTTTTAAAAAAAAGAATAATTTTTGAGAATTTCACATGCATACAATGTATTGACTATATTCATTGCCCCAAATACTCCCAGATCCACCCCAGTTTCTTTTTTCTCTTCTTCCTTTCTCCAGCCCTCCTCTCTCCGGATTTCTCTAAGATAGTGTGTCTCACAGCCCAGGCTGGCCTTGAACTTTATATTCATCAAAGGATGAACTCCCAGTCCTCCTGTCCCAGCCTCCTGGTAGTGGTGATTACAGGTGTGCAGTGCCTTACCCAATTGCAACTCCAATTTTAAAAGTTCAAGGAGGCAATGAGATGACTCAGCAAGTCCTCAAAGTTAGGAGAAGCAGAGAAAGGTACCTTGGCAGCTTGGCAGGTCCCGGCCAAGCTGTGCCATTAAGAGATCACAGCACACAGTAGGTCTAAGGCAAAAATTTTATTATGGGGAGGGGGGAAGAGTGAAAGGCTCTCTAGAAGTTGAACCATGAGAGAGAGAGAGAGAGAGAAAGAGAGAGAGAGAGAGAGACAGACAGACAGAGACAGAGAGACTGGTAAAGACAGAGATAGAGAGAGACAGAGAGACTGGGAGACAGAACAAATGAGAGTGGGAGCAAGAGAGAAAGAGAGAGAGAGATAGAGAGAGAGAGAGGTGATGAGAAGAATCTTTTAAAGGATGCACAGATCACATTGGAAAGTAAGCAACTTGTAGCGGCCATGGAACGGGCTGCCTCTGGCAGCGGGGCAGGTGACGACGTAAGCTGCTGCTGCTGAGTGGCTGAAAGTCAGGCTGGAAGAGCATCTGATTTACAACACTTAAGCATGAGGACCTGAGTTCGATTCTCAGGACCCACACTGTGGAAGGACAGAACTGACTCTCCAAGGTGACTCTCTGATCACACATTCACCATGGCATGTGCCCCTCCCCAATAAGCGTATATAATTTAAAAAGTGCTTAACATTGAATTTCAGGGCCGAAGGGATAGCTCAGTGGTTATAGCACCAGCTGGGAGCCTGGCTCTTTTGCCTGCTTTTGGGAACCTTTTCCTTCCACTGGGTTGCCTCATCCAGCCTTACTGTGAGGAGAGGTGCCTAGCCTTACTGTAACTTGATATGCTAAGATTAGTTGATATCCCTGGGAGGCTTGGCTTTTTCTGAAGGGAAACAAGGGAGGAGTGGATCTGTGGGAGGGGTGTGTGGAGGACTGGTGGAGAAGGGGTGGGAAACTGTAGTCTGGATGTAATATGTGAGAGAATTAAAAAAAAGAGCAACAAGTGTTCTTTTTGTTTGTTTTTGTTGTTTTTTGTTTTTTTGTTTTTCAAGACAGGGTTTCTCTGTGTAGCCCTGGCTGTCCTGGAACTCACTCTGTAGACCAGGCTGTCCTCGAACTCAGAAATCTGCCTGCCTCTGCCTCCCAAGTACTGGGATTAAAGGCGTGTGCCACCACGACCCGGCAGCAGAACAAGTGTTCTTGCCAAGGGATCTGAATTTGGTTCCCAGCACCACACGACAGCTCTAGTTGCAGGGGCTCTGACACCCTCTTCTGGTCTTTCTGAGCACTACACCCATGTGCACCTGCACATCATTTTTATTTTATTTTATTTTATTTTGTCTTTTTGAGACAGGGTTTCTCTGTGTAGCCCTGACTGTCCTGAAACTAGGTCTGTAGACCAGGCTGGCCTCAAACACAGAGATCTTCCTACCTCTGTCTCCTGAATGCTCAGATCAAAGGTATGTATCACCAGTGCGTGGTTAAAAGTAAGTGCTTTTGGTAGTTTATGTACACTGCCTGCATGCAGTATCCAAAGAGGTCAGAAGAGGGCGCCATATCTCCTGGAGTTGGAGTTACAGGTGGTTGTGAGCCAGGCAGTGTGGATACTGGGAAACAAACTGAGACCTTCAGTGTGAAAGAGCAGTGAATGCTCCTAACTGCTGAGCTCTTTCTAGCCTGCCCCCTTCCGACTCCTGAGTGGTAGGTAGTCTTACAGAGCTGGGGCTCCACACGTGGAGTAGCATTCTAGCATGGCAGCAAGCACTCTACTGACTAAGGTGCACCCCAAGACCCTGAGGGATTTTTTTTCCATTTTTTATTTTATTTAAGACAATTGTGTTGGGAGAATCTTTTTGTACACTCTGGGAAGATATTTCTTTGTCCTTCCTTGCCTACCTAAGGCATTCTCTGATTGTTTAATAAAGAGCTGGACAGCCGGGCGGTGGTGGCGCACTCCTTTAATCCCAGCACTTGGGAGGCAGAGGCAGGCGGATTTCTGAGTTCGAGGCCAGCCTGGTTTACAGAGTGAGTTCCAGGACAGCCAGGGCTACACAGAGAAACCTTGTCTCGAAAAAACAAAACAAAACAAAACAACCCAAACAAACAAACAAACAAAAAAGAGCTGGACAGCCTATAGCAAAGCAGAAGAGGATGGGGGGGCTTTCTGACAGAGTTAGAAACTCTGGAAATTTGAGGGAAGACTCGTGAGTGAGACACAGAGGAGAGATTTGCCAGCCGGATGTGGAGAAAGAAGCAGGTGCTGGACTCAAGGAGAAGTAGCTAACAAGCCACATGGAAGATTTTCTACTTAGATGGTTAGATTTACTCAGTGAGCAAGTTGAGAGTCCGCCAAGCTAAGGCCTATAGCTTTCATAAAAATATAAAAGGTCTCTGTGTCAATATTTAGGAGCTGGTGGACTAAGAAAGTCATGTTATAAATTCGTTTTAAGAAAGTTTTAAGTTGAGGCTAGCCTGGTCTTTTGAGTGAATTCCAGGACAATCAGAAAACTACACAGAGAAACAATGTCTTGAAAAACAGAGAAAAAAGTATAAGTACTTTTCACAATATCTATCTATCTATCTATCTATCTATCTATCTATCTATCTATCTATCTTTTTCAAGAGTGGGTCTCAATATGTAGCCCTGGGTGTCCTGGAACTCACTGTGTAGACCAGGCTGTCCTCAATCTCACAGAGATCCACCTGCTTCTGTCTCCTGAATGCTAGGATTTAAGGTGTATACTACCATACCCAACTGTAAAATTTTTATTTATTTTTATCTTATGTGTATGAGTGTTTACTTGCATGTTTGTGTACTATATGCATGCAGTGCCCAGGGAAGCCAGTAGAGGGTGTCAGATAACCAGACCTGGAATTACAATTGATTTTTGAATCCATGTGGCTGCTGGGAATTAAACCTGAATCCTCTACAAGAGAGGTCCACGCAGCTAAGCCATATCTTCAGGAAATACTTTTTAAAAATTACATTTATCTATTTTTGTGTTGGGAGGTACACCTGTGGAGGTCAGAGGGCAAATCTGGGGAGTCAGTCCCCTCTTTCCACTTGGGTCCCGGGGATCAAGCTCAGCTCCTGAGTCTTGGTGGCCAGTGCCTTTGCCCACTGAGCCATGTTGTCCAAACCCCTTTCACTTGAAATAGGGTTTCACCCTGCAGCCCTGACTTGCCGGAACTCACTACATAGCTCAAGCTGGCATGAAACACACAGCAGCCCTCTTGCCTCTGTATCTCAAACACTGAGTTGACAGACATTCTCTGCACCAGGCTTGTTTTACTTTTCTAATATTAGAAGACAGTTTCCTGAGTCCAGACATCCCGGAAACAAGTTACACCTCGCTGGGAGACTCAAAACTGAGTTCATGTTCCCAGTGCCTGGAACCCAACTCCTGTCCTGCTTCTTCAGGTGTTTCATGTTTGTCTGTTAACCACTAAGGGATGTAAAGAGGGAAGACCCTCTTATCCCGTTACATACACTAAGGCACACAAGTCCTAAGTGTGCTGGCTGTCAGTGACATGACTACGTGCAGCCTGCCCACGCTTTTATTCCCTTATCATTCTAAGGTTCCAGGTCAAAGTCCAAGAGGGGACCTGGCTGCAGAAGCTGACTCAAGGACCCTGAAACAGGTGACTCGGATAAAATCCAACCCATTTGTGTCAAAATATCATTGGCCAATGCAACAGGCCATCCTGCTCCTCCCTCTTTGTGTTCCCATCCATAAAAATGTAATTCCGTTTCCCTTGGGGGTGCCGTTCAGATCCCAAACTCATTGCCTCCCTGAGCTCTCAGAAAACAAAGCTTTAATTTTTAAGCTTTCATCTCTGAAGTGAGTTTTTGTAGTTCTGATGCTGAGGTCCTGTCCCCAATTGGTTCTTGGTCTGTTGGTAAAGAAGCCATGGGCCAATTGCTGGGCGGAAGGAATTGGTGGGACTTACGGGGCCCCTGGAGGCAAGAGGAGAGACAAAAGGGAGGAGAGACAGAGTTCACCATGCCTCTGAAGAAGAAAAATTGACCAACCATGTGAGATCTAGAAACAGAGGGGCCAGGCCGCCACTACAGGCGGGTGGTCAAGGTTGTTTAGCAGGGACTAGTTTCAACTGAGCAACTAAAGTTAGGGCAAGTGGGAGGTGAGGAAATAAAAATATTGATAAGGGCAGCGCAAGCTTTTCCAGGCAAGAGATAGTAGCCCAGCAATTGTGTTAAAAGGCAAGTTGAAATTAAACAACTATGTGTCTGTGTCATTTATCCGTGGATTCAAGGGAAACTGGTGGGGTCTGGTAGCACGGTCCGTTCCCAGAGCATTGGCGAGGTAGCAAAGGTACATGCAACAAGTTTTATCACCCCAAGCACAACACTAATGTGGCTAATGAAGAGTCTGAAGTTACAGAAGTAGCTACTATAATATTGTGAATTGTGAACTGTAAAAGAATTATATATTCTATCTAGCCTGTGCAGAAGACATACAAACCTGGTATTTTATTTACAAGCTGTAAGCCTAGATTGGGCATATTCGATGCTATTCTCAACTGTTGCATGTAGTTATAAAAGCACAATACAGCCTAGCCCAGGAGCTGCAGCGCTCTTTCTCCTCCTGGCTCTTTTTTGTCCCAGCTGGCTTAGCTCCTGGATCAATCACAATCCACCCCAACCCAGCTTCCTTTTCTAACCACCTTTGCTCAGGCTTGTCTCTGGGATCAGCTGCCTCCAGTCCCAACTCAGCCTCTCTCTCTACCCAGGAGGGGTCACATTACCAACCCACTCCCACTAGAATGCCTGCTAGCACAATTGCTGGGCTCAAAGACTTCCACCTGGAAATGTGCGCCCTTATCAATTTATTATCTGTTTCTCCTTCTGCCCTAAGCTTAATGACTTGTTCCAATTAGCCCCTGCCAGATGTCTTTGGCCCTGCCTGTAGCAGAGGCCACAGGCCCCAGCTCTTCCCACAGCCTCATGTGATTGCAGCATCCTCTTTCCTTCAAGGGAAGGCAAAAAGGCCTCTCTCTTTCCCTGCGTCTCCTTTTCTTCTTGGGACCCGGAAGTCCCACCTGTACCTTCTGTCCAGCAATTGGCTCTTGTCCTTCTTTACTGACAATTCAAGAACGAATTGGGGAACAAGATCTTAGTGACAGAACCTTCCCTTACAATATCCAAACCATATGTCCCTTGTTACTTGTGTTTTTAGTCTCACCCTGGCTGCTTTGCTCCGTCAGTCTGTACATCACATCTAATGGACACCTCCTGTTCTCTGCATCTTCCTTCTCCCCATGGTCTCTCCTGAGACCCTCTCACTCCATCCTGAAGTCCTGTCTTTCTCTCTCTATTGCCGAATCACAGGCCTTTTAAATTGGGGAGCAAGGTTTACATAACAAAGGCTGGCATATGTGAGAATTCTCTTGACTCGATGTCAACCAGATCTTGGGGTTCAGAATTTAGCATTTGTGTGTATAGCAGCATATCACACACACCCCCAACAGTGAACAGACATGGCTGGCTTTGCATGAGCAGGTGGATTGAGTCAGATGGACTTAAGACAGCTAAGTAATGACTGAGGACATGCAGGGTGTCATTGTGCCATGCCACCAGTAGAGTGCGATCACACTAGTTAAATTCTCTTCCCAGCCTGCCCTTTGCTCCCCACAGCCTACACTTGTGGGAGTACCACCCAGGATTACCTAGCAGACTAGCAAGTTTGAGACCACTATCTGAGACAGAAGCCAACCTGTTGACTTGTGCATGCTTCTCCTTTTTCACCACCAAAGTCCCCCCTGAGAGCTGCACAAAGGTTTCAGATTGCTCAGCTTCTAAACCCAGAATTCTCAGATCCAGGTATGAGATCCCGGAACTGGTTTGGTTTCTCTGATGTGGCTACAGTAAAGAGAGATTTGGTAAAACATAGATAAATTAAATATCATCTGATATCACACCCTAGAATTTTACATTTCAATAAAGAAGGCTGAAGGATTTCCCACACTGAGCTAGACATCAGGGAGGCTGAAGCAGAAAGATGGCCAGTTCTGTGCCTAGAATGCCCCAGTGAGGGGCTGGGGGCGTGGCTCAGTGGTAGAGCCCCTGCCTAGAATCACCCAGGGAGGGACTGGGGCAGTGTTTAGTGGTAGAGTGTTTCTTGAGTTGATGTGAGGCTCTGACCCCCAATTCTTCACTTGATCTTAGCCAAAAGGCCGAGAATCGATTCCTAATTCTTTAAAGTAAATAAAAAGCAAAACCAGACCTTCGTGGTCCTGAAGCTGTTACATCAGAGGGCCTTGTCTCGAGACCATACACAATGTGCTGCCCCTTACCAGTGTGCAGTCCCTCACTTCCCTGGCCCATTGGGAGGGTTTGTTTGTTTTGTGGATAAATTTACCTTCCAGAATCCTTTCTGTCCTATGCAATTTTTTAAAACAAACTTTATTTGTGGTTTTGTGTGTGACTGTCATTTTGAACCTAACAGCTGCCACTTGGAGGGTTCGGCTGTGGCCCTTCCCAAAAGGATCAGGACAACCGGGCTTGCTGACTTGTTGTGGAGGGGTGCGGAAGATCAGGAGCTCCCACCTGAGTGCCCAGCTGCCTCTTACCATTGGTTGTATGTAGCGCTACCTTCATTGCATGTGACCCCAGGGAGCATGTGACCCCGGGGAGCATGTGACCCCAGGGAGCATGTGATCCAGGAAGCAACACTACCTTCACTGCATGTGGCCCCAGGGATCAGCTGGAGCAGCTTCTTAGGGGAAGAGAACCCCCACCCCTAAAGGTAACTCCTCACCTATGCTTTGTAAGGAAATCCAAGGTTAGCCAGAGTGACTTCAGTGGAGCTGCACCTCGGTCTGTCACTGCGACCTCAGGAAGGAAGGTAGACTTTGCTCACATCTACCTCTGGGAAGGAATTTTAGCCACTTACATGTGTGACTATGTGTGCCTGACAGCAGGTGCCCATGGAGGCCAGAAGAAAATGTGGGATCCCTTGATATTGTAGTTACGGATGGTTTAGGGACTGCCCAACATGGGTGCTGGGAATTGAAACCAGGATTTTTGCAGTGTGTGCTTTCAACCACTGAGCCATCTTTCCAGTTGCCCCACCCCATCAGTGGATTCAACTTTACAAAAGAAATACGTATTTACTTATTCATGTCAGTGTTTGTGAATGCTTAGACTCCTGTGTGTATCTGTGTGGGGTCCTTTTACCTATGTGTATATACAAAGGCATGAAGAAGCTGGATGTCCTCTGAGACTCTGTCTATTCTTTGAAGCAGGATCTCTCCTTGAACCTGAACCTCACATTTTCCCAGCTAGGCTGAAAGTCCCAGGGATCCTTGTGTCTCCTCCAGCTATGGCACTGGGATTCAGGCTACTTGGCCTGTTACAGAGTCGTGTGAGCTGAGCTCTGGCCCTCGTGAATCACCAGCAGCTCTCCTAAATGCTGAGCCATTGCCTCAACAAGCCATAATATTTAAAAAAAAAAAAAAAACTTTTTTTTTTTTTAACACTGGACAGCAGCAGCACACACCTGTAGTCCCAGAACTTGGGAGGCAGAGGCAGGCAGATCTCTGAGTTCCAGACCAGTCTGGTCTACATAGTTCCAGAACATCCAAGGCTACACAGAGAAACCCTGTCTCTGTGTCAGACTCTAAACAAACAAAGAAAAACAAAAACTAAAACCCAACAAACACAACAGCAATAAAAAAAAAACCCTACAATTCTCCCCCCTTTGTTTTTACATTTATAAAATGTGTTTATTTTGTGTGTGTGGATGGGTGAGGGAGTGCGTGTGAGATGCCACTTCATATGTTCAGGTCAGAAGACAACTTACAGGAGCTCGTTTGTTCCCTGAGTACTCCAAGAACTGAAGTCATCAGGCTTGGAGACACACTCCTTTGCCCACTGAGCCACCTTCCCAGATTCCTGATCCTTTTTAATGATGTCCCTAGATGCCATGTGGGCAGTGTCCCCACCACCTTGGAGATATCTTGGTCTTTGGGACCCCCACACCCAGCTGAGTAACGGCCCACAGGAGGCAAGAAGATAGTTCTGTGCAGCACAACTCAGTAGCTGATGCTGGGTCAAATTTCAGGACTCTCACCTCAAGTCGTTTCTTTTAAGCGTACTTAAACACAGTGAAAGTTAGTGGAAGATTTCCTGGTGATAAATTCACAAGTGATGGTGCACATTCCATCACGTGTGCACAATAAAGCTTGGGGCATGGCGGCATCAAAACTCTTTCGTAACATGTAGCAGGAACAGTGGGCAACCTCTATGTAAATACTGGGGCCCGCGCAGTTGCAAAGGCATCTCCTGCAGGAGGACCTGATTGAGGACTGCCTGAGAGATGGAGGATTGCTGACATAGGCAGTGCCAGCCAATCGGGAACTGCTGTTGAGAAGAGATTCTTGGGACCAATGAGGCGTGGGTGGGGGGTATTAAAGGAGTTTGCAGCAGTGTTCAGGTGAGCTTGTCCCTGAAGTCTGTGCCTTTGAATCGTTGAATCTTTGCCACCTCACCTCCAATCCCCAAGGGCAGGTAGGATCCAGCGGCGAGTAGTCCAGGGCACAGGTGGCAGTAAAGTACATGTGACACCTTCCATAAAGATATTCTGTAGATTAATGGAGAAAACTAGCCCACATAAGGGTCTGGGGAGGATCCCGTGTGGTTCCAGCCACACGGATAGTGCCAAGTTCACCAGGCTGTTAACCATGTCCGTTCCCTGCCTTCTGGGTAGAAACGGGTTATCTATCCTTCCTTTCAGAGGAACTGCCCTGTGTTTCTCACTCCTGGCTCCTCTGCTGCTTATCTGTGAGCACAAGGAGTCTGCCTCCCTGGCTGGGCATGCCAGGCAATTTCATCCAGGGAACCTGCCAAGGATGGAAATACAGGCTGCTTCCTGCAGGTGAGACAGGAGGCTCCTATGCAACTAACTGCCCGTGTCCCTGAGGAAGAACCATGACTCATGGGTACCTGTGGAGGGACATGCACACAGTTGATGTACACAATTATTTTGGGGGTTTGTTTCATTAATTTTTTTTTTCTTTTGAGACAGGGTTTCTCTGTGTAGCTTTGACTGTCCCGGAACTCACTTTGTAGACCAGGCTGGACTGGAACTCAAAGATCCTCCTGCCTGTGCCTCCTGAGTACTGGGATTAAAAGTGTGTGCCACTAATACCTGGCTTTTGTTTTATTTTTTAGTTACCAGAAAAAAATGAGTTGCACTCTGGTGTCTGTGTGTGCACGTCACAGTTACTTTGCTGAGTAACCCTCATGACTCTCCTACATCCTCATAGACAGCTCCTTCCTGTCCCTTCCTCCTTTTTCTGTTGATAAAGGGTCTTTTTCTGTAGCCCAGATTGGTCTGAAATTCGTGGCAATCCTCTTGCCTCAGCCTTCAAAATGCTTCCTCATTTCACCTGTCTTTTCTTTTTGTCTTTTGTTGTTGTTGCTGCTGCTGTTGTTGTTAAGACAGGGTCTTGTAGCTGAGCAGTGGTGGCGCACGCCTTTAATCCCAGCACTTGGGAGGCAGAGGCAGGCGGATTTCTGAGTTCGAGGTCAGCCTGGTCTACAGAGTGAGTTCCAGGACAGCCAGGGCTACACAGAGAAACCCTGTCTTGAAAAACGCGTGGGCGAGAGAGAGAGAGAGAGAGAGAGAGAGAGAGAGAGAGAGAGAGAGAG
>JANHMN010000003.1:41919392-41957866 GCA_030674055.1 Rhabdomys pumilio | reverse complement strand
ATGTATAACACTGTATAACAATGTATAGCACTGTATAACAATGTATAGCACTGTATAACAATGTATAGCACTGTATAACAATGTGTAGCACTGTATAACAATGTATAGCACTGTATAACAATGTGGCTACTCTTTTGGTTTCACAGTGGCTCAGTTAGTAGAGTGACTGACTGACTTCCTAGCATGCAAGAATACCAGGCTCAACATAGAACAAACCATGATATGATATGGTATGATAGAGGCAGGAGCATCTGGAGGCCATCCTTGGCCACGCACTGAGCTTGAGATCAGCTTGGACCACACGAGACCCTGTCTCAAAATAATAACAGCCTCGGGATGCTGGCACACACTGTTAATCCCAGGACTGGAGATGTGGAGGCAAACAGCAAACCAAATAGCGATAATAAGAGTATAATAGTAAAACCCAATAGTCAGCGATGACCTCAAATGCCCACAACTACTGTTTACCATACACTGAACAGAATGACTTGAAAAAAAAATCCCTGCCAATTCCAAGTGTTGGCAAGGATACAGAGCAGTAGGAATTCCACAGTCCTTCAAGACTCAAAAAAGTAGCTGGGCAATGGCGGTACATGCCTTTAATCCTAACTCTCAGAAGGGAGAGGCAGGTACATCTCTGAGTTCAAGGCCAGCCTGCTCTACAGAGCTAGTTACAGGGCAGCCAGGGCTACACACAGAAACATTGTCTCAAAAAAAACAAAAGGTTCAAAAGTGTGACAATATCACATGGCTCTGGGCCTTGCACCCAGGCGTTATGTATTCTACCTCCTTTAACTTCAGACAAGGTCTTGCTAAGTTTCCCAGCCTAGTCTCAAACTAGAGATCCTCCTGCCTCCGCTTCACAGGTCACTGGGATGACACGTCTGCACCACCATGGCCAGGCTGGAGCTCTAAATTTCTAACCTGCATCTGGGAGGATGCGTCTGGTCCATGGATCACTTCAGAAGCAAAGCTCTAGGCAGTTTTGCAACCAAACCCCCAGTGAAACTTGAAGCCATGCTGGGTAGTCCTGTGTGTGCTATAAGATGGGCGTGTAGCTCAGTGCAGGGAGGGGAGGAGGGGGAGGAAAGGAGGGAGAAGATGAAGACAGGAAGGCAGGAGAAGGGGAGAAAGACTGTGGGAATGTGGCATGGCTGCAGCAGTCAGAATAAAGTGGGTTGTGCTGCAGTAACAAGCAAGTCCTAACCCTCAGAGTCATCTAGAAGTGTGGACAGGCCTCCTGTTGTCCATCCCTAGCACAGCGGCTGAGACTGTGATCTCACCTGCTGAGCTAAGGCTGCGAATCCTCTCCTCTTAGAATATTCCCTCCAGTTAGTGAGCAGAGTAAAAGAGAAGCCCTTCCTCCTCACCCACACCTGCTGGGTGGTGCTGTGCAAATATCTTAGTCTTTCACCCATTCACAGGGGATGAGGATTTTATAAGGGATTACTCCCACAGAGCTGCTAAGAACATTCTAGAAAAAAAGGCTGCCAAACTATTTCTGCATACAAAGGTATTGTTCTTCAGGCAGCTTGCTTTTTAATTTGAAAAATAATAATTTTGTGTCTGTTCATGAGTGTGCGTCCAGGCAGGGGTGAGGGTGGGAGGCAGGGCATGTCAGGAAGTGCAAGTGGAAGTCAGAGGACACCTTTGTGGACTCTGTTTTCCTTCCAATTTTACATAGCTTCCAGGGGTCAAGCTCAGGGCTCCAAGTCTGCGTGACAAACACCTTCATCCACTCAGCCATCTTGCTGTCTACACCCTTGTTTTAAGACAAGGACTCTCATCTGAACTGGCAGAGTAGACTAGGCTTTCTGGCCAGTGACCCCCACAGATCCCCTTGTCTCTGCCTCCTCAGTGCTGGGTTTACCAGCATATGCTTTGCGTACGGGTGTTGGGGATCAAACTCCAGTCCTCATGCTTGGACCAGCACCTTACAGCACCATTACATCAGATCCTATTGCAGCTCTTTTAGTGACTATAAACAGTACTGACAGAATGAATGTGGCTGGGTGTCAATAAATCTTTATTGACACAAATATGTGACTCATCAGATCTGGTCCAGAGGCTGTAGCTTTAAAGCCCTCTAACATAATGGTGTTAATACTTATTCACTGTAGACCTGTGACCCCACTCTTCCTCGAGGCCCGGACAGGCCAAGAAGCAGCATTGTTAAACTGTCAAAGCATTACTAAGGTGAATGAAGGGCCTTTCCTTTAAATAGGCTAAGATGTTGGAGACCAGGAGAGTTGATTTCTAGTCAATGCTCATCAGACCCTTCCTTGGTACCCAGACCTGGAGTTATAGATGGCTAAAAGCTGTTGGGTAGGAGCTGGGTACCCAATGTGGGTCCTTTGCAAGAGTAGCCAGTGTTAACCATTCCCACATCCAGCTTTTCAAATGTGGGATCTGGTGCCAATACTTTGTTGAGCTACCTTCTTATTTCCCCAGCAGCACCACATCCTTTGGGCAGTGTCTGGGTATGTAGACCTGACTGGTCTGGAACTCACACGTAGTTCTCTTGCCTCTAGTTCAAGAGTGCTGGGATCCCAGATGTGTGCCCACCATGCTGGGTCTTTCTGACAACACCTTTGTGGTGCCCCTGCAACATTAGACCCAAGAAAGGTTTTCCTGAATGGTCTTTTCTTCCCAACTTTTAATTGTGTGGACTGAACTGGAGAGGAGACGGCAGCAGCTGTGGCACAGTGTCACTGACAGTGACAGCAGAGGCAAGAGGGCATCTGAAGAACCCCAGATAACAGCCAGGGGCAGAGATAGGGAGCAGAGAGGGTGCACAGAGGGGGTGGAGGTGATGAAGCACTGTGGAAGCAGACAGAAATCTGTGCGAGCTGGGGAGATGGCTTAGTGGGCAAGGCACCTCTGCAAGCATGAGGACTTGAGTTCAAATCTCAGCATGTACCCATCCCACTCCGCCCCAGAGCCAGGCATGGCTGTGCATGTGATTACCAATGATCACAGCACTGGGAACAGGGACAAGAGGGTTCTGACACCTCACTGGACAGCCAGCCTGACCATAACAGTGAACTTAAAGTTTAGCAAGGGCCTTTGTCTCAAGGGAGTAAGGTAGAGAGCTGTAGAGAAAGACACTGAATGTCTGGGGACACACCGGAGTATGTATGTGACACACACACACACACACACACACACACACACTCGGGGGCGGGGGAGGGAGAGAAAGAGAGAGATGGGAGGGGAGTACCCTGCTACTAGAAGGGTTCTAGGGCTCAGGGTCTTACTACCCAGAGCTTCATCTTCTTTGGTGTTTACAGTTCAGTCCTGTAGCAAACATCAAATACGATTCAGCAGCTGCAGTCCAGTCCTTTCAGCAAGCAGACACCAGGCAGCTGTAGTTCAATCCTGAAGAAACTGCCAGGCTCATCAGCCAGCCTAAGGCAAGGCCAAGGAAGCAGCAGGCTGCAGCAGGAACCTCATGTTTGGGTGAGTTTCTCTCAATGGCTGCATTCCCACAAGTTGAGCTCATCAACACTATGTAGGAGAAACCAATACATGCACGTCTTTAGGGAAGAATAGTGAGGCAGAGAAAACCAGACGGAAGCTCTGTGCTGTCTCCCACTGTCTGCGGGGTCACATTTACAGTCCTTCATCTCATGTTCTTTCGTACGTCTGCTATATCAAAACATCCTTTCACTCGTGCCTGCTTCAGGAAAACAGTACTTGCTAGGCCGAGGAAGGAAAACTTCAACTTTCAGTACAGGCTAGGCTACATATTGAGCGGCAGTGTCCACTGACTTCAGATCAAACAGGATCCTTCCCAGAATTCCTGCTAACCACAGAATGATGTTGCTGAGCAGTGATGTGACTCTGAGGGTGAAGGAGCTTGCCATCAAGGGTGACCTAGGTTTGATCCCCCAAACTCCCTCAAGTTGTCCTCTGACCTCCTCATGTGTGACATGTGCGCCCCTTCCCAATAAGTAAGTGTAAAACATGTTTAAACGTTATTAAAGCTGCATCACTGATGGGTGGCATCACGAGGCTGTTGGAGCCAGCAGGTCTCGTTCCTGTGACGTCAGCGCAGTCACTTGCTAACAGACCACATTACCCAGATACTCCTCTGCAGCTAAAGTTTTCCACACACGGCTCATTGATGCAAATAATAAACTGCTGTTTGTTTTTTTTTTATCTCAACACACATTTAACAAGCACTTTGGGCTGTGGAAATATGTGGTCTGTGGGACAGGAGCTGGAAACTAGGAGTTAAGGACCGATGTTCATGAAATAATGACAGCCCTGGGTTGAGGCATTGCCAACGAGGGAGGTGATAGTTTAATGGGCGTGAAGGCACCAGATTATGGGGAAAGATGGCAGGACCTAGAGGTTTCAAAGCTCCATTGCTTTTTAGAAGACTTATTTATTTTTATTTTATGCGTGTGGGTGTTTTGCTTGCAAGTATGTCTGTGCACCCTGTGCATGCAGTACTCACTAAGGCCAGAAGAGGGCATTGGATCCCCCAGGACTGCAGTGACAGATGGGTGTGAGCCACCATGTGGGTCCTGGGGATTGAACCCAGGTGCTCTGCAAGAGCAGCCAGTGTTTTTAAATCCTTGAGGTCCCCTCTCTAACTCCTCATATTTCCATTTATTTGCAGACAAGGTCTCATGTAGGCCAGGCTGGCCTCCAAAGCTCTGTACAGCCCAGTATGACCTTAAACTCCTGATGCTTCTGCTGAGATCTGGTGTGAGAGAGATGCACCACCAGGCTCTGTTCCTATGGTGCTGGGGATGAAGCCCAGAGCCTTCTGCATGCCAGGCGAGCAAGCTGCCAAATGAGCTACACCCTGCTCTCAAACACCCTGCCCATCTCGACTGTACTTTGGTTTCTGGCTCTCATGGTTCATCACCTCAGTATCTGCCCTGCATGTCTCGCAGCAATCCTTATGCCTCAGCCACCAAGTGCCGGGTGCTGGTGTGAGCAGTATACATTTTTATGAAACATGCACACAAAATTTTTGATTGGTTGATGGTGGAGCACATCTTAAATCTCAGTACGTGGGAAACAGAGGCTGGGGGGATCTATCCCCATGAGTTAGAAGTCCGTATGGTCTACAATGTGAGTTCCAGGACAGCCAGGGCTGTTATAGATTGAAGCCCTGCCTCAAAAAAACCAATAAGTAAGTAAGTAGGTTAATAAATAAATAAACAAATAGAAAACAATTTGGCTGTTTAAAAATTTTTTAAATTGTGTTTATTGATTTTGTGGCTGACAAGCCCAGAAACCTGAGTTCCATTCTCAGATCCCACATGGTGGAGGGAAAGAACAGCTCCACAAGATGTCCTCTGACCTCCACATGCTTTCTGGTATGTGTGCCTCCCTCAAACCCCGCTGAACGTGAATGAGGGGGATGGGGAAAGGAGATAACTAAAATGTAAATAAATAAAATATCCAATAAAAAAGAAATGAATAAATGTGAAAAATGTTTAAAATAGATAAAAGTTAAAATATGTTTACTTATTTATTGTTTAAAAAGAAAAGAAAACAGGGTGAGGGCAGGATTGCCCTCTTCTGCTGGGCGGAAGCTCAGGTTCAGGCTCAGCAGCCAGCAGCTTTACCCACTGAGACACCTCACCAGCCCTAACTCAACACAGGCTGACACTGTCTGTCTCGCAGTGGCACCTCCAGCTTCCAGAGAAGGACCTGGCACACACAGGACAGGAACACAACCATGACAGAAATGCACACTTTGGCGGGGGCTTCTTAGACTGGGAGGACCACATAAAGATCTGGGTCAGATCCCTCGGACTCGAAGAAAGGCAGGGCACAGCAGTGTGTGCCTGTAATCCCAATGCTGATGAATGGAGACAGGGGGATGGCTAGAGTTTACTGGCTAACCAGCCTAGTCGAACTAGTGTCCCTGCCTCAAAAACCGAAATTGAGAACTTCTGAGGGAGACGCGTATGGCTGACCTCTTCCTTCCCTCCCCCGCCATGAACAGGCACACACGTGCACACATACTCCCCTACCTGAACACACATACACATGCAAATGTACATTTATTTTTTATATTTGGATTTTGAGACAGAGTCTCCTTATGTTGCCCAGGCTGGCCTCAAACCTATAGCAATCCTCCTGCCTCAGACAGCTAAGTGCTGGTATGAGAGGCCTGAGCAGTAGGCAGTACTTATACCTTTAATTAAAAAATGATAGCATGGTCATTAGAAGGATATGAGTTCGAACCCCAGATAGGATGCTTAGTTGGCTCGTCCTATGCTGCCATTAACCTTCCTGCTACATGTGACTAAGTATTTATTTTGTGTCAGGCCCTGTCCAGGATGTGGTGGCTCCAACAAAGAATTTCCCCTGTCGGGGTGATGGTGCACACCTTTAACCCCAACATTTAGGAGGCAGAGGCAGGTGGATCTCTGTGAATTTAGGGTCAGCCTGGTCTACATAGTTCCTGGTCAGCTAGGGCTACACAGTGAGGCCTTCTGGGAGGTCACACTTCCATAAGGAAGACTGGCAGGAACTAACAGTAAAGAGGCTGGCGTGTGACCTATGACTTGGTGCAGTCATTCAGAGGAGTCATGGCCCGGGCTTCTTAGGAGGAGGGGTACAGGTGGGTGCTGAAGGCTGGACGGAGGAGAAAGAGTCCGGCCAAGGCAACTGCTTCTGTGGAGATGAGCATGTTCCCAGAACCAGGAGGAAGAGCCAGGGTAGTGCTGGGTACTGGGGAGCCATAGGAGGCTGGATCTAGGAGGCAGGACCAGCCCTGGGTAGAGAAAGACTTAGAAATAGAGGCAGGGTGGGAGGGATGATCTGGAGGCTGAAACCAGATGAGAAAAGCTTGAAGCTGTAGAGACAGTAGCCGGTGTACTTAGTTACCAGGCCGGGCAGGGAAGAGCAGGCAGAGAGCACAGTGCGCTTGCGTGCTCCCCACTGACTGCCAAGTTGACACTGGCATTGAGAAGAATGGGTAGTTTCCTATCTCAACAGGAGCATGTACTTCAGAGAGATTGTCCTAGGGATGGCTGGGGCCCAGGCCCAGGGGTAAAAGGGTTAATGTCTCTGCGGTCTGGAGAAGAGGGGGCTGTGGGATCCTGACAGGCAGGTGCCCGGCTTAGTAAACACTCATTACTGGGCAGGCAGCCATCTCCACCCTGGCCAGTTAATCTCATTCTCCCCTTGGTCCTTCCCCTACTCTATTAGCAGACGTGCTGTGTTTTCCTGTAAAAAGTCATCTGTCTTCTCAGGAGAAAGTGGTCACTGCAAGGGACAGGCCTCTCCCCATCCCTGCCCCCAAGACTTGTAGAATATTCCGTGAAGATGGAAATGTAGGATATCCGTTCTGCCAACATGGTAGCCGCCAGCCTTGCGGGGCTCTGGGTGACTTAACAATGTGACTGATAAGACTGGGGAATATCAATTCATACCCCTGCCCCAGCCAGGTTTCACACTAGGAAGGAACCACAGGCGGCTGGAACCGAGGACAACTCAGCATCGGTTTCCCCTGTGTCTGCAGCTGCTATCGTGTACAGTCTGCTACATAATCGTTAATTATACACCCACCTTATCCACACACTCCATCTGCATTCCATCCAGAACCCTGGATCTTCTAGAGGCCAGAGGGATGCCAGCCACTGTGCCAACCCACAAGGAGCCCACGGCAGGGTACACTTGAGATGGGCATGGACATAAACAAGACTCAAAGCTGAGCAGTCCAAGAAGGCTTCCTGAAGGAGAGGGCCTGCAGCCAGGTCTTCCCAAAGCTCTGAGGCTGATCTCAGAACAAATGGAGTTGGGGATGTGGCTCAGTGGATGGAACACTTGCTTAGCAGGCACATGGCCCTGGGTTTCATCCCTGTGCTCACATAAACCAGGTGTGGTGGTGTATACCTGTCATCCCAACAAGTGGGAAGTAGAGACAGGAGGATCGAAAATTCAGGGCCATCCTCAGCTGACAACCTGAGGCAATGAGACCCAAGTAAAGCAAATTGAAGGACAGCTTGGGCTACATGAAACCCTGTCTCAGAAACAGAGACAAAGGAGGGCCTGGGGAGATGGCTCAGTGAGTTAGAAGAGATAACAAGCCACCAGCAGCATTGCATGTCTGCGGACGCTGTGCTTTCAGTGCCTAGTACCAGATGTCGATGGACTCCATTAGCACAGGTAGATTCTTGTCTTCAGCAAGTCCCTTCTGGGGAAGGACTGGAGTCTGGGAAGCATTTGAGCAGGGATCTGTGGCAGGGAGAGAGCAGGCGCAGGGAACTGTCCGTGGGTACAGCTCACCATTACTTGTCCACTTCATTCTCTTCCTCTGTTGCTTGTGTTCCCCCGTTAAAACTTCCTCTCTACTCAGCCCTTCCCAACCTGCAGTCACCTCAGGCCTTCACTGGTCCTGGGTCACACCTTGCTTATGGGCCACAGCATCTCATGGTGTAATTCCAGCACCTAGTTTCTCCTAACATAGCCTATGTCCTTAAACTTGAGCTATATAGGCCTGCCCAGTCTCATATTGTTCCCTGTGACAGTACATTTTCAAGAAGTCTCCAGGAGACTACATGGAATTTCAACTCATTCAATTATTCACTCGTTCATTTGTAGAGCGCTGAGGATCGAACCCAAAGCTCTGACATAAAAGCCAGGCACTCTACCACTGAGTCACGCCCCCAGCTCCTCATTGGGGGATCCTAGGCAGGGGCTCTACCACTGAGCCACGCCCCCAGCCCCTCACTGAGGGACTCTAGGCAGGGGCTTTACCACTGAGCCACACCCTAGCCCCTCACTGGATATCCCAGTCAGGTGGTCTACTGGTGAACCAAGCCCCAAGCCTTCTTTATACATTCTATTTTGAAACAGAGTTTAACTAAGTTGCTCTGGACTTTAATTCTCTCTGTAGCCCAGTCAGGAGTTAAACTTATGATGCTCCTGCTTCAGCCTCCCAGGTAGCTGGGATGTCATCTTTTGACAAGTGTTCAACCTGTGGTTGTTTGCCCCTAGAAACAGGTGAGCAAAACTTATTTGTTTTGTTTCCGAGACAAGGTCTCTGTTTGTCCGAATTGACCTTAACTTACTCTGTGAACCGAGGCTAGCTTTAGAGTCTTGATTCTCCTGAGTGCTGGGGTGACAGGTGTACACCTCACATGTGACGTCTATTTTATTGTGTCACTTCCCCAAGCTGACTTCTCACCCACAAGGCTGCTTGAACAGTGCTGCTATGTCCCAGAGTCCTTCTCCAGTTGTTTGGAAGTGGCGCTGCTGTATCCAGGGACACTTACATAGTTCATGCTCTCCTTGCCTCTCATTGTTTACGGTGGATTTTGAAACCTTAGCAACATTCCAGCCCCAGAGAAGGGTGGAGGAGGGGACAGCCAGCCCCAAGGGCCAACAGTCCACGGTGTGTCCCAGAGACGTGAAGGACAGGTGAGTCTCTTGAGGGGCGGAACCTCTCCAGACTCATTGGCCCAATGACTGTTCTAGTTTCCTCTTTTCTTCCTCAGGAGACCTCACTGTGGGCAGCAGTTAAACAACACCTATTAAGATCGTAACTGCCTTTGCTCGTTGGCAGAGTGTTAGTCTCATTTCTCATATAAGGACAAAGGAAGTGGGGTGTTCACCATATTGCCATTTGTAAAGGAAATGGAATGTGCAAAAGCCACTCCTAGCTCCTCCCAGGTGAGAGAGACCCATGGAGAGAGGGACAGTGGTCATGGAGTACTATGCAGCAAGGGAAAGAGACGAAGAAGAACAGAAATGCTAGAGTTTAAAAAGTCCCTCAAGAACTCGGTGATGGTGGCACACGCCTTTAATCCTAGCACTCAGGAGGCAGAGGCAGGTAGATCTCTGTGAGTGTGAGGTTAGCCTAGTCTACAGAGTGAGTTCCAGGATGGCCAGAGCTACATGCAGAAACTCTGCAAAAAAAAAACAAAAAAAACCAAAAAAAAAAAACCAAAAAACTCCTCAAGGCATGTTGCTAAACAGGACGAGCAAATTAGAATTGCAAATTAGAATTTCTTGTGTGAAATCTACTACTTCCTAGGGAAGAGTCGCAATGTTATGTGAATACACATATATCCTAGTTCCCTAATCCTAAGAAAGGCTGAGGAGATGGCTTTGTCTCTACAGTATTTGCCACAAAAGCATGAGAACCTGATCCCCAGTACCCATGGACAAAAGCTGTGCACGGCAGTTTGTGCCTGTTGTCCCAGTGCTGGGGAGCAGAGGCAGATCTTAGGGGCTCCGTGGCCAGCTGGACAAGCCTCATCAGGAAACTAAACTTCATGTTTAGAGAGGTCCTGTCACAGAAAAATAACAACAAAAACCAAGATGCAGAGCTGGAAAGATGGCTCAGTGCTTAAGAACACATGCTATGCTCTTGCAGAGGATGGGATCCAACGCCCCCTTCTGGCTTCTGTGGTCTCTGCACATCCATGTACAACACACACACAGACACACACACACACACACACACACACACACACACAGACAGACAGACACAGACACGCACGCGCACGCGCACGCGCACGCACACGCACACGCACACAGACACACACACACGCACACACACGCACACACAGCTGCACATGCACAAACACAAACTAGAAAACAGAAATAGAGGCTGGAGCAATGGCTTAGCAGTTAAGAGAGGTGGATATTCATGCAGAGGGCCTGAGTCCAGTTCTCAGAACCCACACGGTAGTTCATAACAGTTCACAACCCTAGTCCTGGAGATCTAATGCCTTCTTTTGACCTCCTTGGGTACCAGGCACACACAAAGTACACATACACACACAACATTCACATACACATAGGCAAAAGACCCTTATACCAAAAATAAAACAAATAAAACTTTAAAAATGAAAACTAAATAAAAACAAGAGGAAGAGCAATGAATGACAACACTCAGCAAACTCACACAGGACCTACAGGAGTCTCTGTCAGCCATTTCTCTGTATATGGAAATCTGGAGTTGTGAAATGGTATCAGCTGGCCTGAGTTGGTAGCATAAAAACCACCACAGAGGGGCTGGAGAGATGGCTCAGCAGTTAAGAGCACTGGCTGCTCTACCAGAGGACTTGAGTTCAATTCCCAGCAACCACATGGTGGCTCACAACCACCTGTAATGAGATCTGTTGCCCTCTTCTGGTGTGTCTGAAGACAGTGACAGTGTACTCACATATATAAAATAAACAAATATTTAGAAAAAGAAAGAAAGAAAGAAAGGAAGGAAGGAAGGAAGGAAGGAAGGAAGAAATACTGCCACAGAGACCACTGATGGCCAACCATGAATGCCTTTAGCTTTAGCTTTAATTGCCAACTTGACACAACCTAGAATCCCCCTGGGAAGAGAGTCTAATGAGAGATTGTCTGCTCTGCATTGGCCTGTGGGAATATCTGTTTGGGACTGTCTTTATTAGGTTAACTGAGGTGGGAAGACCCAGCCCTCCACGGGCAGCACCATCCCCTAAGAAGGCTACTCAGAACTGTGTAAGAGTAGGCATAGATGAGCAAGAGAGCATTTGCATCTGTTTCTGCTCTTAACTAATAAAAACATCCTGACTAAAGGCAACAGAGGTATTTTGCGTAACAATTCCAAGTTACAGTCCACTATTTTGGAGAAGTCAAGTCAGGCACTATCAAACAGATAGTCACATTGATCCACAGCCAAAAGCAGAGAGAACCGAATGCACCCATGCTGCCTGCTTGTTTATGCATACACAACTTTCATCACTCATACAGTTCAGGGTTCCCTGCCTAGGGAATAGTGCCACCCACAGTTGACGGGTCTTCCAGAATTAACTAGCAAATATAACAATCCCCTGCACACCAACCTGCTCTGGACAGTTCCTCAACTGAAGCTCTCTTCTCAGGTGATTCTAGCTTGTGATTATGAACTAAGCAGCATGGGATTTTAAAGTGAGACTTGAATGAACCAGGAGTGAGCCACAGGGATGCTGGTGAGAGAATGTATTCCAGGTAGCAGGAATGGGTCTATGCAAGGGCCTATGTGTGTGTGAAGAAGAACTACAAGACTTGTGTGTTCACGGCAGAGCCACTGAGGGGGAAGATGGCAGAGGTACACTTGAAGATGACAGTGGGCCACATTCGGGGTCCTGTGGTCTGACTGAAGACTCTGAGTGTGACTGGGGCAGCAGGAGGACTCAGTAATTAGGGTTTCAGGCAACTTGGGTTTCATTAGGACAGCTCAGACTGTATGGAGCAGACATGGTCAAAGGCAGGTACAGGAGGTGATGGTGGCTTGGAGGATAGATGAAGTGACAAGCAGGGCCCAAGTGTGGCTACACGGTGAAGGCCAACTCTGCAGTAATATAGATGGGTGGACATAGGGGCTAAGGTATTAAGAGACATCCAGTGTGACAGGAAGGGTCTCTGTTCCTTGTCTATTGCTATAACAAATGGACACAGGCTAGGTACATCAAACAGAAAGGTTTTCTTCTTCATGTGGTTCTGGAAGGCAGGAAGCCCAGTGTCAAGGCACTCAGTTTCAGTGACGCCATTACACTACAGTATACAGTGCTCACACAGGAGCTGGAAAGGAGCTTGTGTTTATGGTATGGCAACCCTTGCACGGGCTAGCCTGCTCTTTAAAGATGACTCCAGGATGTCCAATCTGGAGAAGTGGTCTACTCACAGGATGCATGATATCCAAACTCGCATGATAAGTAGTTTTTATGCAGGATAATTAGTTTGCTCCAAAGATGACTTATCTGCCCCTGCGATTACTAGGCTACACGATCCAAACATAGTCAGCTCAGAGGATAATCGGCCTATTCCTTTGATCAGTATGATCCTGAGATAAACAGCCAAGTCTCTCTACAATTAATTCACTCTAGTGATAGTGCGTATTCTTGGGATAGCTGGTGTGCCTGCGGGATGATTTGCTCAGGTGATACCCCCTGTTCTCGAGGCACCTGACTGTGGTGCTGGTGTTAACCCATCCCAGTGAGTGTGTTTCTTGACACCTCCTGATATCTTCAAGAGTAATGTCGTTTAGATTTCAGCTAGGGGCCAGCAAGATGGCTCAGCAGGTAAAAGCCCTTGCCTCCAAGCCTGACAAATATCCAGGATCCACAGGGTGGAAGGAGAGAACGGACTGGCTAGAGTTGTCCTCTGACCTCCGCACACGTGTGCTGTGCAAACACATGCACATACACAAATAAGTAAAAGCAATAAAAATTAAATATGAGGCTCCCGAGCGAAGATCTAGTGGTCAGGAGCACTGGATGCTCCTCCAGAGCTTCCAGCTGGGATTCCCAGCACCACTTACAAGTTACAAGTTATCTACATGTAACTCCAGTCCCAGGGGATCTGTCAGCCTCTTCTGGCCTCCATAGGCACCAAGCAACAGGCAAACCATCCATAGATTAAAAACAGAAACTTTAAAAACACTAAGTTTAGCCAGGTGTTGGTGGTGCACACCTTTAATTCCAGTACTTAGGAGGCAGAGGCAGGAAGATCTCTGAGTTCGAGGCCAGCCTGGTCTACAAAGTGAGTTCCAGGACAGCCAGGGCTACACAGAGAAACCCTGTTTTGAGAAATTAATTAATTAATTTTCTTAAAAAAAAAACACATCAAGTTTCAGTCTGAGTTTGGGAGGATAATGAAACCATAGCATTCAGGAGTGGGAAGATGTAGATTCTGTGACCAGAGCTGTTCATCTGCCCCTCTGGGCAATGTTCAAGGGAGCCAGGATTGTATACCCACAGACCACCAGTATCAAATGCTTTGGTTCTTGCCTCTAAGGGCAGAGCTAGTACGGTCTTGGGACTCTCTGGTTGCTATGCCAACCCCACCACTCTACCTACAAAGGCTGGTGCAAGCCTCATGCTCCTCCAACATCTTTGTCTCCTGTAACATAGGAACCTTCATTCACCAGTGTTGGGGCAGCTGTGAGCTCCCAGTGAGCTAGCTCCATGGTATGAAATATTTAAGACAGCTTGTACTCAGGATCTCCCAGTACAGAACGGCTATAACTAGTTTTCTCTGCCTCAGATAGTAAACACTCAATAAATTCACACCAAAGTATTATCAAAGGCCCAACTTGTTGGAGAATGGGGATGAATGAGGAACACGGGGAGTGCCACCCACCCACCGGCAGCTAGGTCGCCTCATTGACTGAGGGGTTTTTGGGTTTGTTTTCCTTTTTGTTTGTTTGATTTTTGATCTTACTCTGTTGCCCAGTCTGGCTTGGAACTTTTGATCCTTCTGCCTCCTGGATTTTGGGACTAAAGATGTACACTATCCCAGACTCACACCGTTTTAATGAAAGAGCGTGGTGCTGGGGACGGCTCACACCATGTGACTGTGAGGATCTGACTTTAGATTCTTCAGCACCATGAACCGAACCAGCGTGTTATTCCAGAGCCTGGGAGATGGAGGCAGGAGGATCCGAATTCCAAGGTCATCATATATTGCAAGTTTGAGGTCAGCCTATGCTACATGAGATCTGTCTCATTAAACCAAACCAGTTGTCCAGGAGGTGGTGGCCCATGCCTTTGATCCCAGAGGTTGAGAGGCAGAGACATGTGGTTCTCTGTGTTCTGTTCGAGACCAGCCTGGTCTACAGAGCAAATTCCAGGACTTCCAGGACTACACAGAGAAACCTGGCTAAAAAAACAACAATAAAAATAAAGACATAAAAAAATAACCAAACCAGCTGGACCATAAAATGAGAGCAGGCAAGAGGTGTCAGGTCCTCAGGGGATGAGGAGGCACTCAGGGAAGACCCCCGCAATGCCCCAGATGGGAAGGAGTGGGGCACACCCTAGGTGGAGAAAGCAGGTACAAAGGTGCTGAGCAGGACAGAAGTCTGGTGTGTGTGAGAAGAAAACTAGAGGCCAGTGGGGCTGGCACAGGGTGTGTGTTCTAGCTTTCTGTTTGGCTGTGATAAAAACCACCGAGCAAAACCAACTCAGGGGAAGAAAGGGTTTATTTGGCTTCAGTTCTGAGTCACAGTCTATTGTGCAGGGAAATCAGGGCAGAAACTCAAGGCAGGAACCTGAAGGCAGGAGCTGATGCAGAGGGCATGGGGGGGAGGTGCTGCCCACTGGCTTGCTCCCCATGCTCATCCTGCCGTCTTATACAACCCAGGACCACCTGCCTAGTGGTGGCATGACCCACAGTGAGTTGGGCCTTCTAACAGCAATCATCAATCAAGAACATGCGCCACAGAACTGAAGTTCCCTCTGCTAGGGTGGCTCAAGTTGACAAGAACTAGCCAGGAAAGGGAGGTGGGGCCAGAGAAGGTGAGGGGAATGGACAATACTGGGTGGCCCAGTGGAAACCCTGTTTACCCTCTCAGTGTGACCAGATGGTCTCCTAGATATACATCCAGAGTGAGAGAGAAACAGGGTGTGGCCATGGGTGACCTGCATCCTGACACCTCCCAGGTAGACAGACTAGTAAGTCTTTATGCTTGTCATCTGCTGAGAGACCAAGACTGAGCTCTCCAGCCTTCAGCCCGAGGGCCACCATCACTCTGTGTATGTGAATAAAGCTTTATTGGGACATGAGCTCATTCATCCATTCACCCCTCACCTCCACCTCTTGTCAGAGCCAGATAGTTAGAGCCCAGACCTTGGTAACGCTGGGGCGTTTCTAACATCTTGCTCTACGCAGGAGATCTAGCCAGCCCCAAACGGGAGCAGCTCCCAGGACACAGCAGACACTCTAAATATTTCTCTTTGCAGAGCAGGGCCTGCCACTTGTCCCCTGAATCACAGAAGGCTGCCAATTCTCTCTGGTCCTGGGGCTACTTCCAGCGAGAGTCACATGGACCAGAACAACAGCCAACAACAGAACAACAGTGACCAAAAATAATGCTGGCATCACCCAAGCCTCTGCCTTGGAGAACATTCACAGACAGAATTACAAGCTCGCCCCCTGCTCTGTGGAGTCTAAGGTCCCCCACTTTTTGTGCTCACACAAAACTCTCTTGCACCATGGGGCAGCCATTAATCTCTGACTCCCTGTCTTTTCTCCTTTCAGCTTCAGATTTGGGGTGGGGAGGGCTCTATCAGTTCATGTATCTAATTACACATTTTAGTTTCAAATTTAAAATTGAAAGGTGTGGGTTAATTACGATATTTTCAGAAATATTTGAAATGTATTTGTGTCCTATCCAGCCTGCGACTCTCGGTTTTTCTGCCTTCTTTCCCTGTGCAGAGACTGACTCCCCCCCCCACACACACACACACGTGGGTCCCTGGATGAGATGCAGGTCCTCCAAATAGGCAGCACATGCTTTTCCTCGATGAACTATAGATCAGGCTAGCCTTAAACTCACAGAGATCTGCCTATTGCTGCCTCCTAAGTGTGTGTCACCACCACCTGGTCTTTTCTTTTTAGGGACAATTTTTCACACAGCCCAAGCTGACCCAGCTCTTCCAGTAAGCCCAGGCTGGCCTTGACCTGAAGGTCTTCCTACATCCACCTCACAAGTGCTGGAATGACAATCTTGAACTGCCACACCCAAACCCCTCTACTTTTTGTGTTGTATATGATAGTGAAACATATCATGTATGATTATTATCTGTAATATATCTTAATCTAGAGTCTACCTGTGAGATAAAGCATGCAGTATTTGTCTTTTTGAAGACACCTGAGATCTTTTAACATGATTTGCGGTCCCATCTGTCTTCCCACAGAGAACATGATTCCCGTCCTCTTTGCAGCCGAATAAGGCTTCATTGTGTCTGCACCACATTCTCTATCTACTCATCTGTTGCTGGACATCTAGGCTGCTTCCACTTCCTGGTTTTTGTGAATCGAGAGGCAGTGAGCATGGACGAGCAGATGTGTCTGTGAGGTAATACCTCAGGGTGCTTGAGGTGCACTTCCACGTTTGGTACAGCTGCTTGTGTGGTACTTCTATTTTTGGTTAGCCTTATGACATAAAAAATTTATTATTTTAAGTGCATAGATTTTTTTGAGGTACATCCATGTTTTGCCTGGATAAGTAAAATTACTTTATTATTTTATGCCTTTTACCTGTATGTATGTATGCCTGTGCCATGTATGCATGCCTGGAGACCAGAAGAATGTATCAAATGCCCTAGAATTGGAGTTACAGATGGTTGTGTGTGTCCATACAGAGGCTACAATAGAACCTGGGTTTACTACAAGAGCAGCTAGTGGTCTTAACTGCTGGGCTATCTCTGTCGCCCTTGTTTTTTGTTTTGTTTTGTTTTGTTTTTAGATTTATTTTTTAAAAAATTTTATGTGAGCCAGGCATAACAATGCACACCTTTAATCCAAGCAGAGGCAGGTGGATCTCTGTGAGTTTGAGGCCAGCTTGGTCTGTATAGAAGATTCTAGGGCAGCCAGGGCTACATAGAAAAATCCTGTCTCCAAAAAAACAAAACAAAATGTTATGTGTATGTGTGTACACAATCCCTGTATTTATGTGTACCATGTGAATGCAGTGCCCTTAAAGGCCAGAAGAGGGCGTCAGATAACCTGGGTTACAGGTGTTTGTGAGCTGGAACCCAATCTAGGACCTGTGCAAGAGCAGCAATCATCTGAACAGCTGGGGAACCTCTCCAGTTCCAAGTATTAGTTTAAAACAAAACATCTGGGGGCAGAAGAGAAAACTTGGTGGTTAAGAACATACACTGCTCTTGTAGAAGACCCAGGTCCAATGCCCAGGATCCACTTGGCTGCAAACAATCATTTGTAACTCTGGTTTCAGGAGAGCCATGCTGTCTTCAGGTCTCCACAGGCACTGCACACATGTACTGCAGACATACACCTATACACATAAATTGAAGAATAAATTGTTTTGATGTGTGTGCACACACAGACATATCTATCTGTCTATGAACTGGTGGGTATGTACATGGGGGTAAAGATACCCCTGGGGCCAAAGCAGGCGTCAGCCTTGAAGCTGGAGTTATAGTCAAATGTGAGGGCTGGGAGTTGAACTTGGGTCATCAGGGAAAGCAGTACATGCTCTTAATCACTGAGCCACCTCCACAGCTATGAGCCGAGCAGTGGTGGCCCACGCCTTTAATTCCAGCACTTGGGAGGCAGAGGCAGGTGGATCTCTCGGTTCAAGGCCAGTCTGGTCTACAGAGTGAGTTCCAGGACAGCCAGGGCTACACAGAGAAACCCTGTCTCAGAAAACTGGGGTGGGGGGGGGAAAGGCACCCATTATTAGTGGGGAAGTATGTTTGTGCAGAACAGCCACAGCCACAATGTATGTGTTCAGGGCAGAGACCAACTTTCAGGAGTTGGTCCTGTTCTTTTACTGTGGGTCAGTAGGCTTGCCAGCAGGCGCTCTTCCCAACGGAGTATTCCTGCCCCATCCCCGTCTCTGTATATGTTTGTGTGTGTGCACGCACACGCGAGTGGAGTGCATGTCGCCACGGCACATTGTAGAGGTCAGAGGACAGTGTGGGGAACTGGTTCTCTCTTTTCACCATAGAGGTCCCTGGGACGGAACTCCAGTCATCAGGCTTGGTGACAAGTGCCTTACCTTGATATCATCTCAGTCCTCATTTGTTTTTCTGACAAAGATTTAGCCCAGAACTCGCTATGTCGCCAGCTGGTCTCAGGGTAGTGGTCCTCTGCAGCTTTTGCCTCCTGATGTGGCTCCAGGGGCTGAACTCAGCGTATGGGGCTTGGAGGCAAGCACTTTTCTCTGGTAAGTCATTTTGCTGGCCTGATGTTTTTTCTTGATGAGGACCATTCTGGCTGGGTGATGTGGAATCTTGAAGTCTGGATCCTGCTGCCTCCACCTCCAAAATGCTGGAATTACAGGTACATATCACTTGACTCAGTTCGTGTGGCTTTGGGGACCTAACCCAAGGCTTCGTGCGTGCTGGGCAAGCGCTGTACCAATGGAGCCTCAGACCCAGTCAAAACCTTTCATTTCTGTGTATTATCTTGGCTCCTTGCTGGCTTTCCCCACACCTTCCAGACTAGTGATCAGGTTCTACAGACCCAGGTCACTCTGAGAGCTGGGATTCGTGTTCTATTTCCTTCTCTGGTCACACATGCCTGGGTGTCTCATTCATCATACAACCAATTTCTCTAGTTTAGCTTATCTACCCATGGGGAACCTCGGAAGGAGAAGACCAGTCACAGACAACCAGGGGCTCACAATATAACTGAGAGTATCCTGCAGATGATGATGACGACGACGACGACAACGACGATGATGGTGTGTGTGTGTGTGTGTGTGTGTGTGTGTGTGTGTGTATCAAGATCTCCAAGGAAACATATTGGGACTTTACCTCAAGCATGTATTCTGGTTGGTGTGATGGAAGATGGCTGGAGGGTTTCGAGGCAAGGGCATACTTCCTTTGGACTTGACTCTTTGGTCTTGACTTATCCCTGGTGGTACAATAGAGACAGGAAGTGATCTCACTGAGGCAGCCTGGTCTCTGTGCCCACAACTGTGAAATGCATGCAGTAGCAGGATCAACTGCACAGAGGTGGTGGGTCCATGCTGTGGAATTTAATGTACATTGAGAGCTTAGAACTGTGTGTGTTCTCACTAAATGTTAGTAGGCATTAAAGTGGTACAGGCTTACAGGGCAAAGAAAATCCCAGCAAACAAAGCGTGCTAAGCCGGGTGTAGTGATGCATACCGGTTGTTCCTACACTCAGAAGGTAAAGGCAGAGCAATCAGAAGCTCAGAGCCATCCTCCGTTATACAGGTCGTCGGGTCTCCCTTTAGGCTGAGCAAGCAGAACTAGCACCACCTCCGGAACCAGGCCGCTAAAGACAGATGATGACATTACTGGTTGCTAGGTAGATTTAGCCTTGATCGGGTTGGTGATATCGGTAGTTGGCAGGTAGGTTGATTGGCTGCAGACACCTGAGCTGTCATTTCCAAATGGACAACAGAGTGCCAAGGATGGCAGAGCTGAAGAATGAAACCCTGTCTCAGAAACAAAGAAGCAGGCCTGCAAAGAAGTGACTCAGTAGCTAAGAGCACTGGCTGTTCTCCAGAGGACCTGGGTTCAATTCCCAGCACCCGTATGGCAGCTCAGAATCTTCTGTAACTCCAGTTGCAGGAGGTCTGACCCCTCTTCTGACCTCCAACAGCATTGTATGCATAGCACACATGCATATATGCAGGCAAAACACCCATACACATTAAAAACAATTTTTTAAAAATCACAAGAAAACAACAAACTTGGGAGACTGTTCAAAGCCTGAGGCAGCCCCAAGTGCTTAAAGGGCTGTGGAACGACAGGAGCTAAGCAGCTGGGAGACAAGGTGGAGAGTGGTTATGCGGTGAGGGCCTTGAGGACTTTGGTGATTATTTATTGTTTGTTTGCTTATATATTTATTTTTGCAGTAGTGTGATTTGAATTTAGTGCTTTACAGTCCTATATAGCTGAGCCACATCTTAAGCCTTTTTTGTACTTTGAGATGGGGTCACACTAAGTTTCTCAATCGCTTTGTCTAAACCCATGACCTCAACTCATTGCAGTCCTCCAGCCTCAGCCTCCTAATGCTAGGATGGTAGGTGTGGTCCTCCAGATGAGGTTGGGGTTTTTGCTTTGTTTTCTGAGACTGGGTCTCCTATAATCTAGGCTGACCTAGAATTCTTTACACAGCCATAGGAGGACCTTGAACTCCTGATCCTCCAGCCTCCAGTTCTCCAGGACTGGAATGATTCGCAGGTGCCATCACTCTTGTTTTGCAAGGTGTTGGGGTGGAACCCAGGGCTTCGTGCATGCTGGGCAAACCCTCTACTGACCGTGGCCCAGCCCTAGCCCTAGCTCCAAGATAAGGTCTCAATCGCACCAAGTTCAAGGCTTTAGTGAAATTGTGTAGTGGAAATGCTTCACACAGCTTTGAGCTCAATAAATGATTCTGACCCATGAAGTCGCTATCCACCTGCACTGGGTCTGTTCACGGTCTGCACTCTACAAAAGCGGCTTCTTGGTGTGTGTCCGCACACCAGCTCTCGGGGGACCCAGGCATTCCGGCCTCCCGCCGCCCCCTACGGGTGCGCACAAAGGCATCCATTCATGCCTGTTTACAAAGCAGCCCATTCACCCGGTCCCCTTGATCCAGCAGCTGCTGGCCGCTCCCCAAGTCTCTCTATTGGTGCTTCCTGCTGGCCATCAGGCCCGAGCCCCACCTACTGCCGCACACTCTCGGCCAGGTTCTTTTCCCACGCCTGGCACGCTTTGCCAACTTCTGATTGGCCTGGCTCACCAGCCACTCGTTTTGATTGGGCAACACTGAGCCCCAGGGGCGAGGTCGGAGAAGGCCGCAGCAAGTGCTGATTGGTCTGTAATGTCTACCTGTGGGCGGGGCCGTCCAGCGCAGGCCCCGCCTCCTTTTCTGTCCAGGCCGAGGCCTCTGGACCGCCCTGGGCGCCGGTGAGTGTCCGGGGGCCCTACCCCCGTGGTGCGCCCCAAGGGTTGGTCAGGGCCAGCCAGACCTGGGGAGGCCAGAGTCGGTGGGCTACAACTGGGGTCCTGGAGAGGGGTGGGTCGAGACATTCACCCTGGGTGCAAGTGACCCCAGGGTCGGGGGAAGGGTAAGGGGAGGGTTGCAGTCACCCCGCCCGGTTCCCACCTTGTGCCAGGCAGTCTGGGGTCATCTCTGAAGACGTCACACGGTCTGTTCTGCAGAAGGGAAACTGAGGCAGTGCGTGAGACGTTGCGTGATAGAACACCTGAGTCATGGTCTCCAGTCCCCAGCTTCCAGGGCTACCGTGTCAGATGTCAGAGGAGGAAAAAAATGTGGACCAGAGAGAGGGGTCGCGACAGGCACGGCCAGGGGCAGGGAAGGATGTGTTTGGCTGGGTGTTTGTTTTGTTTTAACTTGGTTTAGTTAGGTTTTTTGAGATAGTTTCTGAACTCACTGTGTAGACCGAGCTGACCTCAACCTCCAACCTTCCTGCCTGAGCCTCTCAAGTGCTGAGGTGACAGGAGTATGCCACCAAGCCTAGCTAAGTTGTGTTGTGACACCTTCACAATGGACGTGGGCACTTTAATGGATAACTGAACTCCTCTCCAGTGTACGAGAATGGATTTGAGGTGGCTTTTGTGCTTTCCCTTTCACAGGGAGTGCAAGGTGGAGACTGGACCAAGGTGGGGAATGCAGGGACCTGGTGTGCCTGGCCCTGTGACTTTTTTTTATAAGCATCATAATAGTAATCAGAAGTTCAAGACCAGCCTCAGCTACACGATGAGTTTCAGGCGAGCCTGGGCTACATAAGACCCTGTATCAGAAAAACGAAAAAGAAAAATATATTATTCTGTAAGTCATACCTCTTAATACCTCTTAAGCCACAAGTTTATTGTAGACACAACCACCCTATGTCTCCTCCTCAATTCACCCTTGAAGAGAAGACCCAAGCCTCTGAGGCTGGCATAGCATTTTGACATCATATTTGAGGATTAGGATGTCCTACTTCCAGGGTTGAGGAAATGGAGATTCTAAGATAAGCAAAACAAAACAAAACGATAAAGCAGAGACCTGGTTCCTTTTCCTCACTTGATTTTTGTTGATTTCATGAGCCTCAATTCCTAGCGAAGAAAGTGGAGGTTCAGAAGGCTGGAGAGAGATTCGAACCCTAGGTATGCTCAGTCCGGCTCTGTGCCAGGCCTTCACCTTTGCCCACCGCCGCCCACTTGGCAACAGGTTCTATCTCTGCTGGCTGCCGTACCGGGCTCCGCCCCCGCCCAGCCTGGCAGGTGTCAGGAGACGTCAGAGCCCGGTCCTGCCTCCTGACGGGAGAGGCCCCACCTCTTGCTGGACCGCAGAGCCGGCCTCACCTGGGTGCTGGAGAGGATCTGGACTCTGAGGCCTCCCCATCTCTACTGCCAGGCGCCCAGGTAGCCTTGGGGTCCGCGGGATAAAGGAGTTAATGCTACAGGGCGCTGGGTCAGGAGGAGAGGGGGTTAGGATCCAGGCTCCCGGAGCTATAATGGGCCAGGTACCCCAAGTCAGAGGAAAGAAGTTGAGCATGGACCCCAGTGTCTGGAGGGAGGAGGGCAGAGGTCTGGCCCCCAGTGTCTGAAGAAGGAGGGCTGAGGTCTGTACTTCTGTGCCTGAGAGAGGAGGACTGAGGTCTGGACTTCTGTGCCTGAGAGAGGAGGGCTGCGGTCTGGACTTCTGTGCCTGAGGGAGGAGGGCTGGGGCCTGGATCCCTGCGTCTGAGGAAAAAGGACTGGGGTCCACACCAGTCTAGCTCTGAGGGAGAAGGCTGGGCTGGGGTCAGTACCCCTGGGTTTGTAGGAAGAGGTTGGGTCCTGGATTCCTGAGTCTGAGAGAGAAGCTGGGGTCAGGACCTCTGGGTCTGAGGAAGGAGAGCTGGGGTCAGGACCTGTGTCTGAGGGAGGAAGTTGGGTCCTGGACCCTTGAGTCTGAGAGAGGAGGCTGGGGCAGGATGGGATCTCACCATTAGCTGAGGTCATAAGCTTGGTGCTGCCCCAGCCTCTGCCCAAGCGGGCGGGGCCCTGGCTGCTTTCCTTTTCTACACAGCTCTGTCTGCTCCTCCCAGGTGCTCTCACCTGCCTAAGTGACACTAATGAGTCCTGGCACCGCATTCCTGCTGCCTGAGGGAGGGGTGTGTGGCTGGGGCTCAGCCATTTGGGGCCAGGCCCTGGGCCCACCCTCTTGGCTTGTTCAATTTCCCTGAACCCCACATCCCCATTTCTAACCCACAACTACAGTAAGCCTCTTGGCAACGTCTGTGTCTAATGGAGACAGGGCTGGAGATCCCACTCTGGGGTTCTGAGCCTGGACTCTGGGTTTGAGGAGGCTGAGGCTGCTCTTAAGCTGTTGGGAACAGCAGGACTGGGAGGTACAACGCCACCAAACCCTTCCTGGTCAAAGGCTACAAGGCTGGAGAGGAAGCAGGTGGGTGGGTGGGGTAAAGTCCCTGGGGTGGGGCTTGGCTCTGGGTGTATCTTTACCACACTGGAACCTGGGGTGATCCTTGGCCCTTTGGGGCTGACCCCTTGTAGGGCACAGGGGGGCAAAGTGACTGGGAACCAGGCTGGCGGTGGGTATGAGGAGGGCCAAGAAGAGCCCAAGATAGAGGAAGTTTGCATGTGAGAGAGGCTCCTGGGGCGAGCTTGAGGGGACAAGACCTGAGAGGACACCCCTTGAACAAGCTGAGTGCTTGGATGGATGTCCCCAAGGGGTGTGCTGGAGGTGCCATTGGTCTGGTGCACAGAGGTGACAATGGAAGAGAGGGGCGTGCAGGTGTCTTCAGGTGTTCTCTGATTGGGGATGAGGTGGTGGGTGAGTAGGGGCTGCTTGCTGTGTGACATTTTCTGTGGGATAGTGGACAACCCTTAAATGGCTGAGTTTCCTTGTCAGTGACCCTGGAAGTGGGGGAGAGGCCCAAACACCCTGACTGCCTCCTGGAAACTTCCTTAAAGAGTCTTGAGACTAAGCTGGATCCATACCCCAAGACCTGCTGAAAGGCAGGGCCCCAGCGACTCGTGACAGATTTCCAGAGCCTGGGCTCTGAAAGGCCTCTGAGAATGTTGAATGAACCTGAGAAATAGTGAATGCATGAAGCCAGAGAAACGACAAGGATTGTGCGATCAACCTGTAATTATGGGGCAGGCAGGACCAGCGGTGCACAGAGAACTTGGCAACAAATGTCAGCCATGCCCCACCTGGGCCCCATCTCACAGTGTAAACTGTGGTGACAACCTTTATTGTCCTTGCTACCTCACCTCCTGTCTGCTTCTCATTTCGGGTGCAGACACGGGACACATTCCTGCCCCAGGGCCTTTGCTTTGTCCCAGCATCCCAGTAGCTTGCTGGTTAGAGACACTCAGGTCTTTATTTTGAAAAGCAACACACTAGGGAAGGGCTTTCCAGTCAGTCCAGTTAAAAGTGTGAACACAGCCCCAGCCCCAGCAAGGCCCTTACCCTGGCCTCTGACAGCCGTTTATCACCATTTAAATGGTTTACATGTTTATAACAATGTATCTTTTTATTCTTGAGATTTAGAATAGTACTGCCCAGTATGAAGCGAGCACAAGTCAAGAGTGTATTTAAGTTTTATAGTAACCACATTTGGGGATGGGCACTGGAGAGGCGTCTGTGTGGTTAACAGCTCCGGCTGCTCTTCCAAGGGATCTCAAGTCAGCACCTACATGGTGGTTCAGAACCATCTATGTGTGACTACAGTTCTAGGGAATCCCTCTTCTGGCCTCTGTGGGTACGGGATGCATGTGCTATAGACATACATGCAGGCAAACACCCTTACACATAAAATATTTTTTTAAGTGGTGCGTAGAGACCACTGACATTTTGTGGCACTAATCGTTCTTCCAGAGAACTGCAACCACAACCCATTACTCCAGTTCCAGGGAGCTGCTGCCACCTTCTGGCTGCTGTGGGAACTTGCATACGTGTGGTACATATAAACTCACCCGAGCACACACACATACACACAAATAATAAATATTTTACAAGAAGATTTATTTATTTTACTTTAAATTCTGTGTGTGTGTGGCATGGGGGGGATGTGTGAGTACAGGACCTATGGTGATTTTTAAAATTAATGTATTTATCTATTTATTTTGGTTTTTTGAGACAGGGTTTCTCTGTGTATCCCTGGCTGTCCTGGAACTCACTCTGTCCACCAGGCTGGCCTCAAATTCAGAGATCTGCCTACCTTTGCCTCCTGAGTGCCAGAATTTAAGGCATGGGCCACCATGCCTGGTTTAAATGCCTTTTTTTTTTTTTTTTTTTGTAAAGCTGGGCCAGTCTTATCATTCCATCTGCTCTAAGGCTGAAGCAGGGTGGGTTGTAAATTCAAGGCTATCCCGAACTGACCTTGCTTTAAAATTAAGAAGTTGAAAGACAGTGGCATGCACCTTTAATCCTAGCACTCTGGAAGCAGAGGCAGCGGGATCTCTAAGATCAAGGCCAGCCTGGTCTATAGAGCAAGTTCCAGGAAAGCCAAGGCTACATCTTGTTGCAAAAAACCAAAACCAACCCTCCCCCCCCAAAAATATCTAGGGACATGCCTGAGGGGTACAGTGTTTCTCTAGTATGCAAGGGGGTTAAGCCCTAGTATGAGAAAAGCAAAGAAATTGGAGAGGGACAATCCCAATTGATGTGTCCACTCTCTTCCCACAGATCATGGCCGCAGTGACCCTGTCCGTGCCTGGGAGGAAGGTGGCCTCCAGGCCAGGCCCAGTGCCTGAGGCAGCTCAACCGTTCCTGTTTGCGCCTCGGACGCCAAACGTAGGTGGCCCTGGGGGGCCACCAGTGGAGTGGACAGCACGGCGCATGGTATGGGTGCCCTCGGAACTGCATGGGTTCGAGGCAGCAGCCCTGCGGGATGAAGGGGAGGAGGAGGCAGAAGTGGAGCTGGCGGAGAGTGGGCGGCGCCTGCGGCTGCCCAGGGACCAGATCCAGCGCATGAACCCACCCAAGTTCAGCAAAGCAGAAGATATGGCTGAGCTCACCTGCCTCAACGAGGCCTCGGTCCTGCACAACCTGCGAGAACGCTACTACTCCGGGCTCATTTATGTGAGTGACATTCCCCGGGTGGGGTGCCAGGTGTCACCAACCTGACCTGGATTAGCAGGGAGTGGCAGAGTTAGACAGATGCTCTACCACTGAGCCCTAGCCCCTGATTGGGGGATTCTAGGCACTTCCTCTAATACTGAGCGACTTCCCCTTCCGGGTTGTTTCATTGTTTGCCGTGAGAAGGGATCTCCCTCTTAACTGCAGCTGACCTCTGACTTGGGCTCCTGCTGCCTCATTCCTCAGAGTAGCTTGAATGACAGGCTTGCAACCTTAAGACTGGTTCAACGTATGCCTTATATCTTATTGGATGACTGGAGCCTGCTTCCACCTGACTGGATTGTCCTTTATGAGGGTACCTTCGTTCATTTTGTAATAATAAAGAATGAAAATTAATTAATACTAACCCTATATGAATCCCATTAGTTTATCTAATTCTATTCAGCAAGACAGTGGCCATTATTAACCCCATTTTACTAAAAATCAAGAGAAAGAAATGAAAATAAAATCTATCATATAAGAAGGCATGGAGAGGAGAGGAGGGGAGGATCTTTTTTAAAATGATAACATTTATTGATTTGGGAGTGGGGGTATGAGGTCAGAGTACAACTTGCTGTATTGGTTCTATTCTAACCACACAGGTAGGGTTCACACTCAGGTCATCAGGTTCGGTGGCAAACATCTTTACTAGCTGAGCCATCTCACTACCTCCTGGCAGAAGAATCTTGACTTTGAGGCCACCTGGGTTATACAGTGATATACTATTTCAAAACAACAGAATAAAACAAAATAGTGTGATGAGATTGATGATGTCCAGGTTGATTAAAGGTGGTCTGCCAAGCTCTGTGATCCATTTTTGATGTCTGCATGGAACACAGGTGGTGTACAGGAAGTTGTTTAACACAAGATATGGTTTCATATCCTGGCTTCATGTTAGAATCATTTGTCTCTAGAATGTCTGCTCACTGCTTCAGAACACTACCACCACCAACGTGGAACTCTGGGATGATGGTGGACGTGATATGAACATAGGTTTTGGGGTTTTTTTCCCTCTTTTCTTTTAAATAGGCTTTCAGGGTGTGTCTCATGGACAGCCAAGGTGTGATTAACTCCATTTAAGAGAGAGCAAACAGGATTATGGAGCTTAACAAAGAATGTTATAGCCATAGTGAAAAAAAATAACTGAGAACGACTGGTAAATATTTATTAAGTACTTATGTTGTGCTGGGCACTGTTCTGAGTGTCATTGTTGAGTTCTTGGCTGGCTTCTTGGCTGAGGACTGCTGATGTCACCCGACATTCCAGAATATTAAGTGACCCGGGCCCAGGGCCTACAGCCACTGAGGAATCTGTGGAAGCCCATCTAGCTCTGATAATAACCACTAGCCTGGATATACATAGCTTGTGCTGCTAGGCTCAGTTCTGAGTTCTTTTCCTAAGGAATCTTGTTGCTCACTACTCTCCCTCTCCCAGCCAAGTACACGAGTAGGGACCAACCTCTCCCTTTCCCCTCAGCTTGGCCTAACAGAGGTTGATAATACTACCATGCACACATGCTCAGTGTTGCAGGATCTGAGCAGTGCTGAGTTCCCAGTAAGCCACATTAACTTGTGACAGGCTTTCAGCCATGTCAGCTGGGAAGCACAATTTTTGTCTCCATTGATGGAGACAGTGATACCTAGAGAGACTACTTGATCAGGTCGACCAGTAGGACATTGGTAGCACCAAGATTCAGGCTCAGATCCTGTCTGATGTCCAGTGCATGGTATGTGTTCACTGACTGGCTAACTGATGTCAGAGAGAGGAGTGGAAGCTGAGGTCCCCAAGGACCTTGACTTAATGAGGGAATTGGTCCCTTCAGTGGGACTATAGAGATAGAGGGAAGAGAGTTGGTGTTACTGACTATGTAAGGAACTCTGTTCCATGTGACATGGGACAGTGTGTCACTGTTAGATCCCTGCTAGGAAGAAGTTTCAAACCCCATTATCCAGGGCTGAACTCTGAGGCTTTTTTCCCTATAGTATTGATGATCAAACTCAGAGCCTTGCTCATAGTGAGCTAAACCCCCAGCCCCTCACTGGGGGATTCTAGGCAGGGGTTACCACTGAGCCACGCCCCAAGCCCCTCATTGGGGGATTCTAGGAAGGGCCCTAACCACTAAACCACATCTTTAGATCTCATTTTACTTTGAGACAAATTCTCACTAGGTTGCCTTTGACAGCCTTCTGATCCTCCTGCCTCAGTCTCCAGAGAAGCTATGATGGCAGGCCTATGCTTACCAGACCTGGTTGCCACTGAGTCTTTAAGGGGATCAGTCCTTCCTGGAAGTTGCACACAGCTGGGCACCTCAGTCTCTGGCTTCCAAACCTAGACAGTTAAAGCCCAGCCAGCTTTGGCTCCTAGGTGGGACTGTAACACGAGCATCCCAGCCTGCTGTTTGGAGAGGGAGGTGGGGCCACCTTGGCTGGCTCGTATTCATTCTCTCTTAATCCCTGAGCCTTTGTAATGAGGCAGGCTGTCTACCTCTTCCAGAGGAAGCCAGACAAGGGAACGTCCTCAAACTGTGCGTAGGGGTGTGGGGTACAGGGAGGAGTAGGCCTGTCTCCAGAGCTCTCTGGGCTAGGCAGCCCTTCCAGACCCTTCAAGGGGATCCTCCAGGAACTGTGGCTGCTTCCCTTTTTCCCTGACTCTGTTGGCCAGCTAGAGTTTCCATCCTGGGTGTTACCCAAGCTGTGTCTGGCCCGAGGGGCTGGCATGGGGAGTGGGCTCTGGCGCCAGCGGCCATGAGATACCCTCCCAGGGAATGTGGTCCAGCCGCCCCACCCTGAGACCTCTGAGAGCCCAGTGGGAGCAGCCTGGGAGACTAGGGAGACAGATACTAGGCTGACCGGTTCTCCCGCTTGTGGCCAGCTGCCCCGCCCCCTCTATGAGGAGGTAATACCAGGCAGCCTGGTGACTACACCCTCCTGCAGCCAGGTGGGAGGGGAGAGCAGGTAACCCACTAGAAAGCCAGCAACTGGCTGACTGGCTTAACTAATAAGCAGCTGTGGCTACTAGTACTGAGCTTTCTTGCTAATTGAGCTGGCTGTCTCTAGTGCATTAGACTAGTTAGCTGTTGGGCTGACTTAGCTAAAGGACTAACTAGTTCTTGGTTATTTAGACACCTCTGTGGATGGTGTTTCCTGCTGATCTTGACACCCTTGTGAATTCAGCAGAATCTCAGGCTGACAACAATCCTCCTGCTTCGGCCTCCAGAGTGCAGGGATGATAGGCTGTCCTGCCATATCTGACTCCTTCATCTGTTTGTTTATTTCTTTGTTTTTTGTGAAAATGGGCCTACAGAGTTTCATGTAGCCCAGGTTAGTCTCAAACTCCATATGTAGTCAGATGACCTGATATTTCTGGCTCCACTTCCTGGGTGCTGGGATGATGAGTGCACCTGGCACATGGGGTGCTGAGGATGGAACCCAGGGGTTTGTGTGTGCCAGGTAAATGCCCTGTGGACTGAGCTACATCTCCAGCCTTCTGTTTTTGTAAGATAGGCTCTGATTCTGTAGCTCAGGCTGGCCTAGAACTCATAGCAGTCCTCCTGCTTCAGCTTCCTGAATGATGGGGTTATAGGCGCACACTGTTGCCTCCACGACTTCATTTCTAGGCTTGAGGCTTTAACGGATGATCATGTGTCTTCCTTCCATGTCTACCGGGGAAGCCAGAGGCCTGTGACCTGAGGCTGCCTTCCCTGGCCTCATCCACCTCTGTGGTGAATCTTCACCTGTGGAAACCTCTGTACCTTCTGGGAAGGTTGATGCCCGCTGTTAGCTTGGCACTGTTAGTAGTGTTCATACCGACAGAATGGCGCTCCTGCCTGTAATTCTATCGCTTGGGAGTTGGAGGCAGGAGGATTGCTGCAATTTCAAGATTTGCCTCAAACAAGCACCAACAAACAGGGACACAGAGATGGCTTAGCACCAAGGAGCACTTGTCCATGCAAAGCATCGTCTTCAAGCTCCCACGTGGCAGCTCACAGCTGTCTGTAACTCCAGCTGGGACATCCAGTGCTTTCTTCAGGCCTCTGTGGGTACTGCATGCATGTAGTACATAGACAGTGACACACACCCATAATCTCAGCCCTGGGGAGGCAGAGGCAGGAGGATGCCCTTAAGTCTCAGTCCAACCAAGGCCATGTAGAAAGACCTTTTGTAAACCAAAATAAACAGAACATGGAGAGAACAAAGCAGCTTTATGTGTGTGGGGGGGCAGGGGATATGCCTTATGCCTTATACAGGCTTCCTCTTGGTGTATGCACCCAGCTGTCCAGCACAGCTCTGTCCTCGCTGAGGGCAGCCACCTGACACACTCTCCCCTCTTGCCTGCCATAGACCTATTCTGGCCTTTTCTGTGTGGTCATTAACCCGTACAAGCAGCTGCCCATCTACACGGACGCCATTGTTGAAATGTACCGGGGCAAGAAGCGCCACGAGGTGCCACCTCACGTGTATGCTGTGACGGAGGGCGCGTACCGCAGCATGCTTCAGGGTGAGTGTATGGTCAGCACTGTAGGATCAGCGGGTGGGCTGCTGGGAGCCGGGGCTAGGCTTGAACAGTAGCTGGGCAAGGATCCAGTTCTTACCATGTAGGTCTTTACAAAAAGGATCTGCCTCTGTGTTTGTGGCAGTAATATTTTGAAAGGCAGTTGGCACTGGCTTCTGTAGAGGTTTTCCAAAGGGAAAGCAAGTGTGTGACATGGCACATCTGTGTCATAAATGATGATGGGTCAGGTTATGTGGTCTCACTCCTTCCTTGGTTTTTGTTTTGTTTTGGTTTTGTTGTTGTTGTTGTTTTTAGCTTTTTTCAAATTTATGTATTTGTATATGTGAGTCTGTGGGGTATGTGCATGTGAGCGCAGTACCCATGGGAGCCAGAAGAGGGCATCAGATCCCCTGGGGCTGAACTTACAAGCGGTTGTGAGCTGCCTGAAGCGGGTGCCAGGAACTGAACTCAGGTGTCCTTCCCTAGGTTATCCACCGACCTGGAAGTTGCCAGATAGGCTGGACTAGCTGGCCATGGAGCCCCTGCAATCCATCTGTCTCTGCCTCCACAGCACAGGGTTACAGGTGTGCCTCACCAGGCCCAGCCTTTTGGGGTGGGGAGGGGCTGGGGCTTGGCCTCAGGTCCTCAGGATTGGGTAGCACTTGAACAGCTAAGTGTCTCCCTGGCCCCTCGCCCTATCTTTCTGCTGTTAATTTCTGATTAGTCCAAAGGCCTTGCCTTTGGTTAACCACGTGAAGGCCCCTGAATGTGCTCCCTCTTGTGGTCAGTCCCCTGAGGGTCGATCTCTGGAAGGCATTGTCTGTAGGTCTCCCGTGATGCCACTGTCTACTGAATCACTCAGGGTCAGTCTGTTTCTGTGCAAGGCGTACAAGTTTCAAGGATAGCAGTGTCTTGGCTATATTATTTGCCTCATAATAGTCCTGTGGTATAGTTTCTTTTATTAGCACTCATTTCAGATGGGGAAACTGAGGCAGTACAGTTACTGCCCGTGGTCTCACTGAAGGGTAGGTGCTGAGGTAGGACTTGAACCCAGGGTCCTGGCCACGGCTTCTCATATTCACTCTGTGCTGAGTATTGTATTGGACATTTGTATTTTTGAGATGGCCTCATGTAGCCCAGGCTGGCCCCTAACTCCTATGTACTTGAGGATGACTTTGAACTCTAGATTCTCCTGCCTCTATCTCCTGAGAGTTGGAATGATAGGTGTGTACAATACCTGGTCCATGTGGTACTGAGAATGGAGTCTAAGGCTTTGTGCATGCTAGGCGAGGGTCTGTGGGGTTGTGTGCACCACCATCATCTAGGTCCTGGACCATTGAACTTGGTAGCAGCTGCCTTTACCCACTGAGCCATCTAATTCTTCCTTTTTTTCTTTTTGAGATTTATATATTTCATCTTTTTGAGAACTGAAATTGTGGGCTATTGTGTTGGTGCTGGGAATTGAACCTGGGTCCTCTGCAATAGCAGCCAGTGTTCTTAACCACTGAGCCATCTTAAATGTGTTTTAAACATTCCCAGACTCTGACTACAGCTTCGTTAGACAAGGAGCTGTGCTGAACCCATTTTTTGGATAGGTAAATGGAGGTACAAAGCAAATCAGAGACTGGGTCATGGTCACACAAGAGGATACTGGACCACGAAGCTGGTTCAGACCTGACACATATTCCAGGGTACATCATAGCAAGTTAGATGGATGCCGTTGTACCGTCTATAACCTGACTCTCTGTGCACAGAGCCTGCACCCCCTCCTTGGTCTGTCCACAGAGTCTTCACCCATGAAAATATAGACTGTGTGTAAGATTCATTAATAAGGTCTGTGTGGCACACAAACGTGGATGCGCGCTCTGGAATCACACTGAAGCCAACTACCGTGTTGTCCTGAGGTTTTTCCAGAGTCTGTGTCCTAAATGAGCCTTCCTTTGAGAAGATGGAGAGGTTCCCCGTCTTCTAGTCACTGCCTTATTCAGTGATCTTTTCTGTGCAGATAATAGGACCTAGCACTTAGTAGGCGGTCAGAGTATATAATGAGATGGTAGCACTGTGCCCAGGATTGCTGTCAGAATAGTCTAAGCTAGATGCATAGGCTCCTGGACCTCGCATTCCAATTCTTTTTGTTTGTTTGTTTGTTTTGTTTTTGTTTTTGAAACAGTTTCTCTGTGTAGCTCTGCCTGACCTGGAACTCACTCTGTAGACCAGGCTGGACTCGAACTCAGAGATCCACTGCCTCAGCCTCCTGAGTGCTGGGATTAAAGGTGTGTGCCGCCACTGTCTGGCTCACTTTCCAGTTCTTGAGTCTTTGATGCCTATCCTGAGGTGGTGCACACAGTAGGGGCTCAAATTGAAGTTGACAGGTGAATTGCATCTGTATAATTTGGGTTCCTTGTCTCCATTGATGAGGAAATAAAGGTTCAGAGAGGGACAGCTGCTTCTGTAGGGTCACTCAGGGAGGTTTAGTGAAGAGACGGTATTTGAACCCAGGAGGGCTGTGCATTACAATTCTGCCATTTCCTTATGGTTCTGGAAAGATTTTGAGATGCAAAGGGGCCAGGAAACTTGGAGACCCTCTAGGTGACATGTCATTCCTTCTGTCCCCTGCAGATCGTGAGGATCAGTCCATTCTCTGCACGTGAGTTATCCCAGAGGGTCCCAGAGTCAGAGGCTCCCATAGAATGTGGCTCTGCACAGATGGGAAGGGTACCCATGGGTGCGGCATTGGGTAAAATGGCAGAGTGCCAGGGGACATCGCTCTATGTAAATGTGTTGAGTGGGGGCTGCCTGGTCTCCCTGCTCACCCTACCTCCCCTTACTCCTTCCACAGGGGAGAGTCTGGAGCTGGGAAGACGGAGAACACCAAGAAGGTCATTCAGTACCTGGCCCATGTGGCATCATCTCCAAAGGGCCGGAAGGAACCTGGTGTCCCTGTAAGCCACACAGCCTTGGGACACTCCAGACATGTCACTGGCAGCATATTTTATCTTGGGATACACTCCACATTCACAGTTGGTGCAGGGCCCTATGTCTCCATGTGCTACCTGAGCACCTACTGTGTGCTCATCATGAAGTCAGGAGTGAACAGGTTGGAGATATGAGGCTGTTTCTTAGCCTTGTTGGTTTGAGAATAGCACTGGGCACATGGTACATGCTTCATTTTGAAACCTGATTTTAGGTGACCTGTGTCTAGGTTTGGAGGGTGGTAGAGGTAACCCTAGACTCTGAGCCCTCAGGGAGTGGTTACCAACAATACTCACGGAAAGCCCCAGTCATGGTGGGTGAGTCCTGATAGGCAGTGGGAGGTGGCACAGTGGAATTTAAGCCAGGTGCATAATCCCTGGGGTTCCCCTACCCCATACTCCCTAGCCCCTCAGCCCCAGCTCTGCCCTAAGGCCCTCAGTTCATCTGCATGTCTGTCCATGTTCCATGTGCCGTGTCCTGGTTCGTGTGTCCTGTCCTGTGACTTCCTCAGGCCTCCGTCAGCACCATGTCTTATGTGAGTAGCAGGAAATCCCCTTGCCACCCCAGTGTCACCCAGTGTCACTTGAGGCCACCAACCCATAGCCATCTAGGAGACAGGGTCCAAGAATGGTATACCAGCCCCACAGTGATCCACAAAGCCACTGTTGACAGTTTTACAATGCACATGCCGGGACCACATGGCTATCTAGCTCAGACATGCTATATGCATGAAGCCAAGGTTGTCTCCTTTTGCCACTCAGCCTCACTGTGTTCAAGCAAGCCCACAGAACATCCCTTATGTACATACAACCACACGTACCCTGCCCTTCATGGCAGCCTGGCATGTGTGCGTACCCAGGCCCCGAACTGCTATTTAGCTGGGTCTCCCTGTCTACAAAGACAGCTCTCCCACATGTTTGCGCCAGGCCTGCTGTTGTGCACATGCTCAGGTCTCATCCTGGCATCTAATGCAGTACACGCGGCCAAGCCCCCATCATTCATACCAGCTCTGCTGCATTCACGTGCCTAGACCCCATGCTGTCACTTGTACAGTCCTACTATGTGCCTGTAATTTTTTCCCTCCCCCAGTATTCACGTGCACAAAGCAAAGGTCTCTGGCACCACTCAAGGTGACCCCACAATGTGCACATGCCCAGACTCCATGCTGTTTTTAGTGCAGTCCTACTGTCTGCACAGAGCCATGCCCCCTCTATGGTTCATGGAAGTCCTACTGTGTCCATGAAACTAGGTTCTTACTGCCAGAGAAACCATACTATGTGCACACCCCAGTCCTACTCTATGCAGCCTGGGCCTGTACTGCCTGCCATGTGTACAGAAAGAGGCCACAGATACTGTCACACAGTAACCCGGACAGCCAAGCCACTCCTCCCAGTGGGGCTGGAGAAGCAAGCTTCCATAGGACCAAACCACACGACCCATGCTTTGTGCATCATCTTTTCTGTTTGTTTTATTTTTTTTCTGGGATAGGCTCTTATTTCGTAGCCCAGGCCGGCCCAGAATTTGTTCTATAATACATGCTGGTCTTGAACTCAATACCAAGTCTCCTACCTTCACATTCCCAGATGCTGGGATTCCAGCTGTGAGCCACCATGTGGGGCTGCATTTGGCTCTTTGCTCACCTGACAAAGCCACTAACTGATGTAGACCGAGAAAACACATTCAGGCACCATTTACGGAGCACCTACTGTGTGCCTGGCCCTGACACTGGAGGAGCTAGAAGTAAACTCAGCATAAGGAACTGCCTTCACAGCACAAAGCTGCCATTTATTGAATGCCCACTATGCACCGGAGTGTTTGAAGCATTTTCTGTGGGTAGTAGAATATATATTATTCTCTGTTTCCACAAGTGATATACAGGGACCCGTGAGCTGCAGCAGCAAACGTGCGAGCAGACGGTGGCTGACAGTTTGGTGTGCACCCTCGCAGATCTCTCTCCCTGTGTTTACTGCCATGTATGTCTGTAGAAATAACCATGTTGCTTGTGCTGGAGTTTCTAACCCTACTTCGTTTCTTATTAATGGGAACAAGACGGGTTCTGCAACATTTCCCCCTTTGTTTGGTTGTTTTACATCCACTCAAGATGTAAATCTCCAAGAATTTTTTCTGTTCCCCTCACTATACACATGGCAGGCAAGACTCTTCCATTCCATACAAAAGGCCCCACTCAGAGAAGGCCAGTCCCATGCCCGGCCCCACGAGGAGGGAGCCTTTCTCACTGATGCACCATCTCCCATGCCCTACAGGGGGAGCTAGAGCGGCAGCTTCTTCAAGCCAACCCCATCCTAGAGGCCTTTGGCAATGCCAAGACGGTGAAGAACGACAACTCTTCCCGCTTTGTGAGTATGGGGCTGTGTGTCTGGCAGTCTAGAAGACTGGGGCCCGATTTGGGGACAGGGAAGAGACAGAGGTCTGGACCCCTAGGGTTTGAGAGAGGAGGTCTGTGGAGGATCTCTGGGTCTGAGGAAGGAGGCTGGGGTTTGAACCCGGAGTCTAAGGAAGGAGGTCCTACAACCTGGCTGCTGGTGGTTCAGCAAAGTTGACTGGACTGGAATTGCCTGCAGAGTCCCTGCTTGGGACTCACTGCTGGTGTGAGCTTGAGGTAGAAGGAGGAGGTTTGGATTTGGGGAGACCCCTTGCATGACTTAAGCCTTGCACCTTTTTTGCTACAGGGCAAATTTATCCGCATCAACTTTGATACTTCTGGCTACATCGTGGGAGCAAACATCGAGACCTGTATCCTCTGAGGGATTCTGGGAGGCATGGGTAGCAGCCAAGGAGGCCAACCCTCTGAGCCTTCACCCAGAAAAGGTGCTCGGTGTGACGCTCAGCTGGGGACCGAGCAGCCTTGTGAGCATGCTTGTCTGGACCTTCACATCCATGCGTTTCTGATGTCCCAGTCAGCCCATGGTCAGACTCTTGGCTGTGCTTTATGGAGTTGGGGACACAGGAGTCCAGGGAGACACTGGAGGGTTGGGTCCAGGAAAGCCAGGTGAGCTTCCAGAATTTTTTTCAGTGGGTTATAGAGGGTGTGCATAACTGTCTAAACAACAACATGAGAACTTGCAGGGAAAAGTCCCCTAGGAAACCTAGGCAGAGCCTCGGGAGTCAGTGTTGTCAGGGCGAGGCAACCCCACTGCTTGCTCCTACTCCGGGAATGGTATGTACCACACTGAGGCAGCACACAGCAAGGGATACCTGTCATCCTAGCACTCAAGATCCTGTCCCAAAATACCCAACAAAATGAGAGGCAGAGGGCTGAAGAGACAGACGGCTCTCCATGTGGGTCCTGGGAACTGAATTCAGATCTTCAGGCTTAGTGGCCAGCACCTTTACCCACATAGCCGTATTGCAGTCTCCCATTGATTTAAATTTACCTTACTCTATTATTTTGGGGGTGTTGTAGCCTGCGTATATGTCTATGTACCATGTGCTGGCAGAGGCCAGAAAAGGGCATTTGATCTCCTGGGACAGCATTACAGATGGTTGTGAGTCACAACATGGATGCCGGGGGTTGAACCCTGGTCCTCTGTTTAAAACAGCCTGTAGCACACACCTTTGATCCCAACACTTGGAGGCAGAGGCAGGCAGATCTCTGTGTTCAGTACTGGCCTGGTCTACATAATGAGTTCCAGGACAGCCAGGGCTACACAGAGAAACCCTGTCTCAGAAAACTGAAAAGCAACGACAATGACCACAAACAAACACACCAGCCTGCTCTTAACGGCTGATCCATCCCTCCAGCTCCACGTTATTTTTATTTTATCTAATTAATTAATTTAATTAATTAATCTTTGAGATGCTGGTCTGGAAATTCATTATGTAGTCTACGCTGATCTGCATCCCAAATACTGAGACCGCTGGCAGCAGACTCCTTGACCCACTTCCCCCCCAGATCTGCTGGAGAAGTCCCGAGCCATCAGACAGGCCAAGGACGAATGCAGCTTCCATATCTTCTACCAGCTGCTAGGGGGCGCTGGGGAGCAGCTAAAAGGTTAGTGTCGCTCTTTCCCAGTCTGCTTTGCCCTGGGGTGGTTGAGAAACATAAGGTTTCCCCCTCTCCACACCCTCAGCGGGAGCCCCATCCCCAGAACGAAATCTCGTGTCCAGTCCGTCCTGCCATCCCTGTGATGTGTGGGAACAGCGCAGTCGCGGAGCTGCACAGCCCCGGGCTCCTGTGGTGGATTCTGTGTGCTGGCCTCCCAAGCCCTGCTTTGTACCCTCTGCTTCCAGCTGCCTTCTGGCTTTCGCTCCTGCCCGCGACATCTGTCTGCTCCGTTCCTGCACCCCTGTTCCTCCTGGCCCTATGGTGGCTCTGCCTTGCTGTGGCTTCTCGCAACTCCATGCTTCCAGTTGACCTTACTGTGTGCTGTTGCGCCTGCAAGCTGTTCCTGCCGGTTCAGAGGCTATGCCAGAGGTTGTGCCCTCTCCTGTCTTCTCTCTCTCTCTCTCTCTCTCTCTCTCTCTCTCTCTCTCTCTACTTC
>JANHMN010000003.1:41891170-41904059 GCA_030674055.1 Rhabdomys pumilio | reverse complement strand
AAGGGGAAGGGGAAGGGGAAGGGGAAGGGGAAGGGGAAGGGGAAGGGTAGGGTCATGGTCTAGTTTACATCTGCCTTGATTCCAGAATTGGACATGCTGCATCTTAGCAGGCGGCGGGGAGTGGGGGGTAGGCAAATGAGATAGTCTCTGTCTTAGTTAGGGTTTTACTGCTGTGAACAGACTCCATGACCAAGGCAAGTCTTAGACAACATTTAATTAGGGCTGGCTTACAGGTTCAAAGGTTCAGTTCATTATCATCAAGGCAGGAACATGGCAGCATCCAGGCAGGCATGGTGCAGGAGCTGAGAGTTCTACATCTTCATCTGAAAGCTGCTAGGAGAATACTGACTCCCAGGCAGCTAGAGTGAGAGTTTATAGTCCATACCCACAGTGACACACCTACTCCAACAGGGTCACACCTCCAAATAGTGCCACTCCCTAGGCTGAGCATATACAAACCATAACAGTTCCCTACAGGTGGAGTGGATATGTCAAGTTAATTGTTGCGCTTCCTGGCATCCAGGGCAAAAAGGGCTATATAAAACAGATGCAGACTTGGGTTCTAAGGTGTTCTGTTATTTTCTTGGGTACTGCTTCTTCCCAGATGACCTCAGCAGGGTGAACAGGACTTGATTAGATCATGGGCAACATCTGAGTCCTGCCTGCTTGCTCTGTGCTGACTAATGCTCTCTCTTTTTCTTCCTCTCACCTTTCCCCCTCCCATCTCCACACATCTCTCCCACCACTGCCATCTTCCCCACCCCTCATCTGCCCATCCCCAGAACAAGGGGGTCTCCAACAGTTCACTTTACTTGGCTCCTTCCCATCGCCGTCCCCTGGACCTGCAGGGAGACTCGGCTCTGACGCTTCTCCTCCAGGGGTTGGGTCTCTCTGTGCACCCACGGGTGAGGTTGCAGAATACAGTTGGGGGGACTGTGGGGAGGGGTCCTGGGTGGAGATGTTGGTCCCCCTCCTCTCTGCATGAGGTCTCTCTATCCTTGCTGAGCCCTTGGTGGTTCTAGAGCCTTCTAGCTAGACCACATAGTAAAAATACAGAGAAGGGGCCAGCAAGACGGGTCAGCACGTAATGCTGTGTGTGCTGCCAAGCCTGACAATCTGAGTTCCATCTCTCAGGACCCACATGGTGGAAGGAAAAAAAACTAACTCCCACAAACTGTCTGTCTTCCATATATCTACCTCACACACACACACAGTGTAATAACATTTTAAGAAGGCATTTCCTGAGCACCTAATGTGCAAACAAGGAAACATGCAGAGAGGTTATATAGCTTGCTCAAGGTCACGCAGCCAGCAAGTGATAGAGGAGGGATTTGAACCCAGAACCTTAGCTCTTCCTTATGCTAACTTAATCAATGATATCTGTTGTTTTGAAAATGACTGACAGCATAGGGGCACTAGAGAGACTTGAACTTGGGCAGGGCCAGCAGTGTCAGAACACATGAGGACTCTGCTTTCTGAGCTATGTGGCCTTGAGGTCAGTCACTGCATCTCTGGCTCTCTGTCTTCCTGTCAACTGCACCCCCACACTCCAGGCCAAGGAGCAATGCTCTGCATGACATGCCAGGTCCTGTAAACAGCAAGATGCTGCACCTTGGCTAACTGCACTCCTTAAAGCTGATTCTAAGAAGCTGGGTGTGGTGGCTCCAGCCCAACATTCTGGAGTCTGAGGCAGGAGGATGGCATGAATTTATGGCTGGCTGACCTTGATCCTTTTGTGTACCTCTTTGTCCCTCCACAGTGGAGGGCATCGTGGGGCTGGAGCAAGTGAGCAGCCTTGGAGATGGCCCACCAGGAGGCCGTCCCCGCCGTGGAATGTTCCGGACTGTGGGGCAGCTCTACAAAGAATCCCTGAGCCGCCTCATGGCCACGCTCAGCAACACCAACCCTAGTTTTGTCCGCTGCATCGTTCCCAATCATGAGAAGAGGGTGAGTGGAACTTGGGGACACAGTGGCAGAGAGACAGGAAGAGCCTGTTTCAGCTGCTCCTGCGTCCTTGGAGGAGCTAACAGATGAAGGGAGAGCACCGAGTTCTCACACTTGCTGGTAGACAGGGCAAAGGAGTACTTAATAAAATGCACATACAACCCAGCACCCAGAGTGAATGTTCAGGTGACTCTGAAGGTGTGAGAAGAAGCTCATGTTGGATTTTACCTAGCCAGGGAGTCACAGAAGGCTCCCTGGAGGGGAGCGGACTGAACTGTGTAGCCTAAGCAGTTTTCCAAGCAGATAGCTTGTGCAAAGGCCCAGAGGTGGCTGGGAACAAATTGGGAATAAGGGATGGAAGAAGGCTGCGGGGGGTGGTGGGGGAAAGGAGGTGGCACAGGCCTGTCATTCAGCAATAGGGACAATAAGACAAAACTGTTAAGTGCAGGACCAATCTCTCTTACAGTTCAAAGACAGTTTGGGCAATTTAATAACACCATGTTTCAAATACGTAAAAAAAAAAAAAAAAAAAAAAAAAAAAGTGGGTTGCTCAACAATGAAGGTCCTTTCTAGAATCCCCCAGAGAGAGGCTGGGGGTATGGATCAGTGGTAAACGCTTGCCAAAGCCCTGCTTGTGGCGCCCCTGGTGGCCGCCACTGACCCTGCCATTACCCCTGCAGGCTGGGAAGCTGGAGCCGCGCCTGGTGCTGGACCAGCTCCGTTGTAACGGGGTCCTTGAGGGTATCCGCATCTGCCGCCAAGGCTTCCCCAACCGCATCCTCTTCCAGGAGTTCCGGCAGCGGTAAGCTGGGCCAGCAAAGGGCCCAAGGGCCTGGGCAGGATGGGAGCCAAGTTCCTACAGGTGCGATCTCAGCTTGGGGGCTGGATGCCAGGTTACCGAGCTCAGGAACGCAGTGTGAAAGGGGCCTAGGGTACACGCTGAATTTAGGGTACTTCAGTGTGTGATCCTAAACTTAAAACAGAAGTCGAAGCTGGGCACAGTGCTCTTGGGAGGCAAATACAGAAAGGTCTTTTGAATTCAAGGCCAGGCCTGGTCTACATAGCGAGTTGCAGAGCAGCCAATGTTACAAAAATGAGATCCTGTCTCAAAAAAAAAAAAAAAAAAAAAAACAAAACCAAAACTTTAGAAGTGCCCCACCCTAGTGATGTGGTTTGCATTGCTGATGTCTACGAAGCCTTGTTATATGGTCTCTCATGCCACTGTGGCTCTCTTCCCCTCCATCCTCCCCTCTGGTTGCAGCTATGAAATTCTCACCCCGAACGCCATTCCCAAAGGCTTCATGGATGGCAAACAGGCCTGTGAGAAGATGGTATGTAGGGGCGGGGCCAATGGTTTGTGGCAGAACTGTGGAAGGATGGGGCTTTGTGGTCTGAGGTGGGGCCTGTTCAGTGGGTAGGGCCCGTGGCTGGGGTGGGGAGGGGTTTCTCTTGCTGGGGCAGGGCCTTTGGTGTTGGGGTGTGATGTATGGAAAGCGTTGGGCCTTCGGAAGATATTTCATGAGGCCTGTGGGATGAGGCGAAGCTCATAGCATGAGAGTGTGGTCTGTGGCAAGTGTAGGGTCTGGACAGGGATCCAGGTGTGTGTAGAAGACTGTCCCATTGTCCTTCCTCATACAGTTTCTTTTTCTCCATCTCCTCCCCTCCCCACTCTCACCCCTCAGATCCAGGCCCTGGAGCTAGACCCCAACCTGTACCGTGTGGGGCAAAGCAAGATCTTCTTCCGGGCAGGAGTCCTGGCCCAGCTGGAGGAGGAGCGGGACCTCAAGGTCACCGACATCATAGTGTCCTTCCAGGCAGCGGCACGGGGCTACCTGGCCCGTAGGTGAGGAAACCAAACTGTGTTAGGTGTTGTGGACCAAGGCTGGGCCGAGGCCAGCAAACACTCAGAGGGAGCTGGGGTGCTGCATGCGGCAGGAGTTCAAAAGGTTGGGGTACAGCAGGACACAGTGTTCGGACCCAACCAACTGCTCAGGACCCCAGCTGGATGGGTAATGTGTCTTAATGGAAGATCCCTGGATGAGAGAGAATGAAAAGCTGCCCGTGGCAGAGCACCTGGCCTGTCTCAGGATGCAGACAGATGTCGAACAGTCTCTCTTCTGGTCGGAACAAATAGCTAGCAGAAGGAACGGCCCAGCCCCAGGATGGGGCCGATAAACCTCACCCAAGGACCCTGGGGAATGAGGAGAGCTGTGAGCCAAGGGCAGGGTCAGTATATGAGGATGGACTGAGAAGAAAGAAGGGAGACTGAGGCCTGGACTGAGCCGAGAACAGCATGTATAAGATTGATCATAAAGTCTGCTGTGGTGGGCATTCAGCTTAGTGGCCATGGGGCTCACTGAGCATGTGTGAGACCCTGGGTCCCGTCGTCATGGGGATGTACACCTGTCATTCCTAAACTGTGGAGGTGGGAGCATCAAGGGTTCAAAGTCAGCCCGAGCTACATAAGACCCCTGTGTAGAGTGGCTGCTTTCAGGGCCAGCTCCCACACTCAGCGGTGTCCCCACAGGGCTTTCCAGAGGAGGCAGCAGCAACAGAGTGCTCTGAGGGTGATGCAGAGAAACTGTGCCGCCTACCTCAAGCTGAGGAACTGGCAGTGGTGGAGACTGTTCATCAAGGTGAGGGAGGCTGAGCCTACGTCTCAGCTCCGGGGTGGCGGGGAGGGGCCTCTGTTCTCAGTGTCTGTGCCTTGGAGCCCATCTGCCCGCCCATTACCCAGGATTCTTTAGATGGCAAGTGATTTGAACTAGTCTGATACAGGACACTGGGGTGAGGGTGGAGGTGGGGGTGAAACCTGCACACTGGGGAGGGTGGGCTGAGGCCTTGGCTGAGGCTGTAGCTCAGTTGGTGTGTGCTTGCTCAACATGCATAAAAAAACGTCATCCCAGAACTCAGGAAACAGAAGGATCAGGTGTCTACGTCATCTTTGGCTACATCTTGTCTCAGAAAACTAAAAGGAGGGGGGATAATATCATGATTTAGCAGATTAAGGGTGTTTGCCACCAAGCCTGATGACATGAGTTCAATCCCCAGGACCCACACTGTGAAAGGAGAGAACTGATTTCCATCAAACATGTAAAACCACCACCACCAAACAAACAAACAAATCAAAAGAACAGGCAGCTTCAGGTGCAGCTGGATCCAGAACAAGCCTGTGGTCTCCAGACCATCCTCAAGTTCACAGGGATAGTTTACATCAGCAAGGGTGACAGGCTGCAGGCGGGTGGTGGCTTCTCTTTCCTGGAGCTACTGTGCTTTTCCCTAGGTGAAGCCCCTGCTGCAGGTGACACGGCAAGACGAGGTGCTGCAGGCGCGTGCCCAGGAGCTGCAGAAAGTTCAGGAGCTGCAGCAGCAGAGTGCACGCGAAGTGGGGGAACTGCAGGGTCGAGTGGCACAGGTGAGGAGCAGGCCATGTGACATAAGGAGTGAGGCCTAGCAGGACCGCGGGTCTGTGGGGGTGTGGCCATGGTATGAGGGGCGGGGCTTTTGAGTGAAGCCATTTCCACCAAGGGAGCGGGGGATGTGGGGCAGTGGGTGGGCATAAGGGCATGGCCAGGATGGTAAGGAGTATGGCTTGGGGCGGGGCAGTATATGAAGGGCAGAATGAAGAGGGTGAGGACGTGGGGCTCTGTGTGTGTGTGTCTCTGTGTGTGCACGCGACTGTGCGTGTGTCAGGGTCGGGCCTGGGGGCAAGTAGGACTACTAGGCAGAGCCTGTTTGATGGAGAGAATTCCTATGGTGAGGGGCAAGGGTGGAGTTCAAGGTTGGCTTCAGCCCTTGAGATACGGCTTTGATGCGAACCACCGCTAGGTGAAGAGGTGAAGAGGTTAGGGGTGGAATGGTGAGTGTGGATCTTTGGGTAGAGCTATAGCTGAGCAGTGTGGATGAGGGGACGAAGACAGGATCTGGCCCAGGCTGGGTGGTGGGTGGGTGGTGGTAGGTAAGACGTGGGGGCGTGGGGGCAGCCTAAGAAGGGGCCCCCTGACTGGTACCCACGGCCCACAGCTAGAGGAGGAGCGCGCGCGCCTGGCCGAGCAGCTTCGAGCGGAATCTGAGCTGTGCTCTGAGGCCGAGGAGACACGGGCACGACTGGCAGCCCGGAAGCAGGAGCTGGAGCTTGTGGTATCCGAGCTAGAGGCACGAGTGGGCGAGGAAGAAGAGTGCAGCCGGCAGCTGCAGAGCGAGAAGAAGAGGCTGCAGCAGCACATCCAGGTATGGGGACCCCAACACCCCTGTCCACCCTGTCTTCAGCCCTGACCCCAGCAGGCCACCCTCCTGTGACACTCTCCCAAATCTGTGTGTACTGAGGGAACATTCGAGTTCTTTTTCTGCATGAATAGAAATCGTTGCCCATCTTCAGGGGCTATGATGGTGTCTGGTATACACTAGGCACTCAGTAAGTGCTTGTCAAGCCAATGAATGAACAAAAAGGGGAGACAAGGAAAAGCTTGATGCTGCCCAGTCACCCAGGGTATGGGCATCTGTAAAGTCACAGCCTTGGGTCCCCATCCCCTCCACCCCCCACAGGAGCTGGAGACCCACCTGGAAGCCGAGGAGGGTGCCCGGCAGAAGCTGCAGCTGGAGAAGGTGACCACAGAGGCCAAGATGAAGAAGTTTGAGGAGGACCTGCTGCTCCTGGAGGACCAGAATTCCAAGCTGAGCAAGGTGGGGCCTCTGGGTGGCACAACATCCTGGGTCAGCAGGAGGAGCCTCTGGGGACCCTGGGCACACCAGAGCAAGATACCATAGATGGGCTCCTGCAGGGATCCTGGTCCAGTGAGCAAGGAGTCAGGGGTGACGGTGAGGGTGAGCTCCTCCATGGGGATGGCTGAAGTGTTGTTCATAAGAGTAGCCCACATCCCTCCATGTGCTGGTGGCTTAAGGCCATCGATGAGGTGGGCTGGGAAGGGCAGACGCTGGGAAGGTGGCAGGGAAGCAAGGGTCCTGAGTCTCTTTTGTCCCTAGGAGCGGAGGCTGCTGGAGGAGCGCCTGGCTGAGTTCTCCTCGCAGGCAGCGGAAGAGGAAGAGAAAGTCAAGAGCCTCAACAAGCTGAGGCTCAAATATGAAGCCACGATCTCAGACATGGAAGGTGAGCCTCCCGGGAGCCAGGGTGGGCTGCATGCATACTGAAGACCTGCAGGCAGAGGGTCAGGGGGACGAGGTGGATGGGGCCAGGCCTCAGTCTGCAGCCCTTACCTGTCCTCGTGCCCACAGACCGGCTGAAGAAGGAGGAGAAAGGCCGCCAGGAACTAGAGAAGCTGAAGCGGCGGCTGGATGGGGAGAGCTCGGAGCTTCAGGAACAGATGGTGGAGCAGAAGCAGAGGGCGGAGGAGCTGCTAGCACAGCTGGGCCGCAAGGAGGACGAGCTGCAGGCAGCCCTGGTCAGGTGAGTCTCCTAGGAATGGCCCCACCTCCACCAAGACACAGCATGTGCGGGTTGTCAAGTGCTGGGCTCCACCCAGTTATTGATCAACTACTGTATACAAGCCATGGTGCCTATCTGAAACACATTGGCCGTACTTCCTGTGAGGCCTTCCGAGACACCTTGGCTTGTGGGTACAGCTCCATTGCAGGGGTATTAAAATGTGAATTAGAAAGGCTGGAGAGAACTCAGTGGTTAAGAACACTGGTTGCTCTTGCAGAATATCCAGGTTCAGTTTCCAGCATGGAGGCTCTCAACTGTCTGTAACTGCAGTTCCGTGGAATCCAACACTCTGTCCCAGCCTCCGTGGGCACTGCAGACATGGCGCACATGCACTCATTTGCATAAAATAAAAATAAATGTTTTTTAAAAATTCAAGTGGAGAAATGATTTGAGGGCACTTCTGGCCTCCACTTGTACACACAGAAGTTAAAATGGCCCAGCACTTGGGAGGCTGAGACAGGAGCGTTGCCATGAGTTCAATGCTAGCCTGAGCAACTTAGAAAGATCCTGTTCTAGAAAAAACAGCAACAACAACTCCCAAAGACCCATGTAAAGGGCTGGGCACATAGCAGGAGCCCAGTGTCACCTAGGAGAATTGTGAGTAGCATTCTGCCCAGGAAAACAGATAGGAAGGATTTGGAATAGGAATCACATGACCAGTGGCAGAGCCAGGCCTTGAACCCACATCTGATCTCTCCAGCCCCTGAACCTCATCCTCAGCTTTGCCTGCTTGGGTGCAACTCCTCCTTGGTCCTTGTCACACCCCCAGGGTAGAGGAGGAGGGTGGTGCCCGTGCCCAGCTGCTCAAGTCCTTGCGAGAGGCACAGGCTGGCCTTGCTGAGGCCCAGGAGGACCTGGAAGCTGAGCGGGTAGCCAGGGCCAAGGCGGAGAAGCAGCGCCGGGACCTGGGCGAGGAGTTGGAGGCGCTACGTGGGGAGCTTGAAGACACGCTGGATTCCACCAACGCCCAGCAGGAACTGCGGTAAGGAGATGTGGTGGGAAGGGATGGGAGAATAGTGGCTGGTACAGAGAGGGTGTGGCAAGTGGGACACATCTGACAGAGGTCACACACACACAGACACACACACACACACACACACACACACACACCACATACCAGCTCTGAAGGCGTGAATGGAAGAGTCAGTCAGACCCAAGCCTTGCCCTTGGGCTACCCCGTTCTCAGGGAACTTTGGTTGGTTTTAGTTTCTTGAGACAGGGTTTCTCTATGTAACAGCCCTGGCTGTCCTGAAACTTGCTCTGTAGACCAGGCTGTCCTCAAACTCACAGAAATCTGCCTGCCTCTGCCTCCCAAGTGCTGGGATTAAAGGCGTGAGCCACCACCCATCAATGCCAACTCTCTTTTAAAAAAAATTATTCATTTTATTTATATGAGTACACTGTAGCTGTCTTCAGATACCACAGAAGACATCAGATCCCATTACAGACAGCTATGAGCCACCATGTGGTTGCTGGGAATTGAACGTAGGACTTCTGGAAGAGCAGACAGTGCTCTTAACCACTGGGCCATCTCCAGCCCCAGTGCCAACTCTTAAATGAAGTCTAGGTGCTGGAGAGATGGCTCAGTGGTTAAGAACACTGGCTGCTTTTACAGAAGATTCGAGTTCAGTTCTCAGCACCCACATGGTAGTTTACAAGTTCTCTATCTCCAGCTCCAGGAGATAGGACACCCTCTTCTGGCCTCCATGGGCACTGCAGTCACATGCGCAAACCCACACAAATACACATAATAAAAGAGATTTAAGCCAAGTCTGTGGGAGATACCCTGGGAGGCCATTGCTGAGGAGTGGCCCTTTGAGAAGGGTTTGAGGGAGTAAATAGGAGGTGACACCAGACGACACACTCCTTTTCGTATCACCACCCAGATACCTTGGGAAATGTATTTGTTACACAACAAAATGCCTGACAAGAGGTGACTTGACAGGGAAGGTTTCTGGCAGAAATGTCTCCTGCCTGTGGTGTGGGAGCTTGCCGTAGGGCTGGCTCCAATCTTGACAGAACAGCAGATGGACTCTGGCAGGAATCCAGACTGGCTGTAACCCTCAGCCTCCCTGTGTCAGCTGGACCTCTTATCCCAAAGCTTCTCCATCCTTTCAAAACAGCGCCTCCAGCTGAGTACTGAGGCGTTGGGATGAGCTGTAGGGGAACTTTCATATTCAGACTCTCCCAGGAAGCACAGACTGCAGGCTCCATCCCTGGAGGAAATGGAGAAGGAAGCCATGTCTGGTTCTCCTCATATCCCACAGTCCTCTGCTCTGAATTCCTGTCCATTTTCCCCTGCCCACATGAAAGGTCTAAGAGGGAGCAGGAGGTGACAGAACTGAAGAAGGCTTTGGAAGAGGAGTCCCGCACTCACGAGGTGGCCATGCAGGAGCTGAGACAAAGGCATGGCCAGGCCCTGGGGGAGCTGGCAGAGCAATTGGAGCAAGCCCGGAGGGTGAGTAGGTAGCAACCGGCCACCCTCTGGGATAGCTTTGAATAAGTGTTAATTGAATAACTACTTATACTGAATCCTTGGTGAAAAGAGAAAATTGAATAAAAAAAAAAAAAAACAAGGGGATGGGGGGTGAGCCATGATGATGAATGTACAGGGCCTCTGAGGTAGAGCCTCAGCAACTCACCCATTCCATTTGCAGGGCAAAGGTGTATGGGAGAAGACCCGTCTGACCCTGGAGGCTGAGGTGTCTGAGCTGAAGGCTGAGCTGAGCAGCCTGCAGACCTTGAGACAGGAGGGTGAGCAGAAGAGGCGACGTCTGGAATCCCAGCTACAGGAAGTTCAGGGCCGATCCAGCGATTCCGAGCGGGCTCGGTCTGAGACTGCTGAGAAGCTGCAGAGAGCCCAGGTGGGCAGGGTCAGGGGGTGTCATGTGACTATTCTTGGGAAGGACTGTGAATAGGGAAACAAGGACGAAAGAAAATACTCCATCCCAAATATTTTTCGTTTTTGAAGCAGGGTTTCTCTGTGTACCACTGGCTGTCCTGGAACTTACTCTGTAGATCAGGCTGGCCTTGAACTCACAGAGATCCTCCTGCCTCTGCCTCCTAAATTCTGGGATTAAAGGCCTGAGCCATCACACCCAGCTTCCTCATCCCTTCTCATTGCTGAGTGGTGTTCTCATGTTTGTGTCTGCTATTTACTGCCCGTCCACTTTGGTGACATGGCTGTGGCTCTCTTTTTGGATCAGGCTTGAGCACAGCTGTGCAATTTCCCCGTAAGCACTGGAGGCAGAAATTCCTCTCCTCTGGAAACCCCTAATACTTGGCCTCTGTGTCGGTACTGTGTCAGACCCTGGAGCAGCAGTTAGACCCTGGCCACGGCACTGGCTTCCCACCATGCATACAGCCAGGACTTGGGACAGAGGCGTCAATAAGGCCCACCGTGTTGAACTGCCCTGGCCAGCTTCATTGTCTCCTTTCCACAGGCGGAACTCGAGAGCGTGTCCACAGCCCTGAGCGAGGCTGAGTCCAAGGCCATCAGGCTGAGCAAGGAGCTGAGCAGTGCAGAGTCCCAGCTGCATGACACCCAGGTGACCCTGCTTGTCCCCTCTCCCTCACATCCCCCTCTACTCTGCCGCAGACTCCACCTGACCCTTATCCTCCCTTCCACCCACAGGAACTGCTGCAGGAGGAGACCAGAGCAAAGCTGGCCTTGGGGTCCCGTGTGCGTGCCCTGGAGGCTGAGGCGGCTGGGCTTCGGGAGCAGATGGAAGAGGAGGTGGTGGCCAGGGAACGGGCTGGCCGCGAGCTGCAGAGCACACAGGCCCAGGTGGGCAGTAAGACCCGTCCGGGGACCATGGCCCCCATGAGGCTTTCATCTGCCTCCCTTGCTGGGCCCCCACTGCCATGCCTGCCCCTGACTTCCCTGTCCCCACAGTGCACAGTGTGGGTGATGAACCCTGTCCCTCTGAAGCTCCTCCTCTTTTCCTACGTAACACAAGGACTCCGTCCACTCTTCCTCACAGCCTGCTATGGTTCCCAGTACCCTGGGCAGAGCCTCTACCTGTATTTCCCAGTAATGTCTGCAGACTTTGGCTTAGGATCTTCCAGGCTTAGGATCTTCCCTCCCTTGTAGTCGGTTGCTTGTCCCATCCACCCTCCGTTTTACTCTGGCTAAATGTTGGCCACCTTGGGCTGTGACTATTCTAAGCACGTGTCTCCCCACCAGATTATGAGTCCCTTCAAGTAACTGACCCTGATATGTATAGGAAGCCTTAAGAGATGCCAGAAGAATGAGTGAGCCTTCCACTGGCAGGCTCCTATGTGTACTTCAAAACCCATCTCCAATGGAGACTCTTCCCCATCCTGTGGACTCCCCAGATTATCTCCTCCTCTTCCTACTCTTCCTCCTCCTCCTCCTTTTTTCTTCTTCCTCCCCCTCCTCCTTTTCTCTTCTTCCTCCCCCTCCTCCTTTTCTCTTCTTCCTCTCCCTCCTCCTTTTCTCTTCTTTCTCCTCCTCCTCCTCCCACTCCTTTTCTTCTCCTCCTCCTCTTCCTCCTCCTCCTCCTCCTCTTCCTTCTCCTCTTCTTCCTCCTCTTCCTCCTCCTTTTCTTCTTCTTCCTCAGCCTTTGTCACTTCGCTTTGGTCTGGGTATTCAAGGACAAATCCCATTTGGACTGAGTGCTGGTCATGCTGAGGGTGCCAGTACCCTGGAAGAGCTAGGTTGATAGTCCTCAGGGTGTCAACTGCTGTGAGGCAGGAGGGCCCAGTGGTCAGCTCCTCCCATTCTTAGGCTTCAGTTTACGTCCACAGCACAGTCACTCACAGCCATCCCCCTACACCCTTCTCCCTACAGCTCTCTGAATGGCGGCGACGCCAGGAAGAAGAGGCTGCGGTGCTGGAGGCCGGGGAGGAGGCTCGGCGCCGTGCAGCCAGGGAGGCAGAGACCCTGGCCCAGCGCCTGGCAGAAAAGACTGAGGCTGTAGAAAGACTGGAACGAGCCCGGCGGCGGCTGCAGCAGGAACTGGACGACGCCACCGTGGACCTGGGGCAGCAGAAACAGCTCCTGAGCACACTGGAGAAGAAGCAGCGTAAGTTTGACCAGGTGAGTGCCTCAGTTTACCCAGCTGGTCACCCCAAGGAACCAGAAACCCATTTGAATACTGGGAGAAACTTGCTAGGAGAAGGGACATTCAAGATAAGTTTTAAAGTGGATATAGGAGTGGGTGTCACAGCCAGGTAGGTGCTGACTCTGCCAGAAGGAAAAAAAAATCTATAGAGCAGGCCATTCCCAGTGTCCTGCTTTGCCTGTCACCCCATTGCTTGAGTGTCTCAGTTTGAATCCTGTCTTGTGTCCCTGACGGTGATTATACCCTGCCTCAGTTGTGCGTTGCTGCTCCCATCTCAGCCTCAGTTTACCCATCTAGAAAGTGTGAATCATATCAGGTATTCCACATCCTTGAGGATTAAAATAATCCTTGCAGATGCCAAAGGTCCGTGTGCCCGGCAGCATTCTGTGCCCGGCAGCATTCTGTGCCCGGCAGC
>JANHMN010000003.1:41876227-41890084 GCA_030674055.1 Rhabdomys pumilio | reverse complement strand
TCACACAGCAGATATGCAGTCATGTGCTCACACAGCAGATATGCAGTGCTCACAGGGCCAAGAGCTCTGCTTACCAAATGACGAATGAGCATTCTACACACACTTGTAGGGTGTGAACAGAATCCTCCATTGCAGCTGGACTTTGGTAACTTTGTGGGTTCTTCTTTCCTCCACCCTTCCTTACCCTTCCTCCTCTCTTTCAACCCCTAACACCAAATAGGAAAGAGAAAAGGATAGAGAGGAAAGGGAGTGACGATATCATTAAGCTACTTCCTGCTGGTTAGGGGGTCGAGTTCCTTGGGGCGAGATGATCTTCTCTGTCAGGACATCTAATTTCTTCTTGTTGTTTCTTCTTTGTGCACGACTGCTTAACAAACCATGGCTAACAACCAATAACCACAACCCACCCAGCCTCTCAGGGTTCTAGTATCTATACACCCTCTGAAGAGTCCCCAGAATTTCAAATGTCACACAATCATAGAAACTATCAACTACTGCCAAAATCATGCCCCTGTTAGAGCACGAGGCAAATCATAGTCTCCTGCTGTGGACAATCTGAAACAGCCACATATCCCACACTGGGGATTAAAACAAAAACATATTCTTACACTATTTCTGTGTTTTTCAAAGAAACCAAAACTCAAAAATTGTCATTACACTCCATCACACACATAGTCACAGTTTGTTTGATTTTTTTTCCCCAGATAGGGTTTCTCTATGTAGCCCTGGCAGTCCTGGAATTAGTTCTGTAGGGTTACTCGGAGATCCTCCCAAATGCTAAGATTAAAGGCATACACTACAACACCCTGCTTTTCCTTTTTTTTTTTTTTTTATCTCAAGCTGATTTGGAACTCCTGGCAATTCTCCTGCCACTGTCTTCTGTGTGTTGAGGTATGTGCCACCATACCTTGCCAGACATACGTCACACACAGAACATGATTGCCATCCACATGTTTATTACAGGAATGCTATTAAACACAGGCTCATGCTCGCGTCCAGGCCTGCACCTCTAGGCCCGGCTGACCAGTGTCCCAGTGTGGGTCACAGGGATAGGGAATAAGTGGATGTGGGCCCAGTGCTTTGCAAGTTGAAACCCAGCAAACCATCATGGAAGTGGCTGGCAGCAGCAGAGCTGCAGGGCTGAAGGGCAAAGGCAGCTTCTCCAGGAGGTGACCAGCTAAGCAGAGTCTCCCACAGGTTATGTCTGGTGCTTGGGGTTTTGATATAACCCTCCCTTGAAGATACAGAGCGCCCAAGTTGAGGAAAGAATGGTGGTAGATAGTGAGCTCATAATAAGTTGGGGGAATGGACAAGGTGCCTCAGTGGTCAACAGCACTGGCTGTTCCTGTAGAGGCCCCTAGTTCCCATCACTCACACCAGAAGTTCACAACCCTCTACAACACCAGCTCCAGAGGATCTGCTGCCCCCTTCTGGCCTCTGTGTGTACTGAATGTACACATGCATATACCCATACACAAACACAGATATACACAATTTAAAATAATATATTATTCATTTTTACAAATCAATAGCAATGTATCTTTTTATACTCTTTAAAAAGACTTATTTATTTTTATGTGCATTGGTGTTCTGCCTGCATGTCTCTGAGGGTGTTAGATCCTCTGGAATTGAAGTTACAGATAACTGTGAACTGCCATGTGGGTGCTGTAGATCGAACCTGGGTCCTCTGGAAGAATAATCAGTGCTCTTAACTTACTGAGCCGTCTCTCCCGCCCAATAATATAATTTTTAAAAGCAGTTTTGTAGAAAGAAGACTGAGTCAAAGTTACACCTCTTAAGAGTGTTGTTAGGGAGAATTGCTCCTTGGTGTAGGAAGTCACCCTGAAGTGGACAGCATTAGAAGAGAGCCCTCCACCTATAGCTCAATGCGGGTCTTGAGGGGAGAGAGCTTTAAATTCTGGAGAAGGAATGGGCTTCTTGCTGTAATCGGTTTTCAAGCACGTTCTTATTGCCCGTTGCTATGACGAAACCTACTGAGCTTCAAGACAAGAACTCAGACAGAAACCATGGAGGAACCCTGCTTGCTGGCTTACCTAGCTTTCTGTTTTCTTCCTTTCAGTTTTCTTTTCTTTCTCTTTTTGTATTTTTAGACAGGGTTTCTCTGTGTGGTTCTGGCTGTCCTGGAACTCACTCTGTAGATCAGGTTAGCCTTGAACACAGAGATCCACCTGGATTAAAGAAATGCCTCACCACCGCCCAGCTCATAGCCTAGGACCACCTGCCTAGGAACGCTGCTGCCCATAGTGCTAGGCTCTCTCGTGTCCGTTAAACAAATAAGCCAAACAACCCCCTCCCTCAGATGTGCCCACGGACAAGTCTGATCTGGGCTATTCCTCAATCAGGGCTCTTCTCTCAGATGACGCTAGGCTGTGTCAAGCTGACAGTGCTAATGAGAACAAGGGATGAGTTGCACACCATATGACCTAGTCTTTGTGCCAGAAGTTTCAAGGTCTTGTGAATAGTAAAGTCTAATTCAAGGATGGGGTCAGTGAGACGGCGCAGAGGATAAAGGTGCTTGCCACCAGGGCTGCCCGACCTTAGTTTGATCCCCGGGACCCACGTGGTGGAGGGAGAGAACTGATTTCTACAAGTTATCCTCTAACCTTTTCATGTACACTGTGGCACGTGTGTGTGCGCACACACACAGATGTAAATTCAACACCGTCGTGGGTTTGTGTAGTTAGGGAAGGCTGCAGCCACAAGGACAGCAGAGAATGTCTGAGAGTCTCAAAGTCATGCAGGATTATTGCCCATGTCAAGGAGAGACTGGGGTTGTGGCTGTTTCTGAAGAGGGTAGCCATAGGTGGGTGCTGTGACCTCACAGGGGCTGAACAGGAAGTGTGCTCTGGTTTCCTGGGTGCCTTCTGGCTAGGCTTGAAGTCGTTTTACATGTTTCGTTCACCTGTGTTGGTCTGTGAGACAGAGTCATTTCAAGAAGTTTTTTTTTTCTGCCTCCATCACCTTAAATAGGCATGTTCTCCTGACCTCACCGTAAGATACTGTCATCCAAAGAAGCCCTGTCTTGAAAAACCAAAACAAATAACAAACAATTAAAACCAATCATCTACAGGTTTTCATAAAATGTTCTCAGATCATTTAAAATGACACCTGGTAGGTGCTCAGTAAATTGTGTGAATGAGCTAATTGACTCACTTAGCCCTCTCTACCAGCTACCACTCTGCTCCCCCTCAAGGCCTCCTTTCTACTCAGGACACCGTCTTAATCCTGGCCCTGGCCTCAAATTCGCTCCCCCTTCTCACCAGGTGCACGAGCTGGAACGAGCCCGCAGGGTGGCTGAACAGGCAGCCAGTGACCTGCGGACACAGGTGACAGAATTGGAGGATGAACTGACAGCCGCAGAGGATGCCAAGCTGCGCCTGGAGGTGACTGTGCAGGCCCTGAAGGCTCAACATGAGCGCGACCTGCAGGGCCGTGATGATGCCGGCGAGGAGAGGCGGAGGCAGCTGGCCAAGCAGGTACTGTCTGGCAAGAGCTGCAGTACGCCTGCGCCACCCTGGCGCGTGCACGTGGGAAGGGAGTTCTCTTCTGTGAGCATTTTCACCAGGGTCCACTTGCTGTCCACCCCAACCTAGAGAGCCACCTTTCTGCTCTGCCAGGAGGCAGGGACACAACGGTGCCACGGCCGGCATATCAACATTCCCTAACACACAAACCATCCACAAAGCATGGCGTGCAGCCTCAAGGATACACCCACCTCCAAGTTTCACTGTCAGCCTAAGTGACATGCTGGTGTCGCTAGACTTTTCCTTAGGAAGTTTAAGTGGAATTTTACCCTTGATAGAAAAGGAATAGAGTGACCATGGAAAGGATTCCAGTCCAGTTTGGTAAACCATTGAGTTGATTGGGACTTGCTTATAGCAGTGAGAGTGACTTCAGGCCACACGGAACAAATGACTCCACTCAAGAGCCTGCTCTCCCTAAGCCAGTGCCTACTACTGTGTGACCTCGGGGAGGGGAGCTTTTGAACGTTCTAAAGGAAACAGATATAAAACGGGGCAGGAGGAACCAAAAAGGCCAAGGTAGGATGAGTCATAGAGGAGGAATCTGGGTGCCATGACCTCTAACCTCTCTGACTCTGCCCCCAGCTGAGAGACGCAGAGGTAGAGCGGGATGAGGAACGGAAGCAGAGGGCACTGGCTGTGGCTGCCCGCAAGAAGCTGGAGTTGGAACTGGAGGAGTTGAAGGCACAGACATCTGCTGCTGGACAGAGCAAGGAGGAGGCAGTGAAGCAGCAGAGGAAGATGCAGGTGAGGGGCGGGGGGAGGAGAGCTCGAGGGGGGAGGGGCCAGGGTTCCAGGGTCGGAGGTCTGGCCCTATCACCTTCACAGGCAGTAGTAGCTGGATTAGCTAGCGGCTTCGGTAAAAGCTGGCCTCTGATGTGTGTTCGTTCTTTTTTATTTTTTCATTTCATTCATTTTAGATGTTAGACTTTGAAATCTAAGCTCATCATTTAATTAGATAATAAATTTAGTGCCACTGAAGATGGAACCTAGCGCCATGAATAATGCTCTTTCGGGGATTCTAAGCGTGGGTTTTACCAACGAGCCACGCCCCCGCCCTTCACTGGGGGATTCTAGGAAAGGGCTCTATCATTGAACCACACCCCCAGCCTCGGCTATTTAAACCGACAGGTGCCTGTAGTGTATTACTATAGGGCAGCAGTCAAAAGGGCCAGCCAGTTCATGCATCCGGAGAAAGGTTCCCTTGTTCAACCCCTTCGTCAAACATGTAATAGTAACTTTTACCACTGTAGCCCACTTTCTTTATCACTGGCCCTTCAAAGCAGTGCTGGACTCTCCGTGGGTGGAGAAAAATTTGTGCTGGCCTCTCCTCACACTCCCAGGCAGTGACCACAGAGCCACAGGCTAAATATTCTATTCTGGCTCTCTTTAAGAAGAGATTACGGTTTAGAGAAGGAGTGGAATTGGCCCAAAGGGACACAGCACACACAGGCTCTGGGGCAGACAATGGGCTCTGTGCTGGCCCTGCTTGCCCTGGCCCTGCTAGCAGGTTATGAGCTCAAGGGTGGGGTTTCTGGACGCAGTTTAACTAAGCCCGCACCTACCCAGGCCCAGATGAAGGAGCTGTGGCGGGAGGTGGAGGAGACACGCAGCTCGCGCGAAGAGATGTTTACCCTGAACAGGGAAAGTGAGAAGAGGCTCAAGGGGTTGGAAGCTGAGGTGCTTCGACTGCAGGAGGTAAGGTGTGGGCAGGTCCTTGTGGGAGGCCCCGGCGTGGGGCGTGGGTGTGGCTTAACTGGAGGTCCTGGAGGAGGCGGGGCTTAACTGAGGTCTTGGAGGAGAGGCGGGGCTTTTCAGAAGGTCTTGGGCGGGGAGACTTTGGAAGTAGGCGCGGCTCCCTGTGCCTGCTGCCTTCCCGAGTTGGGAATATTGTCCTGAGGGCTATTGGAAGTCAGAGCAGGAGCTGCCAGGGCTGGTCCTATAAAGATGAGGAAGACATGCCAAGAAGTCTGGGGCAGGAGGCTGAAGTGAAGAAAAGTCTAGGGTCCAGGGGTGACATAGAAGAAGAGGAGGCATAGACGGGTAGGAAGGAGGACATGTGGATAGCATGGGGGTAGGAGGAGGCCCAGTGAAGAGAGACATGGAGGAGGAGCATTGGTGGCCAGCGCTAAGAAAAATCTTCCCATAAGGGCAAGGATCACAGGTTCACAGTCGGCAGGAAAAGGCCAAAGGACAGAGAAGGGTTAATACCAGTGTCTTGACCCCTCACCCGGCTGCTTTTGACTTGTCCATGTAGGAACTGGCTGCCTCAGACCGAGCCCGGAGGCAGGCCCAGCAGGACAGAGATGAGATGGCAGAGGAGGTGGCCAGTGGCAACCTTAGCAAGTGAGTGTCCTGGGGCCCTGGGCTGCGGGCTAGGCATGCTCCTCTCGCTGGCCTACCCGCTGAAGCCACACCTTACTCTTTAGGGCAGCCACCCTGGAGGAGAAACGACAGCTGGAGGGGCGACTGGGCCAGTTGGAAGAGGAGCTGGAGGAAGAACAGAACAACTCCGAGTTGCTCAAGGACCATTACCGAAAGCTGGTGCTGCAGGTGGGCTCGGCAGGCAACCCCTGCCAGCCAGATCCACCCCTCCCCTCCCCCAGTCTTCTGGAGCTCTTGTTCATTCATTTGATATGAGGGCCTTTGATGTGAGTTTTGAAGGATGAAGAGGAGTTCGTAAGTCAGGAAGGCTTGACTCATTGGTTCATCAAGCAAATCTGAGGTCTCTCAGACAGAATTGAAACAGTAATTAAGTGAACCATCAAAGTGTAGCAGCTCAGCTGTAATCTCAGAATTTTCCAGAGTTAGGGGAATTGTCACAGGGTCAAGCCCAGCCAGGGCTACAAACACTGATGAATACTGATGAATGGATGGCTTCACATCTCATCTATTCCAGCCAGGAGAGAAAACGTCATCGCTGCGGGTGGAAGTATAGGGTTCTGATTGTCAGCCTCCCAGCAATGACCTCATACTGGCCGTGAAGTCACAACAATCCTCCTGCCATAGCTTTCTGTGTTCTTGCAAAAACAGACCAGGCCCAGGGTTGTTTAGTGTTATATGGCTCTTCTCCTTTTTCCAGTGTTTGAGGCGGGTCTTCTGATAGCCAGGAAATCTTTATGTAGCCTGTGGGTGCCCTGGTACTCCTGATCTCCTGATGCCAGGCATGTGCCACCAGACCAGATAGATTATTCTGTATAGGGAAGTCAGGGCTCCTTGTATACTAGGCAAACCCTCCACCAACTGAGATTTTGCCAGCCCCTGTCACCATTTTCATTTACAATTAAAAATTTAAAGGCTAAAGGAGGGCTGCTGGCCTCATGAATGTACCCTGGGAGGCGGAGATGCAAAAATCTTTAATCAGCCTGGGCTGAAGTGTCTTCCGCTGCCCTGTGATTTCCGAGCAAGCTGAGGGTGTCGAGGTGCTATTATTAGGGCCTGGGCCAAGTCTACACATCTGCCAGCTGCTATGAATGGAGGCCTCATTCCTCAGATGGCCCCCCCTCACAGGTCTCTGCTGCCTGTGCTACCTAGGGCTCAGACTCTGGTGGGAGGGGCCAGAGCCTGCCTCCTTCTCCTGGGCTCCGCAGGTGACCCTGGTACAGAGGAGAGTGTGAAGGGCCTGAAATAGTTCAGTTCACAGCCACAAATTTAGAGCATTTAAACAAATTTGTGACCATCTCTGGGACTCACTAAAATAGCAAAACTGAACCTGGCTGGGTGGTATACGCCTGTCATCCCAGCATTTTGGGGGGTGGAGGCAGGAAGATCGGGAGATCTAGGTCATCTTCGGTTGTATTGTGAGTTTTAGGTCAACCTGAGTAACATGAGACCCTATCTCAAATAAAAAATGTTAAGGCTACATTTAGATAGATTGAAATAATTTTGAGTACATTTAAATAAGTTTAAAAGATTCTTGTTCATTAAAAAGTCAAGGGTGTGGTCTGGTGAGGACCGTCTTTCCTGGACTTGTTCAAGGGCTGTTGCTGACTTCTTCGTACCACCAAACTCTGTGCTATGCATTTAACAGCCAGGAGCTCAGCTGGTCCCAGAAAGTTCCTGGTGTTTCCACCAGCTTCATCACAGTGTCCTATCTTCTTTCTGGCTGCAGGTAGAGACCCTCACCACAGAGCTGTCTGCTGAACGAAGTTTCTCAGCCAAGGCTGAGAGTGGAAGGCAGCAGCTGGAGCGGCAGATCCAGGAACTTCGGGCCCGCCTGGGTGAAGAGGATGCTGGAGCCCGAGCCAGGCAGAAAATGGTGATCGCTGCTCTGGAGTCTAAACTAGCCCAGGCAGAGGAGCAGCTGGAGCAGGAGAGCAGGTAAGGAGGGAGGATGCTTTGCTATGGAAGTAACTCCAGTCCATGGAGAGTACCATTTATGCAACATTATTGCAGCTAGCTACTTCTGTGTAACAAAATACACGAAAACTTACCACTTTAAAAGGCGCTTATTGTTCTGAATATTGTTCTAGCTAGTAGATCCTTTTGTGCTAGGCTTGGTTGGCTTGTCTGGTGTATCTTTCATGATAGGAGAGTCAGCTACATGGTTTTGCTTCCTTGGGCTCATGCACATGCAAAGCCTTGCCCAGGATGACTAGATTAACTTGGTTCTGTTCCATGTGACCTCTCATCTTCCAGCAGGCTAACTCAGGATTGCCTACATGGCAGAGCTGGGGTTTGAAGAATAAGGGGCTCTGTCAGTAGCTTCTAGAGGCTTGGAGCTTGCACTGTGATACTTTAGCCATAAGCGGAACAAGTCTTATGATAGCTCCAGTCTACAGCCACGTGGGAGCAGCTTCTTCAGTCATATGCCAAGGTGTGGGGACAGGAAAGATCGAAGAATTCATCCCCCACCCCCAGGTTAAACCATCACAAAAAGGAATGTCTTTTTCATATATAAAAAGATGCTGGGCTCTGGGTCAATGTCTGTATTTCCCCCATGGTCACACAATGGCTTAGCACCTCATAGTTAGAGGCACACACACTCAAGGTTAGAGCCAAGAAACCAGTCTAGAGCGATGGCTCGGGTTAAATTACGTGCTGTGAAGTGGGGGAACCTGAGCTTGAAACCCCAGCACCCACAGAAAAGCTGGACGTGGTAGCGTGTGTCTGTGATATAACACTTCTGCAGTAAGATGGGAGGAAGAGGCGGGAGAATCCTGGGAAGCCTGGTAGCAGTGTGTACATGGCAGTGAACTAAGAGACCTGCCTCAAACAAGGTGGGAGGTAGGACTGTGCTGAAGTTGTCCCGACACCCCCACGCCAGTCCTAGTTTTATTTCTGTTGCTATGGCAAACACCTTGACAAGATCAACATAAGGGAGAAAGGGCTTCTTCAGCTTGTAAGCTACAGTCCATTGTTTTGGACACATCAAGGAGGCAGAAGCCTAAGCAGCTGCTCACAGCCACAGTCCAGCATGCCTTTGCTCATCTCAGATTCTCTCTTACACAGTTCACCCAAACCCAGGGAAAATGCTACTCACTTGCAGGCTGGGTCTTCCCACATCATTTAACAGTCAACACAATCCCCACAGGCATGCCACAGCCCAGCCTGATCGGGCTACTTCTTCCATTTGATTGATTCTGTGTTGTCTCAAGTTAATCAGAAGTAATTCTCAAGCCAGGCTGCTGAGGTACTTCACGCCTTTGATCCCAGCATCCAGAGGCAGAGGCAGGTGGATCTCTGAGTTTGAGGCTAGCCTGACCTACATGGAAAGTTTCAGGTTAGCCAAGGCTACACAGTGAGATCCTGTCCCATAAAACAAAACAAAACACCACCACCAAACAAACAAAACTAACCAACGAAAAGAAAACATGAACTGAGGGGGTCTCGGCAGGTGTCAGACAGGGAAGCCCACCATGCAAAGAGGTGAAAGCGAAAACCTCATTCAGATTGACTTTGTTAACCTGGATCAGACTTCGGGAGTCTGATGCCACAGGGCTCTTTGTCAGCTTATTTAAATAAAATAAAATACAATTTGGGAAAGAGCTGCAAGGCAAGAATCATTCCTACTCCAGTGCACAGTAAAGCTTAAGGTGTGGCTTAGAAGTCCTTAACAAAGCATGTGTGATCACGAGGGAGGGCTTTATAGTTAAAAGACCTAGGATCTGATGTGGTCTCTGACCAATAGCATAGAGGTCAACCTGCCATAAAGTACGTGTGACATCTCCCCTAAGGATGGGTTTACCAGGATCTAAAGATAATGGTTTAGCAAAGGAGAGTCTGGGATAATCCCTTCAGGGAATTTGGGTGAGGTGTACCTCTATAGCAAAAGACAGGTGAGGTCTCCCACCGCGGATAGCAAGAAGGTCACCAGGAAGTTAACAAAATCCACCTCCAGCCTTCTGGAAAGGGAAACAGGCATTTCTATGTGCTAACATTTCTGGTTTCACTTGTGATCCATACGCACAAAGACCTTTGTGCCCCTAATAGTCAACCAAGAGATTAACATTCTTTTTAGAAAGGACTAATAAGATGGCTTAGTGAACTTGCCACCAAGTTCTGAACACAGTTCCCAAGACCCACGTGGCAGAAGGGGAGATTCAACTGCAAGTTGTCCTCTGACCTCCATCGCACATGGTATGCCCATGGGCACACACACAAATAGAAATAAATGAAGGAAGCAGGAGGCAATGGCAACAGAGGCTGACTTTCCTGTCAGTGAACCTCCCATAATACCTGTCAAGAAACGCTGCCCTCATGGAATTCATCACTGAGCCCGACACATGAGGAACGTCTGCTGTAGCAGGCATCCCCTGGCTGTCGAGAAACGACGGGACCACAGCACCAACAGTTTGTCGATGTCTGGCTGCCATTTATATAGATGTGGTTCCCATGGGCCTTGTGTGATGACAGAAAAACAGCTCAGACAGGCTTGTCTGTCTATGATTCCTGATTTCCAATTTGGCATTTCCACCTCAGTATGGAGCACATTTGAATTGCTTTGCATCCAGAGGCAGGTTGGGGCTGAGTTAAGTGGGTAGAGTGCTTGCCCGGCATGCACAAAGCCCTGGGCTTCATCCCCAGCACTGCATAAACGAACTGGGCATGATGGTGCAAGGCACATCTGTCATCCCAGCACTTGGGAAATATAGGCGAGAGGATCAGGAATTCAAGGTCATCCTTGGCTACATAACGAGTTGGAGGTCAGCCTCGGCTACAGGAGACCCTGTCTCAAAACCATCAATATCACAGGAGACATTTTGGGAACATTAGCTGTTTTGCAGCCAGTGTCTGGCTGAGTAGGGGGCAGCTGGAAAGTAGGAAAGAAGAAAGAGACCCAAGGATGGGACAGCCACCCACAATACTGTGGTGACAGAGGGTTTCCCGGGCCACCACCTTTCCTTCTTTTTAGGGAACGCATCCTCTCTGGCAAGTTAGTGCGCAGAGCTGAGAAGCGGCTGAAAGAGGTGGTTCTTCAAGTGGATGAAGAGCGTAGGGTGGCTGACCAGCTCCGGGACCAGGTGAGCAGATGACATCACCACAAATAGTAGCCAGTAGGATCAAAACCAGGAAATAACAGCTACCCTGGCCTGACAGGTGGCTCAGTGGGTCATCCCAGTTATGGTGGAAACTGAGGCAGGAGGATTTCTATGACTTTCTATGCTACAGTGAGAGGCCCCTTCTCAAACTAGCAGCAACAATGAAAAATATCCTGTCTGTAGGTGACAGAGCCTAGATGTGACTACTACAGATCTATGCCCAGGCAGAACTCTGTGTCCTTAAAAGCTCAGCTGCGCCTTGTTTACTATTCTTTACATAAATGATTATTGAGCATGGCCTTTGTGCCAGGCACATTGCAAGGTATTTGTAGTAGGGTGCTGGTCCAGAGAAGGTCCTGGCCCTCACAGGGGTCACATTGCTGGCCTAGGAAAACTATTATACATACAACCAAACAAAGATAATGCCAGACTCTGGTAAGGGCTATGAAGGAAAAGAATGAAGATACAGGAATGGAGTGCCTTGTCCACACTAGATGTTGGGAAGGGCTAAGGAGGTGACATTTGAATTAAGACCATACAGGGGAGGTCTTAGCCAGATGTAAAGAGCAGGAAGTTCAAAGGCCCAGAGGAAATTAAATGAGGAGAATGAATCAGTATATCTAGAGAGAGGAATATAGAAAATGAAGTCGGGATTGGAGACGTGGCTCAACTGGTAGAGTGCTTACCTAATATGCCAAAGACCCTGGTTTCCACCCAGCAGTGCACATGGGAGATGAAGGCAGAACCATCTGAAGTTCGTCTCTAAAGGTCATGTTTAGCTCCATATTGAGTTCAAGGCCAGCCTGTGCCACAGGAGACAAATGAAGTCACATGATATGTGTTCTTACCCTGGAGAGAGGTGGCAGTGTCTGTGCAGATCAGAGTGAATACGGTGTCGTCACTGAATTCATCAGAGACATGGACATGAGGAAGACTATATTAGGGCTGGCCTTAGTTAGGGCAGTCTTGGGGAGCTGATGGAGAGCTGTGAAGGTTGGGGTAGCTCTAAGTGTGCTAGTACCCCTCCAATGCAGTCACATGACTTTCAAGGAGCCACATGTTTATACCAGGCAGGGCACCGTCAGCCCAAGGAACCGGTTCCACCAGGCCAGCGTGTTTATCAGTGAGTGTTTACTGTGTTCCACCAGTGAGTTTATCAGGGTCACTTACAGGAACATGGGTCACAGACACCAAACCCCCCCACCTCACCCCAGCCTGAGTGATGGCTTACAAACACTGCAGCCCCAGAGGCCCCTCCTCTCAACTTCCTGCCTGCCTCCCTCCTAAATGATCTTGCACTCCTTGTGGAATTGCTAACAGATCCTTCACTGTTACTCAGCACCCACCTGTCTTGTGCATATTTTGTCGCCAAAACTGAAGGTCTCTCAGTAGGTCACCACAGCAAGATGACTCTGGCCATGCAAAGGAAAGACTAGGGCAGGGTGGAGGCTGGTGTGAGGAGCACAGAGTGTGTAGCATCGGGGACACCATAGGAATGATCTGGTTCTCCACTCAGCTAGAGAAAAGCAACCTCCGGCTGAAACAGCTCAAGAGGCAGCTGGAGGAGGCAGAGGAGGAAGCGTCGCGGGCACAGGCTGGCCGGAGGCGTCTGCAGCGGGAGCTGGAGGACGTCACCGAGTCTGCAGAATCCATGAACCGGGAGGTGACCACATTGAGGAACAGGCTCCGGTAAGCTACCCACTTGCTGGTACCGTGAGAGGAATGCAGGACCTGGCCTAGATGGCCTGCACGCAGATAGGACCCTAGGGAGCGGAGGAGGCTGTGGCCTGTCTTCCCACTGGTGCTTTGCAGTCTTGTTTGCCCATTTACCAACCTTGGATCGCAGCTTTTCCTGTCCCCATCTTATCTTTTCTCCGTCTGCATCTTTGTCCCTGTCTCTCTCACTTGTACATTCTCCTCCTCCCACAGGCGTGGCCCACTTACTTTCACCACTCGAACTGTGCGCCAGGTGTTCAGACTGGAAGAGGGCGTGGCTTCTGACGAGGAAGAGGCTGAGGGAGCAGAGCCTGGTTCTGCACCAACCCAGGAGCCTGAGGCTCCGCCCCCTGCCACACCCCAGTGATCCAGTCTGTCCTAGATGCCCCAAGGACAGAGCCCTTTCCAGTGCCCCTCCTGGTTTGCACTTTGAAATGACACTGTCCTCTGGTACTTTCTGGCATTGATGAATCCTACTGGTACCCCAGGACCCCTGCTCACTGAGGATCCCAAATCAAGGCCCCAAACTAAGGAGCTGGGTGGGAGGGAGGCAAGGGTGGTCACTCTTGTTAGAGAAACAAAATTGAACATGGATGTCAAGGATGTCCTATCTGCTCTTGTTTGCAGTAGGCCTGTCCCCTGGAGAGGGCAGGCAGGGTGCTTCCATCCCCTCCCAGTATCTTGCCCTCTTTTTTGGGGGGCGGGAGTTCTCTGTGTCCTCATAGGGTAGTGCTCATGGTCCCTCACGCTCCACACACTAAAGAAATAAACTGGCTGGACCCTTCACTGTGGCTTTGTTCCTAACTGGGAACTAGAGCATGAGGGACTGCTTCAGCGACTGTAATATGTGAGAGCCTTCCTAGGAACAGGGTATTTACAGTACAATAGAAATGAAAGGTGTCTTATTATATGCTAGGCAAACCATTGTGTCCTCAGCTTCCTTGAGCATTGCTCAGGGACTGAGACACCTTCCGAGCTCTTTCAGAGTAGCAGAAACAGGCTCACACAGGCTGAGTTTAGCCTCCAGACACACGAAGTCTGAACCAGGATCCAAGCCACACACAGTCTGGCTTCAGGGTTGGTAATTCACAAGACAGAGTTTTTACATCCACCTTGCA
>JANHMN010000003.1:41850891-41876217 GCA_030674055.1 Rhabdomys pumilio | reverse complement strand
CCACCTTGCATACCCACACTCCCCCTGTGTCCTAGGGCTCCAGGGCACAAACTCATGCTCTCCTGTATTCCAGTTAAGAGGGCTGTTCATTTGTTGTCAAGGAAACCAAGGAGGCGCTTGCTGAAGTACCCAAGAGGCAAAAGATCAGTTCCCAGGAGCTGGAGTTACTGGGCACTGGGTACACTGATCCCTCTACAGGGTCAGCAAGGGCTCTCAATGGCCGAGCCATCTCTCTAGACCCCTCCACATGATTTTTTTGAGACAGGTTCTGTCATCGAAACCTATCTCGCCAATTGGTTAAATTGGGATATCGATAGACATCTCCGCCCACCTTCTCAGTACTAATTACAGATGCACTCTGCCATGCTGAACTTCTGCCTGAGTTCTAGGATTGAATTTATGCTAGTACTTAACCAACCAAGCCAGCTCCTTAGTGCACCGCTGCCATCTTTGTAACTTTTGTTGTTTTACTTTTGTTGCTCTGGAAATTGAAACCAGAGCCTGCCTCAAACTCTTCTACTGCTGAGCCGGACGGTGTCTCACTGGCGGATTCTGGGAAACTATTCTCAGCCCTTTTTTACTTTTTTTTACCATTCTCCCCACTCCGCCCCCACCTTAACCTCTTGAGAAGGATGATAGGCCAGTACCACATAGCCCAGTCCCCACCCACACTTGAACCTCCCTCGGTGCACCCCAAACTCAAATGAGAAAAGCCACTTGTAAATGAAAAGGAATCATTTATTGGGCTGGGGAGTGGGAGGGCAGGTGGGGAGGGGCATGACACTGTTTCTTTGTTGGGGGGAGGGTTGACATGCGGCAGCTTCTGCGTGGGTGGTTCATGCACCCTGGGTGGGCGTGGGGGAGGCTTGGGGGAGGAGCCTGCCGACTCCATCCTCCCTGCCTGCGGGTGGGCCAGGAAGACCCGCCATTAGCACCAGAGTTGCAGACCTCCCCTCCCCCAGACTCAGGACCCGCCCCCATCCCTGAGAGCGCCCCTTGGCCAGCCCCTCCCGCGCCAGGTCAGGCTAGGCCCGTCCGCCCACTAGAAGTAGAGAAACTTATTGCTGTGAGTGTGTGGGGGAAGGAGAGGAGCCATTGAGCTCAGAAAGACCCCCTTCCCCTCTGCCAATCATTCCTCCCCATCGCCCCGCCCCCAAGTCCGTGCGTCCCCCCCCAGCACAGGAGGGGTGCGCGACGCATGCGTGTGTATGTGGGGGGGCGCGTCATGCAGCGCATGCGTGCAGTTGCAGGCACCCTGGCGGCCTTGGGGAAAAGGGAGACCAGGACCTGGCTCTCCCTCCCCGAATCCCACACTGTTTGGTAAATTGGGAGATGTGGAGGGGCAAAAATCACGTTTTTTAGACGTTTATAATGACTATAGCTTTTTAAAAATGCTTAACTAAAAAGCTGGATATGTGTAGGGAACTGGAGAGCAGGGGGAACAGTGGGAAGTGGTTGGTACCCTTCAAAAAGGACTCTTACCCCTTTCCCCCGCCCCATTCGTCTCTTTTGAGGGACAGGGGGCTAATAGGGGTTGTTTAAATAAGTTGAATCCTTTGGCAATATTAGGAATCCTCACCCCATACCCTGGTGTCTAGAGTCCCCTAGCCCTTTGCCCTGCCCCTACCAGATCCCAACCCACTCCTCAACCCCTGTCTCACCAGGGTTTAAGGTCCCGAGGGAAGGCGGGGGTGCGGGAGGGACTCAAAATGTCCCTTGCATAGGAATTGTTGCATCAAGAATTGGGCCCAAGGACACCCCCACCGACAATTCTGGTGACAGCGGGAGGTTTCCCTGAGGCAGTGGGAACAAGGGATTGCTAATTCTGCTGACCACCCAGCTCCAAAGGGGGAGTTCGCTAAGGATTCTGGGACCAGTGTGGTCTCTGGGCTTGGGGGAGGTAGCATCCTGGAGCCCAGATGAAATTTGAGAAACTTTTCCACCCGAGAATGTGGCACGTGGTGGGTAAGGAAGCTGGGAAGGGCAGGCTGAGATCCTAGTCAAGGTGGGCGTGTCCTCTTTTCCCACCAGTCGGGCAAGAGGGGTTGCTGGAGATTGAACCCTGGGACCTTAGCACATTAAGCAAGCACTTTTAGCATCGGGTCCCATCCTGTCCTTGACTTGTTTTCAATGGCTACACCCAACTGCTGCACTGCCAGGACGCACCAGCCGGGTGCGAGCCTGCAAAGAACACACAAGTTTAAAACACTTGGTCGTCTGTGCACTTTGCAAACTTCAGCACAGGAAGAGGGAATAGGAGTCCCACGCTCCGGGGAAACTCTGGTGGCCATGAAGAAAGTGTGTTTTGGCACCATGGGGGGGGGGTGAGGAGGGGGCTGCCTAGACAGCGATGCTGGAATGGGGTGGAGTTCCCTGGAATCAGACTGAAGCTTGTCCAGGAAGGTCTTGTGTCAGAGGCGCCAGGGGACAAAGGAATGTGATGTTGAGGCCGTCTGGGGTTGGGGTGTCTAGGCATGTCAGGGTTTTGAGAACTGTCAGAACCCTGAAGGCTGGAAGTGAGCTGGGGTGCAAAGGAAGGGTGGAAGAACTCTGGTGCAGTCCAGGCCAGTGGGGGATGGATGGAGTGATGGAGGTGGGGAGTGTGGGGCGCCGGAGTCCATGGGGTATGGGAGTGCAGGGTGCCAGGTTCTATCTCCTTAAGTCTAGGGTACTAGTCTCACATCTTGGAGTAGAGTGGAGACTGCAATGGGTAGAGGGTTCTGGGCCTGGAGGGCCAAGTCCATGCAGCGAATAGAGGGAGCAGATCCCTGGAGGCGGGCGTGGGTGGAATGCACCAGCTGGCGTCCTCCAAGCCCAAGAGCAGCTGGCAGAACCCCCCCACCCCCAAGCTGAGCTCCTCAGGGCTGGCTAGTTAACCTGTCTTCCTTTTCCTTTGTGTTCCTAGAGGTTTTTGTTTTTCCTGAATCAATTAGTGATGGGTGGGTTGCCCTTTGGGGGTGGGATGACCAGGAAGACCCCTAAAATGCTAGCCCCGACCCCAGAGGCTCCCAGCAGCCTCCCCTCCAACTCTCTGCACGCAGCTCCTGGCGGCTTATTGCTGAAGAGGGGGTCGGGGAGGCATGCAAACTGGAGTGGGTGCCCCAAGATGGAATCAGCTTTTAGTTATTTACAGGGGTGTCCTATGGCTCATGGAGACCTGAGGTTTGCTTTTTTTGGGGGGGAAGGGGAGAGAGTTGTGGGGGTACAGGCTCCAGCCCCGCCCCCTCTATCCTGGTATCCTGGGTTCTCTAGTATATGGGGAGTGAGAGGCCCCGGGGGTGTCTGCTGGCATCATCTCTTTTGCATATTATTGACTATTTTTTTAAGAACCCTTTCCCCACCCCTACTCCCAGCTCCTTTTCACCTTCCCGTCACCCCCAGTCCCCCCACAGGGGGAGGACAGCGCTAGAGGATGGAGGGCAGGGTCGGGGGAGCTCGGCGCGTGGCCCGGGGAGAGCCAGGGGGGGTGGCGAGGGGCGCGAGGCGCAGGGACACCCCGCTCAGGCCCACAATGCTGCTCAGGCTGCGGGACTTCTCGTAACCTGGGGAAGGAGCAGAGACAAGGGTGGGAGGGGGCGTGGGGATGGGAGCCAAGGTGAGGATACGACAGAGAGCCCAAACAGGGATACACAAGCAGAGAGAGGGATGGAGAGGTGAGAGATGCCCAGAGACACAGAGATAGGTGGGATGAGCGGGCCGAGGAGATGGAGAGAGGTGAAGAAATCGGAGAGTCAGTCAGCATCCACAAGAAAGGTGCAGACACAGGGAAGGGGAGAGACAGGATTAGGAGGCAGGTGGTGCCCACTGAGCCTCCCCATCCAGCCATGCCCGCCCCTCTTCTCCCCCTCCCCAAGGTCCCCTGGTCTGAGGCCCAAAGGCAGCAGTTGGTGAGGTGGGATGGTGGGCGGCAGGGGCTGGGGTGGAGGCAGCAGCTGGTGGAGGGGGCTGCGCAGAAAGGAGCTGAGGGCCTGGTGCAGGGATGGGGGAAGGGATTCATTTCTTGGGACCTTGTGCTAAGAGCTCACTGTGTAGCCCTGGCTGGCCTAGAACATCCTATATAGCTTAGGCTGGACTCAAATTATGTAGCTTAGGCTGGCCTCAACTTCACTCTGTAGCCCAAGCTGGTCTCAAATTCAATATTTAGCCCAGGCTGAGTTCAAATTCAGTAGGTAGGTAGCTTTGGACTAAGAGGCATGAGTCATTTAACTCAGCATGGACATCTTTCAAGGGTCCAGGACATGGGATAAAATAGAGGTTTCTAAAATTGGATGGGGTCTGCTGGTGACAGGAAGCAGTCAGGTCACACAGCTCATAGGATCCCATATCAGGACCAGTATGGGTGGGTGGGGTTTTTCAGTTTCGGTTTTTGTTTTGGCTCTACCAATACCAGGGGCTAGAATGGTTAGTCTAGGTATCCCAGGCTGGGAGGTAGTACTCAAACTGCAGGAGAGTCTGGAGGGGAATGGAAGCCCAGTGTCTCCAGGACACTCCCTCCCACCATTCCCAGTTGCTAACCTGGGGGGAAGGGACAGGGGGAACCCGAGGGTCTCGCGAGGTCTCAGGCGGTGACAAGAGCTGGGGACAGAAATACAGAGAGTCAAGGGTGGGGGATGGGAGGCAGATGGGTGGCTCCCCAACACAGGCTCACTGTTGGGGGGACGGAGAAACGCCGGGATGTCTTCCTCCTCTCTGGTGTTTTCCGGGGGGTGATGGGAGCGGTGAAATGGGGGCAGCCAGAGACATCAAATATGGCAGGAGCTTCTGGGGCAGCTAGGAAAGGGAGGGCCAAGGGGGGAATGGGGGTGGGTACAGGAATAAGAGGTCGGTGTGAGGTGGACGGATGGGGACAGGCCGGGAGGGAGGGAAGACCTTGGGCGTGAAGGGGGGACGTGACAGATGGGGACAGGGGATGGACATTACACTGAGGCAGAGAATAGCCCCATCAGCTCTGGCCATCATTTGAGTTCAATGAATGGATTTTGGTGTCATATGCAAGAAAAGCAAGGGCCTTGTCCACCCAACTGGGGTCCCTGGCCTTCCCCCACTTACTCCACTCTACCCTCCATCCCACCAGGAGCCCCTCAAGGTAGGGGTGAGGAATAGAGGTCTAGGTTCAAGCGAGGGGGAGGGGTGAGATGGGAGGAGGGAGGGGAGGAGTGATGAGATGGGCATGGAGGGCTGGGGGAGGGTGGAGGAAGGATGTGGACCCTCTGGGCTAGGCCCCTATGTTGTCACAGCTGTCTGCTTCCCTGAGGTCTCTGGAACATGAGGGTTTCATTAGGCCTTTCCTGAGACTTGCCAAGTCCTGGGGCTGACAATAGCATGCCCTTAGGCTGGGAGGAGGGATTCTGCTAGTGTGTTTCTATTTTGGAAGAAGGTGCTATGATGTTTCTAGAAGTAGACCACACACCTTCAGTCTGCTTATCATTTACTGGAAGAAGCTGGCCTCACTCAAAACTGAGGCCCTGCCGATGGTCTCTGAAGGCCTTCCTCAGTTCTATCATGCCAGCCTCTCTTATTTATTTATGGCCCAGTCTGTTCAACCTCTGAGCCAATGCACTTGTTCCTTTGTCCTTCCTGATCGATCCTTCTCATCCAGTTCTCACTTCACTTTCAGAGTTGGTGGTGGTGGTGCCTACCCACAGTCAGGCTTGTCCACACTAGAACCTGAGCCTGCTGGCAAGTTCCTTACTCCTCACCATGGGGCCATGGGACAGCTGCCTCTGCATTGTGACAAATCACCCCAGAGTGTAGCGACTAAAAGAAGACATTCAAGATGGCAGGGTCTTGTTTTCTAGCCCCAGCTAGCTTCAGACTCACAATCCCCCTGCCCCAGCATCCAAATGTGATTACAGATGTGCACCACCATGCCTGGCTTTGACTATCCTTGACTGACCCTTGACCTCTGACTCTTCTTTTTCCTTTCATCTCCGTAGACCTGGTCCCAGCTAGGTCCCTATCATCTTGTCCCTAGATTCTCATCCTATCTCCCAGTCCCTGGCATGGCCCTACTTTCCTAGTCTCTCCTCTGATATGTCGATCTATCTTCTACTTGGCCATCAGAAACCCCTAGGGAACTAAGTCTGCTCAGGTTGAACCCAGCTCTTAGGATCAGGGAGAACTGTCCAGCCTCAGTTTATCCTGCACTTAGGAGTGTCCAGGTGCATAATCCACCTTGGTGACTGGATAAAAAAATAACCAGAGAGGGACGCAGACAGGTGAGGGCAGGGTCAGAGGTGGGGTGGGGGATGGGGTGAGTGAGTCAGAGGTGGGAGTTGGGGCTGGGTTAGTTCTGGAGTGTAAGGGCCAGGCAAATCCTGGGGTGGCAGTAGGAGTCAGTGTCAGGAACTGGGTGCAGCTGTTCACCATGGGTCTTGGTCAGTGGGAGCGCATGTTCTCAGAGAGGTTAGTCGGAGGAACAGAAGGAAGGGAGTCGGGAGGGCCATGGTGAGGAACTACTTACCCTGGGGGGAAGGGGCTCGTCCACTAGGGGGATATCCAGGCTGCTGCGTTGGCGTTGAGGTCGGGCAAGAAGCTTGGGGGGCCTGGCTTACGCCAGCATGGGGGGGGCAGTGGGGGAGCACCAGTGGCTGGGGATGAGGGAAGAGGCCAGAAAGTCAGGGTGGGTTGGGGGAGATGGAGATGAAATAAAGACAGGTGAGGAACCTTGGGGCTCAAGGTGAGGGAGGGTAGGGAAGAAGGTGGTTTGGGACTGAGGGGGAGAATAGAGGGAAGCCCAGCACCTCCCCCACCCCCTCTCATCCCTCCCACGGGCTGGGAGAGAGGAAGGGTCTCTAGGGAGCCCCTGGAGGGCACCTCACCTTTTCGGATGGAGCCATCCGGGGAAGGGGCATAGTCTGTGACAAGGAAGCAAGCTCGATCCCGGCTGTAGCGACCCCGGCTTCCAGGAGTGATCGGGCTCTTGTCTTCTGGAGACATGGCTGGCTGGTCAATGGCGGGGCAGTCCTCATGGGCCAGTGCAGCTGCTGCAGGGTCTCCATTGGGACGAGGGTCCACTGCAAGGTGAGAGGCCAGAGAGGAGAGAAGCTGAAGGTGGACGGTGACAGCGATGGAGAGGGAGATTCGAGTGATCCTGGATTGTGGGGTACAAGGTTGCTGGTGCCATGGCTTGGGGGGTGGGGTGCTGAGAGGCAGGGAGGGCAAGTGTGACGGAGAGTGTGGACAGTGGCTAAAGAGCAGAGCTGAGTGCTAGTGAGGGACAGTCAGGCCTAGTGCGAGTATGTGAATGTCCAGAAGGGGAGAGTGAGGTGCGGTGCTCGGTGGTGGCTGGGGCTACTTCAGACCAGGCATGGTAGTGTACACTTGTCATCCATCAATCAAGAAGCTGAGGCAGGAGGATTCCGAGATTGAGGCCAGCATGGGATGCATAGTGAGATACCATCCCCTACCCCCAACCTATCCCCCCCAAAAAGGACAACATAACCCCAGAAAGGGTGGGTGCAGGGCACAATCAGTATTCCAGTGCAGAGCACTGGCCGGGCAGAGAGGATGTCACGGGTTTCAAAGCGGTTACTTAGGGACAAGTCTGGGGTGCTGCAGAGGGTAGGATGGGGAAGGGCTGGGAAGGTGACAGGTGAGGGAGGGTGAGATGGGGGTCCCCTAGGCTCTGACTTGAGCTATTTTTAATGGATGGAAAACTGGGTCAGTGGCTAAGGGAGCAAGATAGGGGGCCAGGCAGACTAGCTCATTTTCTTGACCTACTTAAGGCCGGAGGGTGGGGGGAGGCACTCACCTCCTTCCTCCAGGACACCCAAGTCACTGCCTGCAAGAAACAAAGTCCCCCAGGACACATACAACCCAAGAAATGAGGCACAACTGCTAGCTTTCTTCTCTCCTCCCTCCTCTTCCTGTCCTGTCTCCTTATTTAAAAAAAAAAAAAAAATTTTTGAGACAAAGTCTTGCTCTATAGTCCAGGCTAGCTCTAAACTCACCAGACTTGTGCCTCACCTTCTCAAATGCTGAGATAACAGGTGTGCTCAACCAGTCCTGACTGCTTCTTCTCTTACAAGAACTCTCTGGGATCCCTGGTGTCTCCTGCTGCCCTCTGCAGACCCTGCCTGGCAGTCCTGCACCTTGACTCTTCTGCCAGAGCCCTCTTGTGTTAGCCTTTGCCTGTTTCTCCCTTCCTGTAGGTGGGTCCTGACCTCTACCCTCCTGGCAGCCTGACTCCATCTGTCCCCCTCTCTTAAGTGACTGTTACTTTCCCCAGCTCTGGCTCTCAGGACTGTCAGTTGCAGTCACAACCTGTGACGATAGCCAGGCTTGTCTCCAGCCTTCCTAGGAGTCATGTGAGACTTCTTGTGCTTTACACTGAGCCCCTTTCTTTTCTTTTCGAGACAAGGTCTCATGTAGCTTAGGCTGACTTTGAACTCCTGATCCTCCTGCCTATGCCTCTTCAGACCTGGAATGACAGGCACACAGCACCATGCCTGGCTCTCATCCTTTTCTTTCTTTCTCCCCCTCTCCCTTTGCCTTCACAAATAGAAATAGGAGTGTCCCTAAGAACTAGTACCCCAGGAGGCCACTCAAACTTTTTGTTTGTATGTATGTAGCCCAGGATAACCTCAAACACATGTTGACCCTCCTGCTTCAACCTCCCCAGTGTTGGAACTACCAGGGAGTGCCACCAAGCCCTTCTCTCTCTCCCCTCCCTTTTCTGTCCTGACTTCTTTTCTTTCTTTCTCTTTCTATTTTTTCCCATGATTTTTGAGATAGGCTAGCCTCAAACTCCTCATCCTCCTACCTCAATCTCCCAAGTACGAGAAGTGTACCAAATACCTCCAAAGGATGGGAGGCATGCACCATCACACCTGGGTTTCTGAATCTCTTTCTCCAAAGACCGTCACTATACCGCTTCTGCCTTTCAGAGCAGCCTGGCTGAAATCCATGTTCACAAACACTCTTCTACATGGAACCCTGTTTGTGTGGCTCCTTGGGCCTCCTCTCCATCCATTTGTCCTTTCTGCTCTGTTGCTTCACACCATTCTCTGCCTGAACCTAAGAGAAATCCTGCCCCTGCATCCCCTCCAGCCCCGCCACCTTCCCCCCAGGTCTCCCCACACCTCTAGTCCTGGCCCCAGCCTCACCTGCCCTGTTGGTTTCAATCACCTCTTCTTGAGCCAGTGGGCAGGGCTCGCCAGGGGCTGGCAGAGGAGGCAACCCCATGATTCCCAGACCCCCAGCACCACCCCTAAGCAGCCCGGGGTGCGTGTGGGGTCCAGGTGGGTAGGCCCCAGCCACAGTCACCCCCATGGAAGGAGGGGTGATGGGTGGAGGTGGGCTGATGCCACCGCTGCCATGGTGGGGGTGTGGTGGGGGCGGAGGCGGGGGATCAGGCTTGCAGTAGTTTGGTGAGCCAGGCTGCGGGGGCCTGGGGATATGTTTGTTTTTCTTCTTTGGCAATTTCTGCTTGGCCATAGCCAGTGAATAGTACATGCCGAAGTTGTTGACGATGACGGGCACAGGCATGGCAATGGTCAGCACACCAGCCAGGGCACATAGTGCCCCGACCAGCATCCCCGACCATGTCTTGGGATACATGTCTCCATAGCCTAGGGTGGTCATGGTAACCACAGCCCACCAGAAGCCGATGGGGATGTTTTTGAAGTAGGTGTGGTTGGAGCCCAGGATGTCGTCAGGGTCGGCTCCGATGCGCTCAGCATAGTAGATCATGGTGGCAAAGATGAGAACCCCCAGAGCCAGGAAGATAATGAGTAACAAGAACTCGTTGGTGCTGGCCCGGAGCGTGTGGCCCAGCACACGTAGCCCCACAAAATGACGGGTCAGCTTGAAGATACGAAGGATGCGAACAAAGCGGACGACTCGCAGGAAGCCCAGCACGTCCTTGGCAGCTTTGGAGCTGAGACCTGACAGGCCCACTTCCAAGTAGAAGGGCAGGATGGCCACACAGTCAATGATGTTTAGACTGCTTTTGAGAAACTCCACCTTATCCGGGCAGAAGGTGACTCGCATGAGAAACTCAAAGGTGAACCAGACCACACACACGCCTTCCACGTAGGTCAAAAATGGTTCAGTCTCCACCTCCACGTTGGTGATATTCTCCGGGGGAGCCCCAGGGATTGGGGAGGCCTGCGTCACCGTCTTGTTGCTAATGTGGATGAAGCCCTCGTGTGTCTCCAGGCAGAAGGTGGTGATGGAGATGAGGATAAAGAACAGGGAGGCGAAGGCCACATACTGCAGGGAGACGGGAGAGAGAATGGGGGTGACTAACTTGTTTGTATCACTGGAATCTAAAGAACTTTCTGGTGGCCTCGCGTTCCCCACCTCAGGACCCAAATCCTACAAGAATCCAAGCATTCCCATGTAATGCTTCTGCCACTTCTAGCAGTCTGTTCTAAGACAGGAGCAGAGGCTCAGGGCAGGAGCTTGCCACAGTGACCCAGGGAAAGAGGCCTTTCTGGGTTCTGTATCGGGTCCTCCAGAAGGATCCAAATATTCTACTTGCAGGTGCAGATGGGAATGAATACAACACTGCCCTTGTCTCAGAGGCTTGGTACTCACCCTGGAGCTGAGGAAGGGAGAGGGCAGGTGGGGACACGGGGGACACTAGCCATAACAGTGATGCAAGCGGATAAGCACTTGCCCCCAGAGTCATTCCCAGCCCTTTCTTTTATTTTGAGACAGCATCTTTAATTTAACCAGGCTGGCTTTGAACTTACAGTTTTCTTGACTCAGCCTTCTAAGTATTTGGGATAACAGGCCACTAAGCCTGGCTCAAAAACCTGGGCTAGAATTGGTCAAACTGGAGCAAGGGTTAAGCTTTCTGAATCTGAATTTTGTTTTTTAATGGAATTGTTATGAAGATTTGGTGAGTGTACAGAGGGCTTGCTTCCAAAAACAGTGCTTGGCTGAGTGCCTAGAACACAGTGAGATCCGAGCTGTTACTAGGGTACGGTGATCAGCTAGTGGGGGCAAGGATGGGGGGTCAGAGAATGGCTAGGATCTAAGGACCTCATTTTCAGTATCCCATTGAAAACAGAGAGACCTAGGGGGCAGGTCAAGGATGTGGGGGAAGCTCTAGAGGGAAAAACTTACTGGGTTCAGGCTAAGGAGAGGGAACGGGAATGAGGAACAGAAAGCCTTGTGGATGGAGAAGGGTTATGGTTCTGGAGAGGTAAATTCAAGGAACTAGACTATGAGCCAGAGTCCAATAACTGGGGGGGTGAGTAGGCCCTGGGCCTTAGGGTAGTCTGGGAGAGTGGTCACTAGTGGAGACCACCGACTTGATTTCTCCGCAGTGGAGAAGAGGCCGGAGACCTCTGCAGAGCGCATGCCCGGAGCCTCCCCTCCCCCACCCGCAGGCTGCAGCACTGCAGTGGAGGCGGGCCGACCCGGCCCGGAGGAGGGCGCGAGGCGGCCAGAACCACGGACAGCTCCCCAGCCGCAGTGCGCAGTCGCAGTGCCCTGATCCTCTTAACTCCTTCCTGGCTAAAGCACCGCAAGCCAGCGCGCAGCCGCAGTGCCAATGGCTTAGGCTTCGTGGCTAGGGGCCACCTATCCTACAACTTGCGTAACCCCTTCCTTCCCAGGGCCCCAAGCAAAAGTGGGCACCCACTGCAGTGTACAAGTGCAAGGTTGGTTTCCCCTGGAGTGACTCTTAAGCAGAAGGCATGGAGGGGTACCAAGGCTCTGTAAGAAGGAAAAGAAAGCGGGGCCAGAAGGACTGGATCCTGAGCTTGGGTCTCAACTTGCAAGAAGGTCCACCTGGAGGTTGGAAAGTACCGGCACACAGCAGATACTCAAATAAATAAATAAATAAATAAATAAACAAACAATTTAAAAAATCTGTGCAAATAAATAAATGATTATGAGTAACCTTCGTAGCCATTCTCGATCCCTAATCTGACCATCACCCAAAGACTCTATCTCTGTTTCAGCACCCTTCAATGGGGTCAAAGGAATGAAGGACTACCCAGGCCATCGAGTGGGGGAGGAGATGCTCGCAGGCCCAAAGGAGCATCTGGGGCCATGTCCCTCCTGCCCCTCTTACTTTCCCCTTCCCCCCAACTCAACCCCAAATGTCGCCAATTCAGCGCTTCTCAGGGACTAAACTTTATGTGAAGCCTCCGTTCCCCCCCCCCTTTTCCCCCCCCCCCCCCCCCCCCCCCCCCCCGCAGCACGAATGCGGCACTGCGGCTCCGCGTCCTTCCTGGCCCAGGACGCCGCACGGCGGGGGGCGGGGGCCAGCGGAGAATAGTTATCCCTTATCCACTTTTGCTAGTGCCCCTTCTTTTCCTGAACTTTCCCACGTACCTCGCTCCAGGGTCTCCTGGCCCAAAGAAGTTTAAGAAGAGGGAAAAAACTATGGCCAGAGCTATCAAGAGAGTATTCATAAGGCCTGGGAAGTTACTGAAGCCTACAAACTTTTCCAGGAGAGATCTTTGAAGGAATCTGGGGTTTCTAAGAAAGGAGAGGGTGGAGAAGAGAGGAGGATCAGGGAAGGTTCTGGGTTTACACCAGGGGAAGCAAACAGAAGAGTGATGGATGGTAGGGGGTGTTGAGAAATGGAGGTTGGGGGAGCAAGGCTGGAAGAGGAGAACCCTGTGGGTTGCGCTATCCCAGGAGTGGATGGGGTGGGAATTGAGAAATTTCTAGGCTGATTACTTGGATCTGAGGTGACACAAACTTCTGAAAGTCACTTGGCAGAATGAGAAAGTAACCAGGGAAGAGGGGATGGAAGTGAAATTAATCCCAGAGACACAAGACAGGTGTGCAGTTGGAGGGAAGGATAACTATGAGCAACTCAGGGTGGAGGGGACACATACTGGGGGTACTGGAGAGGGTAAGTATAACACGGGGCCCTTCTGGAGACACAGGAGTAGGGTCTGCTGAACTCGAGGGAGGAAGTTCTTTGCAGGAGGTTGGTAAGGAGGGTGAACAATTTTAGGAAGGAAGACTCGCCCCCCAACACACACTCAGCTAGGTTGTGGGAAAACTGTCCTGAATAGGACCAGTAGTTTGGAGGTTCAGAAGGCTCTGAAGGTCCCTTGGGGGCGGGGATCTTCTAGAACTTTGAGAGCTAAGAGCAGATCACAACCAGGAGGCCCAAAGTTAGAGAGAAAAACAGATCTAAGAGTTGGGCCCAGGGAGAATGAGGGAGGGCTGCAAAGAGAGAGACGTGGAGAAGAAACTTCGGAGGGTCTGGAGGGGGTGGGGCCTGGGACACCGAGGATCTGGAATACTTAAATGTCTTCGGAGTGTTCAAGGGACAGTGAGGAGTTTTGGAGAGGCTGCGGACATTCTGGGAGGCCTGCAAAAGGTCTCAAAAGGTGTGTGGGAAAGGCGGGGTGGGACTGTCAGGGAAATCCATATTTTCGGCTAGGAAGCCGTTCCCTAGAATCTACGATGACCAGGAGCAACGAGTTGGGGTTTAGAAGGTCCCAGAGACGCTGGAGGTTCGAGAGGTGTCCTTGGAAGGGTGGCCTAAAGAGAGGGGTGTGTTTGCAGGGGCGCAGAGAACTCCAGTTGCAAAGAGGAAGGGCTTTCAGAGAAGTGGGGAGACCGGGAGGTGGAGGGACATTGGGATGGAAACAGAGCGGTTAGGATAATGAGTGCTCAGAGAGCGCGCTCACCCTGGCGGCCCGCGACGAGTAGGGGTCCTCAAAAAGCGCCCAAACACGGGGCTGCCAGCGCCTCCACCACGTGCCGCCCGCGCCGCCCGCGCCCCCGGCAGGTCCTCCGGCACCTCCGCCCGCGTCCTGAAAACACAGACGCTTAAGCTCGCCGCCTGCCCCGTCCAGGCCGCCGCCTCCTGCGCCCGCCTCGTCGTCCAGGCCCGCATCGTGGGTGCCTCCGGCGTTGGCGTTGGCGTTGGCCGAGGAGTCCGGGGCCTCGAAGGAGTCCAGTGCCTCCTCGGCGTCACGGTGCTGGCGGTAGGTCATCCAGCAGCAGGCCTCCACGTCCGTCTCGTCGATGCCCCAGAAGCCCAGCTCCTCCTCGAAGAGCGGCCCGCACACGTCGGCCGGGCAGTGCAGCTTGCCGGTGCGGTAGTAGTTGAGCACATAGGCGAAGACGCCCGGGTGACGGTCGAAGAAGAACTCGTCCGTGCCCGGGTCGTAGTCAAAGCGTGCGGCCGCCTCGGGCTCGGTCAGCCCGGCCAGCCGGGTCCCCGGCAGGGTGCGCAACGTGGAGCGGTACGTCTCATGGCGCACGCCGCCCACGTTGATCACGATCTTACCGCTGTCGCCGCCGCCGCCGCCGTGCCGCCCCATGGCCACCGCCGGCAGCCCGGGGCATGGCTCGGCGCGCCGGCCCCCAGGCCCGTAGGAAAGCGGGGCACCCGCCGGGGAGGCGGCGGTGCCGGGCTGAGCGCACTGCTGCTGCGGCGGCGGCGGCAGAGGCGGCGGTGAGGACTCAGGCGGCTGCGGCGTTGGCGCCGGCTGAGACTGCTGCTGCTTGCCGGTCCCCTGGCGCCCGCGGAACGACCAGACGCACACTGAGCTGAACATTGGACAGGGAGGCGGGGCTGAAGGGGGCAGGGTCTCGGGGGCGGGGCCCAGGTAGAGAGGCAAACGTGATTGGACAGGAGGAGGTGATGAATGGATGGGGAGGGTGTGATTGGGCAGGTGGAGGGAGGACACGAGCTGATTGGGCTGAGGGACTAGGCGGGGCCACGGCTAGGCAGACTCGGACCCAGCCTAGCTAGAGGAGGTGGGGTTGCACAGAAAGCTCAGGGATTGGATTCTACCTAGGAGAGGGCGGGGCGTCAAGGGGACCCTAAAAATGCCTAACTCAGCAGCACAACGAAAATGGAGACCTCAGAGCCAGGTATGGGAAAGAGCCAGGTGCGGTGGAGGCGAGGGGATCAGGCGTTCAAGATCATGCTACAAAGTGAGATAGGGGCCAGCCTGGGCTGCGTGAGACTCTGCCTCAAAAAAAAAAACCACAAAGGCCTATCAAATCTTTTGCGGGGAGGGGCGGGGGGTGGATGTCAAACAAGAGAAGCTGACAAAAAGAAAACAAATTGCCTAGAGCACGGGCAGGCAGGACCTGCACTGAAAAGGCAAATGAACGGGAAAGTAGCAGTGATTGAAGGCAGTGAGCCCAAGAGATTATTAACAGTACGTATTGGGCCGGGACAATGAGGGGGAGGGTCTCACCTGGGTTGGGGGCAGTACAAGAGAACTGGAGGTGGAGTTGGAACTTGATTAAATAAAAAAAAAAAAAAACTGACAGGAGACAATCGAAGCGGAAGATACTGGGACGCTATAGTAAGGGAAGGAAGGAGAGGCCTGGGAACGTCTGGATGAAAGCTAGGAAGAGACGGAGGCTGCAAGTTGTGGGGTTCAGGGAGGCCCTTAGGTTTGCTATCCTCCTGCTTCAGTTTTAGCATCCCAAGTAGCTGAGATGACAGATGAGCACCACCAGGTCCAACTGGAAGTAGCACACTTGGACTTCGTTAGATGGGGCTGGGCCTGGGCGAAGAGGGTCCGGATGAATGGGAAGAGACACAGGCAGATGGGCAGGGTCTATATCTTACAGGAAACATCTCCAGTAGTCCAGAGGAAGACGACTAGTAAGTGGACGGCAAAGTGGAGCGCTAAAAATGAGCACTTAGAACGCCAGAAGCCGCCAGGCTGGTGGGATGGAGTTCGGGAAATGAGGCAACTGTTAGGGGAAGGACACTCATTGCTGGACACGGGGATGGGGGAGGGCTGGAATAGAGAGATTCATTGTCAGAGACCCAGGAGGATGGTCCACTGGGTCTTACGGGAGGGTCAAAAGTTGCCAGCAGGTGGAAGAAAGGGAATGAGGCCTAGATAACGGAAGATTGCAGACAGGAGGGCCAAGAGATGGGTAAAGGAGTGGGCATCTGGCATGCAGGGTAGAGTGCCACCGGGTGCACGGGCAACAGCTTCTCAACCACGAGGTCAGACGGGACCATTGGGAAGGGGCGGGGTTATGGAGGGAAAAGTGAGAAGCCAGAGCCGAGACCGCACACCTCCGAGCGGGTAGGCCCCGCCCTCTGGGCGGTCCTAGGCGCAGGGCTGGCAGCGCGCGAGTGCAGTGGCTGCGGCGGGGGCTGCAGCGGGAGGAGGCGCCTGCAGAAACGAAGAGGGCGGGTCACGGGCTGCGGCGGTCGCTGGCTCCTCGCCTTCCTCTGCAGGCTCAACGCGGGTTCGTATTCCCATCTCCAGACCCGTTCCTGCTAATGTGTGTCTGTCACCTTTCTCGATTGTCTCTGACTGTCCTCCTACCTGTCCCCACCACTCTAGTTATTATCTGGTTCCTCTCTATGCGGATCTCTCTTTTCTCTTTGGGTCTTTGTTCCCTTCCTCTAGGTCTCAGTCCTTCTCTCTCTAGGTCACTTACCCTCCCCATCTGGGTCTATGCCTCCTTCTCTGGGACTCTGCCCCTCTCCCTCTCTCTGGGTCTCTGCCTCTCACTTTCTGAGTCTCTGTTCTCAGCTTCCTCTCCCGGCCCCTCCCTGGGCCTCTGTTTCTTTCAGGGTATCTGTCTTCCCCTCTCCCTGGGCCTTGATTCCTCTCTGTCTCTGGGTCTCTTGGTCTTAGTCTTGCCTTGGTATCTGTCTCCTGCTCCTGATTTTTAGTTCCTCTGTTTCTGGGTTCTCTACCTCAATCTAACCCCTGGCAGTAGTTGAGTCTGTGACACTTACGGGAGAGTTGCAGAAATGGGGCCTGTTCTGCAGACCCAGGAGTGCATCCTCCCCAGACCCTGGAGCCCCCTCCTCTGGAGACTTCAGTACTGTGAAGGATCCACCAGGGCAGAAAATAGAAAGGCACTCACTGCCCACTGTGTACTCCTAATGCTGGCATGTCACAGAGAAACTTGCTGTGGGGGAGTGGGTGTGGGTCCCACTTCAATCAGGGATAGGGTTGCAGGGATAGGGCGGGGTTGGAGTATGGACTAGCATTAGGACCTAAATCACAATCCTTTCACACCTCACTTCCATCCCGACTTTCTGCTTTTAACAGCAGTCACGCACAGGATCCAGTTACCAAATACATTAGTGGTTTTTTTTTTCCCCCTAAAGGTCAGAAGTTGGAAGTGAGGTGGAGACTGGTGAGAGAGGAAACAGAAAAGACTTGTGAGGCTAGAGACAGGCAACAGTTTGAAACTCATGGAGGCTTGGGAAACTTGGGTGTTCCACTCCCAGTGCTTCACCAGGGTGTAGGGAGAGGGGTTGGTCACTGGAGAATCACCTCCCTTCCACCATAGATTAGATGGTTCGGTTACAGAGTATCCAGAGGAGGTCAGAATCAAGGTTGAGGGGGATGGAGGAAAGATATCTGGTCCTTTTTGGAGACTCTTTTCTCAGTCCTGGTCCACTTCATCCATCCTCATCCTTTTCCTGACACTCTCTGTCATCCCTCTAACTGTCCCCTCCCCTTTTCCCAAGGCCATGTCACTAGGGACCAGTCTTCCCCTCTTGGACTTTTAAGATTCCTTTGTGCTCCGCTCCCTACCCCCATTCCATCAGTGCAAAATCCAGGAAAAAGTCTCAGTAAATTGGAGACTGGGAACTCACAGCATAAGACTCCATCCCCCCAACCCCGAGACTGTGGTGGTACACGCCTTTAATCCTGCACTCAGAAGGCAGAGATAGGCATAATTCGAGGTCAGTCTGGTCTACAGAGTGAGTTCCAGGATAGAGAAACTATGTCTTCAAAAACATAATACAAAACAAACAAAAAGACTCCCCCTCCCACACACAAGAACCTTGGTCCTCCCCCAAGCTCAAATCTAGGGGGACCTTCTGCTCTTCTGCTGCAATCTTTGGTCCCGTTTTCCCTGTCTCACAAGCCTAGATGTAGTCTGTCTTCCCGTTCCCAGAGCTTCAGCCTCTACCCCCTACCAGTACTCACCCCAAATTTATGCGAGGAGGGGACTGAAGGGATCTGGCAGCTGGGAAAGAGTGACCGGGGGAAGAGTGACCGTGCCCCCATACCTCTGGGCAGCGAGAGACTTGCAGATGGAGGCTGTGACATCACCACCGGAGGAGGGACAGCCCCTGCTCCCCAAAACCCGGGGTCTTCAAGCTCCGCCTTTGTATCCGACCCAGGGGCCTTGAATCTCCAGGGAGAGGGTAGGACACACAAGGTCCGTAGGATGGTGACTCCTTTCTTTAGAACAAGGACTGGAAAACCCTCTACCGATGTAATCCCCACTGCCACCTGTCGCTGTCATTGCGACCGGTCGCCTCCCACGCTTGTTGTGGCTGTGGCCGCCTCCAGCGGGACGCCAACAGGGAGAGGACTACAAAATCCGTGATGCTCCGCGGTGTGCGGCCCTTTGACTATAGGCAGTGGGGGCCAGAGGTTTCATGGGGATTGTTGTTCCCGGACCTCTCGCGGGCGCGCATCCTGCAGAATGGGATGCTTCTCTTCCATCCCCTCTCTTCCTTAACTCCAGAGGTCAAACATTCATTTTCCCTTCCCGAAAGTTACCCAAATGATATCCTTCCGTGGAAAGCTGATTTTATTTTAATTGGAAAGAAGTATAGCTGCTGTGGCCCTGTGTGCATGCACCCTAACCAGGGCGTCTTCTGAGGAATTGCGCCTGCGTAGCCCTTTTTTCTGCCTGTCTTGTTGCACGAGACCGAGCACGCGCCAGTCCCACACGCGGGCCGATGTTTTTGTCCCCTCGGTCAAAGACAGCCACATAGGACCCCAAAAAGACATCCCCGAGGATCCAGAGGGGTCCCTCAGGCTTGGGGATGTCCAAGGCCTGGAAGCCCAACAGGCAGAGGCCAACATCACTCTGCAGAATCTGCAAGGTGACAACACAAGACACTGTATCACGGGGCTCCGGGTTTGCTTGTCCCCTCTGCACCCAGAAGAGGACAAGGAATGTTTCTAGCTGGGCATGATGCCATCAGCCAATGATGCCTGCGCTCCAGAGACAAAGGGAGGAGGATGGGGAGTTCAAGAACTTCATTTAAAAGGAAGAAAGAAAGAAATGAAATGAAAGAGAAGTTATGAAATGGCTCAGCTGGTAAAGGTGCTTGCTGCTAAGTCTGTCGACCCGAGTTCAATCCTCAGACCCCTCATACTAAGAGAAAATTCGATTCCTTTACATTGTCTTCTGACTTCTATACATATATATGCTGTAGTCAAGGGCGGGTGTTCACACAAAATAAACAAAAAAAAAATTGAAAGGGAGAATAGAAAAGAAAAAGCAAGATCCAGGCTAGGTGCTGGCAGGCCTTTAATCCCAGCCCTTGAGAAGCAGAGACAGAACCTTTGAGTCTGAGGTTAGCCTGGTCTGTATTAACAATTCTAAGCCAGCCAAAGCTATACCCTGAGAGCCTGTCTAAGGGTTCCTGTGTTGGATACTTGGGTCTGGTGGGTCAGAGCTCCAGCTCCACCCTCTCAAGCTGAGTTTTGTTACTTGATGTCACTATGTCAGCCATCTTACCTTGATGACATAGTCCTGGCCTGTGAGGTTAAACCAGACTCCACCAAGGCAGAAGGAGACAGGGGGAAGCTCTGGGATCTTAGAGCACTGAATGAGGTACTGCGGAAGAAGAGTGAAGGTAGGCAGGTGACTCTTGCTCTCCTCAAGTGCCTTAGGTGGCTCCCTAGTGCCCTGGAGTACGGCTTATACCGCTGTTATACTTATACAGCTTATACTGCCCAGTTATTCAGGGCCTCCTGTCCAAAGGTCTTGTTATGCAGGCTTCTACTATTAAGTCCAGTTCTACATGTTTCTCCCCTACCCACCTGGAAAGCATGTTGGCTGTTGGCTTCCTTCTACTGCCTTCTGCCCCATCACTCAGATCTCCAGACTCACCTGCCCTCTTTTTTAACCTCCTAGTTACCTGCTTCTGTCCCTTAGACAGCAACTTCCCACCAGTCTACCACCAAATTCCCAAGCATACCCTCCAATACCAGGAGTGGTCCTCACCTGCCCGGTCAGGAGGGGAAATCCCCCAATGGCTTTATTCAAGGCCCGGATCTCCTCAGTAGGTCCTGTGATGAGGGATGTGCCTGTGTCTAGGATGGCATCACAGCCCTGGGCACAGAGACTCAGGCCTGTGCCAACCTTCACACTGTGAGGGAAGGATAGGGCAAGAGCTGCCATCAGAGGCAGGGCCTGGGTATCCAAATCCTCAGCTCAAACCCCGTGAAGCCAGCCGGCCTCCTTACCTCTCCATGTGGATCTGCCAGTAGGCGGGGATGGTGACTGGTATGAAGGTGAGGGGAGGTATGTAGTGAGCTGGGTCTGAGCCCCCCAGGACCAGCTCTCCCCCATCAGACCCTTCAGAATCCCTGCAGAAGCAAAGTGTAATTAGGTGGTTGGTGTTTCATCTGTCAGTTTCCGAGGTGGCCAGGGATGGGACTTCCTCCAGTTGGCTTCTAGATGGGTGTGCTGGCTAGTTTTATGTCAACTTGATACCAGCTAGAGTCACTGAAGATTAGGGAACCTCAACTGACAAAATAACTCAATAAGATCAGGCTATAGGCAAGCCTGTAGGGCGTTTTCTTAGTTAGTGATTGACGTGGGAAGGCCACCCTATTGTGGGTGGGGCCTCCCCTGGGCAGCAGGCTGCCATGCTTCCTGCCATGACAGTGTTGGACTAAACCTCTGAAACTGTAAGCCAGTTCCAATGAAGTGTTTTCCTTTATTAGAGTTGCCTTGGTTGTGGTGTCTTTTCATAGCAATAGAAACCTTAACTAAGACACTGGCCTGTTTGAGCTCCTGTCTTCATTTCCTTCGTTGATGACCAGTGATTCAGAAGCATGAGCCCAATAAACCCTTTCCTCTCCAGCTTGTTTTTGGTCATAGTGTTTTATCATAGCAATAGTAACCCTAACCAAGACAGTCGGGGAGGGGAGTGCAGGCAGGTCCTAGATATGGGCACTGGAAGCAAGACAAAGATGACTTTGAACTTCTGATCCTCCTACTTCCAGCAGCCACGTGCTGGGCTGACAAGCATGCACCACCATGCTTGATACTGAGGAGGGCCTTTTGAGTATGAAGTTGTACCTACTAAAAGCTGGTGAGTAATGGCTGACCCTAGCTTTCTCTAGGCAGGGCTCTCCAGTGAAGTGTGAGCTCTCTTTGGGCTGAAGAAAGGGTCCTTAAGTGCAGTACTCATCTAATGGGCATGGAATTTCCTCTTTGATTTCAAAATCTGGGGCATTGTGAACCCATGGGGAGCTTTGTTGCTATGTCCTGAGCTGCCACTTAAGTTGTGGGGTTTCTTCTCATTTCTCTCTTTTGGGTAAGTACTTTCCTGAATGCAGGTAGAAGCTCTTGTGTTGGGAGGCTGACTTCCTTCAAGGACCACTGGACTTCCTGTGTTGATAAATTGGACTTCCTGAAGGAGATTTCTTGGGGCTGCTGTTGTGACTGTGTGCCAAGGCAAACAACCACCGTCTTTGGAGTTTAGCTGTGCTCTGTTGCTCTGTTCATCCCAGCTGGCCTTGTTGACTGTCCCCCTCCCCCGCCCGTGGAGGGCTGAGCGGCCATGAGAACCTCACCTGAGTATGCAGCTGCCCCCACCTAGGCAACTCTGCTGCGATTGCTAGTGGCCTGGGAGAGGTGCTAGAGTAAACAGGTGAAGGAAGACTAGGGGAGGCTCCATCTGTGGAGCTACCAGGAATCCCTCATTCCCTGCTGGGTGGAGGCTTTTCGGGGACAGCCTTTTAGGGGGAGGAGCACACACACCACTGTGAGCAAAGCCTTGCTTACACTCTGGAAGGAAGCAGAATAAACTGATTGGTTCCCCAGAGTGAACTGTGGTAGAAAGGTGCCTAGGTATCCGGACATCTTAGGAGGAGGGTAGATGCCCCTAAAGGGATTTTAGCCATATTTGCACTCTCAGATATGGAGATAATTCCTACACAATACCTGTTGAGGTAAAAGGAGAAGATGGGTTTCTCCAGCAGCCCCTGCTCCACCAGCGCATCCAGTGGAGGCTGAACTCCGCCCACAGCCAGAGTGGGGAAGCCGAGGCCCAGGATCCCATCAAAGCGGGCGAAAGCAAAGACCAGGCTGGGCTCCCACAGAGCCTCTCCAAATGTCACAGAAGCACTGTGGACCCCTCCGATCTAGGGGTAAATTGATGTGGGAACAGTTACTTCTCGAAACACATTCCTCTCCTATGGCTGAGATCCTGCTTGGAACCATTGGGAAAGGAATCTAAGTGGTGTACATCCCGTTCCTTCCTAAAAAACCATACACATTTGCTCAGGAGGTTCCACCCATCCAGGAAGCTCCACTTCTGAGGAGGCTATGCTTATCACCAAAGGAAGGCTCTTATCTTTTTTTAGAAGTCCCACCCTCTTTCTCAAGAGGCCCCACCCCTTCACAAGAAGCACCATCCTCTTGCTAAGGAGACCCCATCTCTTTACTAGAAACCTTACCTCCTTTCCCAGCAGACCCTACCTCTTTCTAAGAAGCTCTCCATCCTTCGCCTAGGAGACTCTCTTGCCCAGGAGACTCCCACCTCCGTGACTCACCCCCACCCCATACGCACCCCCCATCCACCTCTTCTCAAGAATCTCCTCCCTGTCCCCCATCAGGGCCTGTCTCCTCAAGACCCCCCCCTGAACCAGATGGTGGTGGATTCTGGTTCTAAACAAAAGCCTTGTGTGGCTGAAGTCACCCACAGTCAGATTGTCCTGGCTCAGGATTCCGCTCAGCCGCCCGGTCCCATACTGAATGGCAAACTTCGTTCCATTGGGCCAAAAGGAGCTGGAGGCCTTGGGATTAAAACGATGGTGAAACCCTAATTCAGGAGATAAGATGGGTGTTACTCAGGGCACGGGAGACTCAGGACCTGTGAGGACAGTCTAGGGAATGCTGAGGCCAAGTCTCTCCTTTCCCACCACCACTTTTGGTCTTCTTCCTCAGGAGAACTCACAGCAGGCCAAACTGAAGAAGTGACATCTCGTGGACGGAACCCAGAAGTTGGAAGAACCCGTGTCAAAGACAACTGTGAAATTCTGAGGAGGTGTTCCCAAACCAATGTTTCCAAAATACTGGACCTGGGGGCGCAAGAGAACACAGGATAAATTGGGTAGTCTGCCGCCCGAGTGGGAACAGGGGCGCTGGGACTCACGTTCATGAACTTGGAGAGAGGCACAAAGGAGGAGGAGTTGCCACCAGAGGTCCTAGAAAGCTCTGCTGTGTGTTCCCATCCATTCAGTGGGCTTAAGATCCTGTGTCCAAGGTGGATTCGGCGAAGAGGGACCCTAGAGAGGGGGCGGAATTAGAACAGCGACAAACCCATGCATCCCCCCACCCCGTGATAGATGACCTCCATAGGACCTGAACATAACGGTCCCAGAGGTCCATAGGAGCAGTCATCGACTGCAGCTCCATCAGTGCTGCTGAGGGCAGCTTCACAGCCGTACAGGAGAAAGAATCTGCAGTGTATGGCCTCAAAGACCTGCCAGCATCCATGTACCTTGAGGTAAGCTGTTCCCTAGGAATCAGCATTTCCTGTGGGGTCCAAAGATGTCCCCCCCAAAGTTGATGGGAAGGGAAGCTGGAGAGGTGGTTCAGTGAGTGGTTAAGGACACTTGGGGATCAGCAGAAAACCTAAGCTCTGCTCCCAACACCCATATTGGGTGGCTCACAACCGCCTGTAACTCCAGCTTCAAGAGCTCCAACTCCCACTCTGCCCCCAGCACTGAACTCACCTGCACATACCCACACAAAGACACACACATAAGCATAAAATTAAAAAATAATTACAAGTATATATAAAAGATGTGCCAGAGTGGACTGATACGGGGGGGGGGGGGGTCACTCTTCTCAAAGAAAGGGAGGGGAATGGGGGAAGAGCTGTGAGGGGGGGAATGGAAGGAGAAAGGGAGCAGATATTGGAATGTAAAGTGAATAAATAAATTAGTTAATGAAAAAAGTATATATAAAATATTACAGGTCAGGCAGTGGTGGCACACACTACCACGCAGTACTCAGTGCAGTACTTAATCCCAGTACTCAGGAGGCAGATTGGTCTACAGAGCAAGTTCAAGAACCGCCAAGGCTACACGGAGAAACCTTGTCTCAAAAACAAGCATATAGAAAATATCAAAAATTAATACATAAAATTATATATGTATATGCTTAGTTTATATATAGCTGTAGATTCAATCCCCAGTACTGCCAGAAGAAACAAAAAAAAAAAAAAAGGAATTCTTGATTTCATACTACATTAACAATTTTTTTTTTTGAGATTTAAAAAAATAGACTTTATGTGTGTGGCTGTTTTGTCTGCATGTGTATCAGTGCACTGTGTACATGTGTGGAGCCTGCAGAGGCCAGAAGAGGATGTCAGATCCCGAAGTTTCAGACTGTCTTGAGGTGCCACGTGAGTGCTGGGAGTCAGAGCTAAGCCCTCTGGGAGAGGAGCCAGTGCTCTTAAACACTGGGCCTTCTGTCTCTCCAGACCTGCATTTACAATTAGACCTTGCCCAGGGGAGGGAGGACCAAAAGCTTACTGTTGCAATGTGAATTCTCAGGGGCTTCAAGCATGACGGTGGGACTTCGTTCCCCATGCTTGGAGGAGAGGGATGTAAATGTCAGAGGACATTAAATCATCAGGACAATAAATAAATGTAATAAAAAATAAAGTTATAAAATTCTCTGCAACATGCAAAATGGTAATAAAGTTGGTTTATAGGTGGTCTTATTTGTTTGTTTTGAGTCAGGGTTTCATTAAGTAGCCATGGCTATCCTGAATCTCACTCTGTAGACCAGGCTGGCCCTGCATTCACAGAGATCCATCTGCCTCTGCCTACTGACTGCTGGAATTAAAGGCATGTGCCACCACTGCTTGGCTGAATTTAGATTTTTTTTAAAAGATGATTAAAAAATAAAAAGAGGCCTTAAGAAATGACTTGGAGGTAGAACCCCTGCCTAGAATCCCCCAGTGTGAGCCTGGGGCATGACTTAGTGGTGGAGCATTCACCTAACATGCATAAGACTGGGTTTGGTCTTCAGTACAAGAGCAGGACAAAGATTAGGCAAAAAGAAAGAAACTGACAGGAATTAAAAGAAGAACAGAGGGAGTGAAGAAAGCTCTAGACACGCCTTTTAACAGCCTTCAGCATTTATGGGGAGATGTGCTGAGTAAGGACGGGTCTGAAGTGGCCAGCTCTTCTGTGGAACAAACACAGAGCAGACTCTGCTCCGCCACAGTGGCCCTCACCAGTGTTTCTAGAACCTCAGCATGAAGCCTGATCTGACCCACTGGATTAGTGGGGGTGGACAGTGGTGTGGGGAGGGAAACCTGCCTGGTGTCCAACTTGTAGCAATCCTCCTGCCTCTGCCTCTGCCTCTGCCTCTGCCTCTGCCTCTGCCTCTGCC
>JANHMN010000003.1:41798425-41850881 GCA_030674055.1 Rhabdomys pumilio | reverse complement strand
TCTGCCTCTGCCTCTGCCTCTGCCTCTGCCTCTGCCTCTGCCTCTGCGGGGTGTCTGATGACGAGTAGCCAAGTATCTTGTCATCAGCCTCTAATCCACATACAATCCATGATACAAAAGGATTTCCATGAGTTCTAAACCACCCTGGCCTACAGAATAAAACTATTTTTAACATATGGTTGGAGAGGGGGTTGGAGAGATGGCTCAGAGGTTAAGAGCACTGGCTGCTCTTCCTGAGATTCTGAGTTCAATTTCCAGCAGCCACAAGGTGGCTCACAACCATCTGTAATGGGATCTAATGCCCTCTTCTGACATGCAGGTGTACATGGAGATAGAACACTCAATTAATAATGATGATGATGATGATGATGATGATGATAATAATAATTCTTTAAAAAAGAGAGAATACCTTAAAAACTCTATCAAGGTCACCTATGTGATATTTTTAATTAAGAACTACCAAAGCCAGGTGGTGGTGGCGCACGCCTTTAATCCCAGCACTTGGGAGGCAGAGGCAGGCGGATTTCTGAGTTCGAGGCCAGCCTGGTCTACAGAGTGAGTTCCAGGACAGCCAGGACTACACAGAGAAACCCTGTCTCGAACTCCCTCCCCCCCCAAAAAAAAAAGAACTACCAAAGTGAAACTTTGCTTTGTTGGGACAATTGATCCTGGTTAGATGGAGCTGAGAAATTAGCACTGATTAAAAAGAGAGCAGGGTCTGGGCATGGTGGTACACACCTGTAATCACATCAGGGGTCGAGTGTCAGGTAGGCAGATGTCAGTGAGTTCAATGCCAGCCTGGTCTATACAGAGTTCCAGGCTAGCCAGGACTACACAGTGAGACTCCGTTGAAGAGGAGGTTGAGGAAGAGGAGGAGGAAGAAGTAAAGGGGGAGGAAGAAGAGAAGGAACCAGAATCATTGAGGTGAAATCTTCTGTGAAGTGTTTCCTCAGGCTCAACACACAGAAGCCATGCTTGAGAGGGTGCTAAGGCTATACTTTTTGCTGGCAACCAAACTTGGCAGTGTGTAAGCGTTTCCAAGGTGGTGCTGGTTTTGAAGGCATGAAGGGGTCCTGGAGAACAGCTGAGGTTTGCCATTGTGCAGATGTAGCCAGTGGCAGAGATCCTGCATTTTAAAGGTGCTAATACCATGGATGACCACCAAGGGCAGCGGCAGCTGTGGAGTGGAGCCTGCCTGAGCCTCGGAGATGAGCTGTGTGTGGTGGGACACACCGGGGCTCTGGAGCCTAGACCGTGTGTCCCAGACGTCCCACACTGAGCTTAGCACTGTTAGCGTTTGGTTGTGCTTTGCCTTCCTTGGGACTGTGCCCTGCCTCTTCTCTCTTGGAGTAAGAAAGTGTTTGTCCTGGTTTTACACGTGCCCGTGGTTGAGATTTTGAACTTTTAAAGAGACTTTGGAATTTTAGAGAGATATGAATATTTTAGAGAAGCTTGAACTTTGATCAAAAAAAACTTTTTTAAACTTTTTTTTTCACTTTAAGGTTTATTTATTTGGGGTTAGAGAGATGGTTAAGAGCACTGACTGTTCTTCCAGGGGTCCTGAGTTCAATTCCCAGCAACTGCATGGTGGTTCACAACCATTTATACTGAGTCTTGATGCCTTCTTTGGCAGACAGGTGTACATGCAGATAAAACACTCATATACCTAAAATAAGTAGAAATCCCAAGACAAGGCACAAATACTCATACATTTTTTCCATTTTTTTTTTTTAAAAACAATCCAAAACCACCAACAACAAAAAACAGCTCACAGGGGAGGGGGATGAAGAGAGGGGACTCTGTGGGGAGGGGGTAACCAGGAAGTGGCGACAGTAATCAGGATGTAGTAAAATGAATAATAAATTATGTAATAAATAAACTAATAGAAAAAACCCCAGCTCATTTACATGGCAGGAAATCAGCAAAAGCCACGGTGCGGGGCTTCTTTAAGATTCCATTGCAAAAGCTGTTTGAAGATAGGTTGAACTTGGCCCCTGAGCTGGGTGTTTACCAAGCTCTGACCTAGAGGTTATCTCAAATGTAGGTCTCCTGGCTTGCTGTCCTGGGGACGGAGTGTGTTGGGATGTCGCATGTCCAGGAATGACCTGGTATCCTATATCTACTGCTCTTGGCGTGGACTTGGAAGTCTGTGGTATGGTAGGTTCAAAATTCAGTTTAAAAGGGGCTGGGGTTGTGGCTCAACTGACAGAGTTCACCTAGCATCCAGGAAGCTCTGGCTTCCACATAAGTCGGGCGTGGTGTAAGCGCCTATAATGGTTGACACAGGAGAATCGGAAGCTCAACTTTAGCTATAGATCCAGTTTATGGTTAGTCTGGATTACATGAGTCAAAAAAAAAAAAAAAAAAAAAAAAAAAGGAAAGGAAAGGAAAGGAAAGGAAAGGAAAGGAAAGGAAAGTCAGTACTGGTAAGATGGCCCAAAGGATAAGGGACTTACTCTGAATTTAGCCCTAGGATCCATAATGCAGAAGGGGAGAACTATTCCCAAAAGGTGTCCCCTGACTTCCACTCACCTGCTGTGCCAGCACATATACCCCACAACACAATAAATAAGTAGATTTAAAACAAAACAAAACAAAAACCAGGCTTCTCTGGCCACTACTCCACCCCAGCACCCCAGCTCAGCCCGTGACGCAGCCTAAAGAGCCCCTAGCGAGTCTAGAGTATGGCTGCAGGAAATGCTTTCTGGAAGGGCGGGTACCCTGTCAAGAGTTGGGAAATGTTTAAGAAAAAGAAGGGAGACATTTCAAGAAGAACCAGAGACAAGGCAGTGGGGTAACTCATAGGGAGGCCTCCCTGAAACAGGCATGCTCAGAGACTGAGAAGTTGACCATAACAAAGTTTCTAGACCAGAGAGATAGGTTTCCAAATAATGAAGAGGAAGTCAAGGAGAGGGCTTAAGCCTCAAAACCTCCTCACAAAGTGTATCCTGATTGGATAAGGAGGGGTCTGTAATCCTGGGCTTCAGAACTAGAGGTGTTTTACCTTGTGGTACTGGGGATTCAATGGAGGCCCTGGTGTCTACTAGACAAATGCTCTCCCACTGGGACACAGCCCCAGCTCTTGGTTTCTCCAGTGTCTTCATACTTTTGAATTCAGCCTTTCTGTCTCACAAAACTTAGCCAAAAGAGTCTCTTAGACTTAATTTGGTGGTGAACATCTTTAATCTCAGCACTTGAGAGACAGAGGCAGGAGGATCTCTGAGTCCAAGGCTAGCCTGGTTTACATAGTGAGTTCTAGTACAGCCAGGGCTACATAATGAAACAGTATGTTTAAAACAATAATTATGGAGCTGTGGCTGCCAGGGGCTGTGGCTGCCAGAGGCTATGGCTGTGGCTGTGGCTGTGGCTGTGGCTAAGGGTACGGCTCAGTGGGTAGAGTGCTTACATAGTACAGATCCCAAGGTTCCCCTCCCAGGAATCCCAGGGTTTGGGAGCTGCAGTAGAATCTGGAGTCCAAGGTCATTCTTAGCTAGATAGGGAGTTTGAGGCTAGCCTGGGCTACACAAGACCAAGTCTGAACAAAGCCAAACCAACCAACCAACCAATCAACCAACCAACCAACCAAACACAACCAAAAAGTTTGGGGTCTTAGGACACAAAGGGGCCCTGGCCAGCTTGAGCGCAGCAAGCGTGACTGGCAGGCCTTGCTCTTCTCCCCCATTCCTTCCGCTTTGCTAAAAACCAATATTTGGCCACTTCCTCCTCCTGAGGCTGACTACCAAGGTCCAGCAATCAAAAGTCCCCTTTGGCTCGCCTAATTAACATGTCCAATTAAAATTAAACTCCTCATCCTAGCACAGGGTTTCCCCTTGTATCTTTATAAACCTCCATTTGCCTGTGGGCCACATCTGTCTCCTCTCTATCCAGAGGTAGTCCTTTGTTCCACTCCAGGACAAATGCCCCTCCTCTCCTCCCTCTTTCTTGCTTCCATTCCCTTCTCCTTCTCCTCTATCTCTTGTCTTTATCTCTCATTTCCTTTTTTTAAAAAAAAGAATTATTTATTTTATGTATATGAGTAGTACAGTGTAGTTGTCCTCAAACACACCAGAAGAGGGCATCGGTTCCCATTACAGATGGTTGTGAGCCACCATGTGGTTGCTGGGAATTGAACTCAAAACCTCTGGAAGAGCAGTCAGTGGTCTTAACTGCTGAGCCATCTCTCCAGCCCCCTATCTCTCATTTCCTGTTCTCCAGCCTTTTGTCACACATAAATTTCCTTTGTTCTGAGAACTTGGTCTTAGGGGTCTTGAGCCATTACTTTTTCTAACAGGAGGTACTATGCTGAATTTCTCAGGGTGGAAACCCCAGTTTGAGAGTTTGTGACCCAGGCCTTTAAGATGGCTCAGAGAGTAAGGATGTAAGGATGCTTGCAGTCAAAACCTCACAACAGAACCTGAGCTGAATTCACATTCAGAGAACTCTCTCTCTCTCTCTCTCTCTCTCTCTCTCTCTCTCTCTCACATGCACACGCACACGCACACACACACTCACACTCACACATGAGTAAAATCTAGGGGCCCTGAAAAAAATTGGATTCTTGGGGCACCAAGGCCTCAGTCTTAAAGGACAAGCGGTGGGAATCTGTCAGGAGTGAGGGTGGGGGTCAACTTACCGGATCAGTGTGGCCCCCTCAGGCTCCATATTTCCCAGCAGCAGCAGGCACAGCAGCAGCAGTGGTGCCGACATCTCTGGGGTCTAGGGCTGGGCCAAGATGTCCTGTGGTCCCTTTCTTCCCCTTGAGACTCCACCCTGTTCACGCCCCACTACCTACTGGAACACAGAAGTGGTGTGTGTGTGTGTGTGTGTGTGTGTGTGTGTGTGTGTGTAGTCCTTCAGTAGCAGGTGGCACAGGGGCCAGATCCAGGCTATTTAAGATATGTGCTGAGTGTGTGTGCTGAGGTTCACTGGTTCTGGCTTGCACCTTGGAGAGAGTGGTGAGGGCAGACCCAGCACCCACCCCTTTCTTGACCCTCTATGGCTTTTACTTTTGACTTTCAGTTCACTTTTCTGAGACTCATTAACCACAAAGTTTTTCTTAAGCAAGAGGGAGGGACAGGAAAGGTTTGTGAAGGGTCTGGGAGGAGACACTCAGTTACAATAGAGATTTGCTGGCCTATGTGGGTGGCTCTGCCAGTTTCTCAGGATGTCCACTCTTTTTACTCCTGTTTCTTTTTAGGGAGAACGGGCTTCCCTCTCTTTATACATTTTAATTAATTAGTTTATTCGTGTGCATGTCCACATACCACAGCAGGAATTCAAAGGACAAAGGACAGCTTCCAGGAAGGAGTCAGTTCTCTCCTTTCTGCAGGTGGGTCTCAGGAGTCAAACACAGGTCAACAGGCTTGCTGGCAAGTGCCTTTGCCTGCTGAGCCATCTGCCCGGCCTTCCTTTTCTTTTTGAAACAAGGTCTCATGACTTTACTGAGCTCAAGCGATCCTCTTGCCTTAGAGCAATGGTTCTCAACCTATGAGTCACGACTCCTCTGGGGTCACATACCAGATCTCCTGCATATCAGATGCTGCATTGCGGTTCATAACAGTAGCAAAATTACAGTTATAAAGTAGCAACAACATAGTCTCATGGTTGGTGGTCACCACAACATGAGGGACTGTACCCTTTAGGGTCACAGCATTGTGAAGGCTGAGGACCACTGCCTAAACTATATGAACTGAAGGCATCCAGCGGGGCTGGGGAGACGCCAAAAGCACCTGCAACCTAAGCGTGAGGACAGTTCCAGCTCCCACAGTCACATAAAAAGCCGGCCTGTGCCATATATGGTAGTCCTGGCTCTGGGGTATACAGCTAGATCTATCCCAGGGGCCTCGCTGGCCAGCCAGTCTAACCAAGCTCCAGGTTTAGTGAGGGACTCTGATGGAGGAGACAGCTGACACAGACCCTCCCCTGCCCCCCAGCCTCCATATGCGCATGCGCGGGAGAGCTGCCTAGCACAGTACTACATGCCTGTAATCCCAACAACGGGGAGGCAGAGGCAAGAGGCTCAGGATCGAGAGCTCAAGGTTATCTGTGACCAAGTTTGAGGTCAGCCTGGGCTACATGAAAGCTATCTTAAAAGAAAATTTAATCTCTGCCCCCTTCACCACCTGCAGCAGGCAGAAGAGCTGGCCCTGTACCGTTCCTGGGCAACACAATAAAGCTGGCCCTGCTGGCATGGCAAAGGGTGAGTTGCTCCCTGAGGACTTGAAAGCAGAAGAGCCAGCTCTATGCCTTGATGGCTGTAACATTGGGTGAGCTAGCTAGGGCACTGCTAGAGAGCTCACCCTGGTGGTGTGGGTGCCGGAGAGCTGGCAGACTGGGCAGTTCAGCTACCTCCCAGACCCAGATCCAGGGCTTTGAGTTGGCCCAGCCTAACATCTACCCCATCTGTGACCTGAGGGAGCCATGGAGGGGCCCACCTTGCAGATCCAAAGTTAAAGGCTCTGGATATCTGCGAGGAGTCCTGGTGAGGTTTCAGGTTGATAGTTTAGCAGAAGCCAGAGGCCTCGAACAGACTAAAGATCTTTGCAGTGGACATTGCAAGTGTGGACAGCCCAGTATACGGAATGATACACTGTGGCACACTACAGCTTCCACAATGAGATTGGTTTGTTTGTTTGTTTGTTTGTTTGGTTTGGTTTGGTTTTTTCTTTTCCTTTTGGAGCCCCGGGAGGTTGCAAGGGCAGAGGGTAGGTATGAAGGGATGGGGAGATGAGTGGGATTGGAGCACATGATGTGAAATTCACAAAAATAAATAAAAAGTTAAAAAAAAAAAAAGAAAAGAAAAGAACACTGGACTTGGAGGCAAATGCTTGTAATCCCACAAATTGGAAGGCTGAGGGAGTAGAATCATGAGTTCAAGGCCTCTGTGAGAAAAGAGAGGAAAAGAAAAAGACAAAGATTATACTACTCAGACCTCCAATGGGCCTTTGACAAGGACATCAAACAGCTGTAGATTGACATTACTAATCTGAAGAAATCTCTCATTTCGCTGTTTGATGCGATCCCCAAAAATTCCAAAGGACTTTATTGGACCTGATTTTCTCTTTTACAATAGAAAAGACTGTGTACAGCTCTAGACTGTGTACAGCCCTTAAAGAAGAATACTGCTTTTACATAGACAAAACAGGGATGATTAAAGAGAGCATGAAAAAGGACAGAGAAGATCTTGAGAAAAGACAAAGAGAAAAAGGAGAGCTTGTACAAGAATTGGTCTTCAACCTCTCCATGATTGTTAACCCTACTTCCTTCCATCTTGGGATTATTAATTGGGTTATTTTTGCTTATTTCCTTTGGTCCCTGGTCCTTAAATAGGCTGACTAACTTTATGAAACAACAGATAATCTGATAGCAAAATCTATTCAGATACATTATCATATGTTAGCTTTGGAGGACCACGAGACTCTAGATGAGGTTGTTTCTCTATCCAGGGTGTTCCTAAGTCCCATCTCCACCCATCCTAAAAGAGGGGGCTTCCACCCCTAGACCAAGCAGAGAGGGGCCACCCAGAACCCCCTCTGGCGATCTGAATTCTTGCTGAGGCTGCGAGGCTAAGCACTGCAAGGGAATATAAATAAAAGTTAAAAATATGTTTCTGGGTTCCCTGAGGGACAAGCCTGACTGCATAGGGGTAGATGTCAAAAGTATCCCCTCTCCAGGAAAAAGACATCGGGACGGGTATGGCCCTTATGCCTCACTGGACAACGACAGGAGGACTTTACAATGGACTTTACAAAGGACTTTACATTACAATGTCCACTTTAATTACTGGAGGTCAGGCCTCTATCCCCGCCTTGGCAAGATTAGAATCGCCACAGCCCTTCTATACTTGGAGAAGGGAGGAGATGTCAGGGGCAGCCCTGCTTATACACTGAAGGTCTAAAATCAGCCATAGGCCTAAAATCAGCCATAAGCCTAAAATCAGCAATAGGCCGGACATATATGCCTGCTAACACAAAGACTTGGGTCTCTATAAAAAAAACACTGAAACAGAGAACTATAAACTATTGTAAACAGGCAGCTTTTGTTGAAAACTACCAGCCTGAGTAGTCATAAACCTTGTAAATAGGCAGCCTTTGGCAGATAGTACCAAATTAGATTATGACAAGGGAATCATAGGAAGAGTCATAGTGACCTGACCCCTGAACCTTCACCCAGATGATACCCTGTTCTGAAAGATATCTGTACTCCCCCTGAACATCTATGTTCCTGTGTCATCCCCTTCCCCACATTCTGCATTTTTGTGTTTATAACCCCTGTGTTAAAAAGTAAAAATTATGATTTGATAAAAAAACAAACAAACAAACAAACAAACAAGCAAACAAAATCAACACACAGTGTACCCCTGGTTCTGCTGACTTAGTTCCTGACAATCTATTTTCTTGTTCTCAGAAATACTTTGAATTATAAAACGTTATTGTGGTTTGTGTTAGTATGCTGGGTGAAATAATTTTTTATTGATCTTAATTTGAACTTCAAAGTTTGTAGTGAGTTGAGGTGTCCTTCTACATGGTTGTAGGTCATATTTGCTTTCATATTGTGAAGTGTTGGTTGGTCTGTTGAACATTTTGAAAAACTGGATTCCTTTTTGAGAATTTCATATATGAACACTAACTTTCCCCTTTCTCTCCTTCCTCTCACTCTTCCCAACCCCCCCATACTTTTTGAATGCATTTTATTGTTTGATTATCATTTATATGTGTATGTATATATGTATGCATGTATGGGGTATATGTGTTTATACAAATATTGATAAATAAAGTGTTTTAAATTAAAAAAAAAAGAAAAAGACAAAGAGGAAGGAAAAGGAGAAGCAAGGGAGGAATAGGCACGGGAGGGAGTCAGGCTTAGTGCCGCAGCCCTGTCAGAGAGGCTGAGGCAGGAGGATGGCAAGGTCACGGTTAGCCTTGGGGGGTGTACTGAGATCCAGTCTTGAAATTAAAAGTGAGAGGAGCTGAGTGCTGCAGCTGTTCTTTGCTGCTTTGAGGGTTCTTTTTTTTCCCATCCTTTACCCTCCCCCCACGCCCTGCTTTACCCCCTATCACAAGACAGGAGAGAAGCAAGGATGGAGGGGAGAGAAGAATTAGGAAAATCCCTGAATCTAATTTCTTTCTTTTTGTTTCTTCTTTGACCACAGGCTACTAACAAACCACAACCAACTTCCCTAAACAACCAACAAGCCCTAGCAGGGCCCTGGCATTTATATACCCTTCGAAAACTTCCCAGAATTCCAAATGTCACACAATTCCAGAAATTCCAGCTGGCAAAACCGTGCCTCTGCTAGAGCATGAGGCAAATTACAATCAGCTGCTGTAGACAGTCTGAAGCAGCCCTATATCCTGATACCCAGGATTAAAAATGAAAGCATATTCTTATATTTCTGTTTTTAAAGAAACCAAAATTCCAAAATTGTCACAAAATTTCCCCCTTTCTATTTTAGGCCAATAATTATACTGGATGTAGTGGGAAATTATAAACAGAGATTCTTTTTTAATTATTTATTTATGTCTATGGGTACATTGTAGCTGTCTTCAGACACACAAGTAGAGGACATCAGATCCCATTACAGATGGTTGTAAGCCACCACATGGTTGCTGGGAATTAAACTCAGGACCTCTGGAAGAACAGTCAGTACTCTTAACCGCTGAACCATCTCTCCAGCCTCAACAGAGACAGTTTCAATGAAACAAATGCTTTTCAGATCAGTAACCGAGGTTTTCAGGAGACCTTTCCTGCTCAATTTTAATCTGTACCAGTTTTGATGGTAGCCACAGATTTTGGTTTCCTGTGGATCTATAAGCAAACCTGTGCCCCTAACACAACTTTCTCTGGCCTCTATTCTGATATTAACACATCTTTATAGTATATCGGTTGATTTAATCCCACACTTTCTATAAGCCAGTGTTGTTGTTCCTTCCTGTTGGGAAACCCTGCTGACATTACCAGACATCCCAAAGCTCGGTGCAAAATGGCAAACTCCCTTTGTCAGTGGGAATTCTTCTTCTCTGGGGGATCCTGGACCCCACACCTGAGGTTTCTGGAATGCCTTTCCATGCTAATGGAGAATCTCAGTATCTTAGCCTTCAGCTGAAGTGAACATTTCTGGGTGTGTCATGGGATGCAGACTCATGTGCTGAAGCAGACCTGTGGGAGGACTTGTGATGTTTGCAGAGAGAGTCACAAGGACCCACAGTGATGCCGTGCTTGCATAGCTGTGTAAGGCTTCACTGGTCTCAAGTCTTTCATGATCTTCACCTTGTTGAGAGATGCAGAGACCTTCTCCTGACTCTCCAGCTGCTCTGGTCACTCCTGCTGACTCGTACCAATTTGGCAGAGGCCTGGCTGTTTCTGCTGTAGCTGCTGCTGCTTCGTGTCTGGTGATGCTTTTGAACTGGACTGTTAGTATCCTGACACTGCTGAACTGGACTGCTGGCATCCCCACGATGGAGACTGGAATCGTCCCAAAGCACTACTTCTAAACAGGTCCACATCCCCTTGTCCTATTTGCCATCTTTTCTCCCCTACCTTTGGATGGTGGGCTAGAGGAGGCGGGGTGAAGCGTTTGAGAACTCTTACAAAAATTTCAAAAAGTCTAAGCCTACCTTCAGCCAATGACCTTTGTCCACCCTGGAAATTCCCCACCCCCTCCCCAAAACACTATAACACATAGTTCACCCTGAATAAAGTGTATGCATACACTTTACTCACGCCAAATAAAAAATATGCACAAGCTAAGATCATCTCAGAGAGCTTATTTTATTGAAGGCCATTGGAGAAGTCCTTTGCCCAAAAGAGCTGTAACACTAAGATCCTTAGAGAAGGCCTTTTCTCTTCCCCGCCCCCCACTCCCTTTCTCCCTGACAATAGCCATTTGTTGAGGTTTGGTCTTTTGCTGTATATTATACTGTTATTCCCGGGCCCCCAAGACCTGGTTAGACCCAAGTGATGCTATGTGACCTTGCCCCTAAGTTATTTCTGAATGAATAAAGATGCTGACAGCCAATAGCTGCGCAAAAGAGACATCAGCGAGTTTTAGAGTTCCCAGGCCTGGTGGGAGGGGGCTGGGTGGAGGGAGAACCACAAGAGAAAGTGAAGAGGAAGGAGAAGCTGCCGTGGGTTAGGTGAGTTCTTGAAAAATGTGGCTCTGTGGGCTGGTCAACTGGAGTTAAGAGTAGCCCAGATGAACCATAGTAAGAAATAACTCGGGGTTATCTGTGGAAAAGGAGATTCTAATAGCACAGAGGGTAGGCATCTGCCCAGCTCTTGTGCTGTTTAAGGCTTATGGTAAATAATAAAAGTCTTTTATCTGGGCCAACGGCAGGTTAGAAACCCTGGATTGGGTTTAAAATATCTTATCAAAGCCATTACTTCCAGTAAATGTCTAGTTACAGAATCAGCCTTTTCAGAACTAAAAGCATTTCCCATTGAAATAGAATATGTATCTGCAGATGTATCTGCATATGACTATCTATAGTGTGTATGTATATATACTATAGTATGTATAGAATGTGTCTATAGTATGATGTACAGACTCTAGTCTTCCAAATTCTGCAAAAATGAAGCACAGCCATCGGCCAGATTTCATTTCTTTTGGTAGTCCTAGGGTTACTTCCAGAGTGTAACGGAGTTTGGTTACACAAAGAACAAGTAGGACATTTTCTTATCATTTCCTTGACTTGTCCTCAGGTGACAGAAATTTTCTTTAAACTTTTACTGTTAACATGGTGCTTTTCATGAAATGTTTAGTCTTCCAACACATTTCCTATTAATAATTGGCTGGTCTCCTCACTTCCTTGTGCCAGTGGAACTGACAAGCATGTATGAGACTGAGTATGGGCACCATGGAACGGATAGTTTCTGTTTCTGATCTCCTGTTGTAGCTGAATAACTCACAAGGTTGATTCTCAATTATCCGAGATAAATTCAGCAGTTTTTATATGCAGAAAATGTATTAATCCTTGCCTTTAATCCCAGCACTTGCAGGTAGAAGCAAGTAGATTTCTGTGAGTTCAAGGCCAGCCTGGTATATATACATATTGAGTTCTAGCAGGACCAGGGGTTCATAGTGTGACCCTGTCTCAAAAACAAAACAACAAAATCAAAATCCAATTCAAAAGACGAAATAAGGTAGTAATTACCCAGAGAGAGAATTCAGCGTTAAGAATATCTCCTGCTCTTCCAGAGTCTGTAAACTGACAACACGGCCACTCCAGACTATGGCTAAGCAGAGAGTTGGTATTATGGATGTTAACGCCTTGGTAAAATGTTAAGGCCTGGGTAAGTGCTACCTGTCTAGCCTACCACTTTGTGCTGTTACCAATATTGTAAGGAAGCTTTCTTGTGTGCTGTTACCAGATAACTCTCTTGTGCTCTAGTTCATTGCAGATTCTGTTATGTTCTGTGCTTTGGTGTTCTTGGAAACCAATCATGATAGAAGTCAGACACACTTGTAGTTAGCCACAGAAGCTTGGATCTGAATCAACCACCAGGCAGCCCTTCCTGCACCTGTGTATGAGCTTTTTATGGTTTTTGTTTTTATAAGCTGTCCCTGGGTTGGACCCTGGCATAAGGGAGACACCTTCACCAATATAAGAAGCTATTTGGAATAAGACTTCCATTTTGAGTAGGGGTCAAGTAGAGATTAACTGGGAACTGGCATCCTACTTGGCAGAAAGAGATATGTACGTGGGGAACTGACATCCTGGTTGGCAAGTTGGGTCCTGAATGCTAGGCAAGCCAGGTCCCCCACCACAGCTGAACACCCTAACCAGTGAGAACAGGAGAATGTACAACCAAGACTTGTTCCTAAGGAAGTCTCCTATCACCCCCAAATCCTGACTGGTCAAATAACTTGGTACAGATATTTGTGGATTTCAAGGCTTAAAGGAAATGTAGGCTCCTGTAGGTGTGGCAGCCAGCTCCTGAGTCTGGACTGTGGCTCTGATCAATCAGTCCTCCTGGGACAAATGCTCAATAAACTATCCCTGTCTGACAGATTGGCGTTCGTGTGCTTTGTGAAGCGACTCCTGGACCCTAACAAAGGATATGAGAGAGAGAGAACAGACAAGAGATACCTGGAAGAGTCTAGAGCAGAGAGAGAAATAGTGAACTAAATGTGGGCCTGGCCAGGAGAGAAGCAGGAGCAGAATTGAGGTATCGGGAATAAAGACAAAAAGTGTGGGCAAAGAGAAGATCACGAGTGGGGAAGGAGAATGCACATAGCAGAAATAGCAGGGTTGTAAGGAAAAGTAAGTAGCTTTGGGACGGCAGCTCGAGAGCTGGAGGAAGTGTAGTGTAAGGGTGAGGGGAGAGGAGCTGAGAAGAGTCAGGATGTGAGTGTGCACTCAGTTACCAATGTTTGTGATACGGAGGGAGCCTGGAGGCCAGTGTGCACTCTGTTATACTAGTAAGCCCCATAGATAGCCATTTGTCCCTTTAGCTAGTGATAAGAGAAGTGGCTTCCTTGACAGAGGGGAACTGGCTTTACAAGTTTACGAGGAATATTGGCTTTTTGTCTAGCCACCAGAATTTGGGAAAGTGGAGTTCCCTTTGCACCTGACACAGTGAACTGGGGTCACTTCTCAGCATCCACATGGCCGCTCACAACCTAATATTAACTCTAGATGCAAGAGATCCAATTCCCTTTTCTGGCCCGGGGTGAGACTAAGACCTCTAGTCAGGGGCTTATAAAGGCAAAACCAACAAGGCTAAGTACTTCCCTCCTTCGTCCAATCAGGAGCAAGCACACTTCCTGACGTACTTCCGGCCTATGTACCTCCTGCCGGTGTGTGATCGTGCACAGTCTATGAAACCGGTGCAGTCATGTGTCTTCAGATGCTGATTTTCGTGCCCAGAAATCTGGTTGTGTCTGGATGATGGCAAGCATCTCTGGTCTCTATGTTATGTAAAAATTGTTTTCCATCATCCCTGATTGGTTAATAAAAGCACTAATCAGCCAGTTAGCTGGGCAGAAAAGAGTAGGGCGGGACTTGGTGGAGTTAGGGTGGGGGTGGGGTAATTCCAGAAAGAGACCAGAGAGGGAGGGCGTGGAGAAACCACGTGGGGAGAACAGGAGGATTCACCGTGAGATGGTGGTGAGACAGTGTACTGACATACATAAAGTAAATAAATCTTAAAAAAGAAAAATATTCTGTTAGGAGGCTGGAGAGATGGCTCAGCAGTTAAGAACACTGACAGCTCTTCCAGAGGTTCTGAGTTCAATTCCCATGTTGTCGGGACCATGTGGCTCACAACCATCTGTAATGGGATCCGATGCCCTCTTCTGGTGTGTCTGATGACAGCTTCAGTGTACCCACATACATTAAATAAATAATAAATAATTAAACATGAACAAACAAACAAAAAAACAGCAGGCAGAGAGAGTCTCAGTTACAACTATTAGGCCTCAAAGAAACCCAAATGGCTAGCTGAGGTGCCTGTTTAACATATCGAGGTGGGTGCTGGCTGCTAGTCTATCTCAGTACTATCAATACCTGTTACAGAGTCCTGGCTCATCTTGGTACTTTTCACATTGCCCCCTACCCTGAACCTTTCCAGCCTCTGAGCTTCCCTTCTCTTCCCTCAGCTTTTCTGATTCCTATATAACCTCAGCCATTTTGGCTACGCTGTCTTTTGGTCTCTTGGTCCTCCTGTCTCTTGGTCTCTTGGTCCTCCGCTCCTCTCTTGTTCTCCCCTCCCCCGCCCCCTTTCCTTTCTTGCTCCCCTCGCCCATGGCCAAGTTCAGTCCGCTGGCCTGCTTCAGTTTGGACTTTTCCAGAGACCTCTAGCCTGACTGTTCTCTTCTCCTCAACCATACCTGGGAGCAGTCATGTCCTCATTTTTTCATTGAATAACCCTGACCACTCACCTCTTCTTGTCATTCTCATTATGGGACTCTCATATCACCTTAGTCAAGAATTTGTAAAGTGTTGTCTGCAAATCATTACATGGCCACATGGTGGCAGCGTGGAGCTGCTTCCAAACAAGATCCCCGCAGCTACCGGGAGGTACACCAACTTCTGCAGCTTCCTTGTTTGTGGTGTGAGAATAAAATTTGAAAGCAGCTTGAAACAGACATGCCCCCTCCAGGGGCAAGGTGACCAAAAGAAAAATAAAAAGACATGCCCCGGACAAGTCCAAACTAGCACAAGTGAGTAATGGGCCATCCAGTGTTTACTTCTCTCTCCCTCTCTTTCTGGGAGGTCCGGGGTTTCATGGTCAAAATAACTAGTCATCCTTCCAGCTCACACATAGCCGCCTCTGCAAGTTGCTGATATTTGAAATAACCAATCGTGTGTAACCGTGCCAAACTTTCCTGCCTTTCCCTACCCCTACCCATAAATAGCCCAAGCCTCTGGGCTATTTGTCTCCTGCGTGAGACAGGTTTCGATCCAAGGGCCCTTGCATTAAACTACCTTTTGCTATTGCATCAAGCAGGTCTCTCATGTGTGTCTTTGGGTGCGAGCTAACCCGGATTTGAGGGAGGGTCTCCTATGGGGATCTTTCAGTGGCTCTAGTCAAACTTATCACTGGTAGTTTCTTCCGCTCTGACAGTGTTGTCCAAACTACCTGGGAGAAAATGCTCTTCCTCATACAACCGGGCAAGTGGGGCCATATCACCAACCCAGAGACAAGGGCATGCAACCCCACCCCTACCCCATCCTACCCCACCCCCATTCTACCAATGAGCCATGCCCAAATACTGGAGTATTCTAGGCAGGGAGTCTACCCCTGAGCCATATTCTAAGTTGCCTTTTTACTTTTTATTTTGAGACAGGTGCCATTAAGTTGTGCAGGCTCGTTTGAACTTGTTCTGTAAACCTGGGCCTTGAACTGGTGATCCTCCTGCCTCAGCCTCATAAGTAGCTAGAATGTCCAAGTCTGGTCTATTTCCTTCTCAGATCTTTTACATATTCTCTTTACTCAGTCTCCACCCACCCTAGCCTTACTGGTGTTTGATGGTTCTGGATTTATTCTTCCCTGAGCTCCTTTGTCCAAGCTGCTCCTTCTGCCCTGTAGCACAAACATGCATGCGTGTCACACACACATGCACACCCGCGCATGCATGCACACGTGTGTGTGCACACGCAGGGGCTCAAGGTCAACCCCCTCAGATCTTTTTAGTGGATTTTACTTTTTGGTGCTGCCTCCTGCCTGCTAAATAAACCATGTTGACCCCACCCCAGTCTACGGGGCATGGTATGTGGGGGAGGAACATTTTATTATGACATACCTAGGGACAGATGGTACCACTCAGTGGACTTCCAGTCTCATGAGTGTGTACACATGATTTCAAATGTTACATCTGCTGTGGTTTTTAAAACAAATTTTTATGAGCTGCTCTATCCCAGGGCTGGAATTCTGATGTCAGCACCTACTTCAGATCCCCCAAATCCCTGTAATTTCAGCTCCAACTTATCTGATGCCCCCTTGATGCCTCTTGGTTTTTGTTTGTTTTGCTGTTTATTCTTTTTCCATCCTTATTTATTATTTATACATGTGTGTATACACGTGGCACCCATGAGTCACAGCATGTGTGTAGAGGTCAGAGGACAACGCACGGTGCTTGCTCTCTTTCTACCCTCTGGGTCTCAGAGACAGAGCTTATGTTGTCAGCGTGGTGCAAATACTTCAGCCTCCTGAGCAACCTGTCAGCCAACAAAAGAAGCCGATACAAGAAGAAGCTCATGTTGGAACAATCAAGCTGCTTTTTCAGGATTTTCTTTCTGCTTCTTTTGCTCTTCCTCTGTAGAAAGCGTCTTCCTCTCTTGCTTCCTTGGGATACTTGTTCATCCAGAGAATAACATTTAGTCGGTTCTAGGAACAAAAATAAGACCGATTGCACACCAGTCCTTCTAGCACTTGGGATGTATAAACACACACACACACACATCTATTTTTATTGTTGTTTTCTTCAAGTGGGGTCTCTAGTAGCCCAGGCTGGCCTAGAACTCACATTGTAGCTGACCTTTCTGCTTCTATCCCCGGTGTGCTGGGACTGTAGGACTGTGCCATCACACCCCCACTTAAAACTATTTGGATTCTTGTAGTTTGTCCTTTGACATACATTTTACTGGGAAGAGCAAATTTAAAACCACAGTGAAATCTGCCTTCTCCTCCAGCTCGAGGTTAAGGTGTAAATGACAATAATGTGTGTTGGCAGACGTGGGGAAATCAGGATGCTATACGTACCTGTTGGCCAACTACTCAGGAGGGTGAGGCAGAGGGATTGTTTCCTAGATCTCAGGGCCAGTTTATGCAAAATAGCAAGATGCCACCTTAAAAAGATCTGGGCATTGTGGGGCACACCTCTAATCCCAACACCAACAACAACAGGATTATGATGCCTTAGGTGCTGTTTTAAAATGTTATTTTTTTCATGTCTATGGGTATATTTGTCTGCATGTGTATGCGTGTATTTGCATACGTGCCTGGTTCTAGCAGAGGTCAGAAGCAGGCTTTGGATCCCTGGTATGGTAGTTACAGATGTGAACTGCTGTGTGGGTGCTGGGGATTGAATTCAGGTCTTATAGCAGAGGCCTTGGCTAACTCTTTTGTGAATTAGAGGCCAGCCCGGTCTACAGAAGCAGTTTTAGTTCAGCCAAGGCTACACAAAGAAACTCTGTCTCAAAAAACAAACAAAACAGGAACAGCGGCAACAACAGTTAAGTAAGCACAAACATTTGTGCTTAATAAATTTTCAACTGTCCCCACGTGGGGAGTGCAGAGAAACAAATCTCTGAATCTTTTCCATCTGAAATCCACACAAGTAATTCAATCTTTTGTGGAAAAGCTGGTATTATTACTATGGGAGAGGGGTCTAGGCTACTTGTTTATTCACATTTCGCTAATGAACAGGTCTCACTACCTAGCTCAGTTTGGCCTCCAACTAAAAGCAATCCTCTTGCCTTTTTCGGTTTGCTTATTACAGGCATGCGCCTGTGTTGGGAGCCGACTTTAAGCAAAAATCGGCTAGAAAGCAGCTATCAGCTTTGCAGCTATCTTGAGCCATATACCCTGACATGAGTCTTGGTTTTCAACGGCCTACAACAGCTGAAGCACACTCTGATATCCCATATAGCTTGTTTTGTTGTTTAGTGCCCCCGGCTGCAAGGAGCAGGCGGTATCCACGCCTACAAGGCATGCGGTGCATGCGTTGTCCACGTGCTATCTACGCCATATATGCCTGTAAGGCGCACGTGCTGTCCACGCCTGTAAGGCTTACATCATATCCACACCTGCAAGGCACGTGGTATCCTCGCACCTACAAGGCACGTGGCAAAAGCCTATAAATACCCAGGATTTCCTTGTAGTGTGTGTGTGTATATGTATGTGTGTGTGGTGTAGTAGTAGTAGTAGTAGGTGTAGTGGTGTGTGTGTGGTGGAGACAGTAAAGAAGACTTTACTACAGATCCTCTGGCTTGTCTCTATTCTTCGAGGCTCTTCCCCTTCTTCCCCCCACTCTCTCTCTTGCTAAACCCTGACCCGTGGACCAGAGCAGCAGCGCAGGCCAGGACGTTTTCAGCCCCCAAGCCAGGCAGAGTACAGGGCTTTTACACGCCTACACCCAATTTGCCTTTTTATATTTTCTCCTTCCTATCATGAAGATGAATGAAAAAAAATAAATTTTTGTATATAAAAGTTCCAGAGGCAGGAACATCAAGAGAGTCCAGAGAGAATATGATCCGGAGTCAGGACGTGTGAGAAGAAAGAAAAAAAGAAGGGGAGAGAGGCGAGCCAGGAGACTAAAGGGGAGGGGAAGAAAACAGGAACCAGTAATCAAAACGGCTGGATCCTATGGGGAAGGGCAGCCCAACCCCTGAGCTGGAAAAATTTAAGGTATGAACAGCCTTTAAGCATTTTAGGCTTAAAACCTGTAACCATCTTGCCATCCCCAAATTTAACTTATTTAGAGCCAATATACAGGGCTGGAAGTGGATCTGTTTTCCACTGAAGTGGGGAGGTAGAGACAGCAGGTTCAGAAGTTTAAGGCCACCCTTGGGTATGAGACTTTGTCTCAAAATCAAAACAAAGATTTAAACAAGCAACCACGCAGCACTGCTACAAAAGTAGAGAACTTTAAACTACGCAAAGAGGTTAAAACTTGCTTCGTTAGTCATGTGTGAAGAGAAACAAAAGAACTTCCCGGAACTTTTTTCTGAGTCTCAGAGGGAAACTACCAGAAGAAATAAACTTCCGGTGTGCCACTTCCGGACAAGGCCTCTCATTCGGTGGCGCCTAGGCAGACCGGAAGTCTGTCACCTTTCGCGGCCCGCCTACTTCTGGAAATGACGCGCAGCGGGGTTGCCGGAAGAAGTGGCGAAGTTACTTTTGCTTTTCGCTCAGCAAGCGCTGTTTCTCCGAGCTACTCCCAGGCTCCTGAAGTTACTTCTGAAGTGCTGTGGAGGAGTAATCACCAGTGCGGACACAGAGGCAAGTGCTCCGGGCGGCCAGGCGGGTGGGGCTGAGCCGGGTACGCGGATCGCCGCGGGTCCCGCTCAGCGCACGCCTCCTTCCCTTACTTCGTCGCAGCTCCCGCCTCCCACACCGTTTCCAGGGCAACGGAATAGGCGACCCCCCTGCGCCCCCCCTCACGATCGCCGGTGCAGTCATGAGCCCCGCCTCCCCCTGGTGCACGGAGAGGGGCGGGGCCTGGAACGAGGTGGGCGTGCCCCACGGGGCGTGGCGTAGGGAAAGCCTATGATTGGTGGGCGGAGGCGGGACACAGATGGGTGGGAGGCATGCTGTATATAAAGTCTGTAATTGAAGGCTCTTGATTCTTGGGGCGGGGCCTGGATCATTGTTGGGGGGCTGGGGGTGCAGAGGAATGGAGGGCGTGGCCCAGTGAAGACCTATGATTGGCTTTTGGAGAATGGGCGGGACGGGATTTGGATATCTGCCCCAGGGTGGGAAGGGGAGGGGCCAGGGACATGATGGGACTGGTAGGGTCTGGGGTCTGTATTGGGGTGGGCTAAAGCCTTGAAGAAGCCTATGGTCGGAGGGTAATGGTTGCGCCCTGATGGGAGAGGCAGAACAAAGTTAGGCTCACCTATGGTAAGAGCGCAGTTGGTGCTCACAAAAGAAGAGGAATTAGAGTTGTTGGACTCTCTTGGTGTTAGAGCTGGGGGAACTGTCCTGGGAGGTCATGATCTGTAGAGAAGTGGAGGGAGCAGTGGGCCGGCTTGGAGCTGAAGTGGTTGGGCTTCGATAAAAATGGGTGATGTTTTTCAGGGACTAGGGTGGGGAGTCCTGTAATGTCAGCACTTCAGAGGCTGAAGCAAGAGTTCGCAGTATCCCAGGACAGCCTAGGGTAGTGTGCTCCAGAGTTTTGGAGGTGGTTCAAGATGTTCAGCCACATAGTTTGGTTAGCCTGGACTGCATGAGATCATGACTCAAGAGTCCTTGAGCGCTGGAAGGAGGGACACCGTTATTATGCCCTGTAATTGGCTGGGTCCCCTATGTTCAGCAGGCTGCTTCGTGACCCACTATGTCTTCCCCCACAAGTTCTCTGGACATTCCCGTGCCTGGTGAGTGACGGGCTTTCCCTACCCGGCCCCTCTCACAGTGCTGGAGAGGCTCACTGTCTCGTCTTCCTTTTCCTAGGGAATGGTTCTCCTCAGCCCAGCACCTCCTCCACTTCACCCACTATTAAGGAGGAGGGGCAGGAGACTGACCCCCCTCCAGGCTCCGAAGGGTCCAGCTCTGCCTACATCGTGGGTGAGACAGGGAGACGGGAACAGGGTTGTGGGGCATTGTGAAGGAAGGGTGGGGAGATGGTGGCCCCTGTCTTTTGGTCTGCTTTTCCTTCCTTTTCCTCCGATTCATTCTTGGGAGCCCGCCGACCTGCAGATCTTTCCCTTGGCGTTGCAGCCCTGTCCTCTCACCCTCGCTTCGGGACTTCCCATGGCCTGTTCCCAGGCTGCTGTTTCTCTTTGTCGCTATCTCTCATGGCATCTGCTCACCCCAAGTCATCTTAGAGCCAGAGGATGAGCCCGAGCGCAAGAGGAAGAAGGGCCCGGCCCCGAAGATGCTGGGCCACGAGCTGTGCCGCGTGTGCGGGGACAAGGCCTCGGGCTTCCACTACAATGTGCTCAGTTGTGAAGGCTGCAAAGGCTTCTTCCGGCGCAGCGTGGTCCACGGTGGGGCCGGGCGCTATGCCTGTCGGGGTAGCGGAACCTGCCAGATGGACGCTTTCATGCGGCGCAAGTGCCAGCTCTGCCGGCTGCGCAAGTGCAAGGAGGCTGGCATGCGGGAGCAGTGTGAGTGCAGGGGTGTGGCCGGAGGGGGCACGGGTCATCTTCAAGGGCAGGAGTAAGTGAGGGTGGGGCCGTCACTGAGGCTGCCTGTCCTGCAGGTGTGCTTTCTGAGGAGCAGATCCGGAAGAAAAAGATTCAGAAGCAGCAACAGCAGCAGCCACCACCCCCGACTGAGCCTGCATCCAGTAGCTCAGCCCGACCTGCAGCCTCTCCTGGCACTTCCGAAGGGAATAGCCAGGGCTCCGGGGAAGGAGAGGGCATCCAGCTGACAGCGGCTCAGGAGCTGATGATCCAGCAGCTAGTTGCTGCACAGCTGCAGTGCAACAAACGCTCTTTCTCTGACCAGCCCAAAGTCACGGTATTGCCCTGCCCGGCCCAGTGGGCAGAGCCCACCCAGGCTAGGGAGGGCTTCACAGGGCATGCACGTCCCCATGTGACCCTGGTCTTTTGTGTCCTAGCCCTGGCCCTTGGGTGCAGACCCTCAGTCCCGAGACGCTCGTCAGCAACGCTTTGCTCACTTCACTGAGCTAGCCATCATCTCAGTCCAGGAGATTGTGGATTTTGCCAAGCAGGTGCCAGGGTTCTTGCAGCTGGGCCGGGAGGACCAGATCGCCCTCCTGAAGGCATCCACCATCGAGGTAATTACTAGGCTCCAGGACAGAGACCAGAGCTCACTCTAGTGCAAGCATGTCCTAACCCTTGGGGGTGTGGTTAGCAGGAGTGTCCGAGCCCTAACAAGATATCTGGAGCATCCCAGCCCTAACAAGAAAGATACTGGAAGCCTCCGGTGAGCCAGCCCAGGAGAAGAGGGAAAAGGCCCGAGATAGAAGATAATGGAAGATATCAGATGGACAGTTAAAGAGGAAATGTGCCCCAAAGACTTCAGAGGATTGGATATTTGAGCCAAATCAGGGATAATGAGGAAGTATTGAGAGTCAACTGTGTCCAAAGTCTTAAGTGCTAAGAATCAAAACACACGCCTTTAATCCCAGCACTTGGGAGGCAGAGGCAGGTGGATTTCTGAGTTTGAGGCCAGTCTGGTCTACAGAGTGAGTTCCAGGACAGCCAGGGCTACACAGAGAAACCCTGTCTCGAAAAACAAACAAACAAACAAGAATCAAAACTCTAGCCTGTACCTCATGATAATGTGAGATTAGTGTCCTTGGATGGGGCAGTAGGTGTTAAAGTTGGAGGAAGGAAAGCTAAGAATGTCTGGCCTGGCAGAGGGGTGGCAGCCAGTTTTTCTTGGCACATTTGACTCCGGGGCAGCTGAAGAGCCCTCTTCCTTATCACCTCCAGATCATGTTGCTAGAGACAGCCAGACGCTACAACCATGAGACAGAGTGCATCACGTTCCTGAAGGACTTCACCTACAGCAAGGACGACTTCCACCGTGCAGGTCTGTGGAAGACACTGGCTCGGTCCTGGGGTTTCTGCCCTGTTGGACTGCCAGCTCAGGCACTGGCAAGAAAAGATCATGTTTAGCAGGGTCAGATGCATGGGGGAGGCTTGGTGGTCACCTGGCACTCTGGCAGGAGATCAGGAAGAAGCACCCACTCCTAAGTGTCCTGTGGGCAGGTGTCTGTCCTGGAGAGCTCACCTGGCCATCTGCCTGATAATGGGACAGGCTCCTGCTCATTGCCAGCCAGTGTGAGCAGAGGCTTTTTTCATTCATCTTTGGACTTCCCAGGACACCTCAGGCGCCTCACAGTATTTTTAGGCAACCACTCCCAACTCTTCTACTACACAGAGAGTCCTAGGATCCTTCCAATATGACTTTTTAGCAGGGCAGATATTGGGGAAAAAAGAATTTGCCTTGTGATCCAGCCTGGGCAGAGCCCCAGGCAGTCAGGCCTTGGAAGGTGGTACTGGAAAGAGTCTTAGGATTCCCACCCAAGCTCCTCCACTGCCTGGCCCCAGGCACAGGCACTCCTGCTTGGGTCATCACAAGGAAGGACCCTCACACCACATCTGTCCCCACAGCAGTCCAGGGTGCTGTGCCAGCCTGTCAGCTCCCATGTTCCTCTGCTGGGACAGGATCTGGCCTCCACTCTCCTCTGCCTCAGTCCATCTTCTCTCTCAGGCACTGGCTGCATTGCTCTGCGTTTGTGCCCACCAGCACAGTCTAGCATCAGGGGCTAGCACTTACTATCCCTTGCTTAGAACTGGGTGGGTGACAGTTCCTAGTTTGCCTGGAATCTGCCTAGATAGTTTTGTTTTGTTCTTGGGTTTTCACTTCGTAGGCGAGGGTAGCCTAGAATTTGTTATCCTTTACAGAGAAGGGGTGGGGTGGTTATAAATCACTCTCCTCCAAGGCCTGGCACACAGTAGGTACACTTAATGGCCCATGAGTGACTCATAGCATATCTGAGTCTGAGCAGTGGGAGCTACCTAAGGGTTCACAGTGTGGCCTAACCTGGACCCCTTTCCTCTGCCTTCATGCAGGCAGATGCTGGGATCTGAGAGGATGAGGCCTTCAGGATGTATGTGAGGGAAGGGTATGGGTGCTGTGTTGGTGGCATGGCTCTTCTGTAATAGGCACTCACCGGGTCAGGATGGGGAGGAAGCTGGAGGAACTGTCATTGGCTGGTCTTCCTTCCCTTCCTGTGTGAGTGCCGTGGGACCAGGGTCAGGTGTGGAGGCTGAGCTGGGGAAGCTCACAGCGTTCTTGCAGGCTTGCAGGTGGAGTTCATCAATCCCATCTTCGAGTTCTCCCGGGCTATGCGTCGGCTGGGCCTGGACGATGCGGAGTACGCCTTGCTTATTGCCATCAACATCTTCTCAGCCGACCGGCCCAATGTGCAGGAGCCCAGCCGTGTGGAGGCACTGCAGCAGCCCTACGTGGAGGCTCTCCTCTCCTACACGAGGATCAAGCGGCCGCAGGTACAGGGGCTGCCTGTTTCCTAGCTGGGCAGGCTCGATATTGGAGTCAGGTGGCACATGTTGGGGCACACTGAGCCTTGGGTCTGCCTTTCTTCTCAGATCCTGTTAGTGAGGTCAGCACAGATGTCCCAAACCCTGGCATGGGTTCGAGGTTGGCCTGACCACTCACGGTACTGGCTTTTCAGACAAAGCTGGCTTTGCAGGGCAGGGCCCCTAACAGGATCGACTTGCCTTCTCTCCCCGGCAGGACCAGCTCCGCTTCCCACGCATGCTCATGAAGCTGGTGAGCCTGCGTACCCTCAGCTCTGTGCACTCGGAGCAGGTCTTTGCGTTGCGGCTCCAGGACAAGAAGCTGCCGCCCTTGCTGTCCGAGATCTGGGATGTGCACGAGTAGGGGCCGCCACAAGCGCCCCAGCTTTGGTGGTGTCTTCTTGCAGATGGACGCTTTGCCTTTCCTCCTGGGGTGGGAGGACACTGCCACGGCCCAGTCTCACGGGCTCAGCCTCAAGCTGAGCGACAGTTGGCGCTAGAAGGCCCCACCCCACCCACCGAGTCTTCCAGGAGCGGTGAGGGTCACAGGTCCCTAGCCTCTGGTCTTTCCCAGCTGCCCTCCCATCGAAGCTTACACCTCAGCCTACCACACCATGCACCTTGAGTGGAGAGAGGTTAGGGCAGGTGGCTCCCCACAGTTGGGAGACCACAGGCCCCCCTCTTCTGCCCCTTTTATTTAATAAAAAAACAAAAATAAAGTTCGAGTACAAGCCATTCCTGAACCCAACGTGAAAGGAGTGGGCCGTCTCTGTGCCCAGGTGACTCTCTGCTCATGGTCTAGGTTCAGACCACGAGGGTAGGGGGTGTGCCGCTGAGTTTGAGACACTTGAGGCCAGAGGGCAAGGTGGGTGAGGCCAGTGGGAAAAGGGAAGATCTCAAAAGGAAACTTCTTAGCTAGAGCCAAGTTTCCAAAGTTGGGGACTGTGCATCTGGCCATGAGTATCATAAACAAGTCAAGAAGTGATTTGTGGGGCAACAGAAGTTATACACGAACCTGGGTGTGTAGTAACAGACAAACTGAGGAAAGGAGGCCTCTTCTAGCAAAGGCAGCCAAGGTAGCACCCACTGTGGCAATCTTACTACGCTCCTGCAGGGGGCGCTTGGAGACCGCAGGCCAAGCCCGTTCGCTGAGCCAGCATGCTGGGGGCGTGTCCTTGTGCCGTTAGCGTCATGGGGCGGGGCCACTTGTGAGAGGCGTGGTTGGAGATCCTCCCAGGGAGAGGTGTGGTTTGACTACCCTAGCCGGCCAGGGGCGGGACCCAGCGGGCGCGCCGCAGCTCTGGGCCTGCGCGCAGAGGGTTCAGGGGTCACGGCGGCGTACGTTGTGGCGGGAAAAGCTGTTTGACGCGGGTAAGTAAGGAAGAAGAGTATGGGGCGCTGGGTCGCGCAGCTGACGCCTCGAGCGGAGGGCTCGCAGAGTATCTGCGGCCGGGGGCAGGATAAGCAGAGCTGGCAATGCAAAAGACGGACCCCTGGAGCTGAGGACCCGGGGTGCGCTGCACTGTCCGGGTGTGGGCTCAATGGCGTGCACGCGAGCCGGGCTGGAGGAGCGGGAGGTGCAGGGCGCTTGTGCTTGCTCGCTGTTTGAGAGACAAGGCGACAGTATTAGAAAGTCCAGTAAGAAGTAGGAATGAGCCGGGAATAGTGGCGCACTTTTACCCCCGTATTCGGGAGGCAGAGGCAAACCGATCTCCGACTTTCAGCCTAGTTTAGTCTACAGAGTGAGTTCCAGGATAACCAGGGATACACTGAGAAACCCTACCTCAAAAACCCACTTTAAAAAAAAAAGTAGGAATGGGGGGGAAAAGTAATTCCTCAGAGCCTTTCCTTTTTTCTTAGTGCGTGCGCGTGCGCTATGGTGCACACGTGGAGATCTGAGCACAACTTTGTGGTGTTGTCTCTCCACCATGTCAATTCCCTATGATCTAACTCAGGCTGTTCGGCTTGGCCAACAAGCTCAGTTATCTATTCCTCTGACACACCGGGCCCCATGTGATGCTTTATATAATAAATAAAACAAGCCAAATTGATACTAGATGGGGCAGTCTGCTTACCCAGCCTGGTGTTTGGTGGGGGAGGTGAGACATCCCACAGTCCCAGAGCAGCTGTCACTGCAGGGTCCCAGAGGAGGAACCAGGCGTGAAGCTGGCAGTGTATGAGATACCCTGGGGAAAATGAATGGTTACTGTGTTAGTGTACCACTGTCACCACGGCGTGAGTGGGAGTCAAGACACCTGTCCTGCAGGATGCTGCAGCTTCAGAGTGAAGTGAGCCTCTAGTGAGTGGGTCTGACTTCTGAGGGGAAGGGGAAAGTTGTGCTTCCAAGATAGTTATCTTGGGAACATCCTTGTCTGGGATAAGGGGAGACTGAGGTGACAGAAGCAGTTTCTGGGAGCAGGAGATGCTTGAGAGGTCACCCCTCCAGGAGAGGTACAGGAGTACTGAGTTCTGGCAGCCCTGGACGAGATGACATGAAACAATTGTTCAGCTTTTGGAGGCAGGAGAATAGCAAGTTCTAAGCCTGCTAGGGCAACTTAGTGAGACCTTGAATCAAAATGAATAAAAAGAGGGCTGGGATGTAGTTAGTGGTACAGCCTAGAACCCCCCCTCACCCCAGTGAGGGCCTGCGTGTTGAGCCCCCCTTTCAGTGTTGAGCCCCGCTGAGTTAAATCCCCAGAGCTCTACTGGCTTTTGAGACTCTGGCTTTATAGTTAAGATTTGGCTTTGAATTTGCCCTGAGGTATACAGCTTGAATAATGGGTGCTGCCAAACCCAGTGTGGATTGGCTTATATCCGGGAGGCATGTTGTGAGTGAAGTTATAGCATTGCCTTCCCACTCTGGTGTGTGGGAGCCAGCTCCACTGCTTCCCCTGCCTCCTTTCAGGACCTGGTGAGGGAAGGGTGCCCGTTTTTTTTGGTGCAGTGCAGAGCCATGTCCCCTTATTTTGAGTCAGTGGTCCTCAGTGGTGTCCAGCGGCTTTGTTTGTGCAGCACATGCACCGTTGAGCTGTTTGAAAGTTGTAGCTGGGATGGCATTTCACCACCAGCATCCTATCCAGAATCCGCCAACAGCAGCATCCACCTGCATCAGCACAGCCGAGGGAGCCAGTCTGCCAGCTCAGCATGGAACAGTGCAGGCAGTTCCTAGCATGCAGTCCATCCATAGCCACACCTGCCTGCCTCTCCTGGGCTGGTTCAGTGGCTTCTTCTATACTTAGGGCCTGACATGGCACCTGCAGTCCCTATCCCAAGCCCAGAGCCTTACTCCTCTGCTTTTTAAAGTCTGATCTTGCAATGCAGTGTGGGGCTGAGCTTGAACTCGTGATCCTCCCATCTGAACTTCCCAGCTAGCTAGCTGGAGGATAATCCTTTCTTTCTTTCTTTCTTTTTCTTTCTTTCTTTTTTTTTTTTTTTTTTTGAAATATAAAACAAAAGTAAAAAAATGGGCCATTCCACACCTTGATTTACCTACTAGAGACAAAGCCTCTTTGAGACCTTTCATTTTACCGGATGGCTTCCTCATTTCTTTATACAGCTGCATAGTATTCCATTGAATGGTATTAAGGGACTCTTGAAATTGTCCCCCTGGGGAGGACATTTAGGTGGTTTCCAGTCCTTAGAGATTTTAAACAATGGTACCGGAAATAACCTTGTAAAAGCAGGTTCTTCACAGGCCCTGATCTCCTCGGGTCAACTCTCACACATGGAATCGCTCACAGCTTTTAACACCTGTGTTTTTTTGACTGCGATGTGATTTATATATGGTCAGCTGCACAACTGTGTGGAAGGCAAACACCATCCAGAACATTCCTTGGTACATTCTTAAATGCCATCAGTCTCCTCTCTAGAAGCTAGCAGCAGTCTTGTGGCTGGTACTCAGGACCTGTTTTGCCCAAAAACTTTGTAGGATTGGTTTATTTATACTTTGAGTGTTTGCCTGTGTGTGCATATGTGCACAGGGTGCACGCAGTAGCTGACGTAGCCTTGCAGTCAAATCCTCTAGAATTGGAGTGACTGATGAGCTGGTGCTGGGAGCTGAACCCAGGTCCTCTGCAAGAGCAGCCAGTGCTCTCAGCCGCCTCACCTGCCCCAAGAATTTTCTTTTAAAATTTTTCTTGTTAGTTGTTTGTGTGTATGCAGTTTCCCCTGAGTCCAGAAGAGGGCGGCAGAGTCCTGGAGCTGGCCTTACAGACAGTTGTGTGGTGGTGCTGGGAACAGAAGGAGCTTTGGTTTTCTTTTGCAGAACAAGCCTCACTTTTAATTACTTAAAAACGTGTATAAGCTGGACTGTGGTGATGCACGCCTTTAATCCCAGCACTTGGGAGGCAGAGGCAGGCGGATCTCTTGAGTTCCAGGATGGCCAGGACTACACAAAGAAACTGTCTCAAACAATAACAACAAAAAGTTTTATATTCTTTTTTCTGACTGTGCATGTGCCTTTGACACATTTTCAGTGATTGTTCCTCCATAAGGAAAGCACGTTGACCCTGTCACAGACACGGCACACATGGGATCCTTGCAGGCTCTGCTGATGTGAGTGATCACTAGAGATGGAATCCCATCCCTAGTGATGGGATTCGGTACAACCTCATTCATTTTATTACGTGTTGAATTGTAGCAATGCCAACACGGTGTAGCAAGTGCTAGACCATGTTGAGTTGCTCTGGGCACACAGACAACTCCTTTAACCCCGTGAGAAAGGATTCTCTGTGTAACCCTGGCTGTCCTGGAACTCAGTCTGTAGATCAGGCTGTCCTCAAGGTGTGTACCACCAAGACTCAGCACAGGTCCCCCTTTTAAGCTAGTGAGTTTAGTCAGAGCTGTTTATAGAGCATGTATGAGGGACTGTTTACAGGAACATGGGTGGCTGCCCTGCTAACAGGCATTTTTATAACTTGGTACATAAGGTGGTGGCATCCATCGTAGTGGGAAAGTGGACTGCTTGTGTGTTCACAGCCAAGGCAGCTGGTGCCAGAAACACTGGGTTCACTACCTGTGTGACTCTAGGTTGGCTTTGGGGTGTTAGCTGTTGTCAAGTGTCTCACAGTCCTGGCTTCACTTGGGGTGTTAGTCCACAGTGTGAGCAGTTGGTAGGCAGTGTCCTCCTGGGTGGTTTAAGCATCCAGGTCTACTTGCTTCCTGGTGATAGTCCCCAGCCGGTGACAGTGTGGGGAGATAAGTAGCCATGCAAGTAGCTCCACCATTGGACACACGATGGATTCATAATTTGTGCTCACACATGGATATGTGTGAATGCCAGAGGTCAAACCTGGATATCATGCCTCAGGCACTGCCCGCCTTGGTTTTGAGAAAGGGTTTCTCTGACCTGGAGACCTGAGAGAAACAGCCAGGTCTAATTTGGCTCAGAGCTTCAGTTTGTGTCACTGGGCTTAGCTGGTTTTGAGGGGTTGAGGAGGCTGGGGCCTAGCCAGCCTTCAAAGACAAGTTCCTAGAGACCTACTTCCTGTTGGGTCTCCCATCAGTTTATGAATACAGGGATTGGGGAGATGACTGAGTAGGTATCCCAGCACTGAGGAGGCAGAAACAGGCTGGATCCAGGCCAACTCCAGGTCAGAGGGAGAGAACAGGGCAATGAGGTTCTACCTAGACTTTATCGAGCCCCAACGTGCCCACAGATGGATTGTAAGCGGCGACAAGGACCGGGCTCTGGGGTGCCCCCAAAGCGGGCTCGTGGGGGCCTCTGGGATGAGGACGAGCCACCGCCATCGCAGTTTGAGGAGAACCTGGCCCTGCTGGAGGAGATCGAGGCTGAGACTAGGCTGCAGGAGGCAGAGGAGGAGCTGCAGCTGCCCCCAGAGGGCATTGTGGGTGGTAGGCCCCGCCTCTCAACCCATCCCACCGGCATATAGAGATACTGAGAGATGGCTTGCATCTAGCAAGGGTTTCTTTCTTTGACCCTGTGTTGCGGGTGGGGGGTTGGAGGAGTCCCTCCTAGCTGGCAGCTTGTTTTTCCGGGGGTGGGGGCATGGGGTTCTTGCGGTTGCCAGGTTGGTTTCAAACTCCTAGACTTGAGTAATTCTCCTAGCTCATCTCTCCAGTGTCTAGGCTACGCTTTCTGGTTGGTCAGTTTTAGTCCTTGACCCCTGGTTTTTCCTATCACCTAACCCAGACCACCACCTCCACCCAGCTTTCCCCTGTGAGCAAAGGGTAGTGGATCCCATGGAAGACCCATCCATGGAGTCTCTCATTTCAATCCAGGGCAGTTTTCCACTGCAGACATTGACCCACGGTGGCTGCGGCCCGCCTTGCGTGCCCTAGACCCCAGTACGGAGCCCCTCATCTTCCAGCAGCTAGAGATTGACCACTATGTGGGTGAGTTGACAGGGGCTGCCCCAGCATCACAGGTGCACAGGGTCACCACTGCCTTGGCTGAGCCAAGCCAGGTAGGATGTTGGGATGTGATTCACCTCATTCATTCTCAGTGTGGGAGTGGGGCTCAGAGTGCTGTAAACTTGATACCAACCAGTTCTCGAGGGTGTCTTTTGCTCTCCACACTCATCAGCAAATAACTGTTATTAGAATATTCCACGGTGGGGGTTAGGATGCACACAACTCAGTGGTAGAGCTCCTGCCTGCCTGGAATCTCTCCTTGAGGGTTGGGGTGCAACTCTAAGCAGCCACTGATTCTATTCCCAGTACCCCAAGGGAAAAATCGGATCTCACTGTAATGGCGGTCCTGCATCTGTGGGTGGAGAAGGAAAGGACCGTGAAGAATGACGTCCCAAGGCTTCAGTGATAGGCCTCGGGTGGAAACCTCGGGACCTGAGGGATATTCTCTGACCCCCTCCCCTAGGTTCAGCACCACCCCTGCCAGAAGGGCCCCCGCCATCCCGTAACTCAGTGCCTATACTGAGGGCCTTTGGGGTCACCGATGAGGGCTTCTCCGTCTGCTGCCATATCCATGGTTTTGCCCCCTACTTCTACACCCCTGCACCTCCTGGTGAGTGCCCCTGACCCGTGGGGCTTGTTCCTGGGCTACAGAACTTCTTTTGCTCTTCTGACCACTGGCCTCCCACACCAGGTTTTGGGGCTGAGCACCTGAGTGAGCTGCAGCGGGAACTGAACACAGCCATCAGCCGAGACCAGCGCGGTGGGAAGGAGCTCTCAGGACCGGCAGTGCTGGCTATAGAGCTGTGCTCCCGTGAGAGTGAGTGTGGCGTGGGGACCAGCGGGTGGTGGGTGGGGATCCCTGGTAGGTGCCAACCTCCTTTCTCTGCAGGCATGTTTGGGTACCATGGTCATGGCCCTTCTCCATTTCTCCGCATCACTCTGGCACTACCCCGCCTTATGGCACCAGCCCGCCGCCTCCTGGAACAGGGTGTCCGAGTGCCAGGCCTGGGCACCCCGAGCTTCGCACCCTATGAAGCCAATGTGGACTTCGAGATCCGGTGCTGTCCTGTCTCCCCTTTGCCCTACTCCTACCCCAGTCCCCTCAGGTGGCCCTTGCCAGCTGACAGGCTGCTCTTCCAGGTTCATGGTGGATGCTGACATCGTGGGATGCAACTGGTTGGAGCTCCCAGCTGGAAAGTACGTCCAGAGGGCAGAGACGAAGGTACGAGCTCCCTGGGGCGGGGGTGGGGGCAGGGGCAGGGAGCCAGGATTCACTGCCAGTGTTGCTCCTACCATGTGCCTTTCCCCAGGCTACACTGTGTCAGCTGGAGGTGGATGTGCTGTGGTCAGATGTCATCAGTCACCCGCCAGAAGGGCAGTGGCAGCGCATCGCCCCTCTGCGTGTACTTAGCTTTGACATCGAGTGTGCTGGCCGAAAAGGTCTGTCCCGAGAGCCTGGGCTCCTCCTCTCTCTCTGGACATTGGTGATGTGCCAGGCCCCTGTGGAGGGGTGAGTGGGTGGGAGGAATGCTCCCTACAGGAAGAGCTCTGAGTGCAAAGGCACCAGGGTCTGGGGCTGTTCACCCATTTGGCTGGAACAGGGAGCTAGAACTGAGAGGCGGTGAGCAGGTGTGGGGACAGTGGATGAACCGGGACAAGGGAAGAGCAGGAATGAGGTCCCTGTGTCCTCCTCTCCGCAGGGATCTTCCCTGAGCCTGAGCGTGACCCCGTGATCCAGATTTGTTCTCTGGGGCTGCGCTGGGGCGAGCCAGAGCCATTCTTGCGCCTGGCACTCACGCTGCGGCCCTGTGCCCCCATCCTGGGTGCCAAAGTACAGAGCTATGAACGGGAAGAAGACCTGCTCCAGGTGGGTCTTCCCTTTTCAGGCACCACTTGTCCTGTGTCCTCAGCCATATGACCCTTCTCTATAGTGACACCATGTTCTTGGGGTTGGGGACTGTGCATTTTGGGACTAAGTACTTTCCTGAGTTTTGTGATATTTTTGCAAGTGCCAAGATTGTCTTGAATATTCTGGAAATGAAGGTATCTGAGGCAAAGACAACCTGGTTGTCTTTTGTCTTCCCGCCACAGGCCTGGGCCACCTTTATCCTTGCCATGGACCCTGACGTGATCACTGGCTACAACATTCAGAACTTTGACCTCCCATACCTCATCTCTCGGGCACAAACCTTGAAGGTGAGAGGAGCCTCCTGCGACAGCTTTCCCTTCCCTCCGTGGCCATTCTTGCCCCAGGCCAGCTGGCTGCTCCAGAGTCCCAGGTGTCCCTTCACTCACTCTAGCTGGAGGCAGAAGTGTGTTGCTGTTGACAGGAGGTGCCTTGAAAATACTGTCTCCACACTGTTACTGTCACTGCCTTCGTGGCAAGGCCTTCTTTAGAGTTCACTGGCGAGGGGTGAGGGGAATGAGGGCATGGGAGAAGGAAAGGGACACTCGTTTTGGTGCATGGCAGAGGCCGGGTGCTCTTGAAAGGGGACACATGAGCCCCTGTAACCTGATGCACACTGTCCTGGGGGTGGGGGGTGGGTGGGAAGAGGCTGCAGAGGTGAACCTCTGGGTGTTCTAGGATGCTGGGTGTTTTGTGAGCCTGAGGGCAGGCAGGCCCCTCCTGAGCCTGGTTCTAATTGTATGCTTCCTGGCCTGCATCTGCTTGGGCCTTTCTTCTGTGCCTCAGTGAAGTCTTCCTTGGTCCTAGGGATGCACAGAGGGGAATCAGCGTTATTTGGGGGTTCAGTTCAGCCTGAATAGCATATACTGTATCATTTTTCTGCTCTCTGCGTCTGTAGCCCATTTGGTGATGAGTAAGCAGAGCAGACTTCACTGCCCAGCTGCAGGGAGACAACCAGCCCTCATGTCCTGGGCGCCTCATCCTCGGCCCCTCCCCCCTAAGACTCCCTCTTTCTGCTGGTTTGTACCCCAGTGCTACCTCTGTTGGCTTTCCTCTGCCTTCCCCATTCCCCTCCCCAGGCATAGTGCTTGTCTCTACCTATAGCCCATCAGGCCCCCAGCCTCTCCATCTCCCCAGGGCTAGAACTCTATTCTGTCCCTGATCTATACCTCATCCCACCCAAGCGGTCTCTGCCTGCAGGTAGTCTGATCCAGACCCAGGAGTGCCATGGCTGGTCCCTGACCCTTTTCTGAGGTCCTAAGGCTAGGTTCAGAGTTGGGCTGACCTGTCTGCACCATAGCAAGACTCTCCCCGATGTTGCTTTTCAGGTGGACCGCTTCCCTTTCTTGGGCCGTGTGACTGGTCTCCGCTCCAACATCCGTGACTCCTCCTTCCAATCAAGGCAGGTTGGCCGGCGGGACAGTAAAGTGGTCAGCATGGTGGGTCGCGTTCAGATGGATATGCTGCAGGTATGTATGTAGGAAACCCACTCACCTTCCCTCACCCCACCCCCAACACTGTGCCTTAAAAATGGAAGCTCCACCCACCTGAGGCTCCACCCTGACCCACCACCTAAGTACCACAGATCCTTTAGACCCCCATCCCATAACTCTTGAGGCTGAACCCAAGAAATCCTTTCCCACATCTCTGAGGCCCCGCCCCGCCCAGGTGCTGCTTCGGGAATACAAGCTCCGCTCCTACACGCTCAACGCTGTCAGCTTCCACTTCCTGGGTGAGCAGAAGGAAGATGTTCAGCACAGCATCATCACCGACCTGCAGGTGCCCACTCCCCCAAGCCCCTCCCTGCCGAGCCCCTGGCTGAGCCCCTGGCTGACCCCTGACCCCACATGCCTATCCTCAGAATGGGAATGAGCAGACGCGCCGCCGCCTGGCCGTGTACTGCCTGAAGGATGCCTTTCTGCCACTTCGGCTCCTCGAGCGCCTTATGGTGCTGGTGAACAACGTGGAGATGGCGCGTGTCACAGGTGTACCCCTTGGGTACCTGCTCACTCGAGGCCAGCAGGTCAAGGTCGTGTCTCAGCTGCTTCGCCAGGTGAGTGGCTGCACGTGATTGGCCACACTCGTGTACATGCCCTCCCTGGTACCCGGATACTCACTCCACCTTTCTCCAGGCCATGCGCCAGGGCCTGCTGATGCCCGTGGTGAAGACTGAGGGGGGCGAGGACTACACGGGGGCCACTGTCATTGAGCCCCTCAAAGGGTAAGGATCCTGCTGGGAACAGTGGGGCACTTGTCATCCCAGCACTCAGGAGGAGTTCAAGGCCAGCCTGGACTACTTGAGACCCTGGATATAAGGATGCTAAAAAGTCAGGACCCAAGGGTAGGGGCTGGGTGGGACTGATTTCCCCAAATTCTCCCTCAGGTACTATGACGTCCCCATCGCCACCCTGGACTTCTCCTCTTTGTACCCATCCATCATGATGGCTCATAACCTGTGCTACACCACACTGCTCCGGCCTGGGGCTGCCCAGAAGTTGGGGTATGCTGCCTTTATCCAGGGTGCCCCCCACACCACCCTGAGCCCTGGTTTCAGGGTTTGCTAGATCAGGTCCAGGGAAAGGGAGACATGGGAGTCAGGAATTGGACAGGCTGTGGTTGGCGGTTATTGGAGAGGCTGGCCTGGGGGAGGCTGAAGCAGGTCCTGGGGGAGGCTTGCAGAAAGAGGTAGACCTGGGAGGAGTCTGGGGAAAGGCAGGCTACTGGAGAGCTAGGTAGTTCAGAAGCCCAGCCTCCTCCTATATCTCCTTCCCCAGCCTTAAAGCAGATGAGTTCATCAAAACACCCACTGGGGATGAATTTGTGAAGTCGTCTGTACGGAAGGGCCTCCTGCCCCAGATCCTGGAGAATCTGCTGAGTGCCCGGAAGAGGTGACTTGTGGGCTCTGCCTTGGCTCAGTGCTCAGCTCCCCTGGACTGACTTAGCTCTGGTATTCTGCAGCTGTGTCTGCATTAAATGAGACTCTTCTCCAGGCATCACCCTGTGTCTAGTGGGCCGCATTCTGAGCTGTGCGCAGTGCATCCAGCTATATGTGGCATCCCTTTTCAGTCAGGCATTCTGACCAGTGTCCATACCTGGGTCCCTTTGAATAGCCTTCATTCTGCCTCCACCTAGGGCCAAGGCTGAGCTGGCTCAGGAGACAGACCCCTTGCGGCGACAGGTCTTGGATGGACGGCAGCTGGCACTAAAAGTGAGTGCCAACTCTGTGTATGGCTTCACTGGCGCGCAGGTGGGCAAGCTGCCATGTCTGGAGATCTCCCAGGTGAGCCCTTGGGACCCCAATGGGTGGCTGGGTTACTGTTCACCTGCATTGAGGGGTCAGTTGGGTCGGGGGGTGGGGTATGCCAGTATGGCAGGAGCCACAGATGTCAGACCATGTTCTATACCCTATGTACAGAGTCATCAGAGACTAGAGTACCTATCCTTGGGACTTCTTGCTTACAGTTTAGTAGGACAGGGACTCTGGTCAGGTCATGTTTATGGTGCAGTAGCTTACAGGGCTCTGCCAGTGGCTTAGGTGAGGGATGTGTTCAGGATACTGGGTCACTGGACACCCCTACCCTAGCACTGTCCTGTGTTCACCTCTCCCACGTCCCTGTGGAGGGTTGGGGTGGGGGGCATAGCCAGGCTGGATTCAGTGGATCACTTGATATTGGCCTCTGTCTCAAGCACCGGGGTCTCTGTCCCAAGTATGAGGATCCTAGTGAGGACCTTGGCTAGTACCAGCTGGAACAGGAATAGGAAAGAACTGCCCCCACCTCCCTCGCCAACATGGCAGCTCTCAGTTCAGACAGAAACAGATTAGAAGTAAGAGAATGTGAGGTCTAAGATGCAGCCATGCGTGGTCTGTGAGGGAGCCTGAGGTGCTGCCACCCAGTCTGGTCACAGAGGTGGTACCTGGCTGCCTCAGCAGTGAGAAGTAGCATGTCAGGAGCACTTATCTCAGGAGGGCCCAGAGCAAGGTGGCTGGATCTCCACAGGATGGGCTACAGGGTAGAGAGGCTGCGTGCTTAACAGAAGCTACTCTGTACTCCAGCTCCACAATCCCATAGTCTGTCACTTCACCTTGTGAGCAAAGATCTCTGGTGTGACTCAAGGGCTCAGGGAAGCTGAGTGCCTGGAAGGATGCCCAGGCACTCAGGGTGTCTCCCAGGAGCTGGGCTCCTAGCCAGACCCACCTCTGCTACAGTCAGCTCCTGCCTGCCTGCCTGCCATCCTCACTCCTAGCATCCCATAGAGATGTGGGGTAGGTGTTGGGGATCTTAGGCCAAAGGAGACACTGATAACCCTGTCTCTGCCTTTCGTGCCTCTTATGGTGGGATAACAAGCTACTGAGTCATTCCAGAATAAAATGTGAAAAAAAGCACAGAGCAGGTGCAGAGAAGACAAGTCAGGTGTGGGTTCCTCAGATGTCCCATGACCTCATGAAACCAGGCAGAGAGAGAGCATTCTGCTTGTCACGCCCCAGTACCCAGCCAGCCTCATCCCCAACCGTAAAATGGCACAGACATCAGGGTGTGGTGATGTCAGCCTATACTTCCATCTATTTGTGAGGCTATGAGGCTGAGGTGAGAGGCCTGTCTAGGCTTCAGGAAGTTCAAAGCTAGGTGGCTTACACCCTCTCTTGAAATAAAAATAAGACTAGGGATAATAGCTCAGTGGTACAGCCCCTTAAAATCCTCCAGTGAGGGGCTGGGTATGGCCCAGTGGTAAAGCCTCTGCTTACTCTGCATGAGACCCTGGCTGCATTCCCAGGGAGGAAATGGTTTGTTGTCCTCTGAGAATGTACACACTTTGGAGCAGCAGTCACCTGTCTGATAGGCTGACTGTGTGCGGCCCATGATGCTTGAGAGTGTCAGGGGTGTGTCCTCCCCAGGCTGGATCTGCTGCGGATAGCTTCTGTGTTCTCATCCTCCCTGGTTTTGCCCCTAACAGAGTGTCACTGGGTTCGGGCGGCAGATGATTGAGAAAACCAAGCAGCTAGTGGAGTCCAAGTACACCCTGGAAAATGGCTACGATGCCAACGCCAAGGTCAGGGCCTGGTCATGCCTGCCCGCTCTCCAGGGTCCCTGGGCTTCCTTCCTACCATGGCAGCTCCTGGATTGAGAAGAGACATTTCCTCACGAATGTACCCTGGCAGGTGGTCTACGGTGACACTGACTCTGTGATGTGCCGATTTGGTGTCTCCTCTGTGGCTGAGGCAATGTCTCTGGGGCGGGAGGCTGCAAACTGGGTATCCAGTCACTTCCCATCACCCATCCGGCTGGAGTTTGAGAAGGTACGTGTATCCCCTGTACTCAGCCCAGTGGAGACAGTAGGGGTCTTATCAGTTAGTGATGGTCTCTTATGACAGTGCAGTAGCGTGGGGATCCTTAGGCTGGGAGTCTTAACAGTGTTCTGGCTTCTAGCTGAGGCCTCTGTTGTGCAAACCAGTGGTACATTTAGGATCTGCGTGTGTGTGGCTCCAGTCCTCACCAGATGCTCAAACATATACCCTTGGCTGTTCATCCAGGGCCATCTCAGCTAAGGACTCACTTGATCCTGTCTTCTCCCATGGCTGTAAGACTTTACAGTGTCACCTGTCTGGATTTCATAATTTATGGGCCAGCTCTAGGGCTATGGCATTGTGTCAAGTGGGTTTCTGGGGTACTGGAGAGTGTTGGGCCTCAGGACTCATTTCACCAAGGTCAAGGACCCTTCCTTGCCCGTTGTGTTTCTGATGGGTCTCGGGATTCGGGACAAAGGAAAGTGCACAGGCTCACCACCCATGGGTCCTTTCCAGGTTTACTTTCCATACCTGCTCATCAGCAAGAAGCGCTATGCTGGCCTGCTCTTCTCCTCCCGCTCTGATGCCCATGACAGAATGGACTGCAAGGGCCTGGAGGCTGTGCGCAGGGACAACTGTCCCCTGGTGGCCAACCTTGTTACATCCTCTCTGCGCCGAATTCTCGTGGATCGGTGTGTGTGTGTGTGTGTGTGTGTGTGTGTGTGTGTCCCACCTAGACCAAGAAGTCAGCCTCCCTCAGGCCCAGGGGCCTGCACCCTCGTACCCCACTTTGGGAAAACAGGTGGCTTGGGGGTGGGGCAGTGGTCAGTCAGGCTGACAGCTGTGATTGCCTGTGGCCTTTCCCGCCTCTGCACTTAACCCCAAGCACGGTATCAGCCCATAGTGCAGGATGCCTAGATCCCAGCTGGTAAAAGTTGCAGCCCCGTCCCGAGTAGTGCCTGGTGACTAGTGCCTGGTGATGTCCTCTCTGTCAGGGATCCTGATGGAGCAGTAGCCCATGCGAAGGATGTCATCTCGGACCTGCTGTGCAACCGCATAGACATCTCTCAACTGGTCATCACCAAAGAGTTGACCCGTGCAGCAGCAGACTATGCTGGCAAGCAGGCTCATGTGGAGCTGGCCGAGAGGTGGGCAGCCTCACAGCCTCCTGCAGCTGGGTCCACTCCGCCCTCCCCAAACCTCATCCAACTCCCCTATCCGCAGGATGAGGAAGCGCGACCCCGGCAGCGCGCCCAGCCTGGGCGACCGAGTCCCCTATGTGATCATTGGTGCCGCCAAGGGTGTGGCTGCCTACATGAAGTCGGAGGTCAGGCCCACCTGGGCTGTGCTCCTCCCAGAATCTCACTTCTGCTTTCCTCTGGGCGGTCATACCCCTGGGCCACACTTAGTGTAGTGCCTCCCTGTGCAGAGTTGGCTGCAGTGCCCTCTCCACCCCTCCCCACCCTGGGTGCCAGCTCTATTTGTCTTTGTCATCTCCACGCCACTCAATTCTCAGCCTTGATAACTTCTGACCCCTGCACCCATTCCATGGCCCTTGTCCCATTGGGAGACTGTTGGCAATCTGAGGGCCCCCACCTAGACCCGAGTCACAGCTCCAGGCCCATCCCTTTATCGTAGCCTGCAGATGTTGTCTGCAGCTCTCTAGCTCCCTAGCCCCTAGCCCCTAGCCCATTCCCCTCTGCAGCCATTGGTGACCCTGGCCTGCCCACAGGACCCCCTGTTTGTGCTGGAGCACAGCCTGCCCATCGATACTCAGTACTACCTGGAGCAGCAGCTGGCCAAGCCACTGTTGCGCATCTTTGAACCCATTCTGGGTGAGGGCCGTGCAGAGTCAGTGCTGCTGCGTAAGTCAGACCCTGGGACGGGAGTGTGGGCGGGGAAGGGGCAGAGGCAGGAACAAGGCCATTCAGCTCCCCTCCTGTAGGCGGTGACCACACACGCTGCAAAACCGTGCTCACCAGCAAGGTGGGCGGCCTCCTGGCCTTCACCAAGCGCCGCAACTGTTGCATTGGCTGCCGCTCCGTGATCGACCATCAAGGTGAGACCCGAGTTACAGTCCTTATACCCACTGGTGGGGCCCTGCCACAGGACTCCATTCTGCCTGCACTCCAGCGGAGGGTCCTCGCCCGCCCCGGGGTTCCCCATGGGAGTTTTCCCCACACACTTGGGCCCTTGTTCTCTTGCCTCTGGGGACTTTCAGAAGCCGGGATGGGCAGCGGGTGGAGAACAGAGATGCAGGGATGGAGACTAGGACCTGGCTTGGTCCCAGCACCTCTATGCTGACACCCACCCCACCCCCCAGGAGCCGTGTGTAAGTTCTGTCAGCCACGGGAGTCGGAGCTCTATCAAAAGGAGGTGAGTGAGGCCGGGTGGGAGCTGGCGCATGCCTGATCCCCACAGCCATGCTCAAGCCACTGCATCCCCAGGTGTCACACCTGAATGCCCTGGAGGAACGTTTCTCGCGCCTCTGGACACAGTGCCAGCGCTGCCAGGGCAGCTTGCATGAGGACGTAATCTGTACCAGGTGTGCCCTCCCCCTCCTGCCACCAGACTCCTGACCCAGCTGTGGGACCTCACTGCAGAATGGGCAGGGTCTGCCTGGGCTTGGTCTCCCCAGGGTGGGGCCGGGCTTTCCCCAGGGAACAGGCGGGCCGGGCGGGTTCCCACGCCAGGTGACAGCTGATACACGGCTGGCTACCTCTTAGTACTGCTGTTATCGGCTTCCCTGTGCCCGCTAAGCAAATAGTCCCCTCCCCTGGGTGGGCAGCAGGTAGGGGTCAAAGTCCTGGAAACAGCCCCTGCCCACCGTCTTCCACAGCCGCGACTGTCCCATCTTCTACATGCGCAAGAAGGTACGCAAGGACCTGGAGGACCAGGAGCGGCTGCTGCAGCGCTTTGGACCTCCCGGCCCTGAGGCCTGGTGACCTAGCAAGGGACAGGGAATAAAGCTCAGACTTTTCTACTGGCTGTGTGTTGTGGTCTTTGGAACAGTTGGGTTTCATGGTACAGGACGTTCTCTACAAACCCCTGGAGCCCCAGTGTCTCTGCCTGTGTCCACACAGGGCTGGCATCTCTCAGTTTTCCCTCTGAAACCTAGAATGGGACCCTACTACTCTGTTTTGCCCCTCCCCAGGGGACTGGTGGTTGCCCAGCTGGCGTCAGGTGCTGTCCTGTTTTCCTCCAGGCCTGGGGCAGCCCCTAGCACATAGGCTTCCACACCTCAGGGCAGCGTGGGGACCTCCCTGTCACGCCACAGCCACATAGGTGCCTCCACCATAGGGTCCTGGTGGTCTGTCTGCCTGGAGAGATTCCCTGTCAGTCCTTACAGCTGGCCCTGGCCCTGACTGCCCCCTGCCATCCTGCCCTGGTCACCATTGGTCCCTCTGGCATCCTATCTCCAGGGCCTACAAGTCCTTTCCCATTTCTCAGCAATTCCCTCCACTTCTTCGTGTCAGCCTTCCATCCCCAATAGTGGGGATCCCCAAATCCAGATGGCTCCTAGGTCCACCCTCCCTGCCATGTGACCAGAGGGTTGTGCAATCTAATCCAGACCCCTCCCAGAGGGGATTTTTGAGGAGGGCCCCCATGGCCCGCCCCTGGGGGGTGGGGTGGGCGGGGGTTGGGCCAAATATATATAGGAGTGGTGGCCAGAAACGGCCTAGCCTGCTCTGAACCACCATGCTTGCTCTAGAGGCTGCACAGTAAGTGGGTAACCCCCAAACCTGTTCTTGGGACCCCCACCCCACTCAGCATCCTCAGCTTCTGTGGCACCCAGAGGCAGGTGATAAGGGTGGTTCTCCATCAGCACTGTCTTCCTAGACAGGGTTCCAAAGATGGCATGTTCGAGGCACTCCCATCCTGCCTAGGTCCTCCCAGGTGTGCCATCTGTCCCCAGAGTGTTGCATGGCTCATTTTCTGGCACTCTGCACCTTGACTTTTGTCTGTCTCTGGCTTCTTCTGTCCAGCCATTGCCTTTGGTTCCTGGTTCAACCCTGGCTGCCCATCCTGGCGCACAAGAAATGTGCTGCTCTGTTCACTTCCCCTTACTGTGTTCCTTTCTAGCCTGGCTCTTCAGTTCACTGCTGCTCCTAGTCTCAGCCAGACTTACTAAGACGTTCAAACTCAGTCCTCTGGCCACCCTGTCCCCAGCTGTCTGGGGACTTTCTCCCCTACTTTCCCTGCCTCCCCCAGTGTCTGTGCATGCAAATCCCAGGGAGAGTGGGAAACATTTGCCTGGCACCCGCCCCCTACTTCCTGTCCCAATAGGGGTGTGGGGTGACTGGGGGGGCCAAGGCTGGGTGCACACAGGGACAGCCTAGAGACTGCAGAGCTGTGGTGGGTGATCACAGCTGCCGCCACCTCCTCTCAGGGCCCCACAACCACTTTGAGACTCAGGTGGCTGAGGGCGGCCCTGACATGCCCCTGTGTCTCTCTCCTGCCAGGCTGGATGGCCCACACTTAAGCTGTTTGGTGAGTTGGAGGCCCCCGGGGATGGAGCGGCCTGGCATGGCCCATGGGAGCTAACCTTACTAACATCATCTACTTCTGCCTCAGTTTCCAGTCTCTGTCTCTCTGTCTCCCCTGACCCCTTCCCTACCACACCTCTCTGCTATTTTTTCCTCAATCTTGGGGCTACTTCTGTGACCTTGTGTAACTGTCTATCCCGTGTTCTTCCTGTACAGCCCCTTCTTTGGGGTTATGGACCTTCCATCTTTTAACTCTAGTATTTTGGACACTATTTTCCCCAACATTTTTTAACTCATTGGGTTTAACTTGTTGGGTTCAGCAACAAGACTTTTCCTATGGCGGTGGAGAAGCCCTTTCTGCTTTGAGTTTTGTTGGCCTTTGTTGGTTTGGTTTTGTCTTGACTGGTACAGGATTTCTCCTGTCTGGCTTTCAGACTCCCTAGCTGCCCCTCAAGAGTATTGGGGATGTCCATGAGAGACACCTGACTTGTAGGTTATTTAAAATTGATGTCTTGGGTGTGCATCAGTGAGTGCCTTCATGGTATATGCCTCTGTAGCCATTACCAGACCCACATCTAAAAAATGTTCTATTGTTCTGGAGTTCTTTCCCAGGCAGTCTCATTCAATATTTTATGCTGGTTCATTTGAATCTTTAAAGTGACTTATATGTAGGTCTTTTGGACACCTGACTTCTTTCTTCCATGGTGTGTTAGGTACCCATTCTTTCCCTTTACTGCATGGTCCACTGCCCATCAGAATGGCCATAGTTTGTTTATCCCTCTTGCTGAGATGCTTGTGATCTAGGGTCTGAGCAGAGCCTCAGGATGCTCTGTGCATACAGGTTTCCATCTCCCCTGCGTGAACAGGAGGGATGTGCAGGAGTCAGTGGGCAGTGGTCATCTGCTTCAGGTCAAGTCGCCACTGCCTCTGCAATGGCTGTGCGTGGCTGAAGCAGTACACAGCTGTTGAGATAAACTGGTGTCCTGGATTAAAGAAGGTGGTGAATGCCTGTCCCCCATACTCGGAGGATGAGGCTAAACAGTTCTGGGCCAGCCTGGGCCAGCCTGAGCTACAGAGTGAGTTTCTGGTATACCAGTTGCTTACTGGGAACTACTAGGTTTTCTTGAGGGTCAGAGTCATGGCAGATGCTAGCCTCTGGGTGTGTCTTATTCATGGATATAAGCTCTGTGTCTATTGGTTTCTGTCCCCATTTCCTTCTCTCACTTGTCTGTCAGTCTTCTCCAAGGTTGGGGAGGGAATGTCTCCAAGGCCTGAGATGACCCTGTCCTCACTCCGGCAGTACCCAGAAGGTGTCTTCTATGACCTGGACAGCTGCAAGCCCTTCAGTTACCCAGATTCAGATGGGGGCCTTGGTGAGTAACCCCAGCTTCATATAATGGGCCCAGTTCACAGAGGGTGAGCTGAGGCTTATGGGAGCTCTCCCCCAGCATGGCAGCCCCTCCCCAAACCACCTCTTTCCCCTCCTCCCACCCATCTGCTCCCCCATGCAAATTCTGGGGTCAGAGATTTGCACAGCTTACAAAGGCCCCTCTGTGTGGGACCTTGAGGGTGTGGGTCTTCTGACCTCCTTCAGCTACTAACTCTGACCCTTCTCCCAGACTGTACATGGGGCTGGACAGAGGCCCCGCCTGCCCCTGCCATCGCTCCCTATGAAGCCTTCGACCCAGCTACAGCTGCCTTTGCCCACTCCCAGGCTGTACAGCTCTGTTATGGTCAGGGTCCCAGCTCCTCCACCTACAGCCCTGTGGGGACCCTCGACCCAGCCCCCAGCTTGGAGGCCCCTGGGCCTGGCCTCCAGGTATACCCCTCAGAGGACTTCACCAGCCAGGTGAGAAGCAGGGACAGCTTAGAGAGAGCTTCTTGTACAACCCCTGAAGTAAACTTCTGAATTTGGGGGTCGGGGAGCATACAAGAATACCCTTCCAAGGTAGCTCAAGTGTCCCCTGGGCTCCCTGCTGTATACATTAATTCAGAACCCATGCCATCTACTGTCTGTACAGCTCGAGGCAACTGCCTCAGCTTCTCTCTATATTGGGACAGGAACCAAGGCCAGTGTCTACATTGTACAGGAAGATGTAGACCCAAGTAGTGAGAGCCACTGAGGTGGGGAGGACCAAGAATGATGTGCACGCGATCCTGGGCTGAGGTGGGGAGGATCGAGGGAGTGATGTGCAGGTGACCCTGGTCTCCCACAGACCCTGGGCTCCTTGGCTTACGCTCCGTACCCCAGCCCTGTGCTATCAGAGGAAGAAGACATTCTCCTGGACAGCCCTGCCCTGGAGGTCTCGGACAGTGAGTCAGACGAGGCCCTCTTGACTGGCTCCCAGGGGAGGGAATCTGAGGCAGGTATGTGGGGTGGAGACTTAGTGGGGGATGCTGACTGGGGGTGGGGGAGAGGATGCAGGGACAAGAGCTCCCTAAACAGTTATTAATACTTCCCAAGGAAGTTTCCAGATCCATGCTACTAGTCGCCTGTGTGACCTTGGTCAAGGACATCGGCCTTTCTGTGCCTTGGTTTCCATTGTGCACAAAGACACAGTAACAGCTAAAGGAAACCCAATACATGCCCACAATCCCCCTCTCCTTATACCTCTGTGTCTGACAGCCTTTCAGTCAAATTATTCTCTGTTGGACCTCAGTTTCCCATGTATAAAACCAGTCATCTTATTTATACTCCCTCACTCACTGGAGGGTTTCTAGGCACCGGGCTCAACCACTGAGCCAAACCCCAGCCCTCTTACTTTTAAAAGACAGTCTCACTAATTTACCGAGGCTGAACTTGAACTTGCTGATCTTTCCTCAGCTTCTGGAGTAGTTGGAATAATAGGTCCAAGCCAGCCAGACCCAACTCAGTTGTGGAAACTAAAGTGTGGCAAGGGGCCGTAGCTCTGGGGGTTCCTTTAACGGACTTCCCCCTCTTAACACTGGTATCCAACACCCTGCAGGTGCACGCAAGAAGCTGCGACTGTACCAGTTCTTGCTGGGGTTGCTCCTGCGCGGGGACATGCGAGAGTGCGTGTGGTGGGTGGAGCCAGGTGCCGGCGTCTTCCAGTTCTCCTCCAAGCACAAGGAGTTGTTGGCTCGCCGCTGGGGCCAGCAGAAGGGCAACCGCAAGCGCATGACGTATCAGAAGCTGGCCCGAGCGCTGCGCAACTATGCCAAGACCGGCGAAATCCGCAAGGTCAAACGCAAGCTCACCTACCAGTTTGACAGCGCGCTGCTGCCAGGCGCCCGGCGTGCCTGAGCTCCCCGCTGGAACCCCTTTCTGAGCCCTAAGTCCCAGTGCCCATGGAGCCCCATATGGGAGGGCGGTCACGGTCCTCAGCTCTCCCCAGGGCCTCCCCAGAGTCTCCTGTGCCATGTATGGGATTCCAATCCAGGATGGTCGTTTTGAGGGCGCATTGGCCATTCTACACGGTTCCAGAATGAAAAGTTTCTCTGTGTGGGCCCCTGGTATTGTCCACGGTTCCAGAATCCGCAGATACTTCTTATGAACCCTGTGATCTCACACGCCATCCCACCAGCAGGTGGCGCTGTCTTCAGTGCCCAAAGCCTGGTGTCTGTTGGCCAGATGGGTCCTTCTGTGCTCTCTGAGGCCCTTGTCAGATCTGAGATCTAGTTATGTTTGGAGCTCCCTGAGAATCCTTTGCCACCCGTGTGTGACTTTTCTCTGTGTCCATTTATGACTTTTGTTTGTTTGAGACAGGGTCTCCCTATGTAGTTCAGGCTGGCTCCCAACTTGTGACAATCCTCCTGCCTCAGTCTCCTGAGTGCTGGGATTACAAGGTTACACAATCAGACCAGGCGTTTTCCTTTTTTGAGAGGAGATTTTACTATGTAACCTAGACTGTCCTCAAGCTTGTGGTGATCCTTTTGCCTCAGGCATTCCTTAGGAACCTCTGGGATCCATGTCTGAGATGAATTGTTGGGTAGGGCAGGGGTGGGGTATTCAGTGAATCTTATAGGTTGGGATCTACCCTTCTGGGGTCTTTAGATCATATGGGAAGTTCTCTAGGCTTTTAGGAGTCCTGCATTCACACACTGGCTGTCCTGTTTGAGATGTGACCTGTGTATTGTGTTTGAGGGTCATGCTGGTACTTGGCCAGTGTGGGATGTGTGGCAGAAGATATGGCTGTGGCAAGGCCTTTGTATGTGTGTGCGCGCGCGCGTGTGTGTGTGTGTGTGTGTGTGTGCCTTTTATTTTTGAGATTGGGTCTTCTGCAGCTCAGGCTGGCCTTGAACTCACTATGTAGCTGAGGGTGGCCTTGAGTCCTTGCTTCAGCCAGAAAGCTCAGATGTCAGGCAGCACCACATGAGTGTCTCTTTCCTTTTTCTTAAGTCAAGGTCTATTTGTGTAGCCCGGGCTGCTCTTTCTGCCTCCGTGTCTGGAGTGCTAGGACTACGACCATGTCTTACCACACTGTGCTTACCCGTGCCATGGCTAGTAAACAGACTTCTAGAGCTGGTCACCCCCCACCCACAAGGCAGGCAAATTAAGTCCCTGCAGGTGCTTTCTTCAGAGGAAAGTCCGCTCTACAGTAGTTTTTCAAACCAGAGGGCATTCCCACAATCCAGATATCTAAATGTGAATCTTTGGACAACTAGTGATCTCTGGCCAGCTTTTCTGGAGCCAGCCTCTGTCCAGGTATCTGCCCAGGATCCTGCCCAGTGCCTGCCCGTATCTCACCAGTGATTTCTCATACCTGCCTGTTCAGGCCCAGTCTTTTGCCTTTCAAGTGCTGTAGGCCAAGCAGACTCAAACTGTGGGTTTCTCTTGGGCCTCCATGGCAGAATCAGAACCCAGAGCCTCGAAGCCTGAGTGAGCTGGGCCACCCAGGCTTCCGTCCTCTGAGAAACAGAAGGTGAAGAAGCCCTTAAAATTCTCTGCAATCCTGATGAGCCTGTGACACCTGTGAACTCATGTCTGTGGGTGGCCAGGAGGGGGAAAAGGATCATGGAAGATCCAGACATCCATGTGGTCAAGGCTAAACTGTACCAAATAAAATTATTTCTTCAAACCCCCACATCATCATTCTACATGCATAATAAACAAAGCCCTACATCAAAATTAAGCCATTTGGGACCCTTTATCAGGAACTGACCTCTGCCGCTAGCAGATCTCTTCTGAGACTGTGGTAGTTACAGGGAACAGGACAGGAGGAGGAAGCTGATGGGCCAGGCTGGGGCTTGAATGGCGAAATCACTGTTTCCCACCTTTCCTTTCTGCTCACCCCTCCATTCCAGATGTCTGGCTTTTGTGTGTTCGGTTTTAAAGATAGCACCTTCTTTACATTGTAGTCCAGGCTGGTCTTGAAGTCATGCCAATGGCCCTGTCTCGATCAGCCTCTGGAATTCCGGGATACAGGGGTGTGTCATTACAATGGGTCGCTGTGCAACTTGCCTGCTCCCTAGGGAGCGAGGTTTTTGCACAGCAACCAATGGTGTCACAGGGCTTAGTGCCCTCAGAAACCGGGAAACTTCCGGCTGTTAGGGGATTTTTGGAAAGTAGAAAGGAGGGAGGGGCGCAAGAAGTAAAAAGAATCCGGGCAGATTGTCTTCCATCCCCTGGGCCCCCACCCGGTCCCTTCTGACACCCTCCTGGACCAGCTACACCTGTGGTTCCCCAGTCCCTCTCCTCCTCCTCACCCCCTCCTCCCTGCTGGTGCTGGGAAGGAGCCGGGCCTGGGCAGCCCTCCAGGGCCTTCCCGGCCTCTCTGCACTCGGTCGGTGACGGGCAGCCGGCCAGGCCGCTCCCATGGGGACCCAGAGCAGGACAGGGCGGAAGGGACACCGAGACCTCCTCCCCGAGGCAGGCACCCGTCCTGCCTACGCGGGGAAATCGGACTATCCTTCTCGGCTCTGGTTTCTAGAAAACTCCTGACTGGGGCTGGCTAAGAAAGGCTTCCAGAACCCGCCCCGCCCGCCCCATGCACCTGAGACTCCCAGCCGCCCTCCTCCTCCTCCTCCTCCTCCTCCTCCTCCTCCCCCTCCTCCTCCTCCTCCTCCTCCTCCTCCTCCTCCTCCTCCTCTCCCTCCTCCTCCTCTCGGGACCCAGGATTCCCCTCCTCTTTTATTTTCTCTGTTCCTCCTCTTTCTTTGTCCCCACACAAGCGCCCCTTCTGCTTCCTCCCTTTCCCCATTCTCGTTCCTCCTCCTTCCCCTCTTCGTTCATCCAGGACGTAAGGATCTGGACCCCTGCGCCCTCAGATTCTGGAGTCCCAGTTCCCTTCTTTCTGAGGTCACGCAGTCTTCACCTTTGCACCTCCACAGACTCAGGTGTCCAAGCACCCCTCCCCATCCTCACTAGGGCCCTGGCGTCCCTCCACTCCTGTCTACTCGCTATTTCTCGCCCTTTAGAGCATGCAAGAGGAATGTGGGGCGGCCCTGCGCTGCCTCCTGGGAGTCTCGAGACTCCATAAAGGGCTCCTCCTGGAGACCCACCTGTCCCTGCTAGGGCCTGGCTAGAGCCACTGCAGTCCCAAGTCCTGGGAGCGGGGAGAAGGTCGCCGACATGCCTGAGGCTAAACCAGGTGGCTGGCCCAAAACTTTTTTGGGGGTGGGGGTGGGGTGGGGGTGGGGTGGGGTGGGGTGGAGGGCAGGGTGAAGACAAGGGGATGTCTCTACTATGGGAGGAGGGGGTCCTTTTCCTGTTCCTGTATCTAGGTTGAGTGTGGGTTCTTTCTGTGCTTGGGGAAGAGGGACCCTTTCTGTGTGCCCAGATGGGTTCCTTCCTAGTGCAGGACGGTGAGGTCTCTTGTCTGTGTAGGCTTGGGAGTCCCCATTCCTTCCTTTTCTGGGACTGGGAGATCCATTTTGGGTAGAAATTATAAATTAGCCTCCGTTTTTTTCTCTCCTTCTGTCTCTCCTTGCTCCCTCACCCCATCTCCACCCCAAGCCCTTCAGGCTGTCCTCAAACTCTGTAGCCCAGGCTGGCCCCAAACTCACTCTGGAACAAGGCTGGCTGGGAAGTACTAATCTTACTGCCTCAGTCTACCAAGACTGGATAACAGGCATGTGCTGCCACACCCTGCTAGGTGCCTCCCTCCCTTTCTTTCTTTCTTTCTTTCTTTCTTTCTTTCTTTCTTTCTTTCTTTCTCTCATTCTTTTGTTCTTTCTTTCTTTTCAAGACAGGGTTTGTCTGTGTATTCCTGGCTCTGGCTCTCCTAGAACTAGCACAGTAGACCAGGCTAGCCTCAAACTCACAAGAGATCCACCTGCCTCGGCCTTCCAAGTGCTGGGATTAATGGCGTGCACCACCACCGCCTGACAGTACAATTTTTTCCAGGGTTGGGGGTGGTCTCTTTTTCTTAAGGCCAATGGGATCTTTCTTATGTACTGCTGGGGCTCAGCTTGGAGATAGGGTCCTCTTCAGGTGGGAGAGCACCCTTGAGGTAATTGAGTCTCCTCACTGAGTGAAGATTGGGGATCATGGGGTGCCTCTATGGACACAATAGCACTCCATGTGCATGGAATGATACTCTTTTGTGTGAATATGAGAACCCCCTTGGTGTGTGAGTTGGGCTTCTGTGAAGGAATTATGTGTCTCTCTTCCACGAGTGGAGCCCTCTTTTTTTTTTTTTTTTTTTTTTTTTGCTATGCTGGGATGGAATCCAGAGCCTCCTACCTGCTTGGCAAATACTGGCTGTGCCCAGCATCCAGTCTCTCTTCATGTGCAGTTACACAGACTCCTTGTGGGGGGCAGGGACAGTCTATATGCTGGTTGGGGCTTTCTCTTTTTGTGGAAGTGGGAACTGCACACAAGCCCTGATGTCACCTATCCTGAGGTGGCTGGTCCCCTGGGGGTCAGCTCAGCCAAATTGAGGTAGAGACCAGCTCTCTTGCACAGATTGACCCATGCATGGGTCAGTGACCCGCACCACATGGGAGACTGCTGTGGTCAGCACCAGTGTCCAGTTTCCAGCCCAAGGGAAGGGCTAATTATACCCTAAACCTGAAAGGTCAGGCTGATGGCCAGAGGCTGGGGTGAGGCTACAAGAGGAGGGGGAACCTGACTCCATACTCAGGGTTGGGATCAACTTATGCCAGGACTGGGGGATCTGTACCTCACCATACTTACCTCCATCTGAGGGAGGGGGATCTTGAGGAGAAGGTTTTAGGCCTGGACCCCTAGTTCTGAGGACAAAGGTCTGGATCTGGCCTCTGAATTCTGAGGAAAGAACCATTGTATGCTGAAGTCTCAACTTCTATGTTACAGCGGCCAAAAAGGCCCCGAAAGGCAAGGATGCCCCAAAGGAAGCCCCAGCACAGCAGACTCCTGCAGAGCCCCCCAAAGGTGAGGCTTCGCCAGCTCTCTCCTCCTGGCCCTTCTCCACGATGTTCTAGACTGTCCTTGTCTCCTTCCTATAGCTGTTCTCACACAGCTGCTGGCAATACACAGTCCTTCCTGGCTTCCCAGCATCCCAGGCTGGCACCTCACTCTGAATGATATCTCAAGCAATTCTTGCCCAATTCCCAAAGGCTGTATCCATATTTACATGCCTTTTACCATAAAGTCCACTCAAGACCATCCTGACCATAACCTGCTGGTCCACAGATAGGGAAACTGAGGCCCTAGGGACTGAGGGAGCCTAGTAAAGCTTATGCCCTCTGGATTAAAATCCAAGTCACCCTGTGATTTCTGCTTTCCGAGCAGGACGCTTACTGACCCCTCCAGATCACTGCTGACCCTCTAATCCTTTCTCCTGAGCAGAGGCCCCACCTGAGGACCAATCCCCAACTGCAGAGGAGCCCACAGGAATCTTCCTGAAAAAGCCGGACTCTGTGTCAGTGGAGACTGGTGAGCACTTGAGAAGAACAGTCTAGAACCTGAGTCTGAAGGAGTAGAGTTCAGTCTGGACCCCTGGATCTGAAGGAGGAGGACTAAGGAGGACCCCGGGATCTGAGGGTGGAGAGCTAGGCCTGGACCCCTGGGTCTGAGGAAGGAGGCCTGGGTCTTGAGCTTAGGGACCTCTCTGGAGAGCTGGGTTCCTCACTACCTCTCTCCTCCAGGGAAGGACGCAGTGATTCAGGCCAAGGTGAACGGGAAGGAGCTCCCCGGCAAGCCCACCATCAAGTGGTTCAAGGGAAAATGGCAGGAGCTGGGCAGCAAGAGCGGAGCCCGGTTCATCTTCAAGGAATCCCATGACTCTGCCAGCAATGTGAGACCCATGACAGGACCAGAGGCGGGGCTGGCTACCGAGCCGGTGCTAATGGAGCTCTGGCACCCCCTAGAGGGTGGCTGAGGTCTACAGAGTGGACTAACTAGGGCTGGCTGGCTCAGGGCTTTGGGGTCCGGGTGGGAACTTGGGGACTGTGAATCTCAAGCACCCGCCACCCTGGCCCCCAGGTGTACACCGTGGAGCTCCACATTGGGAAGGTGGTCATAGGGGACCGCGGGGATTACCGTCTAGAGGTCAAAGCCAAGGATGTCTGCGACAGCTGCGCGTTCAACGTGGATGTGGAGGGTGCGCTAGCGGGGGCGCCGGCGGGGGCGCCGGCGGGGCCGGGGGCGCTGGCTGGAGTGGGGTGGATGCGGGTATGGAGATGAGGTGGTCATAGTCTCTTGGAGGAGAGGGTCCAGACTCAGTAATGGGAAAGGAAGAGACAAGATCTCCAGGTTCTGCATAGGAGGAGGTATAGACTTAGAGGGTACAGGTGTTTAGCAATTTGGGATGCCTGTGCAAAAGCTTAGAAGGCTTCCAGGTTTGTGTGAGCTGAAGGCTTGGGTGGACAGAGCATCCTGGCTCATAGAATTTGGGTGTATGGGTTCAAGAAGAGGTGCGCAGCCCAGGCAGGTTTAGGAGCAAGCAGGGATCCTGCAGCCTCTGGGGTTCTGCAGCTCAGTGTGTGAGGCTTGAAAGCAGGGGTTGCAGGGATGCTGTTGCCCTGGCCTGGGGAGTAAGGACCTGCTGGCTAGAGGGTGGGCATGGCGACCAGCAGAGTGGGACCTCAGAGGAGTAGAGAAGTTGTCCTGTTACACGCTTTTCACCCAGCACTAAAGATGTGGCAGGATGGTTGGTGCCAGCCCCAAGTGAGCCTGGGTTACACAGTGAAATCCTATCTCAAAATAAATAAATTAAAATAATAAATTAAAAATGGGAGGGAGATGCAGGAAGGTTTCTGTTTGATGTGCGTGTGCGCGCGCGCACACACACACACACACACACACACACACACACACACGAGAGAGGGGGAAGGGAGGGGG
>JANHMN010000003.1:41758057-41798325 GCA_030674055.1 Rhabdomys pumilio | reverse complement strand
GAGAGAGAGAGAGAAAGAGAGAGAGAGAGAGAGAGAGAGAGAGAGAGAGAGAGAGAAAGAGAGAGCTGTCTAGACCTTCAGAGAGAGAGGTGTTGGCCCAAAAGATGGAGGACAGTGTACCCAAAGAGGTTGTGAATTGTGAATGCCTTGACAGGGCATCCTGGTCTTCATTTGCCTTACCTCTCTCCATCATTCCCCAGCGCCCCGTCAGGACTCATCCGGTCAGAGCCTGGAGAGCTTCAAGCGCTCGTGAGTACCTCTGGGTCCTGGGAAGAGTGCCTTACTGTCACGGAGAATCAAGGGATATTTTTCTTGGGAGGTGGAGATGGGGGACAAGGAGTGGGGAGCCTGGGATAGATCTTAGTGGAATTCCCACCCCCTCTTAATGATTACAGGGGTGATGGGAAGTCAGAAGATGCAGGCGAGCTGGATTTCAGTGGCTTGTTGAAGAAGAGGTGAGTTGGCCTAACTGGCAAAGGGGACAGTTGGGGTCACAGGAGAGGGACAGTAGCTAAAGTGCCAACACCTCATTTCTCCTTATGAACCTCCCTGAATTTTCTCTCTTTCTGTCCACCTTTCCTCCCTACCTAACCTTCCTCCCTTTCTCCCTTCCTTTTTCTTTTCTTCTGCATGTGGTGTATGAGTGTGTGTGTAGGAGGCAGAGGTTGATTTCTGGTATTTGCTATCACTCTCCATTGTGTGTGTGTGTGTGTGTGCATGCATGTATGTGTTTTTGAGACAGTGTCACTTTGCCTGGCCTTGCCTGGAGCTTGCTATGTAGACTAGTCTGGCCTCAAATTCATAGAGATCTACTTGCCTTGGACACTCAGGTGCCAGGATTAAAGGCAGGCGCCACCATGTCTAGCCTTCCACTTTATGTTTTTGAGATAGGCTTTCTCACTGAGCTTGGAATTCAATAGACTGGGCTAGAGCAAGCTAACAAGGTCCCGGCATCCAGTTCTCTCCACCCCCAGCCCCAATATTTTATTTTTTATTATGCCTATGGGTTTGTACAGATGAGTGCCATACCTGTGCTGGCCAGAAGAGGGTGCTGGATTCCCTAGAATTGGAGCTACAGGTGGTTGTGGATTGCCTGGCTGAGGATGTTGGGAACTGAATATGGGTTCTCTGGGAAAGCTGTGTGTGCCCATTGAGCCATCCCTCCGGCTTCCATCCCTAGGCTTTCGGTTTATTCCAGTACCATCTCATCTATATCTTCATTCCTTTCCATTAGCCAGTCCACCCCTACCCTGCCCATAACACCATCCTGTCAGCCATCTGCCCAGAAAGCTCTTAAAGTCACCAGCTGTGTGTGAATCCACTCTGCTCACCCAGGCTTCTGCCCCCTACCGGTCCAGCTCTGCCTCCCTCCAGCCTACACCTACCCATCACTGGTCCCCACCCAGCAATCCATGCCCTCATCCTCCATCCACCTAGCTGTCTCCCTCACATCCATCTGCTCCAGGTATCTATTCTTCTCCCACCAGCTTCCTGACTCTCCATCCACCAAGCTGCCATTACACTCGGATGTCTATTTGTTAATCCATCCTCCTCCACACACTCACTCCCTGAACCAATAAGGTCCTTCTCCACCTCCCTGCCTGTTTATCTAACTGTACCTGCATCACTCCCCCACAGCACCCAGCAACCTACCCAGACATCTGCTCCCACACATACCCAGCCCTCCAGCCAGCCTTTTTCTTTTGTTTCTTTATCCCTTCACTGACATGAACCCTCACCCTTTGAGCCAACCCCTTAGAGCTTTCTGTTAAATTTAGCAGTGTGAGGTTGGTATTCTGTAGGTTAAAAAAAAATTTTCATTGGGGCTGTGAAGATGTCTCAATCAGTAAAGAGCTTGTTGTGCAAGTGTGAAGATCTGAGTTCAAATCCCCAGCACCCATGTGCACAGTCAGGCGCAGAGCTGTGCTTCTGTAATCGCAACATCAGCGAAATGGGGATAGACAGATTCCTGGAGTTTGATGGCCAACCAGCTCAAGCAAGTCAGTGAGTTCCAGGTTCAGTAGAGACCAACTGTGACTCAAGAAATAAGGTGGGTCAAGGGAGATGGAGCACCGGGTAAGGGCTCATGTCACGAAGCCCGAGGGCCTGCACTTGGGAACCACACAACAGGGGAGAGAACTGACTACTGAAAATTGTTCATGCTATAGTGTGTGAGTGTACACACACACACACACACACACACACACACACAAGTGCATGCATATGTGAGCAAACACAACACACATGCACATGCACACACAATACAAGCATTAAAACATTTAAAACGTAAGGAAGAAAAGTGATTGAGGAATGACAGTTGATATCAACATCTGGCTACACACAGAGATGCACACCTGTATACACACACACATACACACATGCACACACACATAGCAGAATGAATAGATTGTGACAATTGATTGTTGTTCTCTAGAACACCTATTCTCTCAGGTATCCACCATATTACTGGCCATGTGTTTGCCCTTTATGGCTTCTTCTATCCCACTGATAGCTCCACTTACTGACTCATTCCTCTGTGGATCTTCTTCCAGCTGGCCACAGACTTGGCCATCTTGTATCCACTTAGGACCCAATACTTGTTTAACCTTCCTAGCTGTGGATGCATGTACCCTGCTATTCTCCACCCACCCATCTATCCGTTTGTCTGTCCTCTCACCTTCTACTCTTGATACTAATACAAATTCATATCCCAAGCTCACCCACACACCTACTATATGTCCCTTCCTTCTTCCTTCTTGAAGGTCTCTGCATGCATCCCTTCCGTCATGCACTGCACCTCTTGTGAGGCTTTCTGTCCACTAGGCATTGGGCTGAGAGGCACAGAAAAGCCCCACTTGACCCTGGCCTGACTCCTTCAATGGCTTGGGAAGACAAGACAGGTCAAAAGACAGGGACACGCATGAGGCAGTTTGGTGTGGTTGGAGGAGGTGTCTGCAAGGATCTGAGAGCTCAGGGCAAGAGTAGGTCAGGTGGCCTTGGAGGACCACAGATACTTCACAGAGAAGAAAGCACTGGCATTAGGGTTCGTAGGATAGAAAGGGACACAGAGACAGGGGCATAAGAGGCTGGAAGCAGCAAAGAGCCTGGAGTGCTAAGGACAGGGCATGAAGCTGGTTTGAATGGCCTGAGCGGTGGTGGAAAGGTCAGTAGGTTATTGATTGCTGGAATGAGGAGCTGGGGCTTCCCCTGAAGGCAGTGGGGAGTCGTAGCAATATTTAGAACAGGGAAGAGATGGTTTCTGTTGTAGATGTTGGAAATGTTCTGTGGGGACCATGGGTGGAAAAACTTAGAAAGGAAGGTGACTGATACATATTTGCTGGATACGTGATGGGTGGATGAGTGTATGGGGAGAGGGGCAGAGAGGTAAAGGAATGGATGGATGAGTGGATGGATGATGAGTGGACGGGTACATGGGTAGAAAATGAAAGGGAACATGGAAGGATGGTCACATAACAAAGTGTACTGTGGGGGTGGGGAAAACCCTAATCTCCTCGATACTGGTGTCCCTGCTCCCACAGGGAAGTGGTTGAGGAGGAAAAGAAGAAGAAGAAAGATGATGATGATCTGGGCATACCCCCGGAGATCTGGGAGCTCCTGAAAGGGGCCAAGAAGAGCGAGTATGAGAAGATTGCCTTCCAGTATGGCATCACTGACCTCCGTGGCATGTTGAAGCGGCTCAAGAAGGCCAAAGTGGAGGTCAAGAAGAGTGCAGGTCAGGAGATGGGCATGTCCTCCAACATAGGGGACATGTACCCCAGGCAAAGCCTGGCAAGTGGCTGACCTCACTCTCAAGGGTCTCTAAGCCCACAGTAGCCTCCAGACTTGACCCTGGAAAGACTAAGGTCTGGGAGGAAGACTTGACTCCTCTGGAGATGATCAGGGCAGAGAGCTCTCCTTTCTGCCCCCTGGTCTCCTGACCTTACTGCTGATCAGCTCCACATCCTTTGGTCTACCCTGTGGTCTTTTCTTCACCCCTAGCCTTCACTAAGAAGCTGGACCCAGCCTACCAAGTAGACAGGGGCAACAAGATCAAGCTGGTCGTGGAGATCAGCGACCCAGACCTTCCTCTCAAGTGGTTCAAGAACGGCCAGGAGATCAAGCCGAGCAGCAAGTGTGTGCAGGGCAGCTGCTGCACAGGGGGCGGTCTGGGCGATCTGCCCAGAAATAAGAATGGGTTCCAACCTTTCCCTTTGGCTGTGTCCTTTATAACGATTGCTCTCACACCAGGTATGTGTTTGAGAATGTGGGGAAGAAACGAATTCTTACCATCAACAAGTGCACGCTGGCCGATGATGCTGCATACGAGGTGGCAGTCAAAGATGAGAAGTGCTTCACTGAACTCTTTGTCAAAGGTGGGGCTGGCTCCAGCCTGAATCTGGAGAGGGAGGGAGAGAGGGAGACAGGCAGGGAGGGAGGGAGGGAGGGAGGGGAGGAAATTGAGTGGGTCCTGAAACTGCTGGCTTCCTCTCTCCCACTACATAGAGCCTCCAGTCCTGATTGTCACCCCACTGGAGGACCAGCAGGTATTTGTGGGTGACCGAGTGGAGATGTCAGTAGAGGTGTCTGAAGAGGGTGCCCAGGTCATGTGGTAAGTTGAGCTCTGGTTTCTGAGCTGAGCAGACAGGTGTCTTTAGGTTCTTCACCTCAGTCCTGGTCTTTAATGGACCCAAAACTCCCTAGGAGACTTGGACCCCAACCCAGGAGGCACTTGAGACCTCCATCATCTTTAAAACTCCCCCTTTATTCTTGACCTCAATTCTAGAACTGACCTCTGCCCCATCCCTCTGGTTGTATTGAACATCAACTCATCTCTCAGGCAGTCATTTGCTCCTGGATGTATCCATCTATGCATCTGTTATCCACCTGTCCATCATCCTCTCATTCATCCATCATGTCCCCATTATCTACCCATCATCCATCCATTATTCATCACTCGCCTATCATGCCTGATGCATCCATCTTTCTATTACACACCCACCACCATTCCATCCACCATCCCTCGGTCCGTGAATTGGCCATACATCCTTCTATAATACATTCACCTGTCATCCCTCCACTCACAATCATCTGTTGCAACCAGCTCCGCTCTACCTGGCTTGAGACAAAAGTCTTAACAAAAAATGTCGCGGCTTGCTCCTGTCTTCGGGTCAGGGTCTAGAGGGAAAGAGAATGGGGATAAGGGGAAGAGACGCTAGGAATGGAGACAAGGCAAAGGTTCTGATCCAGACTCTTCAAGTCTCTTCTTTTATTGAAGGGAAATCTGGGGTATTTATACACTTTGCCACGCCCCTTGTAGGTACGTGGATATAACGTAAGCCTTGGAGGCGTGGCTAGCACGTGCGCCTTACAGGCATGGATAGCTGCTTTCTAGCTGCTTTCTGTTAAAAGTCGGCTCCCAAAATCATCAGTCCATCTTTCCATCACACATTCGCCAGTTTATCCATCATCCCTCCACTCATCCATTATCTCTCCATCTTCATCCATTCCCCCACCCCATCCTTCTACTCCTTTTCTCCTCCTTCATCCATCCATTATCAATCTATTTATCTGTTCATATCTTCATCTATTCACGTGTCCATCCATCTCCCTACCCACTCACTTATCATCTTTCAATCCATCACTGTCAAGCATTCCTTCATCCATTCATTCACCCACCTGTCCCTTACCCCTTCATCCATTCATTCCCCACCTAAACCAATCACATGCCCATCCATCCCTGCTCTAACCACAATCTACCCTTCCACCTTGAGACGGCTGACCTGCCTTCCCTCCACTCAGGATGAAAGATGGTGTGGAGATAACACGGGAGGATTCCTACAAGGCACGCTACCGCTTCAAGAAGGATGGGAAACGGCACATCCTCATCTACTCTGATGTGGCCCAGGAGGATGGGGGCCGCTATCAGGTCATGACCAATGGAGGCCAGTGTGAGGCTGAACTCATTGTGGAAGGTATGGCTTCCTCTCAGAGGGCTGGATGAAAGCTCTGAGACTCCAGATCAGTGTGTGTCCTCTTCTACCCCAATATGGCCAGACTCAACATCCTGTGCTCACACTGGTGCAGCAGGCATCATGACCTTCCTGCTCGTTGACACTTCTTCCCCCAACTCACCACATACAACACTGAATGAGGTCTGTGCTCGGGTTGATGTGGAATCCATGGGGTTTTATGTTCTGTGAGCCTGTTTCAAGAGAAAGAAAGAAAGAAAGAAAGAAAGAGTAAAACAAAACAAAAATCTGTGTAATTTATGGTCAAATAAATAAGTTTTTCCATATGTGGCCATTAAACAAAGGAAAGTGCACACTGAGCTGACTCCCAGAAGTGGACTGCCAAGATGAGTTCTTAGATGACACCATTGTACAGGGGAGAGAAAGAGACAAGTGGGGAGGGAGGGGGTTGGAGACATGAATATGTACATATATATGTATACATATATATACATCTATACATGTACGTATATACTCACACATTCAGCTCTCTTTACCCAGGGGTTCTATGAGTTAGGGCATGCTAGCCAAGAGCTCTACCACTGAGTGACACCCCGGCCTCTCATTGGGGATTCTAGGTAGAGGCTCTGGGCATGTCCCGAGCCTGCCTCAGGGCCTTTGCATACACTCTTCCTAGAAGGGTTTCAGCATTCTCTGTAGCATTTCCCTTGCCCTTCTTAGGCCATCTCACTCCTAATTCATGGAATTTCCTTGTTCACTCTCTCCCACTAGAACATGACCCTCCATGCACAGTAGGTAGTTTGAAGCTTATTCATCATTATATCTCCAGAGCAGCATTCAGCACATAGTGAGTGCTCACTAGTCTTTGTGGCCTGATTGGAGTGCCAGATTCCCACCCTTCTTCCTCTTCATCCAGAGAAGCAACTGGAGGTCCTGCAGGACATTGCAGACCTGACGGTGAAGGCTTCAGAACAGGCTGTATTCAAGTGTGAAGTGTCTGACGAGAAGGTGACGGGCAAGTGGTATAAGAATGGGGTGGAGGTCCGACCCAGCAAGAGGATCACCATCTCCCATGTGGGCAGGTGAGGCACAGGTAGAGGGAACGGTGTGGCGTGTGAATTGTTGGATTGGCTGAGTGGATTGGGACACATGTATCAGTTAGCTATGGCTGTGTAATTAGACTCACCCATTTAGAAGAAGTGTTGCTTTAATCTGACTCTGTGGGTTGCTTGGAAACTGGCTGATCCATCAAGATCTCGCTGCAAAGGCGTGGTGTGGAGAGAGGTCAACTAGGACCATGTTTGGGATGCACAGGAGAACAAGAGGTTAGAATTCAGTAGGCAGTGTGTGAGCACCTGAGATAAATTCTGATGAAAGTCTGAGATGGCTGTGGCCCAGTGTCACATCCTCCTGAGTTCCTTCACGAGAGCTGTTTGTTTTTCATGAGGAACTGTGGCTGCTGGTGGCATTGATAACAATGGTGCCAGTGTTGATGCTGACAGGGAACTTCCTAAGTGCCAGATACCCCCTAGATGTCTCACAACACCAAGATAGTGCCATTACCTCTGCTTGTAGATGAAGAAACCGAGGCACAGATAAGTTTGGTAGCTTGGCCAAAGCCACATAGCTAAGAAGTAGGGCTAAGCTCAGGCTAGAACATCATAGAACCTCAAATAAGAGCAGCAGCTGTGCAAACGTGAGGACTTGAGTTCAATTCCCTGCATCCATATGGAACACTGGGGAGGCAGATAGAGGAGGATCCCTGGAGTTTGCTGGCCAGATAGCCTAGCTTAATTGATGAGACCCAGGTCCCCCTGAGAGGCCCTGTCTCAGAATGGAGGACTAGAGAGATGCCATAATGATTAGGAGCACCAGGTACTCTTGCAGAGGACCCAGGTTCAATTCCCAGCACACACATGATGGCTTTCACAACCATATTTAACTTCAGTTCAACAGGATCTAGTGCCCTCTTCTGTCCTCTCTAGGTACTGCACACACATGGTGCACATACAGAAGTGAAGGCAAACATGCATACATGTAAATCTTAAGGGGAAAAAAGTAGATGGTGCCTAAGGAAAGACCCGTAAGTGGATCTCTGGGCTCCATATGCTTCTCATGTTGGCATTTACAGAAGCATATGGGGTGATATGGCCTGACCTTGCCCACCTCCTTTCTGCCTTCTAGGTTCCACAAGCTGGTGATTGATGATGTCCGCCCTGAGGATGAGGGAGACTACACATTCGTGCCTGATGGCTATGCCCTATCCCTCTCAGCCAAGCTCAACTTTTTGGGTAGAGACAGCCTTCCTTTTCTACTAGGGATGGAGAACCCACCCTCTTGGACCCCCAGGATCCTAGAATGTCTCCCTGCTAGACTGAGATCCCTAGTTTTACAAAGAAGGTCATAGCAACTGTCTGTGGGGCTCACGGACAGAGTCAGATGAGATGTTCAGAGTGTGGTACATGCTGATGCATGCATGATGGAGAGTAGGCATGGCTGGGACATTTTCCCCTTCCCTAGGACCTCAGACTCAGGTTTGCTTCCAGAGATTTCTCTGCCTCTGGATTATAAAGAAAAGATGAGGCAGGGACCCGAGAGTTTAGTTCTAATCCTCTCATCTCCTTGTCCTTCCAGAAATCAAAGTGGAGTACGTACCTAAGCAAGGTAAGGGCCAGGGTGGCCCCAGTGTAATTTATGTCTGAGGGAGGAGGCAGGGGTCTGATCTTGAAGTGTTGCTTCTTTGGGGGACCCTATGATGGTATTGGGGAGCCAGGTCCCCAGTGCCTATTTTGTGCCTCTAGAGCCCCCAAAGATCCACCTGGACTGCTCAGGGAAGACCTCAGATAACTCAATTGTTGTGGTGGCTGGAAACAAGCTGCGGCTGGATGTGGCCATCACAGGGGAGCCACCTCCCACTGCTACCTGGCTAAGGGGAGATGAGGTAGGTTTCTGCCCCTGGTCCCTCTCCCTCGGGCTCACCTAAGTGGCTTCAGGCAAGGGACTTTCTCTCTCTGAGCTTCAGTTTCATATGTTATGAAGTGAGGACAGGTCTTCCTTCTGTGTGATACAGTTGTGAAGACTGCAGGTTGTGTTGGTCTACACAAGACATGGGCCCAACATACGGCCTGTTCTCCATTCATTGATCTCTTCATCAGGCTGCTAGTTAGTCAAGACTACCAGTTCATCCATCTCTTCAGTAACCCTCCCATCCACCACTTACTCATGTATCAACCCACTCACCATCCACTACTCACATACCCACCCATCCCGCTTCCCACTGACCCTACCCATCCATCTGCATATCTACCCATTTAGCTATCCACATTTACCCACCCATTCATCCATATACACATTACCCATCAATCTATTCACATACCCACCCATCCATATATCCATCCCCCTCCTACCACCATCCATCCATTATCCACAACCCATTTATCTTTACACAACCCATCCACCTACCACCTATTCACCCGTTGATCTGTCCACCACCCGTATCACCCACAATCCACGTATTCCTCTGTAATCAATCCACTCATCCATCTCCCACCCATTCACTCATCTAACCCATCCACAATTCATTCATCTACCCATTTCCATGCACCTGTCCCTCCATTTATCCATCCCCCCAAAGTCTACCCATTTCAATTAATGTAACCAATACCAGAGCTAGTCTATCTATCTATCTATCTGTCTGTCTGTCTGTCTGTCTGTCTGTCTGTCTGTCTATCTATCTATCTATCTATTGATCTATCTATCTATCTACCATCTATCTATCCATCTATTTATCTAGTGTTGGTCTTGTTTTCAGCCCCTGGTCAGTGTTTCTCTGCTTGGCTCTGTGGCCAGGTTGAGCACCATGATAGGGACTACATTCTGGAACAAGATGCTTACCTCACAATGGTGGGGACACACTGAGAGGAAGAGGCTGTAGTCTCAATATCCTCTTCAATGGCACCCCCACCAATGGCTGGATGTTCTCTTGCTTGACCCCATCACTTTTTTTCTGCTGTTTGTTTCTTGAGACAGGGTTTTCCTGTGTAGCTATAGCTGTTCTGGAACTCACTGTATAGACCAGACTGGCCTCGGTCTCCTGAGTGCTGGGACTAAATGCCTATGTCACCACCACCCAGCTTTAGGTCCTATCATCCCAGTAATGAGATGAACTGGGACAAGCCTTCAGGATATGGGTCTTTGGGTAACATTGATCCAAACTGTAGCAGCATTGAGGTCTTCAGCCGTGCTGTCCATGTTCGTCCACTCCCCCTCAGTCACCACTAAAGGTACCACCTTCATGAGATGCAGCCCTGGCTCTGTGCCTTCTTCTTTTGGGAGAGGTGACACAACTCCACACGGTAGCTTCCCAAGATGCCTGAGACCAAGATGTGCATGTGCACATGTGTGTGCGTGTGCGTGTGCGTGTGCGTGTGTGTGACAGAGAGCAGGAGTTGTGGGAATGTGAGGTTGCTTTTAGCTAAGAGCATCCAAAATGCTTCCTGGAATAAGTGATAACTTCCAGCTGTCCTTAAGGAGACTTGAGGCAGTGACTGGGATTCCTGGCAGGGGTTCTACTGCTAGATCTTATCCCCAGCACTGCACAAATCAGACATGGTGGTTCACACCTACTATCTCTGCCACTGGGAGGTGGGGACAGAAAAAATAGGAGTTCAAATCATCTTCAGCAACATAGGAAGGCCCATGGTAGTATAGATTACAAGGACCTTGTCTTAGAAAGAAGAAAAGAGAGAGGGGGAAGGGAGGGACAGACAGAGAGAGGGGAGGAGAGCAAGGCTGTATGTACACAGATAAACTGTGACTCTTGAGAACAAGACATAAATCTGTGTGGTGGACAAGAAGGGTGTGGAGGAGGAAAGTTGGTGAATCCAGAACTCATATACATGTGGCCATAGAGAAGCCACTGCAAGATTTCGAGGCATTGAGGCAGGCATGGTCTGGGCAAGTGATGCAAGCCCAGCTGTTGGGTGGCTGTGTCCAGGTGTTCACTTCCACGGAAGGCAGGACACGCATTGAGCAGAGGCCAGAGTGCAGCAGCTTTGTGATCGAGAGTGCAGAGCGGTCAGATGAGGGTCGCTACACCATCAAAGTCACCAACCCTGCGGGCGAGGACGTGGCCTCCATTTTCCTGCGGGTTGTGGGTAAGCAGGGGTTAAGGGGATGAAGCATAAGGTGACTCACGACAGCTGCCAAGGGTGCCTCTGACTCTCATTGTCCCCAACCTCCACCCAGATGTTCCTGACCCTCCAGAGGCTGTTCGTGTCACCTCCGTTGGAGAAGACTGGGCCATTCTGGTCTGGGAGCCACCCAAGTATGATGGAGGACAGCCAGTGACTGGTTAGCATCCACATGCCAGTGTCCCTGTGACTTCCCGTGTTCCCTGCACCTGACTCTGCCTCCTGAGTTTAATCTTCCCAGGGACTAAAGGCACAAGCCACCATTGCCTGTCCCTTTGTCACTTACTGATCCTATTCATCTTTCCTGAGATTCATTATTCCCTAGTGACTTGGAAATAAGTCTCATTTTGGTTTCATAGCCTGGAGATTTCTGTGACCCATGGCTTCTTGATTCCCAAAGCCATGTATGGTAGCCCCAGCAGGCTCTGAGATGCTGAGAGTCAATTTGATGGGGGTCACATGATCCCTCCTATGTGATCCTGCCCGTCCCAACTGTGGCTCTAGCCTGCACATGAGCCCCCAAACCCTTCTGTTTGGGGAACCACAGGGTACTTGATGGAACGGAAGAAAAAAGGCTCCCAGCGCTGGATGAAGCTCAACTTTGAGGTCTTCACCGAGACGACCTATGAGTCCACAAAGATGATCGAGGGCGTCCTCTATGAGATGCGGGTCTTTGCTGTCAATGCCATCGGTGTCTCACAGCCCAGCATGAACACCAAGCCCTTCATGCCCATCGGTAAGATGGCCTCTCTGTCCCCACCTCCTCTTCCCACCCATTCTGCTGTACATTCATCTCCAACCCCCATGCCTGGTCTTTGACTCACAGAACTGGGAATTTCTCTCTCTCTCTCTCTCTCTCTCTCTCTCTCTCTCTCTCTCTCTCTCTCTCTCTGTGTGTGTGTGTGTGTGTGTGTGTGTGTGTGTGTGTGTGTGTGTTACTGCATATGGAACCCAGGACCTTGCATAAAACCCCAGCCTCTCTGGGGTGTTCTAGACATGGGCTCTACCACTGAGCCACACCCCCAGCCCCTTAATGGGGGATTTTAGGCAGGTGTTTTACCTCTGAGGTACAGCCCCAGTGGCACATTTTTTTTTTCAGTCTTTTGGAAACAGGTTCTGTATAGTATTAGATGACCTTGAACTTGATATGTAGATCAAGCTGGCCTTGAACTCACAGAGATCCTCTAGCTTCTGCCTTCCCAGTTCTAGGATTAAAGGTGTGCAGCACCACATTTGCTTTTTGGCTTTGTTTTAGATGTTATTTTAATCTCCTTTCATGGCCTTTCTTGCTTACTGACTTTTGGCCCACCATACTGATAACCACTTCTAGTCTCTGACTCCTGCCCTCTCTTTTGGACCTCTGGTCCTTGATTGGCTCCTGGCCTTCTCTCTCTGGATCCCTGCAGCCCCCACGAGTGCACCACAACACCTCACAGTGGAGGATGTGACAGACACCACTACCACACTTAAGTGGAGGCCTCCAGATCGGATTGGTGCTGGCGGCATTGACGGCTACCTGGTGGAGTACTGCCTGGAGGGCTGTGAGTAGCGCTTAGCCCTAGATTTGGGAATTGCACAGGGCTGACCTGGTGCCTGGGGTAGGCTGGACCCCTCAGGCCAGGGTGTCCTCCCTCCCTCTGTCCACCTCTCTGCAGCAATGGCTCCTTACTGTCTGTTCCTCCCTCTCTTACATCTTCCTCTACCTCCTTCTCCCTCTCTTCTTCCCTCCCTCCCTTCCTCTTAATGTTCTTCCTTCCCCAGCATCTGTCTGTCACCTCCGTTGTCCTCATCTCCACCTCATCCACTCCTCACACATTCACAATCACACTCAAGCACTTGCATACCCATGTACAACACTCAGACATATTCATGAGGCACGTTGCCATGGACACTCACACTAGTGCACATACTGCTTAAAGCCATGCACTCACAAATATTCACTTACCCACCCATGACCATGCACACACACACACACACACACTCCTCCTGTTGTGGAGTTTACAGCCCCAGCTACAGAGTGTCTTCCATGATTATCTGGCAGTCAGGACACCACACTGACACTGTCTGTCCAGCCTCATCTGGAATCAAGCAGCCCCAGCCCTGCCCATCCTGCCTGTGTCTGTGTGGTCTTGGCCTCTATGACTCAGAGCCTTTAAAGACCTGAACTGTGACCACCACATCAGACCACATAGGGAAGAGATAATATTGGTCACATTAGCTTCTTGCCGCCGTCTCTTCCCAGCATTCCTTTCTTCATGCCCCAGCTGGCCAACATCCTACCCTCCAACCTCTCCCATTCCTGTACTATTTCATGCTTGAAATGTTAGTGTGTGACTTCAAGTAGCTTACCCTACTTGGGCCCCTAGATTCCTCATCCCTGAAATGGGGGTTACAGTGTTGAGGCAGGTGTGCTGTCTTTGATGTGATGGGGGTGGCCCTCCATGCCCCCTCAGGAATGCTTGACTAGGGCTGTTGGCACTGATGCTGGTGTTCACTCACTGTGGTGGGGCTATTTACTGGTGTGTGCGTGTTGGTGGGGACAGTGCAGAGGCACCAAGGAAGGTCCTGGTCCACATGTTACTTCTTTCTCCAGCTGAGGAATGGGTCCCGGCTAACAAGGAGCCAGTGGAACGGTGTGGCTTCACTGTCAAGGATCTCCCAACTGGAGCCAGGATCCTCTTCCGAGTTGTTGGGGTCAACATAGCAGGGCGCAGTGAACCAGCCACCCTCCTTCAGCCAGTCACTATCAGGGAGATCGTTGGTGAGTGACACGCAGTTCCTGACTCAGCCCTCCTGAGGCTCTACTCAGTGTCCTTCAGTTAGGGTCCCTCAGATGATGCCATCCCCCTCTAGTGTTTCCCAGCCCAACATGAACCCTCTCTGTTCACACTCTCAGAGCAACCTAAGATCCGTCTCCCCCGCCATCTGCGTCAGACTTATATCCGAAAAGTTGGGGAGGCCCTCAACCTCGTAATCCCCTTCCAGGTACTTGAGCTGGGGTCAGTATTGGGTTGGGCTTGGGGTTAAGGACAGGACCAGGGTCAGAGCTGGGGTTAAGGTAGGGTTGGATCTGGGATCTGGGTCAAAGCCAGGTTTGGGGCTGGGGTTGGGACAATAGATAGGGTCAGATTTGGAGCTGAGGTCAGGGTTATTGACAGGGTTGGAGTTGGGGTCAGGCTTAGGGGTAGGGTCAGGGTCAAAGCTGGAGCTGGGGGCAGGGCCATGGACAGGGTCAGATTCAGGAACAGAACAGTACTGTTGTGTTAAGATCAGAGCCAGGGTCAGGGCTGGGGTCAGAGGGGAGGTCAGAGATACGGTTGGGGTCAAACAGAGCCATGGCCAGAGTTTGGTGGGGATCAGGGCCTGGACTAGGGTCAGGTCCAAGTCCAGGAAGTTGTCAAGCCCAGGGCAGTGATGCAGGCAGGTCCTCAGGCCCTCAGAGCCCATTCACCTGACTTTATTCCCTCTCCCAGGGCAAGCCTCGTCCTCAGGTGGTGTGGACAAAGGGTGGGGCTCCCTTGGATACCTCCCGTGTGAACGTGCGGACTAGTGACTTCGACACAGTGTTCTTTGTGCGCCAGGCAGCGCGCTCTGACTCCGGAGAGTATGAGCTGAGTGTGCAGATTGAGAACATGAAGGACACTGCCACCATCCGCATCCGGGTCGTGGGTGCGAGGCGGGAGCACTGGGGGAGGACAGGATGTTTGAAACAGGAAGGGTAAAAGGTGGGGCAGAGGGAGGGGCACAGTTGGTACTGTGCTTGCCTAACATACGAGAGACCCTAGGGCCCATCCCAGCACTCGATGATAAACAAGGTGTGGTGGTGTGTGCCTATAATCTCAGTACTCGGGGAGCAGTAGGAAGATCAGTAATTTAATCCTGAGATATAGAATGTGTTTGAAATCAGCCTCGGCTACTGTAAAAAAGAAAAAGGAAAAAAATCTGGAAAGGAAGGGAGGGGCAAAGTCGGGGATTAGGGTCCCTCGGATGGAATGTAACCCCCAACCTCCTTCCAGAAAAGGCAGGGCCAGCAGAGAATGTGATGGTGAAGGAGGTGTGGGGCACAAACGCTCTGGTAGAATGGCAGCCACCCAAGGACGACGGGAACAGTGAGATCACAGGCTACTTTGTCCAGAAGGCTGACAAAAAGACCATGGTGAGGGGTCATGGGGTCTTGGGGGATGCTAGCTAGTGGCCTTGACAGAGCAGAGCTGAGCTTTCTGTTTCACAGCTGGGAAACTGAGGCTAGGAAACTGGATGACTGTGCGTCTGTACCTGCATGTGTCCTCCACGCACCTGCCTTCCCTGGTCCCTCCTTGTCCCCATTCCAGGAGTGGTTCAATGTCTACGAACACAATCGCCACACCAGCTGTACGGTGTCTGACCTCATTGTGGGTAATGAGTACTACTTCCGCATCTTCAGTGAGAACATCTGTGGTCTCAGTGACTCACCAGGTGTCTCCAAGAACACAGCTCGAATCCTCAAGACAGGTACAGGGTCCAGCTGCCTGGCCTTCAGCTGCAAATCCTGGCTGTTGGCCCCTGTTTAGTGCTGGGGTGGAACTCACCTGATGGGTGTCTCTCATTCTCCAGGAATCACCTTAAAACCACTGGAATACAAGGAACATGATTTCCGGACAGCCCCCAAGTTCCTGACCCCCCTGATGGACCGGGTAGTGGTGGCGGGATATGCTGCAGCTCTCAACTGTGCCGTCAGAGGCCACCCTAAGGTGCCAGGGTGGGGTCTCAGCAGCAGACGGCCAAGCACACCACCACACCAGCAGTTCCTCCCTGCAGTCTCCTCAGGCAGAGGCCAAGTCTCAGAAAGTTCTGGACTTCCTGCCTCACGACAGGCACAGCTCATCCATGAGGCCCATCTTTCCTGTTCTGTTTGGACACAGTGTCATTCCCTGAGAAACGTTGGTGGGCGGGCATCTATACTGTATAGCTCCCTGGAGTTTTCCTCAGCTACCAAGACAGGATTTCTTTCCTATCTATCTATCTATCTATCTATCTATCTATCTATCCATCCATCCATCCATCCATCCATCCATCCATCCTTCCTTCCTTCCTTCCTTCTCCCTTCTCTTTCTTTCTTTCTTTCTTTCTTTCTTTCTTTCTTTCTTTCTTTCTATATCCTAAAATTTTGTGTATGTGAACTTTGTGTATGCAGTACTCCTGTAGGCCAGAAGAGGGCATTGGATCTCTAGTGATTAAATTATGGGCAGTTGTGAGCTGCCCCACATGGGTGCTGAGAACTGAACCCATATCCTCTGGAAACGCAGCAAGCACTTTTAATTTCTGAGCCATTTCTCCAGGCCTCCTCATTTTTCTTTTTTACATAAGGGTTCATGTAGTCTAGGATGGCCTTGAACTCAAGACCCTTCTGCCTCCACTTCCTGAGTGCTGGGATTATAGTGTACCACCAGCCCTGGGTATACTCATTCATTCATTCATTAACCCATTCACCATGTCATTTAATCTTATGCCAATCTATTAATTTTTCCTCAGCTCATTCATTCATTCATTCATTCATTCATTCATTCCATTTGATAAATCACATGATTCATTCCACAAATATTTTCCTGAACTTCCTGTGTACCCATCCAGGAAGTGGCATGGCTTTTGCCCAGGACATCCCTCTAAATCAGCTTTTTCTCTGGTTCCCTTCCCTAGCCAAAGGTGGTGTGGATGAAGAACAAGATGGAAATCCATGAAGATCCCAAATTCCTCATAACCAACTACCAGGGCATCCTGACACTAAACATCCGCCGACCTTCGCCCTTTGATGCAGGGACCTATTCCTGCCGCGCCTTCAATGAACTGGGGGAGGCCCTGGCTGAATGCAAACTAGATGTCCGAGGTGAGAAGGGAATGGTACCACACTGACTGACCCTAATCCAGGGCCCCTGGCAAACCTACCCAGATGCCCCAGGCAAGAAGGTGATACAAGGCATGCAAAGGATTGGAGAGTACCAGTGCTGGCTCTGTCAAGCCTTCTCCTGTCCTTTGCCCCTGGAATAAGAGTTGAGTGGCTCTCCCCTACTCCTCTGACTCCCTCACCATCACCACAGTCTCTCCAGCCGGGAATTCAGTGTCTTGTGTCTTGGTGGGACCACAGTAGCCACATTTATCCCTACTCTTGGCCTCTGGCATATGCTGAACTATCCTCCAAGAAAACTCTTCTTCATTTCCTTTGCTGGATTCAGTCCACAGACATTTCTGGAGGAGGCAGCTCAGGTCTCCTAGAGTATGCATTACATGCCCCTACTTGATCTGGAGACACTTGACAATGCTGATGTCCCTGGCCCTATGACAGCTTAGCAGACAGGGTCTTCAGCCCCTCAGGGATGGTTCTGGGAGCATCCCCAGGCCCATTGGTTGCATTCTGGATTCAGGCTGATCCACTCTCTTCTTCTGCGGTCTTCTTTGTGGGTGACTAAGTCAGCTCAGATGTATCCTCATAGCAGGCTCCTGCTGACTTTTGACAGCTGGTAGCTTCTCAGAACATTCCCATTTGGGATTTAAAATGACTTTAAACTGTCTGGGGTGTGGTTCACATCTGTAATGTCAGCACCCAAGAATGCTCAAGCTGGGCTAGTAGATACGAGCTGGAAGTCAACCGATGCTATGGAGTGAACTCTAAGTCAGCCTGAATTACATAGTGTGATCTTGCCAAAACATTATAAGATTTAAAAATAAGCCATCAGAGGTTAAGAGCACTGGCTGCTCTTTCAGAGGCCCTGAGTTCAGTTCCCAGGATTCCATGATGGCTCGCAACCATGAGTAGCATCAGTTCCAGGGGCTCCAAAGGCCCCCTTCTGGCCGTATGCACATGGTGCACACAAACACAAGCAGGCAAACACACACATAAAATAACTGATAAATCTTAGAACAAGTAAAAAGTCAGGCACAGCAGAGTCAACCGTAGCTGTAGTTCTTAGGTGCTGGGAGCACCAAGAGCCTCAACTATGTGGAATGTTGGATGCCATGAGACCCTTTCTCATTCTGTGGGTCTGGAGAAGTGCCTTGTGGGGACAGTGTTTATCTAGCACAAAGCCTGGGCTCCATCCCCAGCACTCTGTAAACCAACCATAGTGGTGGATGACTCTCATCCCAGTACCGGGGAAGTAGAAGCAGGACCACTAGGAGTTCAAGGACATCCTTAGCTATGTATTTGACTTCAAGGCTAGCAGAGGCTACATGCTGAGGGAGAGAGATGTGTCCGTGACTGCACTGGTATTTGCTGATTGGCATTAGATGGGAACTCTCTTGCTCCCTCTGCTGGGGGATTCTGGGTAGAGACATGGTGGAGCCCATCTCACCTGGCCTCACCCACCTCTCCTTTCTCCTGCAGTGCCACAGTGACAGCTCATTGCCTGTTGAATAAGTCATCAGAACTTGGACACCGGTGCTCTAACCCTTGGATGGCAGTCATCTTTCTAAAATGATCATTGTGATAAAGTACTGTTGCTCAAATTATCATGTGTCCATCCTTCCAGAGTTTGTAGTTCTTGTTCCCTGTGGGTGGAGTTAGTCACTCTTGGGGCAAGGGACGGACACCACCACAAGGCAGCCTTAAAGATCAGATCTCATTGAAGTTGCCATCTTGGAAGATGGTCTCTGGTGAGGGAACTGCTTGTCATGGTATTTACAAGAGTCAAAGGAGAAGCTCATGCCTGTGAGCTTCTCTTGAACATTACTACAGAGAGGAGGAGACAGGCCTGTCACCACCCACAAAGGACAGCACATCCAAGCTGACCTGATGGGTCTGGGTACAGCTGTCATTTTAGCTATCTGGAAGGCTAAGGCAGAGGTAGAAAGGCCAGAGACATCCTGGGCAATTAAATGACACCCTGCACTAAAATAAAAAGTGAAAAGAGAACTCAGGATTCAGTCGTAGAGCCCCTGTCTAGACCACATCGTGAGGGATGGGGTGTGGCTTAGTGGTGGAGGGCTGCCTTAGAATGTGGAGGCTCTGGATTTCACCTCCAGCAGAGGGAAAAGAAGGGAAACCAATGGGAAAACCCTTGCATAACAAGGCACCAAAGGCACTGAAGGCCAGAGGAAGACTTGGAGGCAGCCTGTAGCCTTGGTGACTGTGACACAAAGAACCAGGACTTGGGTGTTGGTTCTTAAGAGCCTGATCTTTATTAAGTTTAAAAATCCATTTCTCTGGCTCTGAGCTGAGCTGGCCTGATTTCTGGTCCTCTGGTGAACGGGCAGGATCTTGTCTGAGTCAGAGCCCCCAGAGTTCTGAGACCTGCGGGTCGAGTCTGGCCTCTGTGGCTTGAAACTAAGAAGAGTGCACATGGTCTGAGAGTCTGACCATCATGAGGCTATGAGTTTGAGATGGATGGGCCCGTGGGAGTCTTGGGAAAACACAACTGTCCTCTCCTGTTCCCTTTTTAGGGAACTGGGCATGAATGGCCAGGCGTAGCTCACCCATTCAGTGAGTAGGCTTCTCTCCCTAGAACCCACTTGGTGCCAAGCAGAGGCTAGGAGAGGGCTGTGTGCTCTCTTTTAGGGCTCCTGGGCTAGCAATACCAGCCACACAGTCCCTAGTCTGCTGCAGACCCTATAGCCCTGTCCTTAGAACCCCTAAGAAGATGGAAGAAGAGAGGCGTTCCTCTCTCCTCAGGCCTAGAGATCGATCAGGACTGGTTTTCCTTCTTCAGATCCAGGGGTCCAGGCCCCAGCCCTCCTCCCTCAGACCCAGGTATCCAGGATCCAGCCTTCCTCCCTCAGACCCAGGAGTCCAGGCCCCCAGCAGGCCTACCTGGTCCCTTTCCATCCTTCCTGGCCCAACATCCCTGGGCTCGAGGTCCCGCCCTCACCTCCGGGGGGGTCAACTGCCCCTCCTCGACCTCCTCCTCCTCCTCTTCCTCAGGCACAGTGTCCTCGTGCGTGAAGGGCACTGCACAGGTGGGCGAGTGGAATCGCAGGCGGTAGAGCAGCCGCACCCAGCGGCCGAACTCGCAGTCGCGGGTCTCTGGTGGAGCGCGCAGTTGCAAGTAAAAGGCACGGCCAGTTCGGAACTTGACCTTGAGCTGCTGGCGGTTCATATCATGCACAAACAGCTGCACGAACTGCAAGGGAAACATCCTGAAGAGAGAAGGGGCGGCTCAGTCATGGCCTTGTGTTTCTAGTCCTGTGGCCATCCACTGTGGATTCCCACTACTGGATGGGCTCTGTGATGCTTATGGTGGCCAGCTACCAGACCCCTGCCTCAACCTCCTCTGTTGCATCCTGGTCCTGTCCTATGACCAATTCCTCACAGCTATACCTTCCAGTTGTACCTCGAATCCCTATATCTCCACCAGAGCCCCATGCTTAGCTTGGCCCAATCAAGTCAAGGCTGGGTCCTCACTGTGGACCAGAGCTATTCTGCTTAAGGGAAGGGGGACAGAGCAGTCTCCCCTCGCCTGTCTATAATCTTGATCACTCCAGGTGACAGTTCTCCATCTATCCTGTTGACTTCACCAGTGGCTGATGTGAGTGGCTTGGATTCTGAACTCTGGGCTGATTTTGCTGTTTTCCCTGATATGGTTAACCACTGGAAGGATGCTTATAAAATATTTGAATAAATGAATTGCTCACACTTTCAGCTAGGTTCAAGGTCCAACAAAGGAAAGGAAGATACAGTCCAGAGAGTAACCTGGCTGGGTTTGGTAGCTACAGCAAGGGTTCAGCACACCCCACTCTGGACTGGTATTCTATTGCTTATAGGACCTGATGTGTCCAACCTTTTCATTCCTGTGCACACAAATACACATAAACATGCCTTCTGCTTCACGGTGTCCCCTAGTGGACAATGGATTTCCCTGAAATGTAACAGCTCTAGGTGACATTTACACACTGCTCGTGCTATGCCTGGTGCTTCATGAAACACAAACAGGAAGAACTGTCCTGTCACCCTGTGTTCCAGATGAGGGGACTGAGGCACAGAAGAGAGACAGTGAAGGCAGGATTGATCCTAAGTTCTGGGATCAAGAATGTTCCAGCCACAGGGGAGTCAAGTTAACTCAGCCTGATTCTAGGAGGAGCCTGGAGTAGGGCTGGGGCTAATTGCTAACAGGCTTTGTTTTATTGACAAGTACTCAGTAGCTCAGGCTGGCCTACAACTGTGTCACTGAGCCTGGCCCTGAACTTCTGAGTCCTGGATTACAGTTTTGTCCCACTTTGTTGGCTGCAGGCATGCAAGGACAGCGTCAGGGGGTCCCAAGCTTGCATTTAATATGCAAAGCCTGTTGTTGGAAACTGTGCCTCTTACCAGGGCAGAAAACAGTAATGATCTCCACTTAAGTAAGGAGATAGTTGGGTGAATTCAGGCATTTTTTTCTTTCGCTTTCTTTTTCTTTAGACAACGTCTCATATAGTCCTGGCTGACTGGAACTTGTAGTTCAGGCTGGACTTAAACTCAGAGATTTACCTGACTCTGCCTCCCAAGTGCTGTGATTAAACATGTGAACCACCGTGTCCGGCAAAAATCCTTCTATTCTTTCCTTCCTCCCTTCTTCTCTTGCATGTGGCAGTCATAGGCTAGTGACTTGCATGTGTATGTGCACTTGCGTGTGGTAGTCATAGGTTAAACCTAAGACTCTTCCTTCCTCTATCATTCTCACACATCATTTTTGGAGAGTTTTTTTCACTTAACCTGGAGCCAAATGATTGGATAGACTGGCTGACCAGCAAGCTCCAAGAATTGGCCAATCTCTGTCTCTCTCAACACTGAGGTTACCATGGGACTTGGCTTTTTATATGGCTGCTGGGGACTCAAACTCAGATCTTCATGCTTGCACTGCAGACACTATTCTGAGCAGGACTCATTCTCTGCCTCTCTCTCTGCCTCTCTCTCTCTCTCTCTCTCTCTCTCTCTCTCTCTCTCACACACACACACACCCTCTTCACTTTTACAGGGTCTCACTAAGCTGTCCAGGTTGCCACTTCTATAGCTCATTTTGGCCTGTTGTAATTCTCCTGCCTCAGCTTCTCACGTTGTTGGGATGACAGGCCTGTACCATTAGGCTTGGCCTTTTTCTATTTTCTGTCTTTCATGAACTAAGATAGGATGAGAAAAGATTCAGGTCTCCAAAAATTCCTGAGTGTGTACATGTACTACAAATGTGTACGTGTTTCCTGTTTGCAGCTGAAGCAGGGCAAGGCCTAGGCTGGGGAAAGGGATCTTCTGTGTGAGGGTTGATTTTCACAAGTTTTCAATGAGAGGAGCAGGGCAGAACAGTGGACTGTGAGGAGCCTCAGGTTCTAGTCCTGACTTTGTGGGACCCTGGGCCATGGGCCCAGACAGTCTTTGAGCCTTATTTTATTTCTGAGGGACAGAGGGATACCTGGACAGCAGAAAGCATTGTGTAAACAGTCACCATCCTGACCCTGTGATGTCACTGAGGGCTGTCCTTTCTTATCTCCTCTGACTTCTGTGAAGTGCCCTGTCATTTTTTTTAGTGGAGAGGTCTGGTGGTGTTCTTGGTCCCCGGAGCCTGGGCAGCAAAAAGGCAGCAGAGAGGTTGGAGGAAGTTGGGACTTGGGGGGCAGTCACCCGAGGAGCTGCAGGTGTCCATTCTCCTTGTCAGGGCCGGCCAGCAGCAGCAGGTCTGGAAGTTCCAGGGCAGGGCTAGAGGCTGCCACCCCCATGGTGACCTTGTTGGCGACTTCTCCAAACCGTGTCACCTGGGGCCAGAGGTTAGAGGCACATAGATGGAGAACAGAACTCAACAGGGATCTGACAGGTGTTGGGAGTCTTGACAGTGAAAAGTCACGAATTAGGGGCTGAGAATATGCTCAGTATATAAGCACATGCCTAGAATTCCTCAGTGGGGGGCTGGGGGTGTGACTAAGAAGTAAGCCCCTGCCTAATATGGGTGAATCTCAGGGTTACCACCCACATTACCACTAAAAAGAAAAAAGAAGGTTGTGGGCCAGAGATTTTAGGATAAAGGACAAGAACCATATGTGTGTACAGTCAAGGAGACTGAGACGAAGGCTTCTGAAGACACAAAAAGCCCAGCGGGCTCAGAGGTTATGTGGAACACTTGAAGTTCGAAAGAGTGATAAATGATGGGGGCTCCGTACATCAACGGGTCGGAGGTCCGGGGTTCCACACCTGCACGAAGTTGCTTTCAAAGATGGGAAAGTCGCGCAGCTGGTCGAACTCGCCGCTCAGGAGGTGGCGTTGGAGGCGCCCAGGGCGGCACGGGGCGTAGGCTGGAGCCAGGGGGCGGTCTGCAGGGGCGAAGGGCTGGCATCCACCCCAGGATGCCAGGTACGCGTACTCTGACCGAGGGCGCACGCGGGGCAGCGGCCTCCGCATTGCTGGCCCCATACCTTCCCCGGCTCCCTCACTAGGGCCAACCCCTCCAGGCAGAATTCCTTTTGACACCTTCCATCCCCTCCGAACTAGTCTCACCTGCTCCGCCCGGAGCCGGCTTAAGATCTCGTCCGCCCTTCATCGCCACGCCCCGGCCCTGGGTAGGCACGCCGGTTGAAGCCAGGGACGGACAGATAAAGGGTGGGGCCTAGAGCTTGTGACTTTACAATAGGGGGCCTAGCGTTCCGTGACGTCACGAACGTCACCTCTCTCCCAGGTCGTGTCTCTGGGAACTTGAGCCCTAGAGACCCGGATGGAGAAATGGCCGTCTTAACTGCGGGAGCAGGCGAACGGGCGCTAGTGCGCAGGCGCGGCATGCGGCGCAGGCGCATGAGCCTCAGGAGGAGCTCTGTGTTTTCTAGCGTTGTTGTATGGTGCTCGGCTCTTCTCAGCGCTTCGGTATGGTGGCCGCCGGTGCCGGGGTGACCCGGCTGCTAATGCTCTTGCTGATGGTAGCTGCGGCTCCTAGCAGAGCCCGAGGCAGCGGCTGCCGTGTCGGGGCCGCCGCGCGCGGGGTGAGTTCTAGTGCCCGGAGCGGGGCGGCCTCCTGTGGGCGCTAGATGGTCCCTTATCATGACTATTCATGAGAGGATATGATTTGCTTAGAACATGGACTGCGCGGGGTAGTGGTGCCAGTTAGCCTTGCATCTCGGTGCTCGGGAGGTTGAGGCTGGAGGATCAAGGAGTTTGCGGTTAGCTTGGGCTGCTTGAGATTGTCTCAAAGATACAAAAATGGGGGTGTAGTGGTGCACGCTTTCAATACCCCTATTCGGGAGGCAGAGACAGGTGGATTTCTGAGTTCGAGGCCAGCCTAGTACAAAGGGAGTTCTAGGCCAGGTAGGGCTACACAGTGAGACCCTGACTCAATAAGTAAATAAAGATATGGTGGGGAAGCAGTGCCCTAGCGCTAGGGATGGAGTCATGAATATGCATGAGGAAGCCAGGTCCTTCAGGAGCCAGAGTGCTGTAGGATGCCTGGATAGGAGAAGCTTGAAATTAAGACATCTAGGCATGGGCCTGGGCATGGGGTGCAATCCTGACATCCTAGGTGTGCAAGGTCACTCTGGGCTACATAAGGCCGTGTTTCAAAAAACCCCAAAAATAGGGTGCTGGGAAAATGGGGTCAAGAGAACTGACTGTTTTTCTGGAGTACCTGGGTTCAATTTCTAGCACCCACCTGGAGGCTCACAACTGTCTGTTAATTTCAGTTCCTGGGGATCGGACACTCTCCTGGCTTACCAGGCACCAGGCATACACACGGGGCACATAATGTACATGCAGCAAACATCCATACACAAAATTAAAAAAAAGAAAAAAAAGCACAAAAAAAATTAAGGTCAAGGTGGTGGTACTTACCTGTTATCCCAAGCACTCAGCAGACGGAGGCAGGAGGGTCATCTTGGGTCTAGGCTAGCCTGGGAGTGGGTTAGTGAGACTCCGTTTCAGAACATGGGGAAAAAGGTGTAGGATGCACTGGAGAGAAGTGGACTTCTCGATGATGTAAATAGAGTATTAACATGTTCAGGGAAGCCAGTGCCTGTGAACTCATGAGTGAAAAGCCTGACAGTGACCTGTGGGGCAGAGCAAGGTGGTACTTACCTGTGTTAGCAGCACTAGGAGGTGGAGGCAGAATAACTGTGAATTAGAGGTTAGCTTGGGCTATGCAGTGAGACTCTCAAAAACAAACAAACAAAAAAACAACAAAAAGATAATGACCTTGGCCTTGGACATGGGAGTAACAGCTTTTAGGGTTTTCTTTGTGGTGTGGAAATCATCGACGTGAATATTTGTGAGGGGCAGTCCTGGGGAAAGCACCTGTGGTCTGATGTGAGCATGAAGCTGAGGCTTGTCCTTCAGTCTGTCATTCTGTCCTGGGGCCAGTGGATTCTGCTCTGCCCAGAGCTTGAGTGGTTCTTACTTGGGGTCCTTGTCTCTCCTGCAGGCCGGGGCTGATGGCCGGGAAGCAGAGGGCTGTGGCACTGTGGCATTGCTGCTGGAACATTCATTTGAGATTGGTGAGATCAGTGTGTCTTCCACCTTACATATATGCTTTGGCGGAGAGGGCCGAAACCACAGATAGGAGAAGAGAAGTTGTCTTTGGATGTCCCAGACCTGTGGCTTCAAGGTGTCAAGGGTTTAGTGCTCACCAGGCATGCCCAAGGGCCTGGGTTGCATTTCTGTTAATGAAAATCAAAAAACACATACATATGCATTTATATGCATGTATGAGTATATACACACACCACATGTACATACATACACACATATGTATACATGTGTGCATAATAAATGTACGTGTGTGATGGCTAAAGAAACTATTTTATGCCAGGTAGCCATCTTGGTACCCACTAGTCACTTGTCACTGATTTTAGTGCCTGAAACAGTTTCTTAGTGACTCCCACCTAAAAATGTATAGCTGTGACCATCTACTTATTATGATATGGTTAATTGTTTTTTGTTTGTTTGTTTGGTTGGTTGGTTGTTTTTTTTGTTTTTTGTTTTGGCTTTTATAACTTGCTTACACAGATGCCCAAAGATTGTTTTGAGTTGCCTTAACTTGGCGGAACGGAACAGTTATCGCCTGCTTGTATAAATATCGGAGATCTTGTGGTTTTCACATTTAAAATTTAATTTTCTTTCACAATTCCAGTTACATCATAGTAGGGGAGTCAAATCAGGAACTTCAAACAGCTGGTTATAACACATCCATAGTCCAGAGCAGAGAGAATTAATGCACACATGTTTGCTTATGCTCAGCCTCCTCTCTACACTTAATATAATTCAGGGCCCAAACCTAGGGAATGGTGCCACCCATAGTGTGTGGGCCTTCCTACCTCAATGAGTGTGATCAAGACATTCACCAGCAGATATGCCCATAGCCCAGCCTGACCTAGACCTCCCTCACTGAGACTCTTTTCTGGTGATTCTAGATTGTGTCAGGTTGGAAATTAAAACTAGCCATCAGGGCCCCTGACTACTTTTACTCACATGGCCAGCTATTAATCTTGACAGGATCTCTATCCATAATCTGTATTATTGCTAACTTTTTATAGAAATTATTGCTAATTTCTTTTATAGAAATTAAATACAAGTTACCATCACATGTACACATTCTGGACATGTGTATACATACACATGTGTGTATATGTGCACACACACATATACATACATGCACGCACAAGTATATATATGCATGTCTCTGTGTGTGTATAATTATTTCCTTATTGCCCCCGGACCTGTAGGAGCAACCCAGTCAGCTGAAGAGGGAATGTCAGAACAACAGACTTCTCACACTTGATCTTAGCCAAAAGGCTAAGAAGCGATTCAGAACAGACTTCTCTAGCCTCTGACACGTGTCCTGCCTCCATTCCCTCAGATAGCCCTAGTTAGTCTTGTGAGGCAGTGCTGGGAGCATTGGCACATTTTGCTGCAGGGGAAAGTGGTCTGGGGCAGCACCATAAGACCCCCTCTTTCAGGGAAGGCTGAGTTGGGCCAGCTCCAACATCTGCCTGACTAAAGGGGCTGTGAGCTTTGCTGTCAGAGCCAGCTAACCCTTAGCTTAGCCCACAGCTCCTTAATAGAGTCAGGCACTTGTGACAGCGAGGCCTGGGGCCCTGCAGTATCTAATAACAAACAAGTGGGGCAGGTCACACTGTAGGCAATTGTAACGAGCGCAGTCCCCCCACAGGTGACGGAGCCAACTTCCAGAAGCGTGGCTCGCTGCTCTGGAACCAGCAGGATGGCACCTTATCTGCGACACAGCGACAGCTCAGTGAGGAGGAGCGGGGCCGACTCCGGGTGAGGCCCCTGCAGCTGAATGGGCTCGGCGCCTAGCTTAACCAGCCTTCCTCACGAGAGAGCCCGGAACAGCTGTCATTAGACAGCAGGCTCCTTTCACGTGTCAGCCTTGTCTGGGATGGGCTCTGTCCTTGTTCCCACCCGGAGCTGCCGCGCTGCAGTTTTACTTATGCCCAGTGTGAGGGTGTCAGGGAAACTTGCTTTGTTGTAGTGGCCCTGTCCCTCGATGCCTTCTGGGTACAGAAAGGCAGCAAGAGGCCTGCTGTCTGCCTCTCTGCCTGCTTGCCGTGGGGTTCTCTGTCCTAGCTGCCCCCACAGGCAACTATTTGTGGCACCTGGGTTTAGGTGTGTTTAGGGTGGAGATCAGGTGTGGCTGGATCCAGGCCCAGGAGTGCTTGGATGCACACTGTTTCTGATGTGGTTGATGATGTCCCAAGTGGTGTCTCCACCGGGGTAGGGCAACCCAGCTGTTTGAACCCCACTTGGTAGATAGGTCAGCTCTCTGGGAAGAGTTCTGGGCAGGTTCTTGTTAGCCAGGGCTTATGGAAGGTGCTGTGAGGACAAGGCTGGGCAGCGCCCTCCTGACCAGCTTGGTGGGCAGGCACTCCTGCTCATGGGTCTCTGTATAACCTTCAGGATGTGGCTGCTGCCAATGGCCTCTACAGGGTCCGGGTCCCAAGGCGGCCAGGGACACTTGACGGTTCAGAAGCTGGCGGCCATGTGTCTTCCTTTGTCCCAGCGGTAAGTCACTGCCTGCATCCTCATTGCTGCCTGCCTCAGTGTCCCAGCCTTCATGGAGCCCTTCCTGTGGGCCTGAGGAACTTGAATTACTGCAGTCGGTGATGGTCCAAGGGACCTGGAGATGGGGTGGGGTTCTGGAGAAAGCTCGTGCATTTGTGGGGAGCGCAGCAGAGCTGGGTAGTTCTCTGACCCCCACCCCACCCTGTCTTCTACAGTGCTCCCTGGTGGAGTCGCACCTCTCAGACCAGCTGACCTTGCATGTGGATGTGGCCGGCAATGTGGTGGGCCTGTCGGTGGTGGTGTACCCTGGGGGCTGTCGGGGCTCCGAGGTGGAAGACGAGGACCTGGAGCTGTTCAATACATCTGTTCAGCTGCGGCCTCCAGGCACTGCTCCAGGGTGAGAGCTGAAGGGAGACCAGGGCCACTGGCTGCCTCAGGCGCCCAGGCTCCGCCCTCACCTTGCCCCTTCCCTCCTATGTTCAGCCCCGAGACCGCGGCCTTCATTGAGCGCCTGGAAATGGAGCAGGCCCAGAAGGCCAAGAACCCTCAGGAACAGAAGTCTTTCTTTGCCAAATATGTGAGTGTGGCTCCTTGACCCCCTGAGGTGGCCTGTGTCTGGCCTGTGGGAGGCTGAGGGCTGTGGACCCCACCTGAGTTGTCCAGGGCTAAGTAGCTCTGGAAGCTCAACAGCCTGGGCTGGGTTGGGAATCTTTAGGTACAGGCACCCAGGCCTGCTGGGAGCAGAGCCATGTGGAAGGTGGCTGGGTGTGGACAGGGAAGCTGTGGGCACGCGTGCAGGAGGGCCAGGAGGGCCAGGAGGGAAGGGGCAGCCCCGTGTTCAGAGAAGTGAGGGGGTGAATAGGTTGAATCCATTGGGTCCCAGGGCCTGGAAGCACATAGCCCTAGAGTAGGTGCGGGGGGTGGAGGGGTGCAGGTGGAGGTGTGGAGGAGCCCAGGAGGGCAGCCTGCCAGCCTGAGGTGTCTGTAATAGCTTCCTGAGTGGGGCTGGGGTGTTGAGGGGAGACCCTCCTGAGGAGTTGGTACACATAATACTCCATCCCTTGAGGCTGGAGACTTGTGCCAGCCCCAACAAGGTGAGCAGCCGGCAAGGCCAGCAGGGCTTAAGGGAGAGGTGGGAGGGTGTTGAGGCCGTAGACACTGAGCCAAGCCCTTTCCCCTAGGGGCCTCAGAAGCCCCTCATTTCAGGAACTGAGGTCTGGCAAACCTCAGCCCTTGCATCTCTGCACTTATTTGAGGGCTGGCCCTTCCCATGGCCAGGCTGCTGACCTGCCTCCCTCCCTCTTCAGTGGCACCTCATCCTGGGGGGGGCCGTGTTGCTTACAGCCCTGCGTCCTGCTGCCCCAGGGCCTGCGCCAGCGCCAACGGAGGCCTAAGTGAGGACCCAGTCCCCTGCCTGCCTTGCCCTCTGCCCATGCCCTCCTGTTCCTCCTGTCCCCTGCCCTGGTCCTGCCTGTAGTGACTAGGGGACCCAGCCCTCCCCTCTGTGGCCCTGGGCCAGCTTCATCACTTACCTCCCTTCTCTTCTGCCTGTCTCTTTGTCCGCCTGTCTTGCCTGCAGTGGATGTACATCATTCCAGTTGTGCTGTTCCTCATGATGTCGGGAGCTCCAGATGCCGGTGGCCAGGGCGGCGGGGGAGGTGGGGGCAGCAGCCGGTGAACAGCTATGCCCCCCAGACCCTCCCAGAGCCCAGGAAGGAGTTCCTGTCCCTCCATCTCCCTATTGCATGAATATGGAAGGCTGTCCCTTCCCACGACCCCTCTGGCCCTCTTGTAAGTCCCCCATTCTGTCCCTGAGCCTCTCTCTGTTCCTGTTGTCTGAGAGCTTGGGTGTACCTCCCTGTAGCCAGCTCACTGGCTTCCTTGGGCACTGCAACTGTGTCCCACCATGTGGCACTGTGTCCCTCTGTCTGCTAAATACCCACCAGCCCGCCCCCCACCCCCTCTCCACCATACACTTTGGGAACTTGCCAAGCTCTCTCCAGCCTCTGTGCCTTTGCCCTGCAGGCCCCGTGCACCCCTCACTGTCACTCTCAGGCTCTTTGCCAAGAATCTGTGGCCCAGAGGCCTCTGCTGTTAGTGGCTAGGTCTGCCTCCATGTGGCATGCTGTGTTCTTTGCCCCCCTCTCTGGTGTCCCAGAATACCATGGTGACTTCTACCCTATCCTTTCTGTCTCTGAATGTCCCAGCCTGGATCCATGACCAGGAGAGGATTGTGGGCCTCCATGTTAGTCTGTCTACTGTGAATGCACACTCTAATGACTAGTGTGCAGGCTTTGAGAGCCAGTTTTGCACTAGCTGCTCGACAGCTGCTAATATGTCCATGCTCTTGCACATGCGCAGCCATGGGACGGGGATTTCGGTGTTGCCTCAGCTGTGTTGTATGGCTGTTGATTAAACTGTCGCCCAAACAGCCACTATTCAGCTTGCTTCCTGCCTTCTGTGCTTGAAAATAGTCCTGGGTTGCTGCCGTCGTTTGCCTGGTTTATGTTTGAATGGCTTTCTTAGGGCATGTTACAGAGGGATGCCCAGGCAGATTAAAGTTTATGTGAGCAAGGATGCCTTCCGAACTGTAGGAGGAGGCTGGTTCCCGACCCTCCCGGCACATCTGCGCTTGCCGACACAGCAGCAGCAGCACAGGCTCATTCTGTCCCCTCATCCTCACATGAGGGCTGCACTGGGACCGCGTGTGCTGGTGCATTCGGTATTAGTTGGAATCCCAGGGTCCCGGTTGCTGCCTGGAAGTAGCCACAAAGTAGTGACTTCAAGGCTAGCCTGAGCTACATAGCAATACCCTGTCTTAAGGAACCAGTGGAGTTCATTCTGTAGAGTACTTGCCTCAGGTGAATGGAGCTGTGGGTTCTGTCCCAGCAGTGCGTGGTGCACCTGTGCGTGGAGACTCACAGTCATCAGCACTCAGGGAGTGGCGGGAGGAGGACCAGACGTTCATAAGTTCATGTTCTTGTTTGGCTATTTAGCAAGTTTGAGGCTAGCCTGGGCTATGTGAGACTCTTGCCTCAAATCAAATAAGAAATCCAAAACCAAGGCTGTCCTCTGCACTTTGGACCTGTCTGTGAGGCCAGTTTTCCTCAGGAACAACTGGCAGTGTGTCCTGGAGTTCCGGTCACATCTGTGTTGTGGAGATGCAGTGCCTGACACAAGCGGCCCAAGGGAGGCTGGTAGGTTCATGCGGTCAGAGACTGTGGCTTGTCCTTGTAGGACTGGCCTGACAGGCCTGCTTAGTTCATACAGGCCAGATTGTGAAGGAGGCTGCTCATGTGGGGTGGACAGACAGGAGGCTGAGGGAAAGTGTGGTCAGGCAGCACCTGTAAAGGCCCATGCCTTCAGTTGGCTTTCTCCAGCTCCAGTTCCAACTGGGTTCCACAGCCTCTGAGAACAGCAGCTGGGACATGAGCACATTAGGGATGTTTTATGACACAGGGCTCCAGTCCCATGAAAGCCCCCCAGGCCTCCCCAGCAGCCATCCTCAGGTGTGAGCTTTGGCAGTAGGGTGGCCAGGGAACAGGCAGAGGTCACCTGTGTCACCGTTGAGCAGCTGGGAACCTCAGGCAGGCCCACCATCTCAGCATTGCCTCACAGTGGATTCCCTCATGATGCCCCTTCTGTAGCCTCCATGCCCTCAGCGTCCCTTGGCGATGTGGCTACTCAGACCCCTACATGCCATAGTGTGACACAGCATTGGTCCCAGCGGTTTGGCTAATTTCCAGCCCCTTGCTATTCATGAAAGTTGACTCTCAGCAACTTCCATGGTGAGCAGGCAGATGACAGCCACAGAGACTGGATTTCCTGGTCCACTCCACGCTGCCCTCTTTCTTGATTCCTACAGAGACCCAGACTGGTTGGAAGATTCACTGTGCAGATCTGAGCCCTTGGTCTAATTTTGGGTGCCACTTTCTGGGCTGGGGTGTAGTCTGGTGGTTAGATGCTTGCCCACTCTGTGTAAGGAAGGTTCTCAGTTCCATTTCCTGCACTGCCAAAAATCCAGAATATAGAAAGAACTAAAACAAACTAAATAGAAACTAAAACAGCTTCATGGGTAAATGCTCTCATGAAATGAATAGACTGCTCTCCAGGCAAGTGAGGCCTGCGGTGTGGCTCAGGCAGAGTGTTTGCCCTGGGTTCAAACAGCAAAAGCATATACTGAGATTCTGCCTCACCCCAGCTAGCTAGGACAAGTGCTGGTGAGGGTGTGTATGACGTTGAACACTTACGCACTGCTTGTGGGAATGCAAACTATCCCAGCCTCTGTGGATGTCAGTATGGAAGACTCGCAAGAAATTAGTGATAGGTCTTCCATGCCAGCTAGGTTTGCCCCGCCTCTGCCACCCATGGGCGTTTTCCTGAAGTCCTGGCTGTTCGATTCCACAGAGGAGCTCCTGCACCAATGACTGCAGAACTCGAAACCACCCTCTGTGTCCAGTTACAGAGTGGATGAGGGAAACAGAGATGCCCAACATTCTTTATGGTTGTTTTCAGCCATAAAGAATGAAGCCTTGTTTACAGGAAAATGGATGCAACTAGAGAATCACGTACATGAATTAAGCCTGGCTGAGACGCTGTGTAACCTCTCATTTGGGGTTCCCAGGTTTTATAGAGATGATTAGGAGTGGAACTGTCCAGAAGGATCGAGAATAACAGGAGGGGCAGGGGGATGGGTGGGTGAGTATGGGAGATGTGCTTTCTCTCACACAGTGACCGTGTTTAGGGCCGATTCAAGCCAGGTTCGTGTGGTGCAAGCAGATAACCAAGTTCTGTGCAGCCCATGGCGAGTGTGTGTGTGTGTGTGTGTGTGTGTGTGTGTGTGTGTGTGTGTTAAAGTTGTATACACGTTTTGTAATTTTTCAGAAAGTAACAGATGCATCTTGCCTGCAGTCACCTGCAGAGGCATCTCCACATCTTAGTGGATGGGGCTACAGTGTCTGTATCTGGTGGCTTTTCTTCAGGCTCTTTCCAACCAGTGCTCCTGTGTTCCAGCTGCTGACTCCTTCAGGCCCCCTGCGGCCTGTCCCAGCTAAACTGATGCTTGTTGGTACCTGGAGAGCTCCCTGTCCAGGGTGTCCAGGGATGTGGATGCAGTAGCTCCACACAGACCTTTCGAGTCTCCCTGCTCGCTGCTGCCTCGTGGGAGGGAGGCAGCTGCTGTCTGCACAAACAGCAGCAGCAGTCCCTGCAGGATGGTTTTGTGAAAGCCTGTAGCTTACTTTGTTTGCAGCCAGTCATCGATGGGTCTCTGGTCTGCTTGGCTGGTACTGCGGGAGCCCCGTGCACCTGCGTTGTTTTCTTACCACATGTGCCTGCAGGACGCTTGGCCAGATGACTTGCTGAGTGAGATTGGAGCTTGCATGTGCACATATGCATGCCCACTTGTGCTGTGGGCTGCCCCTTCCTACTCTGCGTCAGCCACACTCCCACCAGTGGCTCCGGCAGCCTTGCTTCCCTGACAGTCCCTAGGTCCTCCAGACTACAGCCTCATCTGCCACCCAGCTCCCTGTGCAGTGGCTTCTATATTGTTTTAGAAATGCTGTCACTGGTCCAGCTTCTGCACCAGACCCCACCCCACTATTTCTGCCCCTCTAGGCTGCTGTAGAGATAGCCCTGTGGTAAGACACCTGGTGCTTCATCCCCTCCCTCCTGGACTTCTAGCCGTCTCCCAGGCCTTCTCACCCATGGCATCTTCCACCCACTGTCCATCCCATCTTGGGTTTCTTATACCAGAGCTGACCTCATTGCTGCCTTCTCATGGCTTCTAGCACTCACAGGACCAAGTCCCAGCCCACCCCATCCTGGCCTGGCATTTGATGCCCCTAATTAATGCATCAGGCATACCCCCCGTCCCTCTGCCGCAGCTCCCTTGCCTACTTACTTGGTTCCAGCTCAGCCCTTGGTCCTCTCCTGGCCCCTCCTCAGCTTGTGGCCTCAGGCATAAGATGAAGGTAGCTCAGGGATTGGGCTCCCCCTCATTCCTTATCCCATGCATAGATACCCTTCTCTGTTCCCCAGAAAGCTTCCTCTTCCTGGGTTCTAGCCTCAGGCTGCCTCTTAGCCTGTCTTTGGCTTCTTTAATATTGTATGGGCCTCTGCTGCCCATTGCAGCTCCTGAAATTCTGGAGGCTTCTTACCCTCAGGGAAACATTCTGACAAGAACAGGGGTTATTCTTGGGCTTCTAGCTGTCTCCCGCTGTCTTGGCTAGTTTTATGTCAACTTGATACATAGCTAGAGTCATCTGAAAGCAGAGAGCCTCAATTGAGAAAATGCCAACGGCATTTTATTTTTTGAGACAAGGTTTCTCTGAATTCCTGGCTGTCCTGGAACTAATTCTGTAAACCAGGCTGGCCTCCAGTTCAGAGATTCCTCTGCCTCTACTTCCCAAGTGTGGGGATTAAAGCCTGCACCACCACTACCCAGCTGCATTTTCTTAATGACTGAGGTAGGAGGGCCTAGCCCGTGGTTCAGTTTCTAGGCTGGTGGTCCTGGGTTCAATAGGAAAGCAGGCTCAGCAAGCCATGGTGAGCACAGCAGTAAGCACTCTGCATGCCTCTGCATCAGCTCCTGCCTCCAGGTCCCTGCCCTGTGTGAGTTCCTTCAGTGGTCGGCTACAAAGTTGAAGTGTAAGCTGAGTAAACCCTTTCCTCTTCAACTTGCCTTGGTCATGGGGTTTCATCACGGTGATAGAAACCCTAACTGAAACACCCACCATGGCTTGTACCCACCTTCCATTTTGCAGAATGTTTGCATACTGAGACTTGTTTTCCGGTCTCTCCCCTGGTACACCCGGGTCCACTCCCTGGAATGTAGACACTCACCATTGAGTGACTCAGTATGAATGAGACGCAGAGGTTAAAGACCACAGTTAGAATCTGGTTGAAGCCAGGGGTGATGGCAGAGTTGTAATTCCAGCACTGGGAAGTGGAAGCAGGAGGATCGGGTTTAAGGTCATCCTTGGCTACGTAGGGAGTTCAGGGTCAACTTGGGCGGCATGAGACCCTGTCTCAGACAGACAAACACTTGCCGTGAACGTTACTGTGTTAGGTGTAAAAATGTTTATTTCTACAGAATTTTCCACAGCTCCCCTCACCCCAACTCTTCTTTATTGGGAATAGTTTGCAGTGCCTAATACAGCCGGGTTGCAGTTCCACTCTGTGCCAGCAGGTGGTGACAGAGTCCCATTAGCTCCTTTCCAAACACACAGGCGGCTGATGCTGGCAGTGTTGGGCCTTCAGGCAGGTGAGTCCTAAGAAGCCTCTGTCTAGCAGCTGCTAGTCTTCAGTGTTCTGCAGGTGTTTTCATCTGGAAAACTGACGTCAGCCGAGGTCTTCTATTGCTGATGCCTGGAGAAGGTGGAGCGCCTGACGGGACAGAGCAGCCTCGTCAGCCTTCATTAATCTCACGAGAGTCCCAGAGCCCATCACTGGCCAGCCTAGGACTACACGTCGTTCTGGCTCTGCCACTTACCCACTGTGTCTGGAGGCAGCTCTCTTCTGTCTCTCCGACTTGATCCTTTGCTTCCTGCTTCCAGGCCTGATTCCTCCAGCCAGTGTCCAGGACAAACAGAAAAAAAAAAGAGTGTCACAAAGCCCCAGACACACCTGGACTCAGACTTAGTAGCCATGCTTCAATCGATCAGCCTCCTGTCATGAGTTTGTAGCCACTGGTGACCCACCTCCCTCCCAGGGCCTGAGGACCCTACAGCACCAGGGCAGGGGGCTGGGGCAAGGAGAGGAGCCCGCTTAGAGATTCTTGGTGTTGAGAACTGGGGAAGAAGGAGGGTGCAGAAGAGAAAGAGAATAAACAGGAAATTGAGAAGAGGAAGGAGTGAGGTCAAAGGTCAGGATGGAAGAGAGACAGGAAGAGAGAAATAAATGGGAGATAAGTTTGTTGGCAACGTGTTTGTTATGCAAGCAGGAAGATCCAAGTTTGAGTCCCAGTACCTACACTACAGCCTGCACAGTGGCAGGTGCCTGTAAGTAACTGGTCCTGGGATTCCCAGGCTTCCTGGTTGACCAGACTCACCAAATCAGCAGGTTGCAAGTTCAATGAGAGACCTTGTCTCTTAAAGTGGAAAACAACAGAGAGGACACCAGATGTTAATGCCTTAGCTCTGCACACGGCCTCACAGGTGAGCACACCATATGCATATATGTACATACAAACTAAACAAGTTTTAAATGGGTAACACCTAAGCTTGACCTCTGTCCTACACCACACGCACACCAGGAGAGGATAGGGAGACCAGAAGTACCACAGGAGTGTGAGGGGCAGAGGAGAGCACAGTGAGGGACACCCAGAAAGGGACTTAGCAGGAAGCGGGGCGTGTGTGTGTGTGTGTGTGTGTGTGTGTGTGTGTGTGTGATCAGCACCATAGATGAGAGTAGATAAGAGGGGAGGAGAGACTGAATAGCAGAGACAAGAAAGAGGGTTCGAATGATCTGGGAAGATAAACAGAGATGCTAAGGAAGACAGGTAGCTTTTGTGTCAGTGAGGATAGAACCGTCAGGGGAAGGGGTGATGTTACAGTGCTGGTGGGAGAGCCTGGGCTGCAAAGAAAATGGAGGAAGAAAGGGAATAACAGTGGGAAACAAAAGAACAGCAACAAAAGGATTCCAGAACAGCGGGCGGGCGTGAGGGCAAGGACAGGAAAGAACAAACGCAGAGAGCCTGGAAAGGGGGGATGGGCAACCTAGGGAGGAGAAGGAGGTAGGGATAGAGAAAAGAGCAAGGAAGACAGGGCAGGTAGAGGAGGCAAGGGGGAGCAAAGTGGACTGAGCACTCTTGATCATATTCCTTATGTCCCCAGGTTAGGACCCAGAGACAGACAAGTCTGGACTGTGGGGAGGGATCCAGGAGGACATCAAGCCCTGGGTATCCTGCCCCATATCCTCTGAGAGTAGGACTGGGAAGGGAGAGAGACTGAAAGTGGGTGAGAAGGAAAGATAGGGGGCAGGACAGGGCAGGATGGGGCCAGGAAACGGGAATATCAGTTATGATGGAGAATGAGCAGGGTACTTGGCATATGCCTTGAATCTTAGCACACAGGTGGCAGAGACAAGAAGGACTCTTGAGTTTCAGGCTAACTTTGCTTACAGAGTAAGTTCAAGAACAGCCAGGGCTACACAGAGAAACCTCAAAGAATCAGAAGGAAGAGGAGGGGAAGGAGAGGAGAGATGGAGAAATTAGAGTATGTGTAAAGTACATAGAAAAGGGAGAAGGATAAAGAAAAGTGTGAATGTGCCATAGAAAAGGGTGTGTGTGTGAGGAGGGACAGGAGGTGAAGGAAAAGAAAGGAGGAAAAGGGCAGAGAGGGAAGCAGGGGACTGGGAGGTGATGGTGGAAGAGAAGAGTAGAATGAGTTGGGAGGAGAAAGGAGGACAAAGGTGGAAGAGGAGAAGGGAGAAACATGAAGACAAGAGGCACAAGGAGAGGAACAGGACAGAAGAGTTGTAAACAGAAGCAAGGAGGAAAAGAGGTAGGGGAGGCAAGAAGAGAAAGCAATAGAGATGATAAGGGGAAGAAGAGAAGAGGTAGGAGATGGAGGAAGCAGAAGGAATGGAGAAGGAAACAGGAAAAGGATAAAGGAGGGGAAGAGGGGCAGGGGAAGAGGGGCAGAGGAGGTAGGAGGGAATGGAGGAAGTGGGTATAGATGAGATTAAGGAGAGAATGCGGTAGAGGAGGTTGAAGAGGGCAAATGGAAAGAAGGAATAGATGAGATAGAGGAAGGAAGAGAAGAGGGAGACAGGAATGGAGAAATCAGGAGCTGGAGGAGAGGAAGCAGAGGAGAGAGAAGAGGAACGAAGGAAGAGAAGGGATAAAAGAGGAGGGAAAAGAGGAAAGGAGATAAATGAGAGAAAAAGGATAGAAAAGATAAAGGAGGAAAAGCAGAAGAGGGAATAGAGGGGCTAGAGGAGACAAAGGGGTTATACAGGTGATGGAGAAGGTGAAAAAGGAGGGGATAGAGGGGAGGGGGAGGGGATAGAACAGTTAAAGGAGAGAAGGCAGAAGAGGAGAGGATAGAGGAGATGGAGTAGAAAGAATTAGGAGAAACAAACAAGAACAGTAGGAGATGCCAGAGAGAAGGAAGAAAAGCAGGAGATATTGGATGAGACACTGTAAAAGAAACCAAAGGATGAGGGAAGACAGGAGGAGGTAGAGGGGGAAAGAGGAAATAGAGGATGTGTGGAAGATCACAGGGATGTATGTGAAGAAACAGAAGGAAAACATAGGGTAGAAGAGGGGGTGAAGAGAAAAAGGGATGAAGATGGGTAGTCAAAAGGAGAAGCAGGGAGGAGGATTGAGGAAAAAAGGAAAGGAGTTGAATTGATAGAGAAGAAGAGAAAAGGGAAAATAAAGGATGGGTAGGAAGGCAGGAGAGGATTGATAAAAGAAGAAAAGGGGAAGATAAAGGGGAAACTTGAGAGAGGTGAATGGGCAAGAGGAAGTGAGAGCAGAGGAAAATACAAAGTGGGAGAGGGGAGGAGGACAGAACTAAGGAAAAGGAGGAAGGAAATGAGAGAATCTGGAGGAAGAAAGTAATGGATGGAGAAGGAAGAGCAAGAGAAACAGGATGGGAGAACTGTAGCTGCAGAAAAAGATGAGGGCAAGAAGGAAGAGTGGAGAGGAGAGAGGACGAGGAAGTGGAGGAAGAGGGTACAGAGAAAGGAAGACACGGAATAGAGAAGGAGCTAGAAAGGATATGGGCTAAAGAGAAAATATTTGGAAGTGGAGAGGGCGAGGAGGATGAGGAAGGGAGGCAGACATGACAAGAAATTGGAGAAAGATTAATGGAGAGTAAAGGAAGATGGGAGAAGAGTGGGAGAGAAGAGATGCGGGAAAAGGGTGAGATGAGGAGAAGGTGGAGGGGATAAGACACCAGAGAAGTAGGAGAGGGAAGGATGAAGGATCACAGGAGGATGACAAGAAGGAGGAGTAAATAGCAAGGTGTAAGGAATAAAAAGGAAACAGAAAAGGAAGAGGAAGGAAAGGAAGCGTATCAAGAAGGGGGAGTGAGAGGATGGAGAGGAGAAAGAAAAGAGAGCAACAAAGGAGAGAAGGAGCCATAGGAGGAGAAGGAGGAAAAAGCTGGAAAAGGAGACGGCAAAGGAAAGAAGACAAGAGGATGAAAAGAAGGAAGAGGAAGAATGTAAGGAAAAAGGGATCAGTACATGAAGGAGGAAATGGGAGGACAGAGAGTGGAAGAGGTGGACAGGGAGAAGATGGAGGAAAAGAAGACTAGGAGGAGGGAGGATGAAAAATGAGGAGGTAGAGAAAAATTCATAGAATAAGAGGAAGATCAGGGGTGGAAAAGATGGAGAAGGAAGAAGCAGGAGGAAGAGGGGAAGCAGGAGGGCGAGGAAGTGGAGACTGATCTGGAGGATGGGAGGAGGAAAGAGTGCAGACAGTGGGAAATTAATCAGGGAAAATAGGACACGAGGAGCAGGAGAAGTGGGAAGAGGAGATATGGGTGGAACGAGGACTGTGAATAAGAAGATGGAGAAGGGAAGAGTAGAAATGAGAAGTACAGCCGGGCGGTGGTAGCGCACGCCTTTAATCCGAGCACTTGGGAGGCAGAGGCAGGCAGATTTCTGAGTTCAAGGCCAGCCTGGTCTGCAGAGTGAGTTCTAAGACAGTCAGGACTACACAGAGAAACCTTGTCTCAAAAAAACAAACAAAAACAAAACAAAAAACAAAACAAAACGAAAAAAGAAATGAGAAGTACAAGGAAGAATACACAGGAAAAACCAAAAACAAAAGGAGGTTGAAGAGGGGGAGGAGGGGGAGGAGGAAGAGGAGGAGAAGGAAGAGGAGGAGGAAGAGGAAAAGGAGGAGGAGGAAGTAGTAAATAAAAAGGTAGAAGGAGAGGGGAAAGAGGAAGCAAAGAAGAAAAGTAGGAAGGAGAATAAGATGCAGTAAAAGGGGTAAATGGAGGAGCAAGGAGAGAAAGGTGAAATGGAAGCAGAGACGAGGAGAAAGATGGAGGGAGATGAGGAGATGGATGATGGGTGAGAAGGGGGAATGTACATGTAGAAGGATGGGAAAGAGAAAGGAGTTGAAAATAGAGGAGGAGATGGAAGAGAAAATGAGAGGAAAAGAAACAGGAAGTAGATAGATGAAGGAGGAGGATATAGGAGGAGGAAATAGAGAATGGGGAA
>JANHMN010000003.1:41747169-41758047 GCA_030674055.1 Rhabdomys pumilio | reverse complement strand
GGAAGAAACAAATGAGGGAGGAAGAGAAGGAGAATATGAAAGAGAGGGTAAGGAAAGAAGAGGTGGGAGAGGAGGAAGCAGAGGATTAAGCGATGGAATAGGAGTAAGGGAGAGATAGAGGCTGAGGAGAAAGGAAGGGGCAGATGAGGAGGTGGTGATGGAGGAGAGATGGTTAAGAAAACAGTGGAAAAGGGAGAAGAAAAAGGAGAAGTGGGAAGAGGAGGAAAGTGAAGGAGCAGAAAGAAGACGGGATGGAAAGAATGAAGAAATGAAGGTGGAGGAAGAAGAGATTTGGGAAGAGAAAATAGAGGAGGAGAAGGAGGGGCAGAAGAACATGGAGAAAGAGGAGGCGGGGAAGAGGAGGACAAGGAAAAGGAGGAAGAGAATGAAGGGAGAAGGAGGAAATGAAAGGAGAAAGGGAGGAAATGAAAGTACAGGAGGAGGAAGTGGAGAGGAAGAAGAGAAAAATGGAGAAGAGAGGAAGAAGTTGGAGGAAGAAAAGGAGGAGGAGAGGAGGAAGAAGTGGAGGATGAGGAGAGGAAGTGAAGGAGGAGGGGAGGAGGAACATGGCAGGCCTGTGGGGAGGCTGCAGTGTCTGAGTATGTGATGGCAGGAGTACCCACACATCAGGTACTGTGCTGAATTCGAGGAACTTTGTGTAGCCACATTGTATGGGCAGAGACGGGAAGAGGTCTAAGGAAGATGGCATGTGACGGAGAGTGATGGAGGCACATACTGAGAATCATGGGAGGGGTGAAGGAAGGGGACAAAGAAGATAATAGGTGACCCAGGCTAGCTGTGTGTGTGTGTGTGTGTGGCACTCCTTCTTTCAATCAGCCTGTTTCTGCATCAGTTCCTGGAGGTGAGTGCTGGTCCCTGCTTAGCCCTGAAGCCTATTGGCCCATCCTTACCCTAGCTGTGCTCCCAAAAGGCACCTCACCCCTCTGCCTGAAATAGTTGCGGCTTCTTCTGCAGAGGAGGAGCTAGAGAGCCAAGAGAGGCATAGGTGTGGATTGCTTGGCACACAGTCAGTGCTCAATCAGTGCCCCTTCCCTTTCCTGGGGGGAGAGCCAGTAGGAAGCAAAGGACAGAAGGGGAAGAGAAGGAAGTGTTTATAAAAAGCTTAGCACACAGCTGGTGCCCAATGTATGCCCATATATTTCCCAGGCAGAGAGAAGCAGGAAGCAGAGGCTGGCACAGACCATTGTCAGTGAAGAATGGAGGGCAAGAGAGAGAATGCATACCAGAACTGTGTTCAATAAATGCGTTCTTTGTCTTGGAAGAGAGTGGAGAAAACAGTGAGAGGGGGAAGGGGAGGGGAAGGGAGGGGGAGGGAAGAGGAGGGGGAGGGGAGAAGAGGGGGTGGAGAGGGGGAGGGTGTGATGAGGTAAAGAAGTGAGTGGAGTGCCTGGTATACAGTAGGGGCTTAAGGTGTGTTCATTCCTTCTCCCAGGAGGGCAGAACGGGGAGAAGACAAGAGATGACGATGGGACAGGTGGGAGCAAGTGCAAGAGGGAAAGGAGTCGAGGACCCCACCCCCACCCCCATACACAGCAGGTGCTCACATTTCTAGTGGGGGCCAAGCAAACCAGAAGGGGCGAAAGGACATAGTAGAGGGACAGTGGAACTAGGACAGGAAGGGCAGAGGCAGCTCACAGAAAGGGTGGCCAAACACTAGGGTGACCAGAATAATGACAGGATCCTGGAGCTCAAGGAGGGACAGGAGGCTGGAGGTAGTAGATGCCCTAGGCCTGGTCCCTAGGGTCACTCCCCTGCCTAGGGCAGAGCAGAGAGCCACTGGCCCCTCTGAAGGAGGCGGAGGCAGGAGCCCCCAGCTGTCAGGACAGGAGACAAGGGTGCATTGTCCTGGCGCTGGCACAGCCTGGCCCAAGGGGGAGGGGAGCCTGGTCTGCCTGGTGACGGGTGCTGCCTGGCCTCTACATCCCATGGCCTGTTATCTCTCATTCGGGCTGACTTTCCTCCTTGCCTCTCTGGTCTTGAGTCCCTGGTTTCCACCCCTCTGTCCTGTTGTGTGGGGCAGGAGGGGATGCCCCTGCTGCCAGGACTGAGTCCCTCAACCAGGATTGGGGCTGGGCTGGGTGGGGGCAGAGGGAGAAGGAAAGACGGAGGCAGAGAAGGGGGAGCCAGGACAGAACCAGCTTTATTCAGGAGAAAACACAGGACTCAGGCCCCAGCAGAGAGGGAGTCAGAGAGGGAGGAAGAGACCTGAAAATGGGAGATAGGCCGGAAGGGGTAGGGAACAAGCAGGCAGAGATAGGGAGAATCAAAGAGAGCGAGAGAAAGGCAGGACCAGAGAGAGACAGATACAGAAAGAGAAATGAAGAGAGGAGAATCAGGTCAAGAGACAGACACATGGAAGGAACATCAGAGTTAGGCTGAGAGAGACAGAGATGGAGAAAGGCAGAGAGATGAAGGAGGATAGAAAATCTGCAAGAAAGATGGTGAGACACAGAGACAGAGAGAGAGAAAGATAGAGACAGAGGAAATCAGATAGATGATAGATAGATAGATAGATAGATAGATAGATAGATAGATAGATAGACAGACACAGATACACAGAGACACAGAGAGACACACAGAAGAGAGACACACAGTGAGAAACAGAGAGAGAGAGAGAATTGGATAGATAGACACAGAGAGACACAGAGACACACAAAAGAGAGAGACACACAGTGAAAAACAGAGAAAGAGAGAGAGAGAGAGGCAGAGAGAGAGAGAGAGAGAGAGAGAGAGAGAGAGGCAGAGAGAGGCAGAGAGGGGCACAGGAGAGGATGGAGGGTGTGGAAGGCAGGAGCCCTGCCAGGAGAGGCAGAGAAGCAGACAGGTGGAGAGACACCGGGCGCCTTGTGGGCCCCAGTGCAGCAGGACCCTCTCACCTGGCCTTGGTGTCTGCGCCCCCAACCCTAGCCAAAGCCCTGCAATTTAAGAGGCTCCGTAGGGGCGGGCCCTGTCCCTATCCACACCTTATCTGGCCAGACCCTGGCCTTGCAGCTAAATCGAGCCTCAGCTGTCAGCACCCACAACAACAGCTGCACCAGCAGCCGCACCACACCCTCCCCTCTCATGGTCTGTGCCCCAGGCCCCTGGGGGTCAGCATGGAAACCCATACCCACAGCAGGGACGCCTCATGAGCGTCCTAGCTTCAGGACAGGCCTTGTCAGGCATGTTAGGGCCAAGGGTGCTCTCAGAAGTGGGGTGTCAGTGAGGGTACAACGTCTGCACTGAGGACAGACAGGAGGCATTGAATCAGTGTGAAGGCCCACACCCGTCCCTCCACAGGCTTCTCATTTAGGACCTTATTTGGTCACAGTGGAGGGTGCACCTGGGCTGTCACAGGCTGCACCACTCAGGCCAAGAATAGACACACTCAGGGAGTCCTGGCAGCTGTCCCCTACCCGGGACTAGACAGGCGACAGGTGGGGCAGGGGTGAGGGGTGGACAGGGAGGAGGGCAATAGAGGCATAGAGAAGGTAAGAGGCCTACCCAGAGACCCAGCCGTGGAACGAGATGGGGAAGTGGAGTGTGGTGGAATACACCTGTAATCCCAGCACGTGGGTGGCTGAGGCCGGAGGATCATGGCAAGTTTGAGATTAGCCTGGGCTATACAGAGAGATTGTGTTTTAAAAGTGGGTGGAGGGTACACACACAGGGGACTGGTGGAGAATCAAAGGGTTAACTCTGACACATATGGAGACAGACAGAAAGACCGGAGACCCTAGGAGGAACTAGGAGGCTGTAGAAGGCTGAGGCCAGGAGGAGAGCAAAGGTCCTGGATGCTCTGAGCCCTGTATGTGTCCTTCACATGATGGCAACATCTTGAATGCTCCCTTTTACTAGCGTGGTGTCAGGGTGTGGCCTGCGTCCCTGGGTGAATTAATTACTAGGATAGATCCCTGCCAAAGTGGGGTGTCGTGCCCCAAGCTGGGCCCCTCCTCTCCCACAATCCCTGAATGGCCATACCAGATCCCTGTTGCCCGAGCCTGTCCCATCAGCTGAGGACAATCTCTCCCCATGTCTCCTATAGGGCCTGCAGCTCAGGGTCAGATCCTGGCCATCTCTTTCCCATCTCTGACTGGTGCTGTCACCTCCAGGGTGCTCTTATCTGGGCCCTCCTCCTGGCTCCAGCCCTTTTCCATTCTGCCTCAATTAGACCTGTCTGTCAACACATCCCCAAATAACTGGTGATGACAGAAGGGCCACAGCACTCTGGGCACATCAGTGACTTCTTAGTTTGGGGCCCTCAAGTTTAGCATGTTTGGCTCGGGTGACTGACAGAGGCACCCCTCCCTACTCCAGTTGTAGGTTTGGTGCCTTAGGAGAATATCCCTCCAAATACCCTACAGTCTGTCCCTCATTTGCTTTAAGGCTAAGCCCAACTGGCTCTCCTCAGGGGGCCCAGCACACCCTAAGAAAATGACAGCCACCGTGCCAGCCTCCTGAGGTTGCTGTGAGGAATGACCAAGCCACTGTCACAGTGATAGATACCTCACGCTCTGTGGGGGTCAGAAATCCTGAATGGGCTCCCCTGGGATGGCCTTCTCTTGCTTTTAAGGACCCCGTGACTTCACCCAGCCACCCACCACAGCCAGGAGCATTGTTCCTGAGGAAGCCGACTGCAGCCAGTCCTATCTGCTGCCCAGCTCCCCCTGCACATGGGAAGCCAAGGGGCACAATCACAGGCTGCTGGATTCATGGTGATCTTTAGGGACTACTGTCCTGCTTGCCTTCTCACTGATGGGCTAAACCAGCTTATATTATTCTGATTTGGGGAGGCAACATGTTAGTTTTTGGTTTCTGTCTCCTTATGGGTACTGGCCTGTGACCGAGAGAAGTCCCCAGGAGCTGAGCCCAGGCACAGATAACAAAAGAGCAGATTTATTGAGGCAGCAGTGGCCGGGGGAGCGGGGACCCTAGGGCAGGGTGCAGGCCTCCTGAGGCCCAGAGTTGCAGGTCCTTTCCAGGCACTGGACACTTAGGACTGTGGCAGCAGGCAGCCGTTCACAGGCAGTAGATCAGCTTGTGTGCAGCCAGCAGCCGGCCTCCTCCACCTCCTTTGTCACCACCAATAGCACCTCGCACAGGCCTTGGGCCAAGGCAGCTGCCAGGAAGGCCCTGAGGGGAGAGTGGTAAGACTGAGGTCTCAGCAGTCCAGGCCAGTCCATCACCTTGCAGGGTAGTTCCAGTGTTGGCCCCGGCCTCTCACTTTCTTCACCACTCACCTGACTCCATCCTCGTCTCCCAGGGCTTCAGGTGCCCGTAGCTTTGAGTCCAGATTATAGTAGATGCCATCCACCTGGCGTAGGGCCACCCAGTGTCGGCGGCGCAGTGGCAGAGACAGCAGTCCCAGCGACACAGGAGAGGGTAGGTTCAAGATCAGGCCTAGTACCTGGGGCAGGGCCAGCTGGGACAGGGGTCTGGGGACGGGAGGGATATAGCATGAGGCCCCAGTCACTGAGGTCTGGGCTGTGGGTCACAGAGGCACTTGGATTTTGCTTCCTTTCCCAGAATGAGTGTCTATTCGTCCACTGACCCATTACCCTCTACCTGCCAACTCCAGCTTCGGTTTGTTTAGGCAGGGTCTCGGGTATCCCAGATGTGTGCCTCTACAGCAGTGTAAGAGTGCTGGGGATGGAATCCTGGCCTCATATATGCTGGGCAAGCCTTCTGCCAATGGAGCCCCAGCTCCTCAGCTTTTTGTTGTTGGCCCTTTTGAGCCAGGGTCTCCATATGCAGTTCAGGCTGGCTTCCAACTCAGTCCTGCCTCAGGCCAGCAGGATGGCTCCACTGCTCTTGACCTAACTTCCATCTTTCCCACCTTAATCAGGAATTGCTCATTTGGATACTCTTTTGACTGGTACCAAGTTTATAAGTTCAACCCATCATTCAGTCAGACCCCATCTGCCATAGCCTCCCTGGCAAAAAACCCTCCCCTATCTACCTTCAAGCCACCCTCTGCATCATCCCACACGCCCAGAGCCAGTGCAGCCCACAGGCTAGGCCCTACCTCCTCCTGTCCCACCATACAGCGGCCAGGCCGAGGCCCTGCAGGGCAGCCATGATCACGTTGACATCATAGTTGCCGGTGCCCAAGAGACTGCGATGGGGGTTCAGCCGGGAATCTGGGGCTAGCCTGGGGGTGAGGGGGGCAGAGCCAAGGTTTGCAATCCTGGAAAGGCCTCCACCTTCCTATACAATAGAAGAGGCCCAGAGCCTGGCCTCTGACGAGTCTCTCTTCAACCCCCACACAGCTTATCAGGCCTCACGTCCTGTTCTCCCTCCACCCCCAGCCCTGCACTCATGGGCTGGCTCAGGCTTTTATCTTTCCCACTCAGAAACCCTTCCCAGTCTCTAGTCTCTCCCTCCAGCCTACCTCCAACCTCCAGGAGCCCTGAGCTGCCCCACTCCCTTCCTACTTCCACCTCTCCCATGACTGACTCCCAAGTGCCCTGGACAAAGTCCCTACCCTGCCATCCTTCCCACTCATCACCGTCTCTCTCCAGACCAGCCTCAGATGTCATTTCTTCTGGGAGAGGAGCCTTCAGATCCAAAACTGTGCTCAGAGTCCCTGGGTGACATACTCATGCCACCATATTTGAACACAGAGTGCCTCTTTCTTTGGGTAATGCCCTGCCCTATGCTGCTCAGAGCCCTCCTAGTGCCCCAGCATCCCAGGACAGACTCCCACCTCTCCCAGTGGCAAGTAGGCCCTGCATAGCCTCAGCACCAGCTTGTAGCAGCCACCCATCCCCAGCTGTCCCTTGTGCCCAAGCCTTCCCTCTAGCTCTCCACAGCTCTGTGGCCCTTGGCGAGCAGTGTCTGCAGCTCTCCCAGCCTTCTTCCCCTCATTCCATCTGCCTCAGCTCTAGCTCTTCAGCATGTCCCTGGAGAAAGAGCTGGTGGCAGGAGAGATGAGTATCTTCTAAAGTACATCTGAAGTTTGCAGATAAGGGCTGCCTCTGGATGTGGGCATGGACTACAGGCTGGGGTGTCTGTGTGCCCACAGACCCTGCGGCTTAGAGGTGAGAATGTGGAGAATGGTTCTTAAGAAAGTGATGGTTGAAATTGTGAAGCGAACCCAAGTGACCAAGAAGGGAAAAAAATGCCTAGTGTAACACGGGAACAGCCTGTTCAGGGCCCAGGAGTTGCAGAAGGGTAGGCAGGGACCAGAGCACCCAAGGCCTCGGAGTTCAGCCTGAAGGACCTGGGTGATTTCCTAACAGCACTGGGGAACCAATGAGGGTTAGAAGCAGAGGAGGGGACAGGCAGTTCTGGGGCTGTGTGTAGGGTGGACAGGAGGAGAAAAACAGACAGCTGGGAGGTTGTGACAGAGGCATAGATAAAGAGGTTGAGGCCAAAGCTGGGGCTGAGGCTGTGAGAAGCAGCAGGTGGGAGAGCAGGTGGGAGAGCAGGCAACAGCTCCTGGATCTGAGCCCTGGCTCCGCTAGGGTCCCAGGCAGGCTCCCGTGCCTCTCTGAGCCCTGCTCTTCCAGGGCCAGGACCAATGGCAGTCACCTCTTGCAGATTTCGTCGGCAGCCTCCTGGCTAAAGAGCTGCTCTTGGAGGACGTTGTTGAGAGCGTGGACGGCACACAGCTCTAGCCGCTGCCGCTCGTGATACACTGAGGGTGGACTCGGCCTCGCTTCCGGCGCCTGAGACATGCCCTCCTCAGCTCCTGCTGGCGGGTGGGACAAGGAGGTGTTAGGCACCTAGGATCTTGATCATCTGGTTCTTTAGACTCCTGTGTCCCTGGGCAATGGCCATTGAGATGGGCACTAGGGCTAGCTTAGGAGGACGCGAGGTCCCTGACCCTGCTGTTCCTAGGCTGTCTCCAGAGCACAGAAACACCTTTAGAACCCAGTCCTGGGGGTCGAGGTGTAAAGGCTCTTATCTGCTCACCTGACAATAGAGACCCACCCCCCACTACATGTCTCCAAGAAAAAGGGTCCGGATCATCATCACCTAGCAACGGACTATCGCCCCTTCTGTCCCTAGGAAACAATACCTTTTTGGTTCCCAAGCAACAGAACAACCCCACCCGCTTGGGAACCCGGTCCGTTTTCTGATCACCTAGCAGTGGAGGACTCCTCCTTTCCCGTCTCTGGGTAACAGGGTCTCTTCTGGTCGCCTAGCAACGAAAGACTTCCCCTCGTCAATAAAACTAGGGTTCCCTCCTCCTTTTACCTGGCAACAAGGCCCTCTCCCAGTTACTAAGCAACAGGAACCCCCCTTCCTGTCACCTGGCAACCAGGCACGCTCCCACCCGCCTTTGCTTGTCGCCCGCCTGGCCCTCACCCCGCTGGCCTTTCCGTTCCCTGAGACCGGTCGCTTTCGCATTCCCTAGGCAGCAACCGAGTGGTACCACGCTGACTGAGCAAGCGGAACGGACTACAGCTCCCGGCGACTTGTGCGCGCCGGACTGCGATTCCCGAAGGCCTTCGTAGGGCGTCTAAATAGGACGCGCAGTCCGGAAGTCCGCCGGCGCTGCTCTGCCGCGTGGGACTACAACTCCCATCGGACAACGCAGCCAGTTCTCGTTCTCTCCCAGGGTTCACTGCTGCCTAGAGGTTTCTGGGAGATGTAGTAACTAGTGATCTCGCGATAGCTTTCAGGGGTCTGGTTTGTGTATGAGTGCACACACTACTGCCGTGGCTTCATACTCGGTGTGTAGCTAAGGCGTGACGACATAGAGGTGGGGACAAGGAACCAAAGAGGCCAAAGAGAACAACGGGCAGAACTCTGATGTTTACTGGGACCCATAATAGTCAAGGTGACAGCAAGGGTAGTAGGGGCGAAGACTCAGCAGAGGTGAATCCCAGGTCTGGAGGGAAGCTGACAGCAGCCTGTGGGGAGAATGAAAATCTAGGATGACAACACAGACATGTGCAGGTGGCCATGGTGAACGTGGGTTTTGAAAGTGGTAATGTGGTATAACCCAAAGAGGATACTCAGAAAGAGATGTGGCTTGTGGATTGAGAGACCTAGAGGGGGGACCCAGACGCTGAGAGAAAGCAGAACGGGGAAAGAGAGGGGGAAAGAGAGGCTCGTAAAGTCTGGGAGTGAGAACTAAGGATGGGAAAAGACAGAAAACTGGGGTGGGGCACCCAACATTTGTTCTCTACAGAGCACAAACGCCAAGGGACCCGTGGAGGGGCCTGGCCGCACCCAGTAGGCTGTGCCAGAAGGCTGTAACTGTAGCAGAGCCGGTGACAGCGCCAGGCTGGGCTGGGTTCTCTCTGTGGGTGTGCACGACGAAGCTGCGGCCTGTGGGCCCTGGGGGGCCTATCAGCTCCACATCCACCACGTGCATGTCGGTGAGGCTGCAGCCAGCAGAGAAGACAGTCAGTTCATTCAGAGTGTACACAGCTGTGGCACCTACTCCCTTTGCTCACCTAAGATCAGCCACAAGCACCCCAATGACACGATCAAAGCCTAGACTGGGGGCAGCCAGAGCAGCGGCTGCCATGGTGTTAGAGTTTCGAGGCGCCAAGGGGCAGAGCCCACGCACAGGGCCCTCATAGAGCACTGTGCGGGGCCCACTGCTGTGTGCTGCAGCCAGGGGTCCCTCCAGCCGGAAGCCATCAGGATGTGTGGCCATGGTGACTCGAAGGCTCTGGAAGCAATGGCGGGGGTCAAGAGACTGAGACTCTTACATGTTCCCTCTGATTGCAGCCCCAATAGTTCTCACCTGGAGGCCTCCCGCTGCATCCAATCTGCTGATATCTTCACTCCCCCACAGGGCCCCTCGGGCCACAAACACCGTGTGGCCCCAGTGGTTTGAAGCCTCCAGGAGCTGCTGCTCTGTTGTCTGGTCAGCAAGAGCTGAGGGGGATCCCACCTTGGGACATGGATGGTAGAGAGAGGCAAGGCCAAGACCCAGATCACTGCTGGAGGGTGGGATGTGGCCAACACAGAAGGAGACTTACTGAGGGGTGAGGAGGCTCACCAGAAGGTTTGCATGGCGAAGGATTTGTGCCCCGGATTCATGGATTATTTTTGGATGGGCCACTTCTACCACAAGGTCAGGGTGCCTAGGAAGAGAGACATGGATGGGGAGGGCCTTGGAGAAGAATCAGGTCTCCTGTCTTCCAGGTCCCTCAGGGTTTGGAGGGATATCACTGCTTACCCTGGCTCTGGAGGGAAGTGGGATGGTGGGTGCATTCTAGTTTATCTCTATGTGCACTGAGACTCAGAAAGGGTCAAAGGCTTGTCTGACACAGGGAGGCAGGAAGCAGCTTTGGGAAGGCTTCTGTGGGTACTGACCTCTCCTCAAGGGCGGTGAGGTCTCGGAGCTGCAGGGCAGGGGGCACACTCCCTGCCATTCGTCCAGGGTCACGGTTCCACACAAAAACAAGTTCTAGGCCCAGTTCTGACCCCTGAGCCAGAAGGCGGGACACAAGGGACTGTCCTGCAGTGAAGGGAGGGCTAGGGATCCAAGGAAAGGACAGAGACACCCCCCCCCCAAGTCAGGGAGATCAAAGGGGGGAAACAGGGACCCAGAAAGAGATGATAGAATACACAGAAGCCCAAAGAGGAGAGACAGACACACAGAATATATAGAAACCTAGAGAGAAGGAGAGATGCCCCACATACACAGAGAGACACATACAAAGACCTAGAAAGAGACAGACACAGAGAGACAAAGACCTGGATACACACACAGAGATGAGAACAAGAGGAAAGACAGGAGATGGGAGAGAGAGGGAGGGGAGAAGGGAGAGAGGGAGGAGAGAGACAGAGACAGACCTCGGAGAACTAGAGAAAGGACACAGACCTAGAGAGAGGCAGATACCCAGAGATAAGCACTCTGTCAGACACACACACACACACACACACACACACACACACACACACACACAC
>JANHMN010000003.1:41654708-41728204 GCA_030674055.1 Rhabdomys pumilio | reverse complement strand
TCCATCCATCCATCCATCCATCCATCCATCCATCCATCCATCCACCCATTCATTCATGTATGTATCCACTCATCTACCTATCCTCGTATCTATATATCTATCCTTCCATTCACTCATTTCTCTCTCTTTGTCCATCCAACCCTTTATCCATCCATCGATCCATCCATCTCTTCTGCTACCCATCCATCCAGTCATCCATTCATAAGTTCACTTATCTACATATCCATTCATCCATCCCTTTAGCCATTTCTCCATTCACTATCAATCCATCAACCGTCCACTTATTGATTTATGTTTAATATGTCTCTACTCATCCTTTTATGTATCCATCCATCCATCCATTCTTCTACCTCTTTATCTCTGCCCATCTATCATCCCTCCCCTTTCCATTTAGTCTATCTAAAACCTATTTATGAAGCCCCCACTATATGCCAGGCACTGAAGCATATGCCAAGTGCTTATGCACGGGTACAAGGCTCAGCATACCATGGGCCACAGATGGAAGCAGTGTTGGTTAGAGTTCTGGGAAGGGGCTGCGCTGGATTCCTGAATCTGCCTTTTTGCTCTATGGCCTCAGTTTCTGAGTTCTGGTGTTGTCCACTGTGAGGAGGTTAATACGGGCTACCTGCCACAGTGACTGGAGGCTGGAAGAGTAGTGTGCTGAACACAGGCTCTCCTGTCTCAGCACTAGAAAGATCATACGACAACTAGCTAGCTCCTGAGCTGGCCATCACTTCACTCCTTCCCGGAGTCTGTTCCACAGTGTGTCTTGTCCCTCAAGTGGCCAGTCAGATCCCACCCGTTGCTGCTCAGGGCCCTCCAGTAACTTTTGAATCACATGAATAACGGTTAAAAACCTCACTCCTCAGTCAGCCTGACCTCCTCCTAGGAGGGCGGGGCACCAGTCTGGGGGTGGGGGTGAGACTTTGCTCTTCATTCTTCCTGTATCCCTCCGACACTGCTTTCTCACTGAATGATGCCTGGTGCATTTTTTTTCTCCCTCTGGTTACTGGCACTGAACCTCTCAGACCATATCTACTGGAATGCACATTCCCCAAGAGTGAGGTCTCTGCTTTGGTGCCTGTTTGGTTTTGAAATCTGTGACAGAACCTGGTAGGCTCAGCAAATGCCAGGTGAGGAAAGGGATGAACAGACTGTATGGATGCTTCCTCTCACACCTTTCCTGTTAGGTTACACCTCTGCCTCTTGCCACAGACACACCTGCACCCAGTCCAGGCACATTCTAAGAGTTGCCCAAGTCAGACACACCAGCCTGGGACATCCCTTCACCTGAGGTCTCCACCCCAGGAGGTCACTGCCTTTGGCTGGACACCTGTGTCTCAAGTCTTCTTCCTTCTCTCCTTGCCACAGTACTGGCCGGCTGGCTAGATCCCAGTGCATTCCTGGATGTCCCTCTAGATAACCTGTCACTAGGGGAGTCTCATCTTTGCTTGGAACCTGAACCAGCTCATGGAGCTACACACTGGCCAAACTGGTGCAGAGAGCGGGCTAGATGCTTTTTCCCAGTGTGCACCTGCGCTAATTCCAGGCTCAGGCTGCATTAGAGCAGACGCACAGCACACAGCTGTGAGGACATCACCAGCATGGACACCACACCCTTCTGCAGTGTTTCTTGAAGAAAAAGCTGCTCTCTGGGCAGCAGCCCTCTGAGAACTGCGGGTGCATCCCATTTCACAGACAGATAGGTTTAGACACTGGCTCAAGGTCCACTATAGAGTTAAGGAGGAAGTCACGCATGGAGGCACAGACTTGTTATCCCTGCTATGCAGAGGCTGAGTAGGAGGATGGCAAGTTCAAGGCCAGCCTGGGCAGCTTAATGAGCTTCTGTCTCTAAAGAAAAAGTGGACTGGGAGTGTAGCTCAGCAGTAAAGCACGTGTCTAGATCCCTTGTGAGGAGCTGGGGTGCAGTAGAGCTCCTGCCTAGTCTGAAAAAAAAAAAAGCCCAAGGTTCATTGCAAGTACTGCCAATACAACATACATACATACATACATACATACATACATACATACATACATAATACATACATACACATATCTATCTTCTTTCTATCTTCTATCTATCTATCTTCTTTCTATCTTCTATCTATCTATCTATCTATCTATCTATCTATCTTCTTTCTATCTATCTTCTATCTATCTATCTTCTATCTATCTATCTATCTATCTATCTATCTATCTATCTATCTATCTATCTGTCTATCTGGGATGAGAGCTCTATGGGTAAAGTGCTTGTTGAGTTCAGGCACCAGAAGCAATGAAGGCAAGCTAGACTTGGGGATATACTTGTAACCCAATACTGAGGAGGGGGAGGAAGAAGGAGAGGATGAAGAGGAAGAAACAGGATCCCTGGGCTTGCCAGTTAGCCAGCCTAGCCAAATAGGTGAGCTCTGGACCAATGAGAGATGCTGTTTAAAAACAAGGTACATGAGGTTGATGAGCTGGCTTAGTGGGAAAAGCTGTCTGCAGCCGAGCCAGAGGATCTGAGTTTGATGGAGAGAGAGAAAAGACTTCTGCAAGTTGTCCTCTGAAACACACACACACACACACACACACACACACACACACACACACACAGATGAATAAATGTTTAAAAAAAAAAAAAAGAAAAGCCAAAAAACAAAACAAAACTAAAATCCACAGTGCAGATCTCTGAGGAACACTGAGGTTGACCTCTGGCCTTCACAGGTCACATGCACGCATGCACGCACGTACGCACGCATGCACGCGCGCGCGCACACACACACAGACACAGACACACAGACACACACATACATGCACACGCGCACACACACAGGCACTCAAACACACACACATACATGCACACACGCACGCATACACACACACACACACACACACACACACACACACACACACACCACACACACACACACTCATAGCCTCCAGGAGTCATTCATGAGACTCCAGGGACCACAGTGATAAGTCCCACAGAAGTCACTGTGGGATAGCTGGCCAAGTAGCTAACCAGTAGTCAGCTACAGTCCTGTCCCTCCTTCGGAGCCCCAGGGCACCCAACACAGAACACTCCTTAGGCCCCTGGAAGGCTCAGTCCCACTCTCAGGTTGAAATGCTGACTCAGAGGAATTGGAGACACCGGCTGCAACCAGGCAGGACTGCCTAGGGAGGAGGCTTTGGCCAGGCCTTGAATGGCAGAGCCTGAGGAATGGAGAAGCCAGAGAGCTGAGCAGGCTGGAGTAGGGCTGAGGACAGAGACCAGAGACCCCCAGGGTCCAGGTGTTCCAGAAAGATGCTAAGCCCTCCGACACTGCTGCTTGCACTGCTCCAGCTCAGGAATACATCTTGGGCACAGTGCCTGAGAGGATTCAGGCAGATGGCAGATCGGAAACTCGGGGACCCAGGGGAGGTGGAGTGAGGAGAAAAGGGAGGCAGGAAGCATTCTTGTGCCTGAGTAAGTTCATCAGGTGAGGACAAGAGAGGGAACTGCCTGCTGCATGGTAGGGAGAGATACGGGTAGTGGTCACAGTCAGGACTCCACAGCTCCACAGCTGAGAACTTACTTCTTCCTGGACAGCAGTCATAAGCAAGGCTGGGAGAGGGCGCAGGTGGCATAGAGGATATAGGAAGTGCAGACCTGTTCCCTCTCTGCCTGTGCATGCCCATAGTGCTTTCGGAATAAGAGTGAACACATAACCCCGAGCATTGATGTCCTCTCCGCTGGGAGCAGAGGATCCTTGAGAAAAGGGCAGAGCAGTGTCCTGAGTGCCCAGGGCTACTCAGGTGTCCCCCACACCCTCCAACACAGCCAGTGTCTACAGCACTCAGTGGTGGCCTCTCAGGACATTCACAGGGATAGTCTTGGCTTCCCCTCTACTTGGTCTATGCATCTCTCCCCAAATCTGGCCACTGTTCTAGTGACATGTCACCAAACCTTGATATGTAGCCATTCCCTGGTCTCTCAGCTGTCTATCTCACACTAGAAGGTGACAGGGATCAGATCCCCAAATGCAGGCTCACAGTCCCAACCTCTGCTCTCATGCTGGCAGCTACACTACTGAGCAACAGCAGGGCAGAGGACACGTGAGTATGAGCCAAGATGGGGTCACAAGTGTGCAGGAGGGTCTCCTCTAGCCAGCAGGCTACTGGAAACAGTTAGGGATGGGGTAACTAAGCCACAGGAGCCCAAAACCTGTTTCTTCTGCCTGGGATAGAGAAGCCAGAAGTCAGAGTGGAGGCTGAAAGATGGAGACTGGGGGAGTGGAGGCTGGGGGAGTGGAGGCTAGAGGAGTGGAAGCTGAGGAAATGGAGGCTCGGGAGTGGAGGCTGGGGGAATGGAGGCTGGAGACTGGAGGCTAGGGAGTGGAGGCTGGGGGAGTGGAGGCTGTGGCTGGAGCCGAGGTGACAGGAAAGAGGAAGAATGAAAAGATGACAAACGGGCAAAACCATCAAACCGAGAGGCAGAGGTGGTGAGGAAGAGAACGACCCTGTTCCTTTGTTGGCCTGAAAGCCATGAAGGTAGATGGACAGGGCAGACAAAGTCAGAGACAGGCCCTGTGTGCATAGCCCAGCCTTTGCTGTCATGCCAGGCAGTGGGTACACACAGCCCAGCAGAGGGCAGGAGACTCTGGAAAAGAGGATGAAGCCTGAGTTTGAAGGTTCAAGCCTGTGACTTTGGCACTCAGGAGGTGGAGACAGGAGGACTGCTCCAAGTTCCAGGCCAATCTGACTTGTACTGCAGGATCCTGTCTCAACCCCTTCTAAATAAGAAGCAAATCCAGAGGCTGGGAGTGTGGCTCAGTTGGGAGAGCTCACCTGGCACTCACCGGGTGCTCTGTTCCGTCCCTAGCACTGCATAAACTAGCATGGAGCACACAGCTCTCATCCCAGCAGAGGCAGGAGGATCAGGAGTTCAAGGTCACTCTGGGCTGCACAGGGAGTTTAAAGCCATCCGGGGTTGCATAAGACCCTGTCTCAAAAGAATAGCAATAAGGAAAAATAAAGCGACAGGCTCTTGTCCTGCGCTGCCATCAATCTGTCCTTGCTGGCATTCCCTGCTGCCCCTACGGAGCAATGGGCATGAACCAGCAATATTATGTAAGGAAGAGCTGGAGGTTAGGGATGGGGACACGGCGGCAGGGCAGGGGCCCACCAGCTACAGGGCGGGGCAACTACGGAACTCTAACAAGGCCCTGCCCAATAGAATTCTGGAGAAATGTCCCAGCTGCATGATGAAACCCGGCGGCCACGAGCCACAGCCAGCCACTGAGCCCTCTCCTCTGGCAACTGTGACTACAGGGCTGAGCTTCAACTTAAAACTCCTCTGCCTCAGCCTTCTGTGGGCCGTGATTCTGGGTGGACACTACCACAGCCAGCCTGAGTTTGCCGTTCACGAGAGAAGGATTTAAATGTCAGTGCCCACAAGTGGTACCAGGAAATGTGGCTTGGCGTGGCCAACCCCAGCCCTGGCTGGAACCGCCTCTGCTTCAGGTTCTGTAGCATAGTAGGGCATTGTTGCCTATAGGGCTCTTGTAGGGGAAGATGTAGTCCTACCGTAAACCCATGTGGCAGAGCCATGACAGCCCATTTCACAGAAGAGTATTCTGAGGCCTGAGGTTAATGTGGCCCTAATGGACAACCACACACAAGTGGGCTCTCTGGTAGAACCAGGGCTTCGAGACCCCTATTCATTGTGATAGAGAGGAAACACACTTTGAACCTGGCAGTAGTGGGCATTGAAATGGTGTTTACTGAAGCTTGGGCACGTGGTCCTGGACACCCTCTGGAGAAGGCTTTAGGGCCTGTGTCTGTTTCTGTGAAACGAAGGGTGCTCTGGCAGCTGAGTGTGCCGCCTCAGACCTAGCATCTCAGCATTTGGTAGACAGACAGAAGGACTGTTGCAAGTTTGGGGCAAACCTGTCCTACACTTGAAATCTTGTCTCAAAAGGAGAAAACCAAAGACTGTAGCGAAGGCAATGAAAATCCCAAAGTCATGGGAAATACAACAGATTTTCCCAGACACATATGAGCATCCACACTGTCCTGGGCTCCTCTGTGTGCAGGCATGGAGGATGGGGGTTCTGTGTCTCCTGGAAGTGGCAGCCAGAGGCTCTGTGTCTCCCTTTATCCATGCCTGTGCTAGAAAGAATGAACCCTCTGCCTCACCCTGTCCAGGGCAACAGAAGGCTGTGGCTCAGCATAGGCTGTGTTTGGACTTAACCTGCCTCCATGACTAGCCGTGTGGCCTTGGAAAGGGATTGCCAAAGCCTTAAGTGTTCAAGGGGACATCCGGTGTCTTCAATGAGCTCTGACAAAATCTCTTTGTAAGAAACTACCCCCCATCTCTCAGACTCTCCTAGAAGGAAGGATCGAGGGAGGGGAGTCTATAGGAGTCTGATGGAGCCCAGACTTATTCTCTAGCTCTTCAGTGACCCCCTCAAAGTCTACAAAGATAACACAAAGGAAGGCAGGTACAGTACAGGACCCACAGTGATTGCTACATTTGAATTTACCATTCATAACTATTTCTTTATTTAGTTTTTTTCTTTTTTCAGACAAGATGGCCCAGGCTGACCTCAAACTCATGACAACCTTCTTGTCTGAGACTCTTGGAAAAAGTGACAATTTATTCTCGCTGGGGCAGTAGGACGAGCTTTCCCCTATTCAATGACTCAGTCCCTACCCCATATGGAGTTTCATCATTTCTGACTGGGTCAGAGATGTTCATATGTCTGAGAGTGGATCCCCTAGGATCATAGTCCATCTCCTTCCTACAATCAGACTCCTAATACACTTACTGTCAAAGCCCCAGTTAGCCTGGGACCCCCAGTCCTCTCAAGGCTTCTGGGCATGAACAAGTCTGAGAGACAGAGAGCCCCAGATTAGGAAACTGTTTCTTATTGTTTTAAGTGCTGTAAGTGGGGCTGCTAAGATGGCTTAGCAGGTGAAGGCATCTGTTGCCAAACCTGCCAAACCATCCTGGAGCCCATGTGGTGGAAAGAGAGAAAAGACACGTATCAGTTGTCTTCTGACCCCCACCCGTGCACCATGCATATGCATACCCCCAATAACCAAATACGTATAATAATTTTAAAAACCTGTAAAGTCCTAAAAAGGGCTGGAAGATGGGTCCAGTGGTTAAGAGTACTTGCTGCCCTTGTACTGGACCCCTGTACAGTTTCCAGTACTCACACGCGGCTCCCAGACATCTGTAAACCAGTTCTAGAGATCCAATGCTCTATTCTGGCTCCCAGGCACCAGATATGAATGTGGCACAGTTACATATATGCAGGCAAAACAAACATACATAAGTCTTAAAGAAATGTAAAGTACCAAGAATTGGACCCCGGGCTTCTCGCCTGTAGGCAAACATTTTACCACTAAGCCATGCCCAGCTTCTCTTGCTGGTAGATTCTAGATGCGAATTCTACTGTTGAATCATGACCAGACTGGGAGACTCTAGGCAAAAGCTCTACCACTGAGCCACACCCCCAGCCCCTCCCTGGGAGATTCTAGGCAGCAGATCTACCTCTGAGCCACTCCCTAGTGCCTTATTGAAGGATGCTAGACAGGAGTTGTACCACTGAGCCACATCCCAGCCTCTCCCTGGGGGATTCTAGGCAGAGGCTCTACCTCTGAACCACTCCACAGTCCTTTGGGTTTTTTTTTTTTTAGATTTATTTTTACTATTTTATGCATATGGGTGTTTTGCTCACGTGTGTGTCTATCCATCACATTTGTGCTTGGTGCCCAAAGAGATGGTAAGCCTCCATGTGGGGGCTGGGAATTGAACCTAGGCTCTTTGCAACCACAAGAAGTGCTTTTAACCACGGAGCCAACTCTTCAACCCAAAGATGGTGATATATATATGTTTTAACCACTGAGCCAAGTCTTCAACCCAAAGATGGTGATATATATATATATATATATATATGTGTGTGTGTGTGTGTGTTTTGTTTTCTGAGACAGGGTTTCTCTTATACAGCCAAGCTGGCCTCTGCCTCCCGAGTAGCTGAGATGACAGGTCTGTGTCACTAGGACAGGCTGAGATTCTTAATGTCCACGAGTGTTTAACATCCTAGTTACATTCTCAGTGCTAGGCCTCAGTTGTCTGCATGGCAGTCTACAGAGTGGCTGAGGCCTTCTGCAGCAACCTTGGAGAGGGTACTTCATGCCTACAGGCCGGTTTCTCCTGTCCGTCTGGATGTGGCAGTGCCTCTCTGCTAGGGTTACTTACTACAGGATTGGAAGGAATCCCCACGCAGTCTTGGCTTAGGCTTGTAGGCTGGATCTCCCACAAATGATGCTGTGACTACGCTAGGCTTGTGTCCTGAAGTTTTCTAGGCAAGATCAGGACAGTTTTCTTCTGCCCTGCCTCCCAGTGCTTCACCCTTCCATGGAGTTTCCTACTCTCCTTGAAGAGCCTAGACAAGGGCTCTGGAACTAAGCTCAGAATGCCGGGACCTGCCACTGTCCCCAGGCTCACCTCTTTCCCTCTTTCCTCCCTATCAGCTCTTACTCAGTGTAACTTGTTGCCCAAACCCGCACAGCTTCGTGATCAGCACACTCTGGGATGGGCTCTTGCCCGCCCTATAGCCGGGTCCTCCCTGACCATGTCTGGGTTTTTACAGCCCCTCCTCCCCCACATACCATGACAACAGCCTAGTTTCCAGGCAACAAAGGGCATCCTGCCACTTAAGTTACTCTTGCCACCCTCTGTCTGACAAAACCATCTCAGCCTCAGGACCAGGAACTGAAGGCAGAGAGGCTTCTTCCCAGCATGAAGGGGGAAATCATGCAACTTAGATACAAGCTTGTGCTCCTTACCAGGGTCCAAGGAGAACATGGATGAACTACTATTGACTAGCCATGGCTACTCCACCAAGGGGACAACATCTGCGCCCTGACCTGGAGTTGAGACCAAATGATCATTTTTTTTGTGTGTCCCCAAGGCTCCTGTTCTCTAATCCTACCTAAAGGTACAGGTGCCCTCTAAGCCCCCAGAGAAACAGCATGTCATTGGCTGTGAGCAGACACGGAGAATGAGACAGTTGGCTATGCAGACGGGGCCCTACTGATGGTCAGTGGAGGAGGACAGGCCATGCACGACATGGTGGAGGAAGACAGGCCATGCACGACATGGTGGAGGAAGACAGGCCATGCATGACATGGTGGTTTCTTGCAGGGTTCCAGGTAGACTCCAACCTTGGGTCTCTGTATGTGGCCTCTTCTCCAGTAAGGGGACTCTTTCTGACATTGGCACAGGTGCTGTGGGACATGACTGTATTTTTCTGCGGCTTTGCTCCCTGCCCCACCATGCCCCTTTCTTGCTCTGTGGACACCTGTTGTTTGGGGACAGAAGTCTCACTGTGTAGCCCTGCCTGGGTTGTCATAGACTAGTGAATGCTGGGATCGTAGGAGTACCATCCTCCTAGCCAAATATAGGGAACCTCAGGCCTCAGGGACCAGGCAGGGATATGAGAGACCCAGGGAAGCGAGCAGAAATGGGGGTTGGGTCTCCCAGTGTTGCCACAAGAGAAGGCTGACAGGAATCCAGGGAAATCCTAGGCTGAGGATGACAGGATAGCCCCTGGAAAAAGCAGATAGGTGGAGGCAAGATAACACCTTGCCACAGAGTTACCTTGCCACAGAAGCCCTGGTAGAGAAGATGGGGTGGGCACGGGGAAATGGATGCTGGGGGAGGGGGCCCTGGCAGGCAAGCGAAGCCCAAGCCTGACCTAGGCTATCTATGCAAGAGGCCAAGCAGAAAATCCTCTGCTGCACAGAGCAGCTTCCCCGAGGGCCCTGATGGTGTGCCTGAGCTCTGTCTCCCAGCTGTCAGGGGCCCTTGAAGCTTAAGGTCTCAGTTCAGCTGTCCTCTGGTGTGACAGATCTTGGTGTTGCTCTTAGGAGTATGAGGGGCAACTGCTGGGGGGCTCCCCGGGCCCTGGCATCCCTTTAGCACACTCCCTTCAGTCATAGCCCACAGCAACAGTGTGGAGAGTGGGGTTACTCATTTCTACAGTTACAGGCAGGGACAGCTTCAGAGCCTCACTTTCTGTCTCTGAGAGGAGCACGTGCGCAGGAGGGTTTCTGTCTTTGTCCTTCCTTCCAGGTCTCTGTGAGCACAGAATTCCAAGTGTGGGGACTTCGGCCATGGCGTGTGTGTGTGTGTGTGTGTGTGTGTGTGTGTGTGTGTGTGTATTGTTTGCACACTCCATTTTCCTCAAGGTTGATTTGGACTCCTCTCTGCTTCTGGACGGCACAATATTCTCCAGCTCCAGCAGAGTGGTTTTGGGTCCCAGGCTCCCTGAGTCTGTGGCTCTGGGTCTCTGTGTTAACTCAGTGGGAGTGTGTATCCCTTTCCATCTCCCGACTGACTTTACCCTTAGGGGAAATTAGCATCCCCCTCCCCGTGTTTGTGTGTGTGTGTGTGTGTGTGTGTGTGTGTGTGTGTGTGTGTTTCAGCGTAATAAACCCTTGTGTGCATGGGAAGCCATTCCTCTCTCTGGACTCCCTTTTGAGTGTCTCCCAACAGCCTCCCACAGAGCTTCTCTTTGGCTTTCCTCTTCTGCGTGTATTTGAATAATCAGAAGGTGGCGACCAGAAGGAATCAGAGAAGGCCCAGGGAAAAGAAGGAGACAGGTCGGAAGGGGAAGAGGAAGCCGCAAAGTGCAGGCAGAAGATGCTCCAGAGGAGGGAGGTCGAGACTGGTCACGGTCCTGGGAGAGGAACGTCGAGGAGAGCTGCCTGGACCAAGAGGGAAGCCTACTCCGTTACTACCAGCTGCCACTGGAGCCCAGAGTTCCTGTCTGCGCGGCTGGACTCGGGATGTGAGGCGCATAGCAATGGGCGATGCGGAGGGAGGCGCGGCTGCAGCTCCCAGCTGGGGAGGGGGCAAGAAGCACCCCAGGCTCCTCCACTGCCCAGCTGGAGTGCTCCCGGGAGAATTCACCAGCCAGGGGAAAGTCACCCGAGGCTGCAGGGCAACGAAAGGCCAGAGGTGGGAGTGCCCAGAGAGGAAACGGTGCTCAAGAACATCGGGGGACTCAGAATCTAGCGGAGACTGGCTGGTCCCCTGGCCCAAGAGGTGGAGTCTGAAGAGGCTGACGGTGGAGACCTGGGAGGGACCCTGGACAGAGCCTGAGCTCTGGCCTAGGATTGACAGCTAGGAGAAAGGAGACCGGGTAGAGGGTTGTGGAGAGGATCTGAGGTTTGGGAGGGGAAGGGGGATCCGAGTACCCTAGGTGAGAAGACAGGAAGACAGATGTTTGGGGAAAGAAGGGTCACAGAATGGGACCTCCAAAAGATCTGGGTTGAAGAGAAAGGGGGTACCAGCTAGCAAGGTTAGGAGCTTAAGGCAAGGAGAAGAATGGGGCCTAGAGGAGCGCAGGCCCAAGCTGAATCTCCAGGAAGGAGGGTGGGGGGACGTCTGGGGAGAGGGTCAGAGAAGGCTCGGTTTATGAGAAGTGCAGTTAGGAGGCCTTGGAAGAACAGGTGTGAGGGAGGCCGGCAGTGGCTGGGGAGGTCCTCTCGCGAAGAGCACCGAGTAAGCAGGGGTCCCAAGGAGACGTGCAAGGACCGCAGCCCTGGGGCCTGATGCGGATCCAAGGAAAGGGGGTCCTGGGCGGAGGGAGGGGCGGGACCCATGGCCAGAGGGAGGAGGATCGCTGCTGGGGAGTGGGATCTGAAGCTGCTTCCCTCTCCAGTCACCCCCTCTTGGCTTTCCCGTGTTCACTTCCCAAACTCCCCGGTTCTCCCCGGTTGCCACGGCAACCGCTCCTGCCAGGCGCGGTCACCAAGGAAACCCCGTGCCCGCCTCTCCCCCTCCCCATCGCCCGCACGCCCCCCGGTGGCGGGGAGGAGGGCGTGGGGGAGCAGACTCCCGCCCCGGTCCGCAGCCGGTCGGCCAGCTGCGGTCGCCCCGCCGGGGGCGCCGGTCCAGGTCCCGGCCCGCATCCCGGTTCTGCGTCTCCATTCCGTTCGGCCCCATCCTGGATCCGCGTCCCCATCTAGCCCAGCCCCAGCCCCGTCCTGCCCCGTCCCCGCGCGCCGCGCGCTCCGACTCACCGCGGGCTCCGGGCTCCCGGCGAGGGGCGGCATGCCCCGCGGGGTCCGCTCGGGGCGCGGGGCCTGGGCCGGGGGCGTCCTCGGGGTCGCGGCTCCGCCCCCGCCCGGCCCGCTGCCCGCCCGCGCACCGCGCTCGCCGCCTGCCAGCCTGGCCGCCGCCCGCCTCCGCCGCGGCCCCGCCGCTCCCCCCCCCCACCCCCCCAGGCCCCGGCCCGGCCCGGCCCCCGCTCGGACGGTGCGGCAGCCGCCGAGAGCAGCCGAGAGTCCCGCGGACGCGAGCGGAATACTGATGCTGGTGGGGAGCGGGAGGAGGAGGAGGAGGGAGGAGGAGGAGGGAGGGCGCTGAGGGGAGAGTGGCCGGGGAAGCTGGGGAGGGAGGGCAGGAGAGGCGGCGAGGAAGGGGGAGGGGGCACGGGGAGGGAGAGGGGAAAGGGAGGATGGAGGGAAGGGGAGCCAGAGCCAAAGGGGAAGGGAGCAAAGGAGGAAGGGAGGGAGAAGGAGAGGAAAGGAGGAGGGAGAAGGGAGAGAAAGGGGAGTGGAGGAGAGAGGGGGTTGTAGAAGAGGAAGTGTAAGCGACGTTATGAGGGACGGAGGAGGGTAACGGGGCTCGAACTTGGAGAACTCTGAGACCTCCATGGAATGGATGGGATGAAGGGGACCTGATGGGCACTGCGGGGAAGGTGGGGAAGATAGAGGCGGGAAAGCTGGACAGCAGTGGAGGAGACACACGGGGGTTGGGGGCAGGGAGGCTAGGAAGGAATGGGATGGCAAGAAGAGAAGGAAAACCAAAGAAGTATAAGGAGAGGGCTGGAACGAAGTAAGAAGGACGAGGGTTAATGCTATCACGGAGCCAGAAGGAAGAGGCAGGGAAGGGATGCCAGGAGGGAACTGAGGCAGGACCTGCCGGTGAGTGGAATAGATAGGCCCTGAGGAGGCAGTAGAGCTGGGGAGATATTGAGACTTCAGGACAAGGGGGAGCATTGCCTGCTATTCTGGAGCTCCACTGTTAGCCAGACTCCTCATCAGTCGCCATTCTAGGAAGGGCTTTGGAGGGAGTCTCATGCGGGGAGTGGAGCCTATCTTGGGCCTGGTAACCACGAAGGAGAATGATCAGGGGTACTGGCTCTGAGCCCTCACCCCAGGCCTGTCAGTGACCAGGCGCCTGTGCAGAGCAGAGGCAGGGCCCAGCCCCCTACACTCTCACCTTTCCAGGTGCAGGCAGAGGGTGCTGGGACACATGGAGAGGTGTGAAGCTGGTGCCAGCCACGGGAAGAGGGGGTGGGGCAGGATGCCTGGGAGAGGTCACAAGGACGATACCCTTCTCCACTTCTCTGTGGATGCTCTCACCTGCTCACCCCCCCATCCCCAAAGGCTGGGCACTGAGGAAGGGGCTTGGGACAGAGGAACTCAGGAGGGTTGGGAGGAGGCAGTTTCATTACAACCAGACACCCCCAAGTTCTTCCAGTATTAAAGGTGGGCAGACCCTTTCTCTATCTGTGCCCACTCCTCAAAAGCCTGACTACTAACTTAGGATAGGGAAGAAGGTGAAGAATAAGGACCACTTCTCTCAGGGACTGGGTCCTTGTTCTTAAAGCCATCAGAGTCGAAGAGAACAGGAGGAAGCCGCCAGTGCAGCAGCCAGCCCAGGAGCTGGGAGGGAGGAGGCCACACAGATATTTGCTGAGAGCCTGGACCTGAGCTCACAGAGGGGAGAGGTCATGGGTGGGTGCCTTAGAAATAGCTAGGGGTGGGTACTGAGGGACACACAGAACTGAAAGCCACAGAGGGCAACCAAAGAGAGGAGGGCCCAGCCAGCACCAGAGCCTACCAGGTGCCTGGCATAACCAGAATAGGGACTTGGTGAAGACCAGGGTCCCTGGTAGCACCACAGATCCTTGCCTCTGCTTGAGGGTCAGCGGCCAGAAATGTGGACTTGTGGAGGCTGAAGGTCTACAATCCCTGTACCTCCAGCCAGTAGTTACCAAAGGGTCTGGGGTCCAAGGCCAGAGTTCCCAGGGAAGGAAGGGAGGACACTAGGGAAGCTTCTGGCTCTCCTGGAATCTCAAGGCTTACTGTCTGGGGGGAGGAGGGTGGCTGTAAGTGCTAGAGGAGGGGTGGACAAGCTCCTGACCCTGGGCAGCTCACCCTCTAGCGGACAAGGCAACTCAAGGGCCTGTTCCAGAAGGTGCACCAGCCATGAAGAGAATAAGAGGGCAGCAAGGAGGGTGGGGCTGGGGAGGGTGGGGCTGGGGAGACCCACAGGCCTGGAAGAGGAGGCTTTGCATTCAGGCCTGGATACTGAGGATGAAGTAGAGGCAGGCAGAAAGCGACCATCAGATGACAGCAATGAGGGGTCGGGGGGAGGAGGGGATCTGTCTGAAAGGCTGAATGGAGGGGAGACACAGAGAGGCAGGAGGAGCAAAGAGTAGCAAATGTGACGCCAACCTCCATGCCACCCAGCCCTGCCTGGGTTCTACCTTATGTTCTGATTAGTGGCAACCTTAAGACAGGGTCTCATGTAGCCCAGGCTAGACTCAAACTCACAATGTAAAGGAGGATGACCTGGAACTTCTGATCCTTCTGCCTCCACTTTCCAGATGCTGGGTGACAGCCATGTGTCACCAAGACTTGGGCTGAGCGTGGAACCTGGGGTTGCGAGCATTCTAGGCATATGCTCTGCTGACTGAGTCACAGCGTTATTCCTTCACCACCGTTTTTGACATGGCTTTGGACATGGCAGAACTTGTATTAGATGGGCCTTATGGTTAGGTTTGAGAAGCGCCCCTCCCCCCAGGCTCACACTTTGATCAACTGTGGGTAGCACCGTTTTGATGGCAAACAGAAGTGGGTCACTGAGGTTGGCCTTCAAAGGTCTAGTTCTCTGCTTCTCAGGCCCTGCCATGTGAATCAATTCAGCCTCCTGCCTCAATCCCAGGCATCCAGAAAATAAGGAAAACCCCAGTGTTAGGACCTCCATGATACACTAAAACCCCCAACACCAAACTTCTCCAGAACTCACTGAGTTGATGTCCCCCAACATCAGCCCCCAGAACATACTGACCCCCTCACATTAAGCCTCCTCCCCAGGACACATTGAGAGCCCTCAACACCAGCTCCCCCGAGGATGCACCGAAACTTCTCAGAAACCATGAGCAAAAGTGCCTCCCCTCCCCCACCCATACGTTATCTGTATTTTTGTTCCCAAACCATTAGAACAGCTGTATAGTAAGAGACCATGGCAGTGATCCTTCAAGCCACAGAGGCCTGAAGACATACGTGATGTCAAAACCCCAGCTGGAGGACTTCCTGAGGACTCTGCACCTGCATTCACTCCCAGCATCCATGGGAAAGCCATTGTGATAAGATGGAAAAGCACAATGGCGTGCACCAGCCATTTCAGCACTGAGCAAGGGGAGAGAGGAAGATCCTCAGGGCTGGGCAGCAGTTAAGTTCTAGTGTCTACATGGCAGTTCATAACTGTCTCTACCTTCCGTCTCAAGGGATTTAATGCTCTTTTCTGACCTCTGAGGATACCAGGCACTCATGTGATACACACATATACATGAAAGTAAAGCACTCATATGCATACAATTTTAAAAATAAAATAAAAAGCAAAGAGCAGCTGAGAAAAACATTTGACAATGACTTCTGGTTTCTACATGCACATATATGCAACTATATACACATACACATGCCTGCACACACATATACGTATGCACATAGACACACCTGCACATACAGGAACAAATACCCACACCTACACATGTACACCCACATATACACATATGCACACGCATACACATGGCTGCACACACACCTGCACATACGCATGCACATGCCTGTACACATACATACTTGCACATAGACGTGTACTACACAACTACACATAAAGACATCTGCATACACAAGCATGTCTGTATACACACATTGACACAAACAAAAACAAAACCAGGTTAGGCAGCTCATAATCCCAGGACTCGTGAGACTGAGGCAGGAGGATAGAGTTTGAGTCCAGCCTGAGCTATTTATTAAGACCTTCTCTCAAAACACACCACCAAAAAGGCAAAGGGAGTGCGGGGAAGATGGTTCAGTGAGGAGGCTTGTCATCAAGCCTGGTGACCCGAGTTGATACATGGAACCTCCCTGATAAAGATGAGGGAGCTGACACCTCGAGGCTGTCTGCCCTCAGCGTGTATGCTGTGCCACACAAAAAAACCAAACAACTGCTAATAGGTGACTAGAAATATGGAGGCCTTTCAGCCAGTGGCCCCTGACTGTCATGGTGAGATCAGGAGGGGCTGCAGCTTCTGCCTCACTTGCTGGGTTGTCGCTCCTTGGGACTTTGCCAGCTTCTGAGCTGATAAAATTCTCAAGGTTGCCATATTGTGGGGGAAGCTCAACGGCTCACAGAGAGGCTCTAAGAGTCAGCCTTCCCTTTGGAAATCAAGGGCCAGAACTTCCCAGCCAACCCTGTCCTTACTTCCTGACTTACAGGAAGCTCAAGAGGGCATGAAGTGGTTTTGCTGTTTGAAGTCACTACGTACTGCAGGGTGATGTACTGTTACATAGCAGTAGGTGAGGAACACAGAACACTCACACTTTATCTTGGCCAATGTGAAGCCATTTTTAGGGAATGGAAGGTGTGGCTGGAATGAGCGGGCGTACCACCCTGAACTTGATTTCCATACGGTATTTCCTACAAACCTTGGGGGAATGACTGCTTCCATCTCTAGGGTGGGACAAATATCAAGTAACCTAGAGAAAGCTACTGTACCAGAAAGCTCAACTATAAATAAATAAGCAGTTACATCAAAAGGACACTCATAAATATGGGGACAATGTGAGAGTCAAGAAGAATGAAAGGTATTGTGTTTTTTTGTGAATGCGTGTGTGTATGTGTTATGTACATATTCGCATTATTATGGCTAGCATCCCTAAGACAGTGTCTTTGTGGAAAGAGTGATGCACCATGGACACTTGGCATCTTTTGCTTGTCTTTGAGGCAGGGTCTCAAGTAGCCCAGGTTAGCCTCAGACTCCCTAGGTAACTGAGAATAACCATGAACTCCTGATTGTCCTGTCTTAGCCTTGATGTTTATAACACAACCCTCCTCTAGTTCTCTCTGCTTCCTGTTCTGCCAAGATGTGATGAGCGACAGCCATGCAAGTGAGCTGCCTCATGGACCACAGCCATGAGACACAGCCACCTCTGTGCCTTCCCTTCCATGATGGTCTTGCAAACTGTGAGCCAAGCAAGTCCTCCCACACTGAAACTGCTTCTTGTCAGCCTCAGGAGAAAGTTAGACACTCTGAAGGATCGGCCAGCAAATCCATAGGATGGGGCATTCTTGAGGACGACCAACATACCAGTCTGTCCAATAAGACTGTGCCCGGTGTCATATCATAGGCCTGTCATCCCAGCTGCTTGAGAGGCTCAGACAGGAAGATTGTTAAGTGCAAGACCAGTCTGATTTACAGAATGATTTGAAGGACATCCTGAGCAACTTAGGAAGACCTTACCTCAAAATAAGTAAAAAGAGGTCTGGGGAATGCCTGCCTAGAATCCCCCAGTGAGGAGCTGGGGAATGGTTCAGTGGCACAGCCCCTACCTAGAATCCTCCAGTGAGGGACTGGGATGTGGCCCAGGAATACAGCCCCTGCCTAGAATCACCTAGTGAGAGGCTGGGGTGTGGGGTGCTCAGTAACAATGCACTTGCCAGGCATACTTGCAGTCCTGGGTTCAATCTTTAGTTTAAAAAAAAAAAAAGATGGAGGGCCTGTCCTAGTCTTGAGATTATGAGGTTACAGAGATCACCCAGGTACAGTGTGTGGCTCCTTCTGCCATTCTAGTTTAGAGAATCTTTAAAATTTTTAAAAGATTGATTTATTTTTAATTTAATGTGTATGATGTTTTGTCTGCATGCATGGTTGTGCACCACGTGTGTGCAGTGCCCATGGAATCCAGGAGAAGGTGCCAGATCTTCTGGAATTGTAGTGAGCTGGCATGTGGATGCTGGGAATCGAACCCAGGTCCTCTGTTAAAGCAGCCAGTGCTACTAACTGCTGAATCATCTCTCCAGCTTCGGAAGTATCTATTTAAAAGTCTTTGGGCAACTGGGGTGGTATGAACTAGGGCTGCCTTAGAAGCATCAGTGAGCTGCTGCCATTGTTGTTAGCCGGACTGTGGGCTTCACACATCCCAGAGCTTCACACGGAAACACAGCTGCCAGGCTCACAATGATGACTAAGCTGTGGGTATCATGGTTTCCTGAGAAATGCCCAAGAGGTTTAAATGCCTGGTCCCAAGTTGGTGGTGCTGTTGTAGGAAGTCGTGAAACCTTTAGGAGGCAGAGTGTTGAAGGAAGTAGGTCACAAGGAGGTGGGACTTAAAGCTTTGCATCTTTGTCACACTTCCTGACCCATCTCTACTTTCTAATCTGTCAAGAATTGCTGAGTCCAGGCTCCTGCTCCGTCTGCCATGGAGCCACCTGCTGCTGTGTCTTCCCTCCATGACAGGCCATGCCTCTTTAAATCATAAATCACAGTTCGGACTTCTTGGACTGCTTTGTTTTGTTTTATTTTTTTGGCCAAGTGTTTGGTCAGGAATGAGAAAGGTCCCTGGTAGTGGGTTATGGTCACTTACCACGATTTTCCCAATGTTGTGTGTACCTGAATGTTGTCAGGAGTGTGTGATGGGAGATAAGCTGTGTGAGCACTGAGGACTGTTGTCGCTCACAGTGAGTCTCCTTCCAGCACAGTGCTCTCCCTCTGCGTGACATTTAAGAGGGCCAGGTATCACCGATCTTCAGAAATGGTCACCTCCATGTTCCCTCCCTACAGCTCCCTCTCTGAAAAGACCCTACTCTTGCTCATTTCTATGAAACTTCTAAATGTCTCGCTGCCTCTACTCTCATGTCCTGTTCTTTCCTCAAACACGAGCTAGGGCTCTGCCTTCCTGTTCTAAACTACCACCAACACACCAGGGCAGATGCAGTGGCTGCTCTTGGCTTCTTTCCGTGCTTCTGTTTGCCACCATAGCCCCTTCTCTAAGTCCTCCATCACCGTCCCATCACCTCAGAGGGCTTCTTAGTCTGCCTCTCCTTCCCAGCCCCTAACTCTGGACACAGAGCTCAGGGTCCAACTCTCTGCACTTCCCTCTCTCCCCCAGGTGGTCCCACCCTGCAGTGACTTCACAGGCACTCAGTGCCTGCTCAGTCCCTTCTCTGCTCAAGCCCCTCCCTTATTTGGATGCACAGATGCTTGACAACCCTTCCACACCTGGTGGGCCAAGCAGAGCTTGTGCAGCCATGCTGCCAGCTCACACCTTGGCTCTGTGTCAGCCATCGTCACACTAAAGCACACCATCAGCTCAGCTGACCAGAGAATGGAGGGATTCTCTTTTCTCTCACCCAGGTCCAGTTCATCACCCATTCCCATAGTACTACATACAATATGTGTTCATTTCCAACAGTCCCTTCCCTCTGTCACTACTGCTACCCCAGAATCCTAAAGCCAGCTTCAGGTCTCCTGGCTGGCCTGATCATGAAGACTGTCACATCCCTACAGGCCAGCCTCCACAGGTTGCTGGAGTGCACTTAGTGACAAGTAATTGCCATCGTGTTATCTCTGAGTGCAACCCACTGTGCTCACCACATCTAACCGTTGAAGTCCCCACCCTGGCCTGGTCCTGATACTGCTCAATCCCATCACCCTTCACCCAGACTCTGGCTTCTCCTGCCACAGGAAGCTTACACATCCCAGCACCTCTGTACCAGCTCCCCTTTGCTCAGCGCCCTCTGTGGACTTGCTCTCACTCTCAGTCTGACGACCCTCCTCTCACCCCTGGCTTTTCTCTCATTGACATTGGAGTTTCCTGTTCACTTCCTTGCCACTCACCAAGAATCCCTCCCTAGGGATAAAACCAAGAGCCAAGGCCTGTCCCATCTCATTGGCTGTTCCCTTCCCTGAGTCCGGGAAACATCAGGACAACTGCATGTCCATTAAACTTGTACATAATAATATGTGTACTATGTAGTCCTATGTGGCCTCGTAGACAATACCCTGTTGTCTACAATGTCATCTTGCAGGAACTAGAGATGATGGCTCAGAAAAATGTCTTTGCAAGCACAAGTATGTGAGTTGGATTCCTAGCACCCATTCTAACAACAAACAAACAGACAAATGACAGTCATGGTGGCCTACACTAGTAATCCTAGCACTGGAGAGACAGAGAAGAGTGGTCCCTGGGGCTCACTGACCAGTCAGTTTATTTAATTGGTGAGATCCAGACCAGCAAGAGGCCCTGTCTTAAGAAACAAGGTAGATAATGCCCGAGGAATGACAGCCAAGGGTGTTCTCTGCCTTCCACACAGGTATGCACACATGAACATGCACAAGTCATCTCCCAGCTTATCAAGATATTAACTACTTTTCTTGAATGCTCTGGGTGTGATGAAAGTTCCTGTGTTTTCTCAGGCCCTGGTGACCTGTGAGGTAGGTGTGAGGAGACCTGGTTGATTTTGAGGGACCACACAAAACACCCAGTGAGGAAGCTTTGGGGCCCATGCTCACTCTGCAGGACTCCCAGGCACATGCCCCCCCTACTCTGCAGTGCTGTTTGTAGGTGTCAGTCGTAAACTCTTCATTATAGGTACCACACGTGGGGGAGCCCCCGTTTCTGTAGATGATGGAGACATCACGCTGGCTTCCTCCAGCAGGGAACAAGCCTGAGATGGCACAACCTGCGAGGTGGCTCAGTGCAAGACCCCAACACTGGACACAGCTTTGAGGCAATCATACACACTCAACACTGGACACAGCCCATGAAATGACAGTGTCCAAGCATCCATCACGGAGAAGAAGACTGATCCTCAAGGGGGAGAGACAGGAGATGCTCTTTCCTTTCCCTGCACTTCTGAGAATCCAGGGTTACTTTGCTGCCTTATAACAGTAAGTGCATGTATGGGGCCTTGACCATGAGCCCAGGAAGCAAAAACCCATCTGGAAGATTCTGAAGGAGGTGCAACTTGCAGTGTGGAGAGGAACTACAGGATGCAGGTACCAACAACCAGTGCAGGTATTCAGGCTCAGACTTGTGGTCACGGACTTGGATGCAGATGTCTAGAGCGGGACTCTAGGAGGCCCCAGAGTGAGCAGCAGCTTTGGGGAGAGAGGCAAACAGAAACGAGAGGCATAAAGTGCTTGGAGCCTGGCATAGAGGATCTGGCGTGGCCAGTGTAGAAGGGCCTTGCTGAGACCCAGGCGCTAACAACTCGAGGGGCCTCATGGGTAGCCACACCTTGGAGTAAGGGGAGTATCCCAGGATATAGCCATCAATATGGCTATTGATGAGGAACCATTGAGCCTGACAGCACCCATAGTGTCTTCTAGGAGCAGCCTTTAGAACATCCTCAACCCTCTGAGAGAAAGACAGTGTGAGGCAGGTTTCATCCCATGTGCATCCACAATGCCTGACAGTCAGATAATAGCACACAGGAAAAGACAAGGAACATGTACCTGCCGTGCAAACCAGCAGGCCATCAGTGGAGACAGACCCAGGATGACTGGATGTTGAGACTGAGATGAAATCAAGCTTTTATGGCTACGGTGAATGTGTTTAAGGGGATGCAGGGGGGCAGAAGTGGTGCAGGGGGAGTCTCAGCACATAACGAGCTATAACAGAGGAAAGTCCTGGTCTCACACACATGCTTTTGGAAAATAGCAAAGAAAGAAACCATTTCAAAACCGTTTTACAGGGCAGCGGATCCCAACACCAGAACCTGACATCGTGAGAAAGGAGACTACAGGCCGATTTCCCTCATGGGCACAGATGGAAACAATTCTTAATAAAATACTGGAGATCAGAACAGTAATACATGGAAAGGTTAAGACATTGTGAGTGAGGGATTAGGCTATGAGCAGTGTGTGTTTAACATTCAAAGAGCAACGGGCAAGAGTCAGCATGGAACACAGCAAAGGGGAGGCCCCGCAGCAACATCTCAGAGACACAGAGAAACCCACAACCGTTCTTATCCAGGGGACATGCACAGAAAATCTGAAGCCATCTGCAAAGCCAGATTCTAGAACAAGCATGTAGATGAAAGGTCAATGGGACATTTTAAATTATATCCAATGGAATTAATTAAACTAGATGAAGATGAAGAAATTAAGTGCTGATAAGATAGTATCGAACATAAAGAATGCTTAGGAACAGTTTTAAAGGAGAGTGCCATGCTCACTAGTACTGCGTTGCCTAGTGAGTAAGAAGAGAGAGGTTGCTTGCAGGTCAGGTCGGAAGGTTTGGTGTTATCCCCTGTGGGCTTGGCACAGCTCCCACCAGAGCCCAGCTTGCTTCTTACAGAAGACACAGGTTCAGCTCAACAGTTCTATGCAAGCCCAAAGAATCTTTTTTTTTTTTTTAAGATTTATTTATTTATTTTATGTATGTGGGTACACTGTCACTGTCTTCAGACACACCAGAAGAGGGCATCCCTTTACAGATGGTTGTGAGGCACCATGTGATTGCTGGGAATTGAACTCAGGACCTCTGGAAGAGCAGTTAGTGCTCTTAACTGCTGAGCCATCTCTCCAGCCCAAGCCCAAAGGATCTTAAGGAACCAGGACATTACACACACACACACACACACGCACACGCACACGCACACGCACACACACACACAAACTGGACAAGCTATTTGATTTCAAACTTAGCCAAAAGGTCTGAGAGCTTGGGGAACGTGGCTTTGGTGTGAGGACAGGTAATTCAGAGTGGAACAGAGGTCCTGTGTGTAGATCCGTGTTTATTAACAGTGATTTGTTCCAAGAAAAGAGTCAAAGCAGGATCAGCAAGACGGCTTGGTGAGTGCCAGTGTTGGCTGCTAGGCCTGTGGACCTATTAGATTCCAGGACCCACAAGTTGAAGGCAAGAACTGATGCCTACAGTAGTCCTTTGATCTCAAATGCATATACGCACATTCTCACTCTCTCTCTCTCTCTCTCTCTCTCTCTCTCTCTCTCACACACACACACACACACACATACACACACACACACACACACACACACAAATAAATAAATGTAATTTAAAAAAAGTCAAGGTAGGGGCTGCATAGATGCCTCAGCAGTTAAGAACACTTGCAAAGAACCCACTTCAGTTCCTAGCACACATTGTGGCTCCAAGTCACAGAGTAGTCAATATCCTCTTCTGGCGTCTGATGGCCAGGCATGCACATGGTAAACAGACATAAACACAGACAACACATTCATACACATAAAATGAAATTTAAAAATAAATTTAAAAAATTTTAAATAGTCACAATGATTCATGGAAGGGCAGCCCAGGACAGGAGACCCACGTACAGCTCACAGTTAACGTTAAGTCTTTCATGAGAGTTTGCTCAAGGGGGCAGGTGTGAAACTCAAGCCATCAAACTCAGAAAATAAACATGGAAATTCCTCAGTGTGAGTGAAAGGCCAGGACATAGAAGCAATTCCCATACAAAAACCACAGTAAATGAAAATTTGAGACCCAGGCCTGAGGTCACGTCCTCAACCCAACCGTGGGACACTAAGCATGCAGATCATGAAACAAACCTTGCTTAGTGAAAGCCTGTGACCACCAAGAAACTACAAACAAGGTCCAGGACTCTAAGGGGGCATTTTCCAGAGAAACTATAAATTGGCAACAGGCACAGGAATGCAGGCAAAGGATGTGCCCAGTGCAGAGCCACCCCATGGGAAGGGGCTAGCCAGTCCGGGGTGGGGGTGGAGTGGGGGCGGGGCAGAGGGTGAGAAGCGGCACGGCAGAGAGTGGGGGTGAGGAGGGTTGGGGCAGGAGTGTGGTGGGTTGGGATGTGGCAGGTTGTGGCAGGGTATGGTAGGGTGGGGCAGGGTTGTGGTGGGATGGGTACGGTGAGGTGGGGGTGGGGTATGGGGGAAAGCATATGTGACACCCCAGGAGCCATCAGTGCAGGTGTGTGTGTGATCCAACAGTGACACAGCTACAGCCTTCCACAAGAGGATGGCCAGCAAACTGTGGCCCATGGGTACAGGAGAACAGAAACCACAGACCATAATGGAGAGGACAAAAGGACAAGCTGTGGCCTGTGGAGAGGAATGGAGTCGGCACTCCGAAGACCTCCTACAGACCAATGACTAAAGACATGTGGTCTCTCTGAAAACAGACAAAACACCTAAATAGACATTTCACAGAGAACACACGTGAGGGATTGATAAACACACCGAAGGGTGTGTGTGCTGAGGGCCAAGGGATAGAGAGCTCACCTCCTGTGCCTAAGCCCCCAGTTTGTTCCTGGCACACATACAAAAAAATCAATACATTAAAATGAAATTTTAAAAGGTTGTCTTAGAGTTTTTGTTTCGTTTTGTTTTCTGGTTGGTATGATTTAATAACCTGACAAAAGCAACTTAAGGGAGAAAAGGTTTTGTCAGGACTCAATTCCAGGTTATAGTCCACAATTTCAGAGACGTCCAGGCAGGAACTAGTACTCAGCTCGCTGCCTCCACTTTCGTGCACACAATCGAAGATTCTCCCATGCAGGGAATGGTGCCGCCCACAGTGGATGTGCTTCCCACACCAACTAACATACCCAAGACAGTCCCCACAGGCATGCACACTCCAACCTGATGTCAACAGCCCCACGTTGTGGCTCCTTTCTCAGATGGCTCTCGGTTGTGTCAAGGTAACAGAGGTCACCATCACAAAGGTGTTTAGCACCCTACATCCCAAGAGAACATAGATTGAACCACAATGAGAAAACTACTCTCCAAGTGAGATGGACCAATGAAGAAGACAACAGCAGATGCTGTTGTGAATGTGGGAGGGGTGGGAGTGCTTACACACTGCTGTGGGGATGTGCAGAGAGGCGGGGTGGGGGTGGGGTTCCCGGAAGAGCTAAACACAGTCTGCATCTACACTAGGACCTGGATCTTACTCCTGGATATTTCCTAGGATAGATGGAAACACGCGTCTATACAGTCTACTTGAGGACTTGGAAAAGGACAGTAGGCACAGAACTGGGAACAGCCCAGGGCTCCTCTAGAGCAGGCAACCCATGAGGTCTCTTCATAGCATAGAACCCTATTCAACAACTAAAAGCACTGTTGGACTCTATATGTGTATACTGACGTATGGCGGACGCCACCCGAAAGCATTTCAAATTTATACCAGTGTAACTTTAATTTTTTCAAAACCTATTTTTAATGATGGTTCTTAATTGCTTTAACCTCCCTTCTAGCCCACCACCCACCAGAGGTAGTGGAAAAGAAAGGATATGGGGGAAGTGGACCTGTTTAGAAATGGTTCTTTGGAGCAAGTCTCATCTGTGTTGCCGAAAGTCAGCAGTTCAGTTCACAGGTCAGCAGCAGCAGCTTGGTCCACTCGCAAACACTTCATGGTTATACCAGCAGTCCAGTTCTGCAGAGTCAGGATAGTAGCAGGAACAGCCAGGCAGGAGGGATTCAGAGCAGCAGGGACTTCAGGAGCTATGCCTCTCTCGACTTGAAGATGCTTCCTGTGCTTGCTTTAGCAGAACATCCTTTCACCTGTATCTGCTTCAGTGAAACTTTCCTTCAAATGTTTGCCCCAGCAAAGCACCATCCAACACAGCTGACTTTCCCCAAAAAGACTCTTCATAGAAGGAGACAAGATGAGGGAACCCAGGGGCTCCATTAGTTCTCACTTCTGGGACCAAATACTTAATAAAAACAACTCAAGGACGGGTTTGTTTGGGCTCACAGTTTTGTGTGGGAGTCAGTTTTGTGGCAGGAGCATGAAGTAGCTGCTTACACGCACCCACAGTGGAGAAGCAGAGAGGGGAGGATACTGGTGCTCGGGGAGGATGCTAGTGCTCTGCTGGTTGGTGCTCCACTGGCTGGTGCTCAGAGAGGTTGCTGGTGCTCTGCTGGCTGGTGCTCAGGGAGGATGCTGCTCAGGGAGGATGCTGATGCTCCGCTGGCTGGTGCTCTGCTGGCTGGTGCTCCATTGGCTGGTGCTCGAGGAGGATGCTGGTGCTCTGCTGGCTGGTACTCAGGGAGGATGCTGCTCAGGGAGGATGCTGATGCTCCACTGGCTGATGCTCCGCTGGCTGGTGCTCAGGGAGGATGCTGCTCAGGGAGGATGCTGGTGCTCCACTGGCTGATGCTCCGCTGGCTGGTGCTCCGCTGGCTGGTGCTCCACTGGCTTTCTTATTTAGTTCAGGACGTCAGCCCATGGGATGCTGCTGATAGGGTGGCTCTTCCCACTCCTATTAACCCTTAGAAACTCCCTCATGGATGTGACCAGTGGTGTCTCCTAGGTGATTCCAACTCATAGCTGATTGGTGACAATGAACCAACATGTGTGCTGTGCTCACAAGTGGCAGCTGGAGCAGTAAGTATGATGTCAGACACCTACCTGCCACAGCACAGCAGATCTCAGATACCGCATAAAAGACAGTCATTGCAGAAGAGGCCCAACTGACTCAGGCTGTACGTAGGCTTAGACCAGGATGGGTCTGGTTGTGCATGGAAGGTTTCTGCTTTTTCATGTGGACACACACACACACACACACACACACACACACACACACTTACTTTTCACTGAGGGCCGAGAAGACAGCTTAGTTGTTAAAGTGCTAAACAATCGTGAGGCAGCTGTCTTATGGGTACTGGACTTGAACCCTGGTACAGCCAGTGCCTTTAACCACTGAGTCACTGATCCAGCCCTGTGTGGTTTTTCTCTGCAAATTATAACATTTTTTAAAGGTATATGAAATTTGTAGGAAAATGGATGGACCTAGAAAGTAAAAAGTATTAAGTAAGGTGACCTGAAAGAAAGGAAAGAAGGAAGGAAGGAAGAAAAAAGAAAGAGAGAAAGAGAGAAAGAGAAAGAGAGAGAAAGCCCCCCCTTGTCCTTAATTTGGGGATCCTAGCCATAGTGTGAGCAAGTGAGCTGGAGGAAAGCCTGACACTTAGAAAGGAGATCCACAGAGAGTGACATCAGGTGACAAGGGTGGAGAGCACAGGTGAAGGACAAAGGAGTCATGAAAGAGAACACAAGGCTAACTTTCTCCTAGTAGTTGGTTTGGGGTTTGTCTGGTTTCCTCACAGATTTGTGGTTGAGGTTTCCTGTGCATTAAAGTAGCAAGAACAGTCTCTGCATCCCAAAAGATCCAGCTTGTGTCCTTCCTCCAAGGCTGTGGCAGTCGGGCTTCCTCTTCAGCTCCTCTGGCTGTTGGTGCAACAAAGTGACCAGTTCCTAAACACACCTGTTGCATTAACACACTTAGAGAAGACGGTGTGTTTCTGTTATAGTCGATTTGGGGGATGGGGTTTTGTAATCTAAAATTTTTTCCTTTTTTGTTCTATTTAAAACAATATCAAATCCTTCTGTTATAGTTATTTTATATGTAAGTACTTTAAAAAAATCTCTCATAATACATCCTGATGTCAGCTTCCAGTTAAAGTACTGTTTTTAAAATACTTATTTTTTTACATAAAAAATTTACTTTTTCTGTTGTTGATGTTATGGATGGGGTAAACACCTGTTTATCAGAGACAATAGGATCAGGAATTTGAGACCAGCCTGGGTTACATGAAAGAGACCTGTCTCAAAAACACACACAAAAAAAGGTTTCCTTTTTACAAGTGACCTATAGAGATGACTAAGCCATTATAAGCACTTATTGTTGAGGACCTGGTTCAGTTCCCAGCTTCCACAACAGCTCACAACCGCCAATAACTCCAGTTCCCGGAGATCTAGTACCCTCTTCTGGCCTTCATGAGAACTGCACCCACGTGTGCTCTCATACATTTAAAGGAAGAATGCTTAGTGTATTGGTGCATGTCTTAATTCCAGCACTTTTTCTCAGCTGCTTGTCACCTTGATTCTGAGACAGGGTCTCTCATTGAATCTGCAGCTCACTGGCTAGGCTGGCCAACCACAGGGAATTGACCTGTCTGAGCTCCCAGTGCTAGGATAAAGATGCACACTGCCACAGCCAATGTCTCCATGGGTATTAGGATCTGAGTGTCGGTCCTCGTGCTGGTGAGCGGAGGCAAGCATGCTGCCCACTGAACCATGTCTCCACTTAGCCTTAAGCACCACTGTGCTCACACTTGTTATAAAACATGCCTGCCTTTGCTCTGGGTCACCAAATACACATACCCATGCTGGTACATCCTTCAAAATTTCACTTTAATGCCATGCAATATACTCTGGCTATCCACATGGCTAGCACAGTCCGGATAATAATTTGCCCCCTCTAGGTGGTGACACCAGTCATTTTATTTTTGGAAGATCATTCCAAACACTATCATGTTGGCTGTCTTTATATGCCGGCTTCTGACTTGCAAGAAGATTCCCAGGATTTGGTGCATCTAAGGATGTGGACATTTTTCCTTTGTGTGAAATGGACTGCCATACTGCTCTGTGAAAGGATGGCAGGCATGCATGCACACACACACACACACACACACACACACACACACACACACACACACCAGTGTGCTGGGATGACAATCTTCTTCACCACATCTTGAGCATGTGTGTGTGTGTGTGTGTGTGTGTGTACTTCATCTGGTGTGTGTGTGTGTGTGTGTGTGTGTGTGTGTGTGGTACTAGGGATGGAATCCAGAGTCTCTCCTAGTTTAGATGGAATTTCTACTACTGAGCCTTCTCCCAGACATTCAGTGGGAAATTCTAGGCAGAGACTCTACCACCCAGGGCAACCCAAGCTCTTCACTGGGGTGGAACAGGCTCTCTTAACTGCTGTGCCATCTCTTTCACCCCAGACCTTGAACTCCCCAATCCTTCTCCCTGAGATTTAGTTACTGGATGGCAGACCTGCGTCACCTGGTGTGGGACATACTCAGCTGCCTGCCTGACGCAGCCGTCCCTGAAGCTGGTCATAGTCTGCAGATTTCTTTCAGTTACTTGAACCGAAAAATATGCACTCTCCCTGACCTACAACAGTGAGCATTGGGGTCCTACTGCTTACAGATAGGAGGAGCTGCTGTTATAGAACACACACAGAAGCACACACACACACACACACAGAAGCACACACACACAGAGCACACACAGAGAAGCACACACACACATGCACTAGCATACACACAGCACGCACACAGCACACACACAGCACACACACAGCACACACACAGAAGCACACACACACATGCACTAGCATACACACATGAATACACTTGTACATGCACTCACACAAACATGCATGCACTCATGCACACACACACACTTGTCTGCCCATGTTGCACACTGCCCTGTTTCTCAGTTCTGGGTATTGGTTGTGGATGACTGTAGAGACTGCACATACATGGTTTAGAGGATCCTGCTCCATGAAATGGAGAAAGAAGAAAGTATTTTATTATTTCTTTATTTAAGGTCAGTTAGTTAGTGACAGGGTATCACTATGTAGTCTAGACTGGCCTCTAATTTAGGATCTCCCTGCCTCTGCCTCCTAAGTGCTGGGATGGCAGGTATGTATTATGCTCCCAGCTCAACCAAGTGTTTCTACTTCATCTCCTGACCCTGAATAGTCACACATGCCCCGGGGAGAAACCTGAGCAGTCATGCTAACAACGCTGTTGCTCAAATTGTTGGCAGGAAACCCCCAAGTGCCCAGATGTCCAGCAAAAGAAAATGGAAAAACAAAAGCAAACTCTAGGGATTTCTGGGATACCATTGCCACTCTTACAAGATGGAACAGAGATCTTTAAATACATTCGGATGCATTTCTAAGACAACGCGTAAAGCTAAAAACCCAAGTTGTGAAACAGTGTGTATAATATGTCTGTGTTCACATTAAACATTCATAAACTGGCCCAAACAATGGATATGTATATGTATCACATAACACACCAGGACAACCCATTATTACTTGAGCACATTCTGCAATATATATATATATATATATGATTTAGAGACACAATTTAGAGACTAACGGTTAGAAAAATATGCCTTCAGTCACTTAATAAAGCCTAGATCCAGTCAGTACCTCGACAAGCCTTTTGAAGAATGGAGGGCTTTTTGAGGTAGGGTCTTTCACGGAACCCTCTTGATAGCTAACTTTACCCGAGTCCCCTCTCTCTGTGTCTGCTGAGTCTGGGATTCCAGGCAGTCCTCAAGCCTCCTTAGCTTTTTTGTGGGTTCTGGAGATCCAAAGTCTGATCGCCACATTTGCACAGCAATTCCTTTTTCTCTCTGTGCCCAGTCTCAAGGCCACAAGCAACCATCAGCTGACTTCTAGTTCCCTTTGTCCTGAGGGTACAGCCATTGCTGCCTCAGTTGAATGTGAACTCTGCCTTGGGTGGGTACAGGTCCCCGGGCTTTACCTCCCATTCTCTAAGATGCAGTTGAAAATAAAAGCCCAGATGGTTAAGTATTGTATAATGCCTACAGGGTAGACCTACTCTGATTCCTTCTTAGCTACATGGTACATCCTGTGAGACCTTTGGTACTCTTACAGTAAAGGGAAACCTTGCCTGGCATTTTTAATTACTGAGCGGCAACACCGTTCTGAATTTCCCGGCCAATCATTATCAGCAACCTCAGTTACTCCCTCCTCTCAGCCTTGCTTCATTTTTCTTAACCCACCCTAGTTGACGTTCTATGCTCAGTTGTCCCCAGCAAGGTTGAAAGTGTCATTGCCACACCTGTTTTATTTCCTGCTCTCTCCGAAGTTCCCCGAATGTCTGACACATGTCATTGTACATAGTCAATGTCTGTTGAATCAATCAACAAGAAACCCCCCCTCCCCCCCATGCTTCTGCACATCATGTGTGGGCCAGAGACAAAAAACAGGGGATCAGAAATACTGTCACAAATCTAGAAGCTGGGTGGAGAGCTTTCACGTCACAACTGCAAATTAAGGTGGCAACTTACCAAAGTGACTCAGAGAAGAGTCTCAGGTTTCCCTGGTTCTTGGTACATCTAGGGGTCTGCCGTCAGGCTGAGAGGTGGGTCTTGTTGGGACCCCCCACTTTGTTCAGTGCTCCACTGTCTTTGCTTCTGCCACTGTGGCCTTGGTTTTTAGCACGGCCACCTTCTCTATTCCTGTCCTCCACACCGTTATCACCTCTGGCCTGTCTTCCCTATCTCCATGCCTGCCACCGTCTCCTCTCTATCTGGTCCTTTATCTCCTTCCCCTTTATCATTGTCTCCTTGGTCTTAGTCTGTTGTCAGTCTCTCTGTGTGACACTGTGCTCTTTATGGTACACTGCTCTCTCTGACACTATTTTTAGAGCTGTTACTCTCAGTCTTGGCCTGGGAACTTTGTCTCAGCTGCCTCAGGTCTGGTGCTAAAAGATCCTCTGTTTCTTTCTCTGCTTCCTCTAACTCTGTCCTCTCTGTTCCTGTCAATACCATGTCTGACTCTATCCTTTCTCTTCTTCTCTGTCCTGACCCTGTCCTCAGACCCTGCCTCAGTGCCCTCCATCTGTCTATGGCCCATCCCTCTATCTCTGTCCCTTCCACCTTCCTAACAAACTCCTCTGACCTATCTCAGCACAACCACGATCTCCCGGCCTCTGGGGTTTCCTGGATGCTAACATTGCCTCCCTGTCACCTCCTGCTTCTCCCTGGCTGTGGTTTAGGCCTTGGGTTCCTGTGAGCTGTGTGGAGGGGAGGTCTGTGACCCTGAATAGCTGTTTTTCTCAGCCTGTATCTTATGGTCTCTCTGTACTCCTGTCCCTCAAAGGGACTTGTACAAGGCCATCTGCTTTCCTGAGCCTTTTCTTAGAGTGCCACCAATCAATCGGGCAGTTGGTCTGGCTGTCCCTATCTGGCTTCTCATCTCACTCCTCATCTCACACACTTTCCCGCCTTTTGTCTCCAACAAGCTCATGAGAGCATAGGCACATGCGCAACAGCTTCTGTTTTCTGAGGGGAGGGGGAAGCTCGCGCATTTCTTCAAACTGACTTGGCAACTACTGACGTCACGGAAATGGGCCCCTCTTATTGGCTGCCTTTCACTAGGGCGGTGGCTAAGCGTTGCCAAGCGCCAGGCGCAAGCAGAGAACCAGAGAAACTCGCGTTGTCATGGCAACTCCGCTTTCACGCGACTCCTTTGCCATTTCCGCTAATTTGATTGGGCGACTCTTGCCTTCATGCCTGTTTCTGATTGGATAGCAAAGAATTTGGCTGCTTCCTTTCAGTACTTTTCCTCTCTGCTCCAGGGAGCAGGGGAGTGTGACTTAGAGTCTCCAAGGGAGTGTGAGGAGCGTCGGCCATGACACCGGAATTCGGCCTGAGTCAGCTGACCGGGCTGGATAACACGCGAGTTCTCTTGCCTCCGGTTAGAGGACACCAAGGAACTCCTGGCTCTTAAAACCTTGGTTACTGATGGCAGCATCAGAGATCCGCTGGCGATTGGCGCCCTCTCTTCTGGCTAGCACCCAGAGGCTTTGCCAAAGGACTATAACGGGAAAGAAGAAACCCGTGTGTCCAGGAAGTCAGGAGCCTGTTCTCAAGTCCTTAAACATGCAAAAGATGTCATATCATCATCATCATTATTGTTATTATTATCTTTTCTAACCATGTGACTAAATGTGCTCACCCAGAGGAGACACCTCAGCTAGGTCTAGACACCTGTCTTTGTTTTGCCTAACAGTTGTTATCTATGATTTTCTTTTCTATTAATGGATTTTTAAAAAATTACCAATGGTAAGCTTTTAGAAAAAAAAAAATCTAGTGAAAGTACAGAGAGTTTCATTCGCCTCTCAACACCTCCCCCCAGCTTCCGCTATTATTAATATCCTCACAGCAATATGAGACATTTGTTTCAACTGATGAGACCACATTAACATAGTGTGTTGCGTGATCTCAGCCAAGTTGACAGTATCTAGAATCACCAAGGAAGTAAGACTCCAGCCATGCCCGTGAAGGATTATCTAGGTTAGGTGACCCCTGGCCTTATCCTGGAGGAATTATCCAGATTGGGTTCTCTGAGGAGAGAAGAGCTGCCCTAACCATGAGCCGGGGTCCTCGTTTGAATAGAAAGCAGCTGAACAGTGGTCATTCATGTCTCTCTGCTTCCTGACTGTGGATGCAAAAACATGACTCACTGTTTCAAGCTGCCACTGCCATGGCTTCCCTGCCAGGATCTGTGGTATCCCCAAACTGCGACAATGGACCCTTCCTTCCTTAAACTGCTTTGGTTCCCAGTTTTGTCCCAGCAGTGTAAAGAGTAGCTGATGCTTTTTTTTTTTTTTTTTTTTTTGTCGTCCCGGCCCTTATCATCATGAATAGAGCTGTTACAAACGTTCTGACATGCTTTTACCTCTTCTGGACTAATGTCAAGAAGCAGGACTGAGGCTCAGTGCACTTAGTTCTTGCGAGAAAAAGGTCAACATATCTTCAAAAACAGCATTGTGACTTGGCGTTCCCACCCACAACAAAGGAGCATTTGTGGCACTTCTGTCCTCACCAGCATTTGGTGATATTGATGTCAGATCAGTGTACAGATTTGAGACTAGGATGGTTTGAATGAAAATGGCCCCATCGGCCCATTTATTTGCATGCTTTGTCCCCAGTTGATAAACTATTTGGGAAAGATTAGGAGGTGTGGCCTTGTTGGAGGAAGTGTGTCACTGAGTTTGGCCTTTGAGGCCTCCCCCAACCCCTTCCTGTTGTCTATGGATGTAGAGCTCTTGTCTAATGTTCCAGGGCCATGTCTGTCTGCCACCATGATGATAATGAACTAGCCCTCAAGAGAAAAAAATTTTGCAAGCCCCCAATTAAATGCTTTCTTTCCTTTATAAGAGTTGCCTTGGGCATGGCATTCTCCTGGGTGGCAGGAGGGTTTTATTGTTTTAATTTGCCATTTTCTGACTACATACAATATTGAACATATATTTCTATGTGCTTAATGTGTTCGACATTGTGTGTGTGTGTGTGTGTGTGTGTGTGTGTTTTCATGCCACTGCACACACGTGGAGGACAGAGCTTAACATTGTGTGTCTTCCTCAGTTCTACTCTGTTTTGTTTCATTTTTGAGACAGGGACTCTCTACATAGCCTTGGTTGGCCTTGCACTCACTTCTGCCACCGGATTGCTGGAATTAAAGGTATGTACCACCACAGCTGGCTTTCTACCTTGTTTTTTTGTTTTAGACATAGTTTCTTCCTGAATCTGGAGCCTGACATTTCAGCTACACTAATTTGTGAGATCTTCTTGCTTCTCCTGCCCCTGCCCTGTGAGGTTGCAGGAGCATTCGCCTGCACTCAGACTGAATCTGAGCTCTGATTCTTATGCTTGAGAAGTACATGCTTCATGCCCTGAGCTGTTTCCCCACCACAGTGATGTGTGATATTGATTGTCAGCAAGATTGGACCCAGACACACCTAGGAAATTCATAATGTAAAATGCCCCTTTGGGTGACTGTGAGGATGTCTACAGAAAAGATAAACAGGAAAGTGAATCTCCACCCACTGTGTGAATATCTCTGTCTCTGTGAGCTGTGGGTCTGGATGCGGCGTCATATACATCATAGGTACACAGGTATTCACTCTGCACTCCTGGCTTCTCAAGACTGACTTGAACCTTTGTAACCATGAATCCACACAAACCTCCCTTCTCTTGTTTGATCATGAATTTTGTCATTGGCAGCCAAACTATCTGTGTATCATCTTTAGGAAAGGTTGAGATCTTTCCTTCATTTGTAAATTGCGTTATTTAAGTTTTTACTGTTGTGTCGTCTTTTGTGTCTGGTCTCACTTAGCCCAGGCTGACTTTGGAGATGCTATGTAGCTGAGGTTGCCCCTGCCCTCTTGTTCCTCTGGTCTCTATTACATGACTGCTAGGGCAACAGGCATGGGCCACTAGGGCTGGCTGGGTTGTCTGTGCTCTTTCTTACTGCCGAGGTTTCAGAGTTTTGTGTATATTTGGGGCAGCAATCCTTTACTTGCTGTGTTTTGCAAAGATTTCTTCACGATCTGCAACTCTTTAATTTGTTTTTTAAAAATTGCACTTATGTGTGTGCCCATTGCTTGGTGTGAACGTGTCATAACATGTGTGCAGGTCAGAGGACAAGTTGTGAAACTTGGTTCTCTCTTCCCACTATGTGGGTCAAACTCAGGTTGTCAAGCTTGGCAGCAAGTGCCTCTACTGAGCCCTGTTTTAATTCTCCTAATTTCTGATTTTCTTTAGTATTAATTAATTAATTTAATGTATATAACTACACTGTTGCTATCTTCAGACACACAAGAAGAGGGCATCAGATCCTATTACAGATGGTTGTGAGCCACCTTGTGTTTGCTGGGAATTGAACTCAGGACCTCTGGCAGAGCAGTCAGTGCTCTTAACCACTGAGCCATCTCTCCAGCCCCCATTAATTCTTGATTTTCACATCGTCCTTCATCACCCAGGGTGATGTGTTTTGGGTATTCTCTACCAGGGACTTATGTGTCAAGCCTATCCAGTCAGAGTTTTTAATCATCCTTGGCTTCAATACTCAGTCTAGAAATGCACATGTGGCCCAAGTGACAGTAAATTGTGGTACTTTGATCTCAACATTAAGAGAAGAGCTGCCTGCCTTCTGTTAGGTTGCTATAACGATAGAATGAAAGCCTGAATTTGGGGGCCAGAGAGATCTTTTCTTGAATTTATTTTTTGTATTTGTGTGTGTGTGTGTGTGTGTGTGTGTGTGTGTATGCCCGCGCATGTGTATGCATGTGCACAAGTACATGCATACCAATGCAGTGCTCACAGAGGCCAGAAGAGGGCATCAGATTCCTTGGAGCTGAGGTTCCAGGTAGTCTTGAGCAGTGTGCCATAGATGCTGGAAACCAAATTCAAATCTCTGAAAGCACTTTTAAACAGCGAGTCACTTCTCTAGTCCCTTAAGTTTGTTCTCAGACAACTTTAATGAGGTTTGGTTTATATATATAACAAAATGTGCAGGTTGTTTGTTTTGTTTTGAGTCAGGGTCTCATGTACTCCAGGCTGGCGTCAATTTCTCGTGTAGCCCAGGCTGGCCTTAAATTCCTGCTCTTCTTGTCTCAGCCTCTCCCTGAGTGCTAGGATACAGTGTACACTATCATGTCCGACTCCAGTTTTTCAGAGATCCTTGTGCACATGGGTTTACAGCAACATTATTCACAGAAGCCAAAAGGTGGGAGGAGACGCCTCTGTCAACGATGAGTGTCTCTGAGGATGTGGAGCAATACAGAGGGCTTGGTTAGCATGCGCACAGCTCACAGAGCCCTGAGTTCAGTCTCCAGATGCAGAAGTACAACATAGTAAAGTAGTAGGTGACTGGATGAGCAAACGCTGTATATCTGCAGATAAGGTAGTACTGGCTCATCGCTTAATATGAAGCTGGCCTGAGTATGGTAGCATGGCTATGATCTTAGCACTTGGGAGGCTGAGGCAGGAGAACTGCTGTGAGTTCAAAGTCAGCCTGAGAGAGAGAGAGAGGAGGGAAAGTAGAGAGAGGAAAGGAAGGGGAGGGGGAAGGGGAGAGTAGAGGAAAGTATAGGGGAAAGGAAGGGAAAGGAAGAGGGCAAGGGAGGGGGAAGAAGAGGAGAGTTAGGGATCTCCAAATAAGATCCCCTTGGTTTTAGACTGGCCCCACATCCAATAGCAGGTGTTCTTGTAACAGACAAGCAGAGAGGCTGGGGTAGAGGTCAATAGGAGGCCTTGCCCAGCATGCAAGACGTCCTGGGTTCCATTCCAACTTCACAAAAACCAGGGATGGCAGTGCACTCTTGTCAGCCAGCATTTAGAAGGTAGAGGCTGAGGCTTCGGAGTTCAAGGTCAGCCTGATCTACGTGAAATCCTGTCTCAAACAAAACAGAGACGGGACACAGGGACAGTCCTGTGAGGATGCGACTAGACTGGAGTGATGTATGTTAGCTATGCAAGGCCAAGCTTGCCCACCTCCATCAGTTGCCAAAGGACAAGCATGGATCGGATTCTCCATCAGCAACTGAACGCATCTTGACTTCTGACTTCAGGTCCTGCCCGTGTGCTCAGCCCACCATTTTGAAGTTTTAGCCAGCAGACTGAAAGAGTAGCAGCTCTGCAGGCTTCTATTTTGCACACTGGGAGACTTTGTGGGAATGCTATCTATGAGAAGGAGTTGTGAATGAATTCAGAGGAGTCAATGGTGAGCTGTGTCAGACATCTGGAGGCCCACCCCTCCCCGCTGCGGTGCACTTCTTATGGGACCATTCATCAAAGACCCCTGTGCTTCTGACTAAAGAATTATAAATTTGAGATGCTTTGCCATAAGGACAAATGGGGATGAGGTCCCCAGAGTGTGTGGGCCAATGGTGAGAGGAGGAGGAGATGGGAGAGTCCTACAGTGTGCTTATTAGAACTGTCAAGTGATTGACTTAGAGTGGCCATCCAAAGCCTAAGCAGGATCACTCAGAGCTTTCGCCCAAATATGAGGGAACCTGAGGAGGCATGGGCTCACTTCATTTTCTCAGAAATTGTCTTCTCTCGGGCCAGTTTTAGCAAGTCCTTGGTGAGTCCCGTTAATGTCCCCTCCCACTCATCCCTCTCCCCTCTCTTACCCCTGCTCATGCTTCCTTGCTGTTGAAAAATCCTTCATGGAAGAGAACCCAAATTACAAGAGGTCACTTTCCCAGAATGCTTTGCAACCTGGAGTTAGTTGCAGCTAGGTTTGGGCAGTTGCAGAAGTTGTAGAATTCTTAAGGACACGATGGCTGCATAAGGGAGGCCACTGTCTGAGGCGCCTGCTTGGATGTCATTGCTTAAGAGCAGGCCACCTGGTCCTGTACTCAGGAGAGGAAGGCCAAGCTGGCCTCTAAGCTGCCCGTTACCTAGGATGGTCTGTCTTTGGAAGGTTTTTTATAAGCACACAAGACATTTCTGTCACTTCTACAAAATGAACAGTTGGAAATTATGTTTTGGTTTGCATCTGTAAATATCATTTGGAGGCTAAGGTTTGGAGAGATCACTTAATGGCCTTGTCACACACACTCTTATGATCCAGCACACCTCCTGGCCTCAGGGAGACAGGAGCACCAGGTGGAATGAGACCCACAGAGTGTGTTTATTTCTGGTGGTGATAGCAGCGGGGGGAGGGGGGGATCGGCCAGACGCAGATGGAAGGACAGAAGGGGTGGACGCTGGAGGGGATGTCTGTTCAAGGGACATCAAGGATTGGTCTGTCAACATTCACAGTGAGGACACAGGCCAGAACAGCAAGACTTAGACAACAGCAAAAGGACAGACAGACAGACAGAGGAGTGGGGGCAGGGGTCCCCAGACATGCATGGCCCCTTGCCTCTAGGGGGAACTCTGGGGATAAGAAGACAGACAATGGAGGCCGAGGACCTCCCACCCTGAAACAGGGAGCTGGGCCTGCTGCCTCCTAGCCTCACACCTCCAGGATAAGGAGGGGCAGGTCCAGGCAGCCCTGCGCCAGCAGCTCGGACATTATGGCTTCGAGGAGATGAGTTCACAGTCTGGGCAGGAAGGGATGGGTCCTGAGGGCGCCTGGTTCAATCCCAGGCCTCAACCAGACCTAAAAATTGAAGAGGAGAGACCTGAGAGGGTAGGATGTAACCACTGCAGTGTAGCAGCACCTCAGAGGGAGCCTAGCCCCTCTCCCTCAGGCTCAGCCCCCTCCCTCAGGCTCAGCCCCTTCCCTCAAGCCCAGCTCCCCGCCCTTAGGCCCTCCCCACTTCAGGCCTAGTCCTTCTCCCTCAGGCTCAGTGGGCCAGACCCAGTACTCCTCCCTCAGACCTAGGCATCATACCCAGCCCCCCTCCCTCAGACCCAGTCCCCCTCCCTCAGGCCCATTCCCCCCATCAGGCCCAGCCCTCCTCCCTCAGGCCCAGCCCCCCCTTCTGTCAGGCCCAGCTCTCCCTCCCTTAGGCCCAGCACCACACTCTCAGACTCAGTCCTCTTTCCTCAGATGCAGGGATCTATACCCAGGCCGCCTCCTTCAGACCCAGGAGTTCAGGCTCAGTCCCCCCATTCCCCCATCCCTCAGACCCAGTGGTCCTCCTTCAGTCTAGAGGTCCTCCTCAGGCAGAGCTCAGAGGTTCCCCGCCTCCTCCGGGTCTTACCCTCACTCTGAATTCTCTTTCTCTGACAGTCCTTTGCCGCCCTTTGTAAAGCTGCTCAGCGTCTTCTCCTGGAGTTGGAGGTAAAAGAGAACAACCTTCTTACCCTGCAGCACAGGACGCTTCTGCCCCACTCCTCCGCATGCTCTCCTAGTTCCCTGGGGTGGGGATGGTATCACCATCCATTCTACCAGTGGGGAAACTGAGGCACAACAGATAACTATCTAAAAACACAAGGAAGATAGGGTCCCGAAAGGAGCCATATGGCAGGCAGGCCCGGGGCTCAGGAGGTCCTGGGGAGCCACAGAGAGCTGTCAGGCTGTGGCCACACTCAGCACACTGAAGCCCGCCCTCCAGTGAAGGTCTCCATCCTGCAGTGTCACCTAGTGGTGGCAGTGTGGCTCACTGGAAGTTGCCAGAGAAGCAGAGTGAGGGAGATCATTGTGACAGTGAATGCCCAGGAAGACACAACTTCTGTCCTCACAGAAGGGTCTCACCTCTCAGGATCTTAACCCTGAGCTCTGGGCCTGGCTGTTCAACCCGCTGGAAAAGGGGCTTGTGGATGTGTGGGGGGTTTGCAAGTCTCAGTGGAGAGAAGAATTGTCTTGGGGTTAGCCTCAGCCTCAGGGTTAGGGTTAGCCTTAGACTCAGGGTTAGGGTTAGCCTCAGACTCAGACTCACTCATTCCATTGCCCAGGCTGACCTGGAACTCATTCTGTAGTCCAGGCTGGCTTAAAACTTAAGGCTGTGTCAACCTCCCGAGAGGTCTTACAGGTGTGAGGCCTTACCAGGTTTATACAGTGTTTCGGGTGGAATTTTCCTTAGAACACCAAAGTAATAGAAAACAATCAAGAAACAAAGATTAAGGTACTGAGATCTACATTACTCTGAACAGAACTTATAGTAATTTGACTTTTCTTGGCTTCAGTGGAAGCAAAATTGTCTATATTTTCAAAGCGGATGTTTTTGCAGAGAAAATGGTCACCGTTGACAGTTTCTGTGAACCCAGGGATGAGTGTGTGTGTGGTATATACATGTGTATGTACATAGTGTATACATGTGTAGCTTGTGTGTGATGCTGAGTGGGCTGTGCATGTGTGTACTGTATGTGTGATGTGTATATGTGTGTGCAGGTGCTCATACCTATATGTATACATGCCCGTGCACATACGGAGCCCAGAGCAGGATGAGGGTCCTCTAGTGCTGCTCTCTCCCTAATTGCCTTGAGACAGGGTCTCTCCCTGAACCAGAACCTCACCACTTCAGCTAGGCTGGCTGCCTGGGAGCACCAGGACTTGATGGTTTCTTCCCCTAGACACTGTGGTTACAGGCATGGAAACCGTGGGTCATGGGGATGCAGACTCAGACAGGCATGGCAGCCGTGGGTGCTGGGGATGCAGACTCAGGTCCACTTCCTTGCAGAGCAAAGGTCCTTACTCACTGTGCCATCTCCCCAGCCCCACTCCGTGTTTTGATACCAAGTCTTTCACTGGGATCTGGGGCTCATCAGTTAGCCTATGCTGTCTGGCCAGTGAGCCCCAGGGTTTCTCCTGTCTCTCTCTTCTCACCTCTGGGTTTTAGGGTGTGACTCCAGACCTGACTTTTATCTTCACTCTAGGGATTTAAACACAGTCCTCACGCTTGCACTGCAGGTACTGACTAAGCCATTCTCCCCAGCCCCAAGAGGCTATTATAAACAGCTTGGCAAGGCTGAGAAGTGATTGCACAGCTTCTAAATCAGGAATGGCCACTGGTTGGAGCTGGAGAGGTTAAGGGTTAAGAGCACCAGCTGCTCTTCCAGAGAACCTAGGTTCTGTTCCCAGCATGCAACACGGCAGCTCACATCCATCTGTAAATCTGATTCCAGGGGATCTGACACCCTGTTCTTCTGACTTCTGCAGGCACTGTATGCAAACGGTTTGCAGACCCACAAGCAGGCAAAGCACCCATACACAGAAGTTACCTTCTTTTCTAAAATTGGCCACAGCTGCTCAGTCCTCTGACCTGTGTCCCCTCCTCACCTTGCCCACCTGAATCTCCTTCTAAGCCCCTCCTAATGCCCACCCTCTCTTCCAGAAGGCTCTCCCAGGGCTTGTATGGAAGGCCTTCTACCTCAAAAGACTCAGACCACAGGTCCGAGGCAAGAAACCAACACACAGTGGTCTTTGCAACGGCCACTACCCCGTGACATTTCGTTATGTTGCCTTTTGAATATGTGTTGCTTTGTAAGTGGTATTGTGGTGTTTGGTGCACATGACAAGCAAGTGCTCTGTCGCTGAGCCATGCCCTCCTGCCTGATATTTTCTTATTCATTCAAAAAATTGTTCTCAGCTTTACACCACCATCTACTAATATTCACACCTCCCTCTGGGGGAGGGAAGGGAACGGTTTATCACCCAGTTCCTTCCTACATTTTGTGTTTAGCATCTGTGGGAAAGAGCAGCAGCTGGCCGCTGCTGAACACTCAACAAACTGAATCCTCACAGTGGCCCTCACCATCGCTGCTAATCACAGGCTGGAGAACCAGGAAAGGAAACAGAAGGCAGGTAGAGTGACTGGCTCCTAGCTCACACAGTGTCAGACTCAGGCAGCTTGGGCCCTCACTGGACTCCTGGTGCCCATGCATGGCAGAGGTGGCCTCCACTCACCTCCACTAGCTGGTGCCAGTGTTCCACAGGCTTCCGAGGGTTAGCCAGCATCTCTGCCCAGTGTTCTCTCCCATGTGGGTCGGCAGCCTCTGGACCCACGCGGCACACCCCGATCACTTCATTGTGGCCAATGCTGGGGATTGAGAGAGCGATTACTGGAAAGGTCAGGGGAGTCAACTAGCCACCTCCAACCGTGCCTTGTCCCATCTCATGGGTGCCTCTCACCAGTCATAGTCTACCACTGCGATACTGAGACCCACATTCTCCACGCTCTCAGGAGCCACGTCGAACACCAGGGCCTCGTTGTATGTGGGGTTCAGTGTGTTCTTCTTAATGGAGGTCTTCCGTTTCTTCAGACGCCGCCCCTCACTGATCAGAGAGGCCTTCACATAGGGGTCTGTACAGAGAAGCCAGGGGACTGAGCAGGGGCCTTCTCCCTCAGGCCCAGGGGCTCAACCCTCAGCCCTCCTCTCTCAGAACCTAATCTTCCTGCACCCAGACACACCTGAGAAACCGGTGAGGTCCATTGCTTTGAGGTTAGAGGCTTTGATGATGGTCACGGTGAGGCGCCCAGCCGTGGGGAGGTAGCAGAGAGAGAAGTTGAGCTCCCCAAGATCTGCCTTTTCCTGCAGTGAGAAACAGAGGGCAGCCTGACCATCTTTCCACGCAGCTCTCTCCATTCCGCCTTCCCTTCGCACCACTGCTAGGTTCCCATGTACTGAATGGTCTGACTCTTGGCCAAGGCCCCATAGCTTCCCTGCTACAGATGTACACCATCAAAGCCTGTTTTGTTCTGTGGAGAAGCTGGCGGGGCCCAGAGACCAGGGAAAGGGAGAGAGAGAATTGGCAAGAGAGATGGGAACTGAGAGAATGTGGACAGAGGCAGAGAGAGAAAGACATGGATAGAGATCAGAGAGAGACAGAAACCCAGAGGAATAGGCAGGCAGGAGGTGGGAGGATAGAGAGGGATAGTAGGGCGCTGACCTGGTGGGCAAGAGAGACAAAGGCCAAAATAGAGAGAAGTAGTCAGAGACTGAGGTAGAGACCTAGCAAGAAGGGGGAGCAGTCATGCCAGGTATAAGTCATCAGAGTGCCAGGGCCCAGAGTTAGGGGAACATACGGGACTTTGGGCCTCACAGGAACTTGTGAGATAAGACAACGATGGCTCAGGGAAGAAACCAGGATGAGGGGAAAAGGTTTCATGAGCAGAGAGAACAGCCTAGGCAAAGGCCTTGACAGCAGTGAGCTGTGAGCAGGGTCTAGATTAGTGTGTGTCAGAACCTGGAGGCCCTGGGGCATGGGTCCCACCGGACCTGACCACGCCTTCATTCCAGAGTGTCCAGGAAGAAGCCTCCCTGGAAGCTTCCTCCTGGTTTTCGTGTGTCTCTTGTGCTCTCCAGCAATCTTGCCGTGCCAGGAGGCTGTGTGCATGGCTCAATCTGTCTCTTCTCTGTGGTCTCCAGCCACCAACCCTGTCACCTCTTACTGAGCATCTGCTCCCACCTTGGCACTTGCTTCTCTAGCCTCTCTGTCTCTTCTCCCTTTCTCTTGGGGTCTCTGTTTCTCCACTCTGGTGGGGGAATGAATGGATGAGAGGGTGAGCGAATGCCTCAGGTAAGAAAGGGGGTTGGGCAGAAGGAGACGGGGTGGAGCCAGAGCAAAGTTCTCAAGTGGACACTTCAGGTGGCAGCAGGGTGAATGTGAGTCCTAGGTCCCGGAGACCGAGGGACAAGCAAGCTGACCACGAAGAATTCCTTATGGAAGAGCTATAGGGACCTGCCTCGTTCATATCCCTGACACAGGAGAAGACTGAAGCTCAGAACTGCCCCCTCCTGGCTCCTCCAAACTGGTAGGAATCACAGATAGAAACTGGATTGGGTATGAGGCCTGAGGACCAAAGGGCTCGGGACACTCAGTCAGGCCTGGGCATGGCACTGGGACCACAGGGGACTGAGAGGCCCCATGCCAGAGGCCATAAAATTAGAGTCCAGGGTGTGGGCTCTTTGATCTGATGCTATGAGAAGTAGGGAGAACCCAGTATATCAGATGTCTGAAGATCCAGGCGGTAGGATTCCCAAGGAACCCCAAAAAGACAGAAAAAAAAAAGGATACGGAAGGGTTTGAAGTGGAGGGTGGGGTGGGTGGGGGTAGGATTTGAGGAATTAAGACCTTCAGAGAGGGCCTCAGTAGCTGGAAGTCTGGAAATGAACAAGGGGCTGTTGAGAGGGAAAGTTATGGAAGGGGGAGGGGAGAAAGAGTTGGTTAGTGACACCTGGGCCAGAGGGCAAAAGTCACAGTGCTGTAGCGTGATGTCCTCAAGTACTGGGTGGGAGACAAGATGGAGAAGCTAGGCTTAGGGCCTGACTATAGTTTTCATAAAGCTAGAAAGAGAAGAGACCACCTCAAGTCCCTCTATCATCCTAGCTTCTGTGGCTGCCATATTCCCTCTGAATAGTGCTTACGACACTCTGGGATGGGAAATAAGGTGGAAAGTCCCAGTGTGAGGAGGGAGAGTGACACGGGGACCTGAGGGTGCAGAGAGGAGAGCTGGTGCCAGGGCCCGTTGTGGATGGAGCCACTGACCGAGCCACCCTCCAGGATGTCCCTCCAGAGCGGACGGTCAGGGGGCTGTTCGGCCAGCTCTAGCAGGTTGTCCAAAACCACCTGGCCAATGAGATCATGCCGCGAGAAGCGGTCGAAGTCATAGACACTGAAGTGCAGCTTGCGCTGTGCCAGCTCGGCCAGGGGTACTGAGAACTGAAACGTCTCGTTGAAGATGGGATTCAATGTCTTCCTGTGCACCTGGGGGATGGAGGCAGAGACAGAAATCATGTCCACTGGCCTTGTTCCCAGAACCAGTAGGCCATGTGTGTCCCATATCTGCCCTGAGTGTCCAGATCCAGCCTCCTTCCTCAGACCCAGGGGACCTCCCAAGCCTCCTCTTTTAGACTCAGGATACAGATTTCAGCCCTTTCCTCACAGTTCCAGATCTGCTCTCCTCCTGAAGACATGGAGGTCCTCCCTAGCTTTTCTCTTTCAGGCCCAGAAATTCAGACCCCAGCCGTCCTCCCTAAGACCCAACCTCCTCTAAATTCCTTTTTCTCAGACCCAATTTCAGGCCCTGTCTTCCTCCTTCAGACCCAGGGATGAAGACACCAGAATTCTTCCCCTAAACCCAGAAGTCCAGATCCCGGCTCCTTCTCCTGACCCAGGGGTCTTTCCTAGACTCCTCCCTCAGACTTGATACAGACCTCAGCCTTCTTCCCTCAGATGCAGGAGTCCTCCCTAGCCCCCTCTCTCAAACCTGGTGGACCACGCACATGCACACGCACACGCACACGCACACGCACACGTGCACGCACACACTGTGAAATTTGCCCCCTTGCTCTGACCTTGGTCTGGAATTTCTTTTTGCGATCAGGCAACAGGTAGATCTTGACGTAGGGGTCTGAGAACCCATTGGAGTCCTTTGCTGGGAGATCCAGGGCCTGTAGGATCCGCACTACGAGCTGGTCAGAACCATAGAGGTACCGGAGGGCAAAACTGATGCGGCCACAGGGTGCGCCTGCCTCCCCAGAGCCTCCGCCTCGACGGCCACCGGGTCCAGTGCCTTGGTACAGCTCTGGCTTGATCTGACCGATGAGCTTGGCTTTTTCCTCTCCCCCCGGGAGGGGTAAGGGGAGTGCAGGTGGCCGCTCCTCAGTGCTCGGGTCTGCTTGGGTGGTCAGGGTCTGTTGGGTGAGGGGCCGAGGCAGGGCTGGGTACCTGTGTGTCAGGGAGGACCAGAGTGAGGTTCAGATCTGAGCGGCATCTGATTCCATCTGATTCCGAGCCTTGTGCCTACAACCTGCCCTTGACTAGTTATTTGACCTTGGATGTGTCACCTGTGCTTTCTTAACCTCAGTTTTCCCATTTGCAGCAGGGGTGTTACCTGCATTTCTGAACTAGCCCCAGCCAGACCTCAAGGTCATCAGGACCCAAGTTGGTGGCCAGATGTCCTTTCTATCCTGATATCTCAAAGTCATCTTGGGCCTGGCCCCCTATCTCCCTAGCCCATCACTAATGGTTGGTTTTGGGCTCAGCCTGTCCTCTCCCTGCCTGGGCTGCCTTTCTCCCTCTCTAGATGGCTCAAGAGTTGGCACCTCTCCTCCTTGGCTCCCAGCCCTGCTGTGGCTCCTCAGTGCCCTCAGGACACAGCCTTTCCACCTGCCACTTCTTGGTGTCCACAGCTTCATGTCCCAGGCTTTGTCCAGATTTGATCTCCTGCCTACCTGCCTCCTGGCTTTCCCCAGCACGAACTTGGTGTCTTCTGCTCTTGCTTTCTCCTGCCTGAAATGTGTACAGATGCCTACCTGCACCATGTCTTAGCTTCCCCACCATACCAGTGTCTATCAAAGTACCTCCACCTCCAAGAAATTCTCAGCTTCCTCCAAGCTTTGGCAGCCTTCAGAGATGCTTTCCTGTCTCCCTAACGTGCACCCCTTGGACTGTCAGAGCCCTGAGGACGGAGGCGTGGACACAGCATGTATCTGAGGCCCAACTCCACCAGACCCTAAGCTTACACGCACAGAATGAGGAAGAATTGGGTCCAGATTGCTAATCATAGCTTACACTGCACAGGACCAATAATTGCCTACGCCCCAGAAGCCACCCCCACTCCAGTACTGAGACTTCTAGGGCTTTCTGCAAGCCAGGCCAGAGTTCTTCTGCAGAATCACACCCTGGCACCTCACTGAGGGAAGGGTTCTATAACTCAGCCGCATCCTCTCATTCCCTCACTAGGGGATTCTAGACGGGGGCTCTCCCACTGAGCTACACTCCATCTTATTTTTATTTTTTACTTCAAGATAGGGATTCACTAAGTTGTCCAGACCAGCCTCAAATACTAGATCTTCCGGTCTTAGCCTGTGAAATGGCTAGGATACCACATATATTACTATACTAGCTTCTAACCATGGATCCTTGTCTCCAGCCTACTCTTCTGTAGCCTGACCAAGAAGAATTCAAGGCCATGCTCCCTTCCTCCTAAGTCTAGGAGTCTAGGCCTCCAACTCATCCTCCCTAGCATCCAGGAGTCAGTATACCATTACCTGTCCTGACCCTGGTATCAGAAGAGCCACAGATAGGAATGAGACAAAGAAGCAGAGTTTCATAGTGAAGCCCCAAGCCCAATGCCCTTTCTCACCTGGTGGTGGGCGCTAGACTTGTGACCTGCTGATGGGACTGGGCACTGGGTAAGCCCCCACCACTGGGAGGCAGAAGGAGCAGTCCAGAGCCTGTTCCACCCTCAGAAGGCAGCTCAGGGGATGTCTGGCTTGGTTTGACCCCAGCAGCTACCACAGAGGCCACAGCAGCCTCTGGATATGAGTCCATGTCCAGGTAGGAAGGTTCTGGAGGCTCAGAGCCCCCAAGGCCACCTGGTTCCAGCAGCTCAGCAAATGGTGGATGGTGGGCTGTGTGTGCATGATGGTGTGGGCCACCCAGCAGGGGATGGCCACCTAGGCTGGCTCCCAGATGGTGCCCACCACCTCCTACCAGGCCTGCCAGCCCAACCCCAGGGGCTAAGTCTTTGCGCAGGGGGCCACCGCCCACTGCCGAGCCTCCTTTGTCCCTCCAGGGCACCCAGCATAACTTCCAGGACACGAAGAGAGAGACACCCAAGAGGACGATGCCACAGAATGTCACGATGACTGACAGCAGGCTCACGGAAATGTCTGGAAAGAATGAAGGGAGAGGTCATGAGTCATGAGGGGTCAGGTCAATGCTGCCCCGACTACTTTCTCAGTATGACTGAGTTTGAACTCTATGCTTCTGCTATGGTTGCACTGCTTTGTAATGGTTGTTTTACAGAGCCCGTGGGGGTCACATTCTGTAGGCAGCAGGTCCTGAAGTCTGCGTCCAGGTTTTGGTCTCTCTAGCTCATGTTGCTTCTCCATCACAGGGCATTTCTGAAGAACAAGACCCCCAAAAGCTCAGAGACAATTCAGGGAAAATTTTGCTATCTGTCCTTGGAAATCCACCTTAACGTATACGAGGCTTACATTCTGTGTTTGGCAAGTGAGATGAATCAACTCTGTTCTTTGTTACAGTTGATGGCGATGAAGGCAAGTGACAGGCAGAAGAATACAATAGCAAACATTTGTTGAGATGTGACAATTTAACTGGTACCTCAGGGTACCCTGGGAGATTAATAACATATCAATCTCATTCTGACAACAGGAAGTGGAGGTCCAGAGACACGAGATATGGCCAGTCAGCCTAGCTTACTTAGTGAACAGTCTGTTTCAAAGAACAAAGTGGACTGTGCCTGAGAAATAGCATCTGTGGTTGACCTCTGGCTTCCCTTTATATACAGGGCACACATGCACAAACTCCTACACACACACACACACACACATACACACACACCCATACACCACAGGTGTCACACCTCAAAACCTATGTTCCTATTTTCACACATTATTACTTTTTGGTGAATAGTGGCCCCACACAGATTTCCTTATTCAGAAAATCAGTCTCATGACTGTGGTCACATGATATAACATGCTAACTGGTACCTTCTGAATGCCAGTAACACACAACCCTGTTTTACTGCAAAAGCCCCGCAATTAGTACTAGGAGTGGGGTTTTATGGCTTATATCTTCTTTTCCAATGATACCAGGAGAAGGGTTTCATGGATGTAACTCTCTAGGCTGTGAGAATTTATCTTGGAGGTGACTCCTGGGATTGGAGTTAGAACAAGAATGAGTCCTGGCTCTTTGTATATGGAGAACCATGTTGGGTGGGGCCAGGTAACTCAGTCATTGCCAGCTGAGACATCCAACCATAACTGCTGTGTTCAGGTAACAGTGAGAAAGAAGGAAACACCTTTTAGTACTAGGTCACCTGGTGAAGCAAAAGCAGGGTGTGACATTAATCCTCATGCTATTGTGTGACCTAAATGTGATATATCTCATGTCCCAGCTGCGAAGATGGAGGCTGTGGGGAAAAGGGAAGTCTCGGGAACGTGTGCCAGGTACTGCTGCAAGGACTTTGAGCCTCATCTAGCCACCTACCTTGGGGGTGTTCCTGCCTACATAGCCACCCTTCCTATGAGAGCCCTAGATGCTACTGAAACCAGAGTCCAGGATTTTAGCAGCCCTGGGAGGGACCAGGGCATGGGAGTCATGCAGCAAACTGGCCAGATGCTTCTAACCTTGCCAGTACAAGATCCCCATCTGAGAACTCTGGATCCTTCAAGCCTCCCCTGTTCCCCATGCCTGCCTACACAGCTCAGAGGGTGCAAGGCCAGAGCATCTGTGTGCCTAAAGCAAAAGATACACTCTCTCCAAGCCTGACCAACCCCTAGGTGGGAACCTGTCAGAACAGGCACACATCTGAGAGCTCCAAGCTCTTGAGATGTCCATCCTGTTGTCTTGGGCCATGCTAGGCAATCAAGGACAATGCTAAATGACACTGAGCCCAAAGCCTATTGCTGGAAGAACTAAAGATTCAGGGCTGCCACACAGACAGTCCGTCCCATCTACTTGTGATGCTGGCTCCTCATTGTCAATTAGACTAGATTTAGAACTACCTAGGAGCTAGGTGTGGGTGGCTCGTGTCTGTCATTTTAGTACCTAGGGGTGAAGATAGGAGGATTGCTGTGAGTTTAAGGCCAATCTGGGCTACATAATGAGTTCCAGGTCAGTCTAGGTTACAGAGTAAGACCCTGTATCAAAAAGTAAAACAAGGGGCTGAGGAGATGGCTCAGTCAGTAAAATATTTGTCCTGCAAGCAAAAGGACCTGAATTTGATCTCCTGAACCCACAGGAAAATAGCCAGGCATGGTGGTACACATGTGTAATCCCAAAACCCGCAGAGACAAGCATATCTCTGGGCTCACTGGACATGTAGCTAGCCACACTTGATGAGTTTCAGACCAATGAGAGACCCTGTCTCAAAAAAGTGAAAGGTATGTGCTGGCAGTCAAGAGCACTTGCTACTCTTGGGGAGGACCTGGGTTTAATTCCCAGAACCTACACAGTGGCTCACAGCCATCTGTAACTCTAGTTCCAGGAGATAAGACAGCCTCTTTTGGCCTCTGTGGGCACCAGTAGATATGTGGTGCACAGATATACATGCAGTCAAAATATGTAGACACATAAAATAAAAACAAAAAAGCGAACGGCTCTTAAAGAGTTCTCTGACTTCCAAATGCATGCACACACATGTCTATGTATGCAAAGACATTTCCAGAGAGAACTCATGGAGGGGGAAGACCAACCCTGAATACAGCCAGCACTGTCCTATGCCCTGGAGGCCCAAATGCAGTAAAATAGGAGAGCCAGGTAGAACCAGCATCCCCAGGATCCTGTTTTCTAGTCGGTCATGATGTGACTGCATTGCTGAATCCCACTGCCTTCTTCCTATGATAGAGCCTCACCTCTGAACCTGTGAGCTCAGTAAATCTCCCCTCCTTTGTTTCCATCATGAATCATGGCTACAGTGACACAAAAGCTAATAAATGTATCACATGCCCAAACTCCAACCAAAACCCTAAGCCCTAAGGTTTGGGGGAGCATCTCTGGTGGGTAATGAGTCACATACCAATATAATGGGACAATTAAAGATGACCTGTGACCTTACTGGAAGGGAACACTGGATAGTAAGACCTCCTGTCTCCTGGACTCTGCCCCACAACCAACACTCTGCTTTTTATTTAGTCTGTAGCTTTTTGATGTAATTAATTCTTCTAGAGCTAGCTGTGGTGGTTCATGTCCATAATCTCACTACCTGAGAGACTGAGGCAGGAGGGTTATTTCAAGTTTGAGACCAACCAGGGCTCCATAATGCCTTATCAGATTCCCAACTTTCTCTTCACCTCAAAAAAAAAAAAAATGATTTCTGATGGGGATATTTCATGGCTGTAATTAGGAAGGGGCAGGTCGACAGGACAAAACTCCAAGGTCAGGGGGTGGATGCTGGTCCATAGCACATAGATATTCCTCCCATTTCAGTGGTTTGGAGACAAAGCAGCAGCAAAGATTGAGGCAGGCTCTCAATGGGGCTAGCCATAAAGGGGGTGGAAGGCTGAGCAGCTCTGCTCTGACCTTCCCAAGTCTTTGCTGTTGTCAGTTGGGTAGAAGGCTGTGGCTAGTTGGGACAGCTGGGGTTCTGACCTGCATCTGAACCCCGGGGATATCCTCTGGCTCGCAGTTCGATGAACTCTTGGCACCTGTCATTGGTATCAGCATCTCGGATCCGTGCACAGAGATCTGAGACCAGGAGGAGGGCCCGCCGACAGAGGTCATCTTCGTAGTCCCCAGACATAGTGGCCACGTGATCCTACACTTAAGAGTGGAGTGGGCAGAGATGCAGACAGGGACAGGAGCCGGTACAGGGAGAAGTAGGGAGAAGGTTTGGTAAGGGGGCAAAGGCCAGAGGGTGGTGGCTCGGGGGCCAGGATTAGAGGATGAAAACGACATGTTATAGTCACTTCTTGGGGTCACCATCCAATAAGAGCAGTTAAGGAGCAAACAGATCAACAGAGCCACACCAAAAGGCAGGGCACTCTCAGACTAACAGAATGTGCCCCCAGGGGGCCACAGATTGAAAGTCAGGGCAGGTACTCTGACACTCAAAGTGGTGGGTTGGAGGCAGCCATCGTTAGTGGGTGGCCTGACTGTGGCAGGTAAGAACCTTTTGGGCAGCTGGAACGGCATTGGTGGGAGAGTAAGGGTGGGAAGCTGCTGAAGGGTCAGAGGAAGGAGAGTCAGGTGTGGGGCAGAAACCCCGAGTTGAGAGAAGGGGAGCTAAGAGGACAAATGGAGATTAGAGAGAGGACCAAGTGAAGTCCGGTAGCCAGGGAGAGATAGACACAGAATGCAGAGTATAGAGGTTCAGGGCAGAGAGGCTGGGGAACAGTGTGTTCTTCATTACATCTGAGACATGGTGCACACACAGAGAAGTGAAGCGAGGAAGGCAGGGGTGTGGGCAGTAATACCTTCCAAAGAGAGACAGGTATAGCAGAAGAGAGAGAAAGGGGGTGCTGCATTTCAGGTTGGACAGCCAGACAATGGCTGGAGACCTCAGCTACAAGGCGAGAGAAGAGTTGGAAACAGACAGATGCATGAGAGAGAGAGAGAGAGAGAGAGAGAGAGAGAGAGAGAGAGAGAGAGAGAGAGGTGGAGGTGGGAGAGGAGAGGAGGGAGTGACACAAGGTTTGGGCTAGCTAGACATTACATGGGTGGGAAACCGCCCCCCCCCCACCTCCGAGGGAAAGAACGAGGGCCAGACAGTCAAAAGAAGGGGGGCTGCTGAGGAAGACTGACTGCCATTCGGCCAGGGTCAGACTTACCTGTGCTTACCCCTGCCTTGTCCTGGGTGGCAGCCGGGGCGGCGGGGGGCGGTAGCCCATGGGGGTTGCAGGGTGGACGAGCCTAGCCGCTGCGGACCGGTCCCCACGTTTGCCAGGTGGCAAGAAGGGGGGCTGATGACTGATCTAGGGACCCAAACCGGGAGGGAAAAAAATCAGCCCAAGCTTTGCATCTTGCCCCGATGGAAGTAGCTGAGCGACCCCAGATGACCCCAAAGAGGTCCAGCCGCCCCCTCCCACCTCCGTGCCCCCAGCAGCTAGTTAAAAGCTTAGGGACTACAACTCCCAGCTGGTCTTGCTGCTAGTGCTACTGCAGCTTTATCGCACCAGGGCTGCGAGGACTGCTGGGAGTTGAAGTCCTCAATGCGTCTCCGGTCTGCAGAAGATGGGATTTTTTTGGGGAGGGGTGCTGGAAGGGTTAAAATGTCAGGGTCCCAAGACGCTGCAGGAGAGGGGAACGGAGTCCAAGACCTCTAGAGGTCACGTGGCTCTAATCACTTAGAGGTCATGAGATGGGTCACTAATCCCCATACTCTGGGGATGGGTGGGTGAGGGTGAAGTGCACCCAGGTGTATTGGAATCGAGATCCCCCTTTTTTCAGGGCCACGTGCCCCTCCCCTGAGGCGTCCAGCTGGCACTGCAGACTCAGCTCCCCAGCTCCAGATGCGCCCCTCTTTGCACCGACCTCCGCACCCCACTTGGGGCCGCCCCCTTGGGATGAGGCTGGGGCGGGGGCGGGGGAGGGGGAGGGGCGGACTCACCGGAGCCCTGGCTGCCGCAACCCCGAGCGCGCGCGCGCCCGCCCGCCCGCTGCCGCGGTGCCCGCCTGACTCCTCCCCACCCCTGTCGCATCTCCTCGGCTCCTCCCAAACCCTTTCCCCTCCTCCCCCGCCAGCTCATGCAACCCAAAAGCCAAAATCAGTATGGCCTTAGTGTGCACCTCCCTGGATTACGGTTGCAATTTCACCCCAGTGAAAGGCCACCTGAGGGACCTAGAAGGTTAGTATTCAGAGCTCCCAGGCCACAAAAACTCCTTCCTCCAGGGAGCAAGACTTCAGAGTTTACAGCTGAGCAGGCAGGACTGAAAGCTGGCCACAGTAGGTCTCAGGTTTTTAGGTAGAGACACAGGCACTGGATTTGAATCCTGTCCTAGTCCCCTGAGACTCTTAGCATCCCAAATCCTGATGTCCAGCAAAATACAATAAAATTATCTCCTAAGGGATGTAGTTTGAGAAACCAGTCAATGTGCATCAAGCACTGGCACCAAGTAGGTGCTTACCGACTACTTACGGGCGCAGAGCATCCGGTTTTTACCTTATTAATAGCAGCTAATGAAAATTGCCACTCACTATTACCAATGTAATGAGTTAAGAGCTTGGAAGACATCTTCTCATGGAATCTTCGCTTTGGCATAAGGATGAATGCAATCAAGGCATTCCCATTTCACAGAACAATTGAGGCTCATGGAGATTTAATTCCTCCAATGAGGTCCTGATCTACACAAAAGCAGCCCAGAGGAGTGGCTTGGAAGTCCCTGTCTCCCTCAATTGCTATTGCCCTCCCTTTTCCTCCCATCAGTTATACAAAATAAATACAGCCTCCAAGGCCTGATGGCAGAGGTCTCTCATCCCAGTCTCTCTGGATGCTGAGGGAAGAGGATAGCAAGATACAGGTCAGCCTGGGCTACAGATGAGTTCAAAGCCAGCCTCCACAGATGAGTGAGACCCTGTCCAAAAATAAATAGAGAGCCCAGGATGTAGCGCAGCAAGAGAGTGCCTGTCTAGAATTCTCTGGTGAGGAGCTGGGGCCATTGCTGAGAAGTAGCGCCCTTGTCTCGTAGACTCTCCCAGTAAGGTGCCTGGGCTGTAAGCCTAGTGCACCAGTGTTTGCTGAGCATATCTGAGACCCTGGGTTCAAAGCAACCCTTTTAACTAAATTGCCCTCCCCCTTGTAACCTATGCATGCAATTTGCAGTTATTATATGTCAGAAGCCTCCAAAAGGATTCCTGGCTCCACCCAGGGTCCCATGTGTATGCTTCTAGCATCCACTCATGGAAGTATGCATAGGTGCCTGCCCACCAAAGGTGCGAATGGCCTTAGTACCTGGCCAGCGCCATCTCTGCCATGCAGCTCAGCCTGACCAGGCAGTGACACACACTCAGAAATGTGCACACAGATGGGCTTGCCAGCTTCACATGACACATCTTCAAAGAAACACTGAGTCTCAGGCGGCTCAGATACTGCGAGGCAGCTGCAGCAAGAACTAGCCATCTGTGCGACTCGGGAAAATGCATGTGTGTTCAAATGCCAGCTCAGCACACTGTGCGACTTCCGCTGGGTTTTAGCTTCTAATTGCCTTAGCTTCTCTCTTTAAAAATGAGGACGATTTTTTAATTAACTAACTAACTAACAAACAAACAAAAATAATTTGGACACTAGGTTTTACTATGAAGCCCAAACCAGATGAGAACTAGTAATCCTCCTGCCTCAGCGTTTTGAGTGCTATTACTGCCAGTGCCACCACACCCCCCAAAGATGATGATAATTGGTACATGTGGGTTCATGTATATGTGTGTGTGAATGCATGTACATGTGATGTACAGGTGTCAGGGTGACATCTATCTTGTTCCCCCCCCCCCCACTTTGGCTGGTCTGTGAGCTCCATGCATCTTAGCCGCTTCTACCTCCTAGAGCTGAGATTAAAGTAGGCGCCCACCATCACACCTGGATTTTTATACTGTTCTGGGGATCAAACTCATAGAGTGTTTGCTCAGTAAGCACTTTACTGATGGAGTTTTCTCCTGGGTCTGAAATGATACTTTTTTAAAAAATCAGATATTGCATCATTGTTTTGAAGGTTAAATTAAATTATCCTGAGTTCTGCCTGCCTAGAGCCACCCATGAGCTCAGTAGTGGAGCACCTGTCTAGTGCTCCTCAGGTGAGGGACTGGGGTGGAATTCAGTGGTAGAGGTCTGCCTAGAATTGCCCAGTGAGGGGCTCAGCGGTAGAGCTAAGACGTTTTCCATCAGTTAGTGTTTGGTGCTGCCATAACTAGTATTTATACTTGTTCATTTGATCCTTAGCTGCATTTGACAGGTGAGAGAAGGGAAGAAGGTCCCAGAGGGCAAGGACCCTACCCACCTCACATAGACGGGAAATGGCTGCGGTCACTTGAAAGTCACTTTGGGTCTTATTGGGGTTACCTTTCTTTACATTGTTCGAAGGTGTGCCCCAGTATCTTCAATTGTTGATCCTGTACAAAGAGCTAAGTGCGGGCAGGATTTTGGTATTGCCATTTCTATGCCCATCACCAGTTTTCTATATTCGAATGCTTGTTATTCTTCACCTGCCCAAAAGATGAGGGTCAGGGAGTCTTTATTGCCCAAAGGCAACACTAAGAGATGATCAGGTGTTGTCTTGCTGCTGGTTGGTTCAGGCCGATACAGGGTTTTTGTATAATAAAGAACTAATGGGGTTCTTTAGTTCTTTATGGGGCTGGAAGAATGGGCAATGGGACTTCCAGGCAGAGAGAGAGGGGGGGAGAGAGAGAGAAGAAGAAGGATGAGGAGAAGGAGAAGGAGGAGAAGAAGAAGACTACGATGACGGGAGAGACTTGAAGAGAGACAGAGGGGTGAGGACACTGAAGGAAGCAGAAAGGAGAGAACGGAGCTGTAAGCAGATAGTGAGTGAGAACTCTTGGAGAGATGGATGGTGGAAAGTTAGGTTAAGTTTAAATGAGCAAGCTGAGAGACTGGTCTAACTAAAGGTCAATAGCTTTAAACTGTATAGAAGTCTGTGTCTTACTTAAAGCACAGGCAGGTCCATAAAAGCCCTGCATTCGGGTCTGAATCTGGAGCCCTGACTTTATGTGTATCTAGGATATTTGAGGGCCTTGTGTGTTTTTGTCACTGGGTGTGAAAAATGGAAACCAGGAAACAAAATGCGCTGGCCATCCTATTTGATTAAAAAAAAAAAAAGGGGGGGGGTAATACAATTCTTCAACTCACCAATTCTTTCCAGGCAGACAAGATGACCTAGTGGGTGAAGGAGCTTGCCACCTAGGACTCACGTGGTAGAAGAAGAGGACTGACACCTGAAGTGGAAATTTCTGTTTCCTTTGGAAAGTCAGTTACGTCAATGACGTTCTCCTGGCAAACACAGGTAAAAGGGTGTTTTGTAGAGCAGCTGCGTGAAAGGATGTGTGGTGGAAGAGCACAGGTCTGACCCACAGACGCAGGGACACAAGCGTCGGCTTGCTCTGCTCCACCTCGATACTCTGCACTAACAACACACATGCACTGGTTTGCCTTCCAGTGTGTGTGCTGCTGGGTTCCGGTTGAGGTGCTGCCTTAGAGAGAAACTCGCCAAAGAACTTCTCTTGAGGTTCCTGCAGCTTCTTGCTGCTTCTGAGTCCAAGGCCCCAGGCCAGTTGGTGAGGCTTGCACTTTCTTCAGGATTGAACTTCGGCTACTGGTTCATGCCAAGAGGACTGGGCTCTAGCTGCTGATTCATACTTGGTGTTTGCTACTGGACTAAAGTGCTGATATCCTGATAGCAAAGATTGGATTTGCCACCAAAGAACTATTTCTAAACAGGCCCACGTCCTGTGTATTCTAATACCTTTTCTCTTCCACTCTCTCTGGTGGCTGGTGAGCTGGAGGGGAGGTTGAACATTTATTAAAGTAAGCTGTCAAAATTTACGTCTACAGACTCTCCCAAGTCATCCTCTGATCTACACGTGTGTACCATGGCTTGCATGTGTACAGTCATACAGAAGATGTGAGGAAATTTTTTTAAGTTTAAAAAGTTAACATTGAGAGCTCTGACATGGAGATGGATGAGGACCATCTTGGGACTGTGCAGACAAGCCTAGGGTGTTGAGGGATGTCAAGGGAGGCTTCTGAACTCGTGAGCTTATTTCAGGGGTGTGGCAGGATCTAAGGTAGAAAGAAATGAAGGGAGGAGGGTGCGTGGGTTTGATTGAGAATGGTTTCCATCAAGTTGAACTTGGTCCTCAGTTAGTGGAATTGAGAAGAATTAGGAGGTGGCTTTGCAGGAGTGGGTGTGGCCTTGTTGGATGAGCTATGTCTTGAGGGTGGGCTTTGAGTTTTCAAAGGCCTGATTCACACTCAGTCTCTATCTCTCTCTCTGCCAACAACTCATAGGTAAGATGTCACTTTCAGTCACTCGGCCTTCATGCCTGCCTGCAGCCATGCTCCCCACCATAATGAAACTATACGCAAAGCCAGGATTAAATGGTTTCCTTTTAAAAGTTGCCTTGGACATAGTGTTTCACCATAGCAACAGAATAGTAACTAAGACAGAGGAGATGCCTGGCGAAAGGGAGAGTCCGAGTGAGGCCTAGGTAGAAGTGAGCTGGGTTCAGTCAGTGAGGAGCCACGAGGAGCTGCTCTCCTTCATTCTCCAGTATCTTCACTACCTTGGACAGTGCCTGACCCATCACAAACACTCACCAAGTTGAATGAAGGAGTAAATGAGTGAATGAATGGCCAAGGGGATGAATAAAGAAGCAATGGATGGGTGGATGGATGATGTGGTGGTTTGAGTGAGAATTGTCCCTTAGAGGGTCATGTGTTTGAACACTTGGTCCTTGGCGGTACTACTGCTTAGGGGGATTACAGAATCTTTTAAAGGCAGAGTTGTGCTGTAGGAAGTGGGTTGCTTGCCAAGGGCTTTGAGTGTTCATGGTCTCTGTCCCCTTCCAGTTTCCTTTCTGCTTCTGGTTTGTGGTTGAAAATGTAATCTCTGGGCATCTCCCTCTGGTTGTCTTCTGCCAGATTTCCTCAGCTGTCCACAACTTCCCCTCTAGAACCAAAAGCCCAGATAAATTCTTCTCCAAGTTGCTTTTGGTCATGGTGTTTTATTACAGCAGTAGAAAAGTAGCTAATATAGATGAATGGAGAGGCGGATGATACTCAGATGGCTGGCTAAATAAGGATAAAGGGTAGAGGGGAAGACTGGTGGATGAGGGAAAGGTTGGACCGAGGGCTGATGAATGGATGATGGTGTTTATGAGTAAATATTGGGAGAAGAAATGATAGGGTAGTGGGTGAACAAATGAACCAGTTTGGACAAATCCCTTTGCTTTCCTTCCCACAATCCCCTGAGGTACTCTCTCTGCCTACCCATTCCTGCTTGCCTAATGGGAATCTCACATGATGCCACCTGACCTCACCTGAAAACCCTGTGCTTGAGGTGGGCCAAGCTAGGTCCTGGGGCTCAAAGAGAAGCTATACAGATTCATACACAGCTCTGCCTGGAGATAGTTGCCCATCCCTCTCAGTGTTCAGTACACCTAGAGATAACCTCAAGAGAGAGGTCAGCCACGTTGCCAGGGTTTTGCAGAGGGAAATAGGAAAGAAAACCTCCAAACAGAGCTGCAGCCAGCACTGCTGCACTCTGACATCATTTGTAGAGCTGGAGGAAAGTGCTGACTCAGGACCGTGGGTCCCGGGCTTGTGGCCAAGGGTTGCTGATGGCCTGACAGAGGTGGCAGGAGTAGCAGAGAGAAGTAATTGGCAGCTGGACAGAGGGAGCAGCCCAGGGAACAGAGGCAGAAAATTGAAGAAATGGAGACACAGAGCAATAGATACGAAGAGAGGGAGGAGGAGAGATACAGGGAGAGATGTATCAGGTAGAGATGTACAGGACAGAGAAGGGGCGGGCTGCACAGCACGGTAAAGATTGGAAAGTTGGGTGTGAAGTTTGGTGAGTCAAGCTCAGAAAAAGCTGAATGTGGGAGAGGCTCAGGAGGCTCCTCCCCTCCCTGAGGAAGTGCTGGCTGATGGTTATTGGTGGAGGGGGAGCCATTTTTTCTTTAGTAGTATAGCTATTTGCAAGTTGTTTCACTGTAGTAAATAACCACACCCAAACTCATACAATTCTAATTAAACTCTGTGGGTTTAAAAAAAATGCTGGACACTGGCAGCACACACCTTTAATCTCAGCAGTTGGGAGGCAGAGGCAGGTGGATATCTGTGAGTTCAGGGCCAACCTGCTCTACAGAAAAAGTTCCAGAACAACCTGGGCTACAAAGAGAAATCCTTTCTCGAAAACCAAAAACTAAACTAAAACTAAACTAAACTAAAAGCAGGAGGGGGAAAGATGTTGGGAAGAAGAGTTTCCGAGGATGGGGGTGGGGGAATAAGAGAGGTGAATGGGAGATAGAGAAAGTGACAGTGTTGGGGAGATGCCTGGAGGAAGCAAGAGACAGCAGAAAGGTCTGAGGAGGTTCTGAGAGGCTGGGAGTGATCAGAATACAATATACACATATATGAAATTGCCAAATAATAAATGAAATATATGTATGCATCTGTGTATATCTGATTATTTATTTATTTATTATTTATTTAAGGGTTTCAGAGAGAGAAAAGAGAACTGAATTTGGAGAAGTGACAGTTGTTCCAGCTGCTTTTCTATTGCTGTGATAAAATGCTGTTACCAAAGGCAACTGACGGAAGGAAAGGGCTTATTTGGATCACACTTCCAAGGCACAGTCCATTCCTGAGGGAAGCCAAGGCAGGAACCTGAAGGCAGGAACCGTGGATGAAAGTTGCTTACCAACTTGCTTGCAGACCCAGGCTTCTGCTTAGTTAGCTATCTTATAAATTCCAGACCCACCTGCCTAGGGAATGGTACCACTCAAGTGGGCTGGGTCTTGTCAACAGCCATTAACAATCCACAATCTGAGCTAGGCAGTTTCTCAAATAAGGCTTCTCTCTGATGACTCTTAAGCTGTGTGGAGTTGACAGTTAACCAGGACAGAGAACTTTCACTGAGCCATTTCACTGACAAGAGAAAAGAAACTGATCTCAGAGACCATGAGTGTAGTGGTTTGAATGAGATGTTCCCCACGGTTTTGGGCATTACATACTTGATGCCTAGTTGTGGCACTGTTTGGAGAGTTTAGGTGTGGCCTTGCTGCACCTAAACTCTCCAAACTCTGGGGCATGCTTTGAGAGTTAAAAGACTTGGGTCACCCCCAGTTTGCTGATTCCTGATGACAGTTAAAATGGGAGCCTTCAGCTTTCTGTTCCTGCAGCCCAATCCCCTGCCACCACTGCTTCTTATCCATCTGGAACTAAAAGGCCACATAAATCTTTTCTAAGTTGCAGTGGCCATGGTGTTTTTGTTGTTGTTGTTGTTTTGTCTTTTTTTTTCTTTTGAAGATTTTATTTTTTGTATGTATGTGAGTACACTGGTATGTCAGATACACCAGAAGAGGGCATCAGATCCCATTAGAGATGGTTGTGAGCCACCATGTGGTCGCTGGGAATTGAACTCAGGACCTCTGGAAGAGCAATCAGTGCTCTTAACCACTGAGTCATCTCTCCAGTCCAGTCATGGTGTTTTATCACAGCAACAGAAACTAAACAGAAACAGGTATTAGTTGCTCAGCCTTCCAGGCTGCCCTGCCTGGTCTGAGCCTATATTCTCTTCTTCTACATACTATAGTCTCACAGGAATAGGAGGGGCAAGGTCCACTGGGCTGGGGTTGCATTGTTAGACACAAGAGGTTCACTCATTCATTCATACATACTTTCAATGCATATGTCTCTGGGCAGTGAAAGAGACTTAAGTGGGCTTAGGTGTTCCTATGGCCATGGCAGTCAAAAATGCTCCTTGTCCTACAGAGATGGAATTGGAAAAGGCGGCTGAATGAGAGAAAAGGAAGAAGCAGAGTAGTTGCATTGTGGACACAGGACTCGTGTTCAAATCCCTGAACCACATGTATGCAGAGACTGCTGGTGTCCACTCAGGGTTGTGCTCATTGGAGGACATGCACATACCCAGGAGAAACGCTGGGAATCATGGTTACGGAAGATGGAATGACATCATTGAGGTATATGCGCTTTTTAAATGGCCAGTAACAGCCAGGCATAGTGAGGCACAACTTTAATTCCAGCACTCGGGAGGCAGAGGCAGGCCAACTGTGTGTAGGCCATCCTGGTCTACATAGTAAGTTTGGGGTGGAGGGGGTACACAGTGAGCACTGTGTTGAAAAAAAAAAAAACAAACTAAAAACCAATCCCCCTCCCCCAAACCAACCAACCAACCAAAACCAGCTACATTGACTGAAGTTTAGGTTTCTCGTTTTCTAACAAAAATAGAGAGCTTCAGGCACAGCTGGATCCAGCCGTGCAGTCATCCCTCCGTCCCTCCGTATCTCTTTGCTTCAGGCAAGTTCTGTATCTGCAAGATAGCACAATGGCCACGCCTACCCTTAGAGAAAGAGAAAGAGATGCCTTAGCTGTGCTCTTGGAGTGATCAGTAAACCTGTCTCAGAAAGCAACAGTGAAACAAAGACCACTTGAGAAGGGAGAGTAGGGACTCTATCCTCAGAATGGGTGTGGTGACACATTCCTATCGTTTCTGATCCTGGAAGGCAAGGGCTTGCCTGGATGAGGGAGTGAGTTCAAGATCAGACTGAGATACATAGGCAGTTATTAAGAGGGAGAAGCAAGCTACAAAAAGGGAGCCTGGTGGTGCCTAGACGAGACAGCTAAAGGTTTCACAGTCTCCTCGCTTCACAGTTCCATATTCACAAAGGATAGTCCACCCGGCACCTGTCTGCATAAAGCCCCCAAGCCTGACTGACACTCAACGCCACTTTTCTCACATTCAGGAATAAGAGCCCCAGCCTTCGGCACCATGGTAACCAGACCCTGCCTACCGCCCCCCCCCCGCCCCCCTCCCCCCCAGAGAACTCGGTTTCTGTTTGTCTCCAGGAGTCTAGCCGGTGCTGAGCAGAGGGCAAGTGGGCTGAGAGGGGAAGAGAGAAGGGCGGGGCGGCGGGGGTGGTGGCAGAAACAGCTATGGAAGAGAGACTGAGGAATGGGCCTGGAAGAAGAGGAACGGGAAGTAGGGAAGCTCAGAGAGGGTGACAAGATTGGGGAAGGACTGCAATGAGGAGAGGGCAATCCAGGGGGCTGGGGAGGTGCTGGGGAGGCTGATGGAGAAAAAGACCAGGGAGGTGGGGGAGAGGGCAGAGACTTATGGGAGAAACCTGGAAAACACCTGGAACAAGGGGTTTCGAGGGAGGCAGACAGAGAATTGGGAAAACCGGGGACAGGGATGCTTCAGGAGGAGTGAAGAAAGAGAGGCCATGAGACAGGAAGAGAAGGGGACGAAAGAAGATATGCAGGAAAGCAGGATGTGGGGCGCACACCGAGTCCCGGAGGTTAGGGGAAAGCGCGTGTCCTTGTGGTCTCAGCCTTCCAGTTCCGTGTTTGTCCCTCGTGGTTTCAAAGAGCAAGAAGCCGGAGTCCAGGGAAAGAGCTGGGGTGTGTGGCCCAGTACGAGCACCTCGCCCCATCTTCCTGGGCCTCCCCCGACCCGCCTCTCCAGGATGCAGCCAGAGATGGAGCCTTTCATCTCCCCCAACGTGGGCGCGGGCAGTACGCACAGGGAGACAGGTGAGCAGGTCGGGGGCCGGCGAACCGGCATTCCCACACAGTTGGTCCTCGAGCCTCGAACTACATTTCCCAGGAGCCCCTGACTTTCTCTGGCTGGTACAGAACTGCTTTGCCCTGGAGGGTGGGGCGTTCTGCAAGTCTCTGGCCAGTGTGGTAAGCTTCAAACTACATTTCTGAGAAAATGTTGCAGTTCCCCTGCTAATACTCTGAGCTCATACTACTTTCCCCAAGAGGCTCCCTTGCCAGTAGTCTGGAATCAAAACTACATTTCCCAGAAGGCCTTGCAGATCCCTAGCAAGGACGGACTACGAACTACATTTCTCAAGGAACTCTGCAGGTCCCACGCCAGTGTTCTGGGTACAGAACTACATTTCCCACCAGCCCCTGTAGTTACCGGGCTAATTAATAATCTTTTAACACGAAGTGCTGCTGCTACCTGAACGCTACTTCTGGGCCCAAAACTACATATCCCATGAGACACTTGTAGTTCCCAGCTAATATTCTGATTTAGAATTCCAGTCCCTTTACCCTCTGCAGTGCCCTGGCAAATACCTTCGGTTTACAAAGAATTTATCATGAAATGCTGCAGTAGTTCAACGTCTTCCTGTCTTCAGTCCCTGATTCTTATTTTTAGATGTCCCCACCACAAACCCAGATGCAGAACTAAACCCTAGGTGCCAATCTTCCACCCCAGCCCCACTAAGACACTCCCTCATCACACACCCCACTTCCATACAGGATAATGGTATCCCTGTCTTACTGTCTTTGGGTCTTTTCTTTGTCCATAGTTTTACAGTTTGCCACAGGAACCTTGCCTCTCCGTCATTAAGTCTCTCTGCTTCACTTGGGCTCAACCTGGTTCCAGGGAGTCTTCCTAACAGCAGCTAGACTATAGCTGTCTCTTGCTCACGTCAGCCCTAGGCTTGCAGCCCGTTTCAGCACAGTTCACTTCCCAAATGCTGAGTGACATCCCAAAAAGACTCTGGATGGCCATAAGTAACTGAACTATAGTTATAGTTACATAAGTAACTATGTAAAAGTAGAAATGTCATTGTTCTATGCAAAAAGCACAAAGAGATTAAAACCAGGGACACCATTATGGACCCAGTTTCTTTCATCTCTCAGAGTTTTGATTTAAGATACATCTCCTTGGCGTACCACATAACTTTGTCTTGCTTCTCTCATGGTCACATTTCCAACCATCCTTTCCAGAAGTCTTCATTCTTAGGGCTCCCTAGATGTCCTTTCCTGCCATTTCAACTGCAAACACTAAGCTGTCCACCTCGTTCCTAGTGTTACCTAGTAAGAGGAACAAGATGACCTTATTATTCCAGCTCTAGCTGCTGCTGAGGCCCCTTTAATAAGAAGCATTGCTACTGGGGCTCAAGCAGTCCTAGTTTTGGGGATGCTTACCTGGTGGAGATGACGAACCGGAGTTGGAACATTTTGGTTTAAACCTAATGAATATTTCTGAGTACCTGGGGACAGAGCTGTAAACCTCAAGACCAGCTGCCATGTGATTGCCTTCCTTCATCTAGACCCCCACATCCAAAAGATTCCACCATCTTCAAAATAGTGCCCCAACTGGGTATCATTTGTTTAAACATGTGAGCGAATAGGGATTTTTCACATCCAAACTACAAAATCTAGCAAATTCCTACAGTCTTTAAGTCTCACTGTAGACTCCTCCTCCTCAGGGAAGCCTTCTGTGATTGCCTCAGGGAAGAATTTCCTCTCTGCTTCTAAACTGGGAGTTCTCAGGGGGCAGAGTGGATATCAGTCATTTGGCTAATAATCTTTTTAAGTTTTCTGGTGAAAGGATGTTCTCCATTGTCCTCCAAGATACATAGGAAGCATAGAGATGCTGTTAAGGAGTGAAATGTTTGCATCTAATTAATTAATAAATACCTTTTTCAGTGTTTGGGATCAAACCTAAAGATTGTGGTGTCAGACAGGTGCTCTACCACTGAGCTAGGCTCCATCTTCTCACTGAGTATTGTGGTTTGAATAAGAGTAGCTTCTAGAAGCTCATATATTTGACTGCTTAGTCACTAAGGAGTGGAACTTTTTGAAAGTATTAGTAGATGTGGCCTTGTTAAAGAATCTGTGTCTCTGGGGCTGGGATTTGAGGTTTCAGACATCCATGCAAGCTTTACCCCTCTCTCTTGTGGATCAGAATGCAGCTCTCAGTGGCTGCTCCAGCGCCACGTGTGCCCTCACATGACAATGGACAGAGTCTCTGGAGTTTTGAGTGAGTCCCCAGTAAAAGTGGCTGTAGTCCTTTCATGCCTTCACAGCTGCAGAATAGTGACTAAGACAGAAGTTGGTACTGGAAGCAGGATGTTGCTGTGACAGGGCTGACCAAGCTACTTGTTGGTGGAATGTGGACTTTGGGATGTTGGATTGAGAAAAGCAGTTGAATGCTTGAAGTGGAGCTTAATGGGCCATCTTAGTAGGAGCATTGACGATGCTGGGGGCAACTGGAACTGTGGGGGCCAGCTCAAGAAGTTTCAGAGGGAAGTAAATAATGTGGAGACCATTTATGGTGTTTGAATAATAATTGCCCCCATTGGCTTGTTTATTTGAATGTTTAGTCATCAAGGAGTGGCACTACTTAGAAGGATTAGGGGGTGTGGCTTTATGGGGTAGGTGTGGCCTTGTTGAAGGAAGTATGTCACTAGGGGAGGGCTTTGAGTCCCAGAGGCTTTTTCTTTTCCTGCAGATCCACAGGTAGAACAGCTCCTTCTCTAGTGCTACATCTACCTGTGCCTCCATGCTCCCTGCTGTGATGACACTGCAGTAAGTCTCTGTACTGGAAGCCAGCCCCAGTTAAATGCTTTCCTTTACAAGAGTTACTATGATCATGGTGTCTCTTCACCAGCAATAGAACATTGTTGACTAAGACAACTTTCTCATGTTTTGGCAAGGAATGTGGTGTCTTTTTTGCCCTTGTCCCAAATATCTGTCCTAAATATCTGCCTGAGAGTTTTTAGATTAATAGTGGCATTGGCAGAGGAGATGTCAAGACAGTCTAGCATTGACTGTATCGTTTGGTTATGAGTATATATGTATGTATGTATGTATCTATCTATCTATCTATCTATCTATCTATCTATCTATCTATCCATCTATCTTATTGAGACAGGGTTTCTCTGTGTAGCCACTGCTGTCCTGGAACTCATTCTGTAGACCAAGCTGGCCTCAGACTTAGAGGCCTCCTGCCTCTGCCTCCTGAGTGCTGGGATTAAAGGCATTGAGAACCACTGCACAGACTAGTAATCACTCTTATGCAGATATATAACAAAAGAAGCAATCTAGACAAAAAGCAAAAAGAAATACAAGATATACACGTTGAAGGGGAAAGGAGCAGCAGGAAGTGTAAGGGAGTTGAGCCCAGTGCTCAGGGAGACACAGCGTTGAAGGAAAGCCTGATGCTAAAGAGAATAAAGAGGGAGGGGACCTCCAGGCGAGACCCCCCCACTCCCCGCAGCTGAGCTTCCAGCTTGTGGGACAGAATTAAAGGAGAGCTTATGCAGCGAATAACAGAAAGTCAATGCAAATGTACCTGACTGAGGTGGCCATGTCCCAGCCCGGGCAAGCCGCACAACTTGGCAGTTTGTGCCACATGGTTCGGGTTTTAGAGTCAAGGATATAAGTAAGGGTTGTGAACTCTTCCTCTGCAGCTAAGGAAAGCTGCTGATGTCAGGCGTGTGCAGGCGTGTGTGTCCTGCACGGAGGCTTGGAGAGGCCATTGCATGAAGCTGTGAATGGGAAGCCTGGGTTGTGTTGGTGACCTCAAGTTGTTGGAAATGCCAGAGCTGTGGGATAGCTGCAGAAGAAAGCTGCTAACAGGGAGCAGGTGGAACCTATCACCAGACTGTCCTGACACCCCAGCTCCTGAATAATGACACAAAGACGTATATTTATTTATGAAGCCTAGACCTCTGAACTTGAACTTCTGAACGTTTTTGTTGGGATTGTATGGGTATGGGTGCTTCTGAAGTTGGATTGAGTGCATTTTTGCATTATGATATGGCTCTAAGCCTATGGGGGCCAGGAAGTGGAATGTGGCTTGAATAAGAATAGCTCCCTCTAGGCACATCTATTTGAAAGCTTAGTCACCTGGGAGTAGAAATGTTTTAAAGGATTAGAAGTAGTAGGCGGTGTGGCCTTATCGGAGGAAGTGTGTGTTAGGGATGGATGGGCTTTGAGGTTTCAAAGCTCAGGCCAGGTCCAGTCCCCCCCTTCTCTCTCTCTCTCTCTCTCTCTCTCTCTCTCTCTCTCTCTCTCTCTCTCTGTCTGTCTTGCTCTCTCAGCTTGAGAATCATAATACATCTCTCAGCTACTTCTTCAGAACCACTCCTACCTGCTGCCATGCTCCCTGCCATGATGCTAACGGACCAAAGCTTCTGAAACTGTAAGCAAGTCCCCAGTTAAGTGCTTTCTTTTATAAGATTTGCCTTGGTCATGGTGTCTCTTCTCAGCAACAGAACAGTGACTGAGACATTGGGGGATTCTAGGCAGGTGCTGTACTGCTGATCTACAGGCTCAGCCTTTTGTCATCTGAGGCAGGGTCACAGTTTTTAGCTCGGGCCAGCCTTGAATTTTTGAACTCCTTGTGTAGCCTTCTGAAGAGCTGGGATGATGGACTCTGGCCACCAGGCCTGTTAATTTGTGTACCTGTGTGGTGCTGGGAACAGCTATGAAGTTGCTCTACCACTGAATAATGTACTTTTGCCAATCCAGTGCATAATTACGGGGACTAGACACGCTGTCACGGCTCAGAAACATCTGGTGTGTCTTTAACATCCCGTTTCCTGAGAAGTCACTCTCGTCCCTCGCAGAGATCTCTGAGGTTGCCATGCCACATCATCCAAGTGACCAAACATGCTTCCAGGGCATAGCTTTCCTCCTATGTTATCGGGATAGAAATTCAGAGAGTTTCGATATTGAGAGCTATACCCTATGGCAAGATGAAGACAACAGTTTGATGAGCTTACTTCTCCTAGCAACACCTAGCTGCAGCACAAGCAAGTCCTCTGTGTTCCACATGGGCACCCTGTTACATTTGGGGGGGGGGTCATTGTACAGACCATATATTGCAGACACAATCTCATTGTTACCAATTTTGACCTCAGCTATGTCTCTGTATGAGTGTGTGTGTGTGTGTGTGTGTGTGTGTGTGTGTGTGTGTAGGTCAAAGTTGACATCAGGTGTCTTCTCCAGTCACAGGCTACTTTCTTTTTTGAGACAGAACCTCTCACTGGCTTGAAGCTTACAGATTCAGTTAGATTGGCTGACCAGTGAGCCCCAGTGATCTTTCTCCACCTTGCCAGCACTGAGATTATAGGCTTATATACTGGTTATGTCCATCTCTTACATGAGTTCTGAGGATACACTTAAGTATTCATGCCTGAGTATTATCTTAGTTTGTTTCCCATCGCAGTAACAAAATACCTTGACCACTCCCCCCCCCTCAAATTAAGGGACAAAGGAATTATTTAGTTCACAATCCCAGGTCTATGACAACAGGGAAATCAAAGTATCCAGAACCTGAAGAAGCTGGTTATATCACATGGCAAGAGCAGAGAGCGATAAATCCATCCATGAATGCATGTTGGTGCTCTGCTTGCTGTCTCCTCCCTTGGTCATACAATCTAGATCCTGTGTGTAGGGAATGGTGCTGCCCACAGTGGGTGTGCTTCCCACTTCAGTTAGCATAACCAATTTCCACAGATATACCCACAGAACAACCTGATCTGGACAGTTCCTCGCTAAAACCTTCTTCCAAGGTGATTCTAGATTGTGTCGAGTCGACAGTTAAAACCATTTGTCACACAAGGTCATCACACCACTGACTGAGCCACCTCATTAGCCCCATCCAAATTGCTGGGTCTTTCTAAGGACCCATATCCACCAGGCCACAATGACAGCTGACAAAATTCACGATTCTCCCAGGAGCATCTCCTGTGTAGTACGTATTTAGATTCTTATGTCTAAATCAGGACATTAAATCCCTGACTTATGCCCCAGTCTATTTGCTTGGGTTTTTTTTGTTTGTTTGTTTGTTTTAATTTCCAGTTGGTTTGACAGAGTTAGGAGTCAAGCAGTTTACACAATGGATGCAGCGCATGTCCCCAGGAACCTTTCCAGGTGACACTCATCCAGGACCAGCTCTGCACTTGGCACTTTCTAGGACAGGAACATTGAGGGTGCGACTGGAAAGATGGCTCAGTGCTTGCAGCTCTTGCAGAGGACCCAAGTTCAGTCTTTATCACTCATGCCTACCTACTCCCTACCACCTGCAGCTCTAGCCCCAGTGGATCCGACTCCCTCTTCTGGCCTCCATAAGAATGTCAGTCATGTGCACACACACAATTAAAAGTAAAATAAATTTTAAATGACAGTAACGTCGGAACCACGCTGCGGCTCTGGTCTGGGAATGGTGATGCACACCTATTATCCTAGCACTCAGGAGGTTGAGGTAGGAGGATCACCATGAGTTCAAGACAGCCTGGGCTGTAGATTGAGACTCTGCCTCAAAACACCATTAAAAAGGTAGGAGATGGCTCAGTCAGCAAAGTGCTTGCTGTGCATGCATAAGGGCCCAAGTTCAACCCCCCAGAACCCATGTTAAACAAAACAAAATGGGCAGGAGAGGTGACTCGGCAGCTCTTGCAGAGAAGTATTTGCTTTCTGGCACCCACACCAGGCAGCTAGCCACCACTGGTTATCCCAGCTTTAGAAGATCCGATGCCCTCTTCTGGCCTCTTCGGGCATTCACACAAGTGAGGACCACACATACTCAGACACAATTGGAATTAAAAGCAAAGCTTTCCACAACAAAGCAGGTGTGGTGGTACATAGCTGTAATCCCACCATTGCACAGGCAGAGACAGGTAGATCCCTGGGGCTCACTGAACAGTGGCCAGTCTACTGATTCTGTCTCAAAACACAAAGTGAGCAGAGCCTTAGCAACAACACCTGAGGTTGACCTCTGACTTCCACACACATGTACACACAGACAAAGACATGTACACATGCATATAGCGGAACTTTCTTGGAACCTAGGTGGTATAATGACGACAAGGAGGCTTTTATATAGTTCAAAGCATAGACCTCTAGCTAGGGTGGTCTTCTAGCTACCCTAAACTTGACTATCTCAGCTCCCACTGGCCAGATGGCTAGCTCTGTGCCTCTCTGCTCACTGTGGTCTGTCCTGTTCCCCTCTGTCCATTCTCTGAATCTTCAGGGTTTCTTTATTCCCCCAGCATCCCCTCTTTCTGCCCAGAAGTCCCACCTTCCACTTCCTGCCCAGCTATTGGCCTTCAGCTCCTTATTACAACCTATCAGTACAGTTCTAGAGTGCCTTTAGGCGGGTGAGGTCTGTCCGACCTTCACAATATTTACAAAAACTAACAAATAAAAATACAGAGATACACCTTCACACAACGTGAAGAAGAGGTAACCCCAACACACACACACAGACACACAGAGACATATACACAGACATGCACACACATATACACAGACATGCACACACATATACACACACACACATATACACAGACATGCACATACATGCACACACACATATACACAGACATGCACACACATATACACAGATACGCACATACATACACACATACACACACATATACACAGACATGCACATACACAGACACGCACATACATACACACATACACACATACACACACATGTACACAGACATGCACATACATGCACACACATACACACACATATACATACACACACATATACACAGACATGCACATACATACACGCACACACACACACACACACAGACACGCACATACATACACACACACACATACACACAGACACACACAGACACACACTTGAGCAAATGGCCCTTATGTTGCTCAGAAATGTAGTGACGACCAATTACAAAACATTGTGGAATTAAGGTTGTTAATTAATTAATTAAGGTAAATGTACCTGTAAGGTACACTTGAGCAATGCACAGTGTGTGTGTGTGTGTGTGTGTGTGTGTGTGTGTATGCACACATACACATACATATATGCAGATACACACAGACATGCACACACATACATACACATACACACAGACATGCACACACACATATACACAGACACGCACATACATACACACACATACACACACATATACACAGACACACACATACATGCACACACATACACACACATATGCATACACACACATATACACAGACATGCACATACATACACGCACATACACACACATATACACAGACACACACATACATGCACACATATACACACACATACACACAGATATGCACACACATATACACAGACACGCACATACATACACACACATACACACACATATACACAGACACGCACATACAATGTGGTGTTGCTTTAAGTGACAAAGTAGCATGCCATGATGAGAAATGTACAATAACAAGAAAGTACTGGCCTAGAATCCCTAGTGAGGGGCTGGAGGCATGGCTTAGTGGTGGAGCACCTGCCCAGCCCTTAGAAAGGCCCCAGGTTTGATTCCCAGCATCATCATGAAGTGTTTGGCACCTCACAGTGACACATACTGGAAAACGTCAGTGTTTGAAGTATGACAGAAGGGAAGATGAAAAAGAGTCAATAAGGCATGGATTTTGCTAAAATGCAGATTAAAGCAGTGGTACACCCCTACAATTCCAGCAAGAGAGGCAGAGGCAGGTGGCTCTCTGAGTTTAGGATCAGCCTGGTCCTCAGAGTGAGTTCCAGGACAGCCAGGGCTACAAAGGGCCTTGGATTGTTGCTGTCAAACAAGGTCCCCACACCTCATCTAGAAGAGCATGTGTCCACCAAGGGAGTGTGTTATTTCAAATGCAAGACGGAGCATCTGGGGGCTTTAGCACAGGGTGCTGATGTGAGATACAGCCATCAGTTCTGAGCCAGGTGGGGGGCTGTTACATAATTTCTGTAGTTTATGTGTTTAACAGTTCTGTGTCTGGTCTCTGCTAAGACATAACTGCACAGTGCTCTCATCTTCATGTCTTGCTTTAGTGGCCCTGTCTGGAGTTGACGTCAGGGGTAATCAGTAGGCCAGGAGGAGCATCTTAAATCCTTGAGCTGTCAGGGGCAACTCTTCTCTCTTCTGCCTTGAAACACAATAACATAAAGGAGGCAGACATTAATCTGTGTCAAAGAGTGTGTTGTGGGATGCTTGAACTTTCTAGGACAACTCATGAGCCTAAGACCCCTCTACATTGTTGCAGGGTGTATCCATCCCCACAGGGTTGAAGCTGAGTTACTCCAACCACACTCTAGCCCATCTGAAGGAAAGAGCCAAACATCAAACAGTTCCCTCCCTCCCTCCCTCCCTCCCTCCCTTCCTTCCTTTCCTCTCCCTCTCTTTTTTCCTCTTCCTTCACCTCTCCCTCCTCCCCACACTCTTCCTGTGAGGCACAGGCTGGCCCACAGTCACTGTGTAGACCAGACTGCCTTTGAGCTTATGGCAACCCCCCTTCAAAGTCTTCCCAGTGCTGGGATGACAGGCCTGCATGTCATCCCATGAGCCTAAGACCCCTTAGGCTATGCTCACTCTTGCTCATACCGTTGGTGAGAACTTGGTTGCCAGGCTACAGAGGAGCTGGTCAGGGAGGCCAGCTACCCTTGCACCTGTATAGCTCTGAGGCTGAAGCTAAGAGGGAGAAAGTAGGTCATGTGTGCCAATTCCTAGTCAAGTGAAAAGAGAGGCCCATCAGCTAATGATAAGGGTGGCAAGAACGGGGTCACACGTGAGGAACTTAACAGTCAAGCTCCAACCAACAGGCTGGAGTTTGGTATTAATTCTGGTGCAGAGGGCTGGAGAGATGGCTCAGTGGTTAAGAGCACTGACTGCTCTTCCAGAGGTCCTGAGTTCATTTCCCAGCAACCACATGGTGGCTCACAACCATCTGTAATGGGATCTGATGCCCTCTTCTGGTGTGTCTGAAGACAGCCACAGTGTATTCACATACATGAAATAAATCTTTTTAAAAAACTTCTGGTGCAGAGTGGCTGTTTTCTCTTGCTGGCTCCCTTTAGACTGTGCCTAGCCAGGAAACAGTCTCAGCACCATGATGGAAGGGTGGATTTCGTAGCTTCCAGATGGTATCTCAGAGACTAGCCTCTGAGTTCTAAGTTTCTGGAGTGATGTGAACACTGCTGGGTGATTCTCTTCTGAAAAGAGTTATGGCCTCAGAGGATTCTTGGCAGGTGACGCTGGGTTCTTCTGTCACTAGGATCCCTCCTTGTTGATCTTGAGTCTATGGAGGAGTCCATGTCTCGGAGCCTGGGCAGGCCTGGCAAATCCTCGTGAGTACTCCCTGGGCCCATGACCTGCGACAGCTCCTGCAGAGGTGACAGCAGCAGCCCCTGACCTGAAAGTCCCTTTCCTTGCTTTGTCCCCCTCTTCCTCCCTTCCTTTCCCCCTCTCTCTTCCCCTCCTTCCCTCTCTCTTCCCCTCTCTCCCACACACACAGGAAGCAGTACCTGCGGCAGGTCATCTCTGAATATGAGGCGCTGGATCGGGAGCTCCCATGTATCCGAAAGTTCTCAGAACCGCCCTCTGCCCAACCCCTCTGCCTTTGCATGGAGACTTCGGTGAGTAGCTATCAGCTTTCTGCATAGTTCAGGTGGTGATAGGATCAGACCTGAGGTCGCCGGAGGTTAAATTCAGGTTAAGGACTGGGCATGGTAGTGTGTGTTTATTGCTTCAGCACTCTAGCAGCAAAGTCTGGAGGAGTTCAAGGTCAGCCTCGGTTACACGGTGAGTTTGAAGCCAGCCTGGGCTGCCTGAGCTCCTGTCTCAAACAGAACAACAACAACAAAACAAATTCACACACAGACACACACAGACACACACACACACACACACACACACACACACACACACACACACACA
>JANHMN010000003.1:41593403-41643297 GCA_030674055.1 Rhabdomys pumilio | reverse complement strand
GAGGGGCCATGACGATGGAGGCGGGACTATGGTGATGGAGGAGGGGCTTGTGATGGGGGGTTGGAAATGCTGATGAGGGAGGGGTCAGGTCGACAGAAGAGAGGAGGTGATAAAGGGAAGGGTGAGCGGCACAGCAGAAAGATGAATGTGGAAGAAGTTGAGCCAGAGTGCCTGGAAATGAATGAGGAAGGCTGAGGTAATGAGAGTGACAGAGAAAAGTCCTATGGAAAAGAGCAGGTTTTGAGGGGAGCCCGACCTGAGGGGAGGGCACTATTTGCAGACTAAGGGAAAACACTCTGATTTGGAAAAGTTCAGATCAAAAAACTGGATGAGTAACTGGGGAGATGGCTCAGTGGGTAAGTTCTGCAAGTATGAGATCTAAGTTCAAATCCCCAGAACCTACATAAAAATCCGGGCCTAGCCACCTCTGCCTGTAATATACTAGCATTGGGTGCATGTGTGCTGAGGGGAAGAGGTGGATCCCTAGGGCTTGACAGACAGCTAATTTAGACAAAACTGTGAACTGTGCTTCAGTGAGACTCTGTCTCACAGGGACAAGACAGTCGTGGAGGAAAACACCTGTCCTGGTCTGGTTTCAGAATGTGTCACACTTTCATGTACCACAGTTGTACATGGAGCACACCACACATGTCATAAACTACATATGACATACACCATACACTGCACACACACACACACACACACACACACCACTATACACATATCACATACATACCATATATCTCTGGTTTTGAGAGACTTTAACGAACAAGGTGATTGGCCACCTGAGGAGCGATACCAAAGGCTGCCCCCTGGTTTCCACAGGCACATGCATATATGTGCACACGCACTGGTATACACATGAGCACACACATGTAAGAGATGGGTCGGATGAGAGCTGAGGCTGTCGGATGACATTCTGGGAACCGTGCAGTTCAGAAGTGAACATGAAGGATCAGACTCCGAGGACAGTGCTGGGCTGAGATCAGAGGGCGCTGGCCCAGGCGTGCACAGAAGAAGACTGCCATTTGCTGAGAGCACTATTGGACTGGAGCTGACCTCATTTGACCCTCCTGAGTGCTGGCAGCTTCAACCAATTTTACAGAGTAGGAAACATGCTGGGGATGAGGTAGCATAGTTCAAAACCATGTAGGGAGAGAAGCCAGGACTTGAACACACAGTCCGCTGCAAGACCTGTGTGCCCTGCAATGCTGGTCCCTGCCTGCCTCATTTTCCCATTTCTTTCTCTGTCCTAGATTTTCTCTCTTCCTACTTCCCTCCTCCCTTCCTCCCCATTCTTTATCCTTTCTTTCTCTTTCCCTCTCTTTTCTGCCTCCTCTTTTTCTTTCTTTCATTTAAAATATATATTAATACTCTGTACTTGTGTGCCAGGATCACACAGAAGATAACCAACAATTGTAAACATTTCAGACATCTAGAGAAACCAAGGATGGGCAGGAAGGGAGGCCTGGGGCCTGAGGGCAGTCCAGCAGCCAGAGAAGTGGCCTCTCTGTCCTCACATCATGCAGTGGGAAACTCAGCCCTTTCTCCCTTGAAGCTATAGGCATCAGCTCTGCAAGTCTCAGTGAGATTGGTGACTGCATTACCCACAGAAATCACGGAGATTTGCTGGCCCCCATCTCAGCGGCTCATTTCTACAAATAGTCCCTATGGTGCTGTGGACGCTGCCGCTAGAGCACACGGGTGCCGCAGCGCCATCTCCCTGTGTAACGTGCTGGCCAAAGGCACTGATGCTGCTGTAGCAACATATCTGTCTTATCCTTTGGTTTTCTGAGATAGGGTCTCAGTCTAGGTTGGCCCTTAAAACTAATGGAAATCCTCCTGCTTCAGTCTCTGAAGTGCTTGGATTATAGGTGTGAGCCACCACTTCTGACTTCAAAATTCACTTAAAAATTATTTGGAATGTTGGGGATGTAGGTCTTACATCAGTAACTTAACACCCACCAGTGAGGAGCTGGGGGCGTGGCTCAGTGGTAGAGCCCCTGACTAGAATCCTTCAGTGAGGAGGTGTGTGTGTGTTTGCGTGTGTGCGTGTGCGTGTGCGTGTGTGTGTGTGTGTGTCTTAGTAGAGAGTCAATGCCTAGAATCCCCCAGGGTGGGAAGAGAAGTGTGACTGAGCGATGTGGCTTCTGGCTAGGCCAGTGGTTTTCTATCTTCCTGGTGCTGTTCCTCATGGTGTGGTGACCCCTGCCTTTAACGTTATTTTTGTTACTACTTCGTGATATAATTTTGCTACTGTTGTGAATTGTTATGTAAAGACCTACTGTGCAGGATAGCTGACATGGAACCCCTGTGAGGTTATGGGTTATGACCCACATGTTGAGAACTGCTTAGAATCTCCTCAGTGAGGGACAGGGGTAGAGCCCCTGCTTACAATCCCCTAGTGAAGGAGCTGGAGGCATGTCATGGTGGTAAAATGCAGGAGAGCCTATCTTTTGGGTGTTTTAGTGGACTGGGTCTTGTCCACATCACAGCGTGTCTTTATAAGCACCACTCCACACTTGACCAGCAGGAGAAGGCTGAGATGCAGTAGGCATGGTTCAGAGAACGCCTAAACCAATCTGTCGAGCAGATCCTGGGCTCCCCAGCCAAGGTCTGACCCTCAGAGAAAATGCCCCTTGGCCACCAGGCTGTAGGTGTGGCCTGAGGACAGTCAGAGGGCAGAGGCTAAGGGAGAAGCCAGGCAGTGGGTTACCTCCAGAGGTGATGGCTGGAGGGCAGACTAGCACACACAGTTCTGAGGTGGATGTGTTGGTGTCAAAGGATTGAACTCATGGGGCAGAGCCATCAGGGCAGAAGCCCAGGCTGGGCTTGGACCTTCCCTGAGTCTCATTTCCTTATCTGTAACCGAGCTAACTACTGCTGCATACCTCACAAGAAGATTCTAAAGACAGGATGAGCTGATCTGTTGAATACTTGATACAGATCAGGCCTGTGGGGGAAAGGGCAGGTAGAAAGGGGACACAGGCCATTGTTCACTGTGTGTGTCTCTCTCTCTCTCTGTGTGTGTGTGTGTGTGTGTGTGTGTGTGTGTGTGTGTAGCTCACAGGTCAGCATAAGGTGTCTTTTTCAATCACTTTCAAGTGTATTTTAAGAAAAATTATGTGTATATCTGTGTGTCTTGTGTCTGTGTATGGAACTGTACATGTGGACCGTGCTGTGCTCTAGGAGAGAATGGGAATCTCTGGAGCTAGAGTTATGGGCAGTTGTCAGTAGCCCAATGCAGGTTCTGGGAACTGAAATCCAATCTTCTGCAAGAGCAGTACATGCTCTTAACCCCTGAGCTGCGTCTCCGATCCAAGCTTCAACGTTTTAATAGCGTCTGACATTTGCTGAGCAACTAGGACCATGCTGGCGTCTGTCACTAGGACATCGTACTTTGTGTGGAGACAAGGTCTCCTTATGTGGCTCAGGCTGACCTCAAACTCACAGCACCTCTCCTAGCCCAGCGTCCCAGAATCTGGGATGGTAGTCATGAACCTTCGCACCACATCTCTACAGCGTCCTTTTGTCTTACGTGAGCTCCCTAAGGTGGGAAGGGAAAAGGGGGGATGAGACTTAACATGGGAAGCAGAGGAGTCAAGAATGGAGGTGGTGGCACACACCAATAATCCCAACACTCTGGAGGCAGAGGCAGGCAGATCTGAGTTCAAGGCCAGCCTGGTCTACACAGTGAGTTCCAGGACAGCCAGGGCTACACAGAAACCCTGTTATAAAACAAACAGTCAAACAGAATGGAGGGAGAAAGAGAGAGAGAGAGAAAGAGAGAGAGAGAGAGAGAGACAGAGACAGAGAGAAAGAATGGGGAGGAAGGAAGACTAGAGCTCAGAAATGGAGAAGACATATTTGGGAGTCTTCTCATCAGCACACGATCCCCTCAGTTTCCTTCCCACACCAGGTTACCTACCTCAGTGGCAAAGAATCCTTTGGGTCGGTGCTTGCCCAGGGATGCCAGGCCACCGGGCCCAGGACTCTCACTTGCGCTGATGGTCTGCTGAGCAGCGGCCAAGATCTCATCCAGTTTGTCTGTGGGGAAGTGAGGACGGTCAGAGACAGAGACAGTGAAAGTGAAAGTCGCCTTGCCTCACTAGAGACCTGGTTGCCTTGGGGTAAGATACAGAGCTCACATAGTCTTATTTCTGTCTCTGTGTGGAGACACCAGCCCAGCAGGCATAGCCCAGGGATGACAAAGCACAGGAGAGTAGGTGGCACAGTGATGGTATGTAGTGCCCAGGGTTCCAGGGCCCTGAGTGCTGAGCTCACGGGTGACTGAAGGGCACACAGGAGGGAGGAGGGTAGAAATGCATGCAGCATCCCCCAGAGGCTGGGGGCAGGGGCTGGGGCATCAGGGAGCCATGCTGTGGCTTCTTACTGAGTGCCATCTGATACACAGTCCGCTTTTTCTCCATGCTGGGCACTGCTGCAGGCTGTTGCTCGTATTCTGTGGGCAAAGGGGAGGGATGAAGCTCAAGGGTGCCTCTGCAGAGGGCATGGCCAGCAGGTGTGGACCAGCAGGTGTGGCCAGCGCGAGGTGGGGGCAGTGAGGGGCCAGGGTCGAGGGAAGGGTAAATCCGCCTTTGGGGTTGGGAGACTGGGACCCTCCCACCAGACCTGAACCCACTCACCAATTTTCTTCTTCCAGGGGGAGACTAGCCCAGGGGTAGACAGCAGAGGAGCCAAGAGTTAGGACATCAAGGGGACGTGAGGGACCCCTTCTTTGGAATACCCACCTCCCTAGGGACCCGGGGTGTGGAATAGTCAGTCACTGCCCAACTGGCCCCAGGTCAGGGGGAAATGAGACCCGCCCCAAGTTATGAGAATCTGCCTACAAGGAGCAGCTAACCTTCCTCTGGGTTGAGGGAGCCAGTAGAAGGAGGGGATGGGGCCAGTAGAAGGAGGGGGTGGGGCCAGTAGAAGGAGGAGGTGGGGCCAGTAGAAGGAGGGGGTGGGGCCAGTAGAAGGAGGAGAGGGGACAAAAAGAGAGCATGGTAGAAGGACACATACAGACCCCCAGAGACCCAGGACAGAGAAACAGAGATACAAGAGGGCAGAGAGGAGACTCTTAAAAACTTCCCAGTGACACACAGGCAGGCCACAGAATCTGGCCCAAGGACATGGGGGAGGGGCGGGACAGGAGGAGGACAAGGACCCCTCGTGACTAACAACACTGACAAAGTCAAGGGTGGTCCAGCCCCTTGCCCCTGGCCGCCCCTGGCCCTCGGCCGGCCCCACAGGCTCACCCATTTCCTCCAGCTCTGAGGTCATAGACTTGGAACGCAGGGAGATGGCTGGGGGCGGGAGCCGCTTAGCCTGCTGGGATGCTGGAAAGGTGGGGTGGGTGGGAGGTGTCAGTGTTGCAGGGAGGAGACCCCTCGACACCCACTCCTTTCACTGTGCTTCCAGAACTCTGAGAACAGCACCCCAGCATGCTGAGCCCTCTCTGCCTCAGTTTCTCCCCAGAAAGGTTCTGAACAGGCAGACCTTGAGGGGAAAGGAGGGCCTTGGGGAGTTCGAAGAGTAGCCTTAAGGAGTCTTAACTTGGTGGCATTGGGGTACCCAGGCCTGGCTCCACAGATAACTGGAGATGCCCCTTTATTTTAAGTGATTTATTTAAGCCTCCTGTAGCCTAGGCTAGCTCAAAATCACTAAGTAGCTCAGGATGACCTTGGACTTCTGATCCTCCTGCTCTACCTAGATGGTAGGATTGCAGGTGTGCACCAATGCCCTTTTCTGCAGTTCTGGGGATGGAACCCAGGTTCCATGTGTGCTAGGCTAGTGCTCTACCGACTGAGCTAAGGCTATAGCCATGAAGAAGTACCTTTCTTGTGGACAGCCTCGTCCATGTCTGGGTGTCTGGTCACCATCACCACCTTGACCATCAGCGTGTTGCCTCCTTGTCGGATCATGTTGACCACCTGACGGTGGCCAACCTTCACTACGTTCTGTCCGTTCACCTGTGTCATGAAGGATGGATAGAAGCTTTTCAGATCTAGAGTCTCCCACCATGACCTCCTATCCCACCCTCTCCCCTCCATGGCTCTCTGGAATTCCAACATCCCCAGGACTGGGCTAGCCTGTGCACACCCAGTCACCCCCACACCCTTCATGACCTTGTATTGCATATGTTGGGGGACAATTCCGTGATGCTTTTTAAAATGTTTATCTTTAGGTACAGTTATACTCTGTAGCCCAGGCTGGTCTGAACTCACTAGGCAGCCCTGGCTGGCCTTGAACTAATGGCAGCGGCAGCGGTCCTGGAATGACTAGCTGGTAGGACAGGTGTGAGCCCCCTCACCCAGCATGAGCACCTTTTAAGGGTCAAGTAGAGTTGCTGGAGAGGTGTGGGTGATTCCACAGACTGAATGGGAGACTGGAAGTGGCACACAGCTTGTGGACTTAGGGGTTATCATCAGGGGCCCCAGAAGGACAGTGTGGCCGGGGCTCACCTCGATGAGGAAGTCTCCCATTCGTAGTCCAGCCCGCCATGCCACGCCACCCTCGTCCACAGACTCGAGGTACTGCAGCGCCGGGAAGGCCGGGGTGGGGGTGAATTCCTCGATGGGGGTCTGCGCTGCAGACGGGGAGGAGCCGGCGGGGTCGGAGGGGAGGGGGTGGAGAGGCCGAGCAGGGGATGGGGCTCAGACCCAAGTCACAGAGGACTCACTGGAGTGAGGGACCAGCACCCCAGGGTGGGGCAATGGGTGGGCTTAAGGGTGTGTGTGGGGTCCCTTCTCTTTCCATCCTCCCTATCCGGGGCCCTGCTTCTTGGGTCAGAGGATCTCCCATCCCCTCCCTGGCCAGCACTCACCCTTGGCCCCCCGGAGCACGAACCCGAACCCCTCACTGTCCTTCTTCTGCAGTAAGACTGTCTTCTCCTTGATGATGTAATCACTGGCAGGAGGCAGGAGAGGGGGTGGGGGTGGAGGACTCATGAGGCACAGAGTTGGTGCTCCACCCCACCACGGGGCACCCCAGCCCCTGCTTAGAGACCATTCACTGCAGTGCCTCACCCCATCCAGTCTGTACTTATGCTCAAGACACCCCCTCAAAGCCCGGGGTGCTCTTGTTTCCACCCACTCTCTCCTCATTCATCCTTCCGTGAATCCATCCACCCATCCATTCAGCAGAGCTGTTACTGAGCCCACGGTGCACCAGGCACCCAGTGGGGTGGGCAGAAGAGGCTCTGAATTACCACAGCCCTACTTGGGTCCTGGCTGGCAGCTTCCTGCCTGTGACCTTGAACCTATGACTTTAACCTTCTGTGCTTCAGTTTCCCAGTCTATCATGAGGGCTTGCCTAAAGAGACTGTCTGTAGGGCAGGTCAGAACATTACACACTGCAGTGCCTGTGTGTGGCACTACACACACAGGGCTTAGCAGCACAGAGCCCCACCCCATGTCCCTAGGCCAAGGTGTTAAGTCAAGAGAGCAAATGAACTAACACATCTCATGCTTTTACTACAGGAACCCTCCCGAGGACCAGAGCCAACCAAAAGAGGGTTTACATCACCCTGTCCAGTCCGACGGTTGCTAGTCTACATGACTATTTTTATCAACATTAATCAGGATTAAATTTAAAGTGTCAGTTCCTCGGTTCTGATGGCCACACGATGTTCCTAACGACGGTGCTGACACAGAACCTTCCTGTCACTTATAGAAAGTTCCCATGGGCCATGCTGACGGCTGCATCCCTTGATAAGACTCAAGTGATAAGTCACATATGGTGTCACACACCAATGACCAGTCCTGATGATGCAAGCCTGTCATCCCAGCTACTGGAGAGGGTTGCTGAGGAAGTATGTTCAGAAGTTCAAGATCAACCTGAGCAACTTAGGGGTGCTCTGTCTCAAAAGAACATGAAAAGAGCTAGGGATGTAGCTCAGCAGAAAAGCTCTTGTCCTGAGACCCAGCGAGGGGCTGGGGGCGTGGCTCAGTGCTGGAGCATCTGCCTAGAATCCCTCCGAGAAGGGCTGGGGTGTGGCTCTACGGTGGAGCATCTGCCTAGCAAGCACTAAGGCCCTATGTTCCATCTCTAGCACTGGAAACATAAGCACCAATCCCCCCTGAAGATGGTGTCAGCTCTATACCTCACCAGCACATCTCAGAAGGACATAAACCGTAAGCACAGAGGAAACAGATCACACTCTAGTCAGCGCTCATCCCCATGCCTGCTCAGGCTGTTTGTGGCACAGCCTCAGATCCTGGGTCACCACTCTACCCCTCAGCAAGTCACACCCATTCCATGGTTCCTCCCAATATGGACAAGGGACATCTGAACTTCTCTACCTCAAGCCAGTTCCTTTCCAAATATGCTGGAACACCTAGTGTCACCAGAACCAAATTCACTGCAGCAGCAGCAGTCTCTGTTAGCATCTAGAACCCAGGTCGGGCCATGCACACTCTGCGTTGCAGCAATGCTCAGATACTCCTCCCCCCACCAAACCCCAGTTAGATTGTATGGCTCTAAGCTACTCCAATAATATCCATGCAGGCTCCCCCAATTACCCACCCCCACGTATTCAGCTAGCAGCCCTCCACAAGTACTCCAGTATATTTCAGTGACACCTCCACACATCCCAGTGTGCCCCGATGCTGACTCCCCCTCACTTTGATATCAGTGTATTCCCATCACACGCCCTCTGAGTACCTCCCAGCACACGGGGATAACATCTAATTGTGTGCCTACTGCATTGTGGTGCCACCCCCCCCCATCAGTGTCTGTGTAAGCTCCCATGACCCTCACAGCTTCCACGGTAAAAACCCATGCGCCAGAACAGCAGTGAGCATTCTGCATAAGCCCAGGTGCTGCCCCCTCCTTGTGGTACTTAGTGAGTACCACATCACGCATGCACACAGAGGAATGCTCCAGCCTCTGCACTTATTCTGAAGCCAATAAACCCGTCCACAGGTTTCCACCTCCTCTTCCTCAGCCCTCCCCAATTGCCCCCAGCAGTCTTTATGGCTTCATGGAGCAGGTGTTAGGAGAAGACTGAAGGTCTGAAGGAAGGAAAGGTGAAGGCAGATGGGAGAAATTGGTCTAAGGAGGCTGGAAGGAAGATTGAGGTGGAAGGTGAAGGGATGGTCTGGGAGGTCAAGGCAGCTCGGCTCTGACTGTGTATTCTGTGGTAGCTTCATCCTGACACACGGTGACAACCTCTTATAAGCCTTCATGTCCTTACTACTCTGACACCTTCTCCACATTCCCAAGAATCTCCTCCAGGAGGCCACAGTGCCATTCAGGCTCCCCAACAAGGCAAAGTCACCTTCAGTCATTCATGCCCGCCTACCATCTTCACCTTCCCCATGTTGTGAACTCTCTGTCTCTGTCTCTGTCTCTGTCTCTCTGTCTCTCTCTGTCTCTCTCATTACAATCCTCTTGATTCAGCCTCCCTAGTGTTGGGGTGATGGGTGTGAGCCACCACATCAAACTCTGCAATCTCAGCCTCAGCTCTACACACAAGCCTTCTCCCAAGTACCTTGCCCTCAGATACAAGCAAGCCTCTTGTTCATATGCTGAGGCCAAGTGCTTGCTGTTGGCCTGGCAGCATGGAAACCCCTTCACAACAGACCTACTGGGTTATCTCCCTCCTCAGAGCCAGTCCGGGAAGAAGACATAAATACCACTTATTCCCATTTTACAGGTGAGTAAGTCAGGCACAGAAAGGTTAAAAAACTCTCCAGAGACACAGTATCGTTTTGTGTTTGTTTTCCAGATAGAGCTCACTATGCAGCCCTGGCTGCCCTGGAACTCACGACCTAGACAAGCTTGGCCTCAAACTCACAGAGATCTATCTGCCTTCCTCCGCCTCCCCATCTGTCTGCCTCTGCCTCCAGAATGCTGGAATTCAAGGTGTGCACTTCTCTGCTCAACTGGTAATTAACATTCTTTAGTACCTAAGAAAATATCTGAGTAACTGCAGCTAGAATTCCCTCGATGTCACATTACCTAAATACCTCAGATACAGGGTTTACCCCGAAGTTCAGCAGGGGACCCTTGTGCTGCCTAGTCTTATGTCAACTTGACAACTTAGAGTTATCTGACATTTCACAAGTACTTATTGGTGGGGGAGAGCCCAGTCCATGGTGGGGGGACATCCCTCAGCTGAAGGTCTTGGATTGCATAAGAAAGCAGGCTGAACAAGGTACTGTGAAGCAAGTCAGAAAGTAGCAGCCCACCCTCCCCTCCATGGGCTCTGCATCAGCTCCTGCCTCCAGGATTCCTCTCTGCTTGAGCTCCTGTCCTGACCTCCCACAACGATGAACAGTGCTGTGGAAGTGTAAACCGAATAACCTCCCCCCCCCAACTTGCTTCTTGGTCATGGTGTTTTGTTGCAGCAGTTGAAACCCTGACTAAGACAACCCCCAACTGTCCCTCCAGCCTCTGGGGTTGAGCCTAACCTCTGCCAGTCACACAAGGAACCCATCAAGATCCATGCAATCTATGCAATGCCAACCACTGTTTGGGCCGTTTAATATGTAAGTCATTACAACACTCCTGGATGGGACTGCGAGTGTTCCCTTCTTTAATGCTAGGTTAACTGAGGTACAGAGCGAGGGCCTGTTCAAGATCTCACACCAGCTAGAACTGTCAAGACCACAAGCTGGGTCCCCCTATCTCCACCCCCCAAGCCACAGACCCCAGTGACCCCCCCATTACCACAGAACCCTCTCATATGTAGCCCAGCATGCTGCAGAAGTGTCTGTTTCCACAGCCTGCACTGTGTATGCCCCTGCCAGATGTGGTGCTCCCACCCCCAAATGTCCTACTTGCTCTCCCATCTCTCAGCTTCTTGCTGTTGCCTCCATCCTTCCTCCCTGTGAGTCTCCTTCCTGTTTTACATCTCACTGCACACCATCCTGTATTCCCATGTCTCCCAAAACTGTCCCATCAGTCAGCCAGTCTGAGGGTGCCCATAGGATATGATATATCAGGAGGCCACCCCTGCACTCAGTCTTCCCTTCTTCTAAGTGACCTCTGCCACCTCCTCACCCCTGCCTGCCTCCTCTCCGAAATTCCTGGCCCTCAACCTTCCACATTCTCTAGTCTCCTGTACAGAGAAGCTCACGGTGTCCCCCAATAACACCCACGTTCCGTTCACACTGCCTGCCCACTACCGAAGCTCCTTCTCCTTTGGGGATGCTAAGCTCGCCCTGCCCTGCGGACCACGGACCACGCTGGTTTTCCTAGCAGCCTCTTCCGCTCACATTCCTTGCATACACCAGGCTGTGGTGCCGGCTGGGTCCCCGCCCCCCAATCCTCTTCCTACTGCCAGCCTTGCCTTCCATTCTCACCCCAGCACCTTTCTTGGCACCCAGCACCCGCAAACGCCATTACCCAACCCCTCTCCAGCACCCACGCGCCCCACTTCCCCTCTATCCAGCAACCCCTTTGCACCACCACCCCCGCCCCCTCCGAGTCCACTCACAGCACCACCGTTCGCGGTGCGGACTACCTGCCCATGAGGAGCTGGCACCATGTCCTTCCCCAGGCCATCCCGCCGTGTCCCAGAGAAGGTCTCCAGGGCTTGCTGGTTCCCTCATGGAGACTGCGGCGCGACCGATCCCCACCCCCACCCCAGGTCCCTCTTGCCCACTCAGGATGCCACAGCCTGGAGCCGGCTGCCATCCACAGTGCATTCTCCAGTCCTCGTTCCCTCCCTGTGTTCCCATCTCGGCGGGCCTCTCCACGGCCTGCACAGGGCCCCCGCATGCAAGAAAGCCAGCCCCTGTCCCCATGCTGAGAACAGCACACAGGCAGGTGCCAGAGCCCCATGCAGAAGCTTGGCGAGGTTCAGCCCACGTGCCCCCATCCCCGCAGAGGGCAGAACCTCGGGGTCCAGGGTCGATCCTCCCCATGCACAGACTCCTGGGGAGGGCACGGAGCAGGGCACGCGGGGACAGAAACACAGAGCAAACTGGAGGGGGGGAGGGGAGGGGGAAGAGGGGGCAGGCCAGGCCTAGGAGGCTGGGTGTTGGGAAACACAGCCGCAGTCTCTGGGACAGATGCACTCTATCACACACGTGTGCGCGCACGCACACAGACACACACAGGCGCACATACGCGCACAGTCCCCAGACAGCCTCGCTATGGCTCCAAGTCACACAGAGACAGACACCCCCACGCAGGGACACACAGATGGACATAGGTGGGGGGTGGGCTAGGAGCCCACAGCCTCCCCATCTCTGTCTGTCTCTCACACACGCAGGCGGTCATACGCACACACATCATTGACACACGCACAGCCGCACAGTGACACGCAGCGGAAAAAGAGGAGGGGAGGGAAGGCCGGGGGCGGGATGCCTGTGTGATGGAGGTGTGTGTGGGGGGACAGACTGTGAATGGGAGACAGGGGTATGAATGGGGGGACTTGCTGACTCTAGGAAGAGGGGCGGGGATGCGGAGGATTGGAGGGATAGGGGGCCTGGGGTATCTGTTTGGGGGCCCTGGGGAAGTACTCCTTAGAGTAGGGGAGTTGGGGGTGCCAGAAAGGGCAAGAGTGGGTTGTAGAGTATAGCTGTAGTGGGGTCCTTTCGTGGGGGTTCGAGGGGAGGCAAAAGTCTTGGTGAATAGCAGAGGAGGCCCTGGAGCAGCGTCTGAAGCACAGGAAGGAGGGAGGTGGAAGAGAGCCGGGTTGCTGAGCTGCTGAGAGAGGGTCTGGAAGGGCTCAGGCCTAGGGAAGGGAGGCTACGAGGAGGACACCGGACAGGTCTGGGAAGCCCTAAATGCACGGAGGGTCGTGCGAGGGACGAGCGGGCGGTGCGCCGTTACCTGTAAATGTACCAGACGCTGCGCCTACGGGGCCCCAGCGCGGGCCAGCTGGAGGATAGCGCAGGGGGCGGCTGGGGCAGGGCGCCCCCGCCGGGGCCACCCCCGACCGCAGACAAAGCCATCGCCACCGCGGCCCCGGCCCCGGCCCGGGTCCCGATCCGGGCCGCCCCCGCCACCACCGCGGCCGCCGTCGCCGCCGCCGCCGCGTCCCCGCTCGGCTGAACCCCCGTGTCCGGGCCCCCAGGCCCCGCCTCATGCTGACCCGCGCCGGGAGGGGGGAGGGGCCGGGGGAGGGGGCGCGCACCCCCCCTCGGGAGGGCGGGCAGCCCCGGGGGGCTCACATGCCGCGGGGGGCGCGCGGGGGACAGCGCATGGCTGAGGCTCCAGCACCGCGGACAGCTCCAGAGGCAGCAGAGGCCCCGCGTTAACCCCTTGGCGTCCTGCGCCGGGCAGCCGGACGGAGGGGGGACGGGCGGGGGAGGGTAACGCGGGGGCCCCTTTGGCGGGAGGAGGGGGAGGGGCAGGGCTTGGGGAGGGGGAGGGAGTCACTTCCGGTCTGTCCCCCCATCCATACTCCCCCCTTTCCAGAGTCCTCTCCGCGCAGGTGCAGAGAGAGCGCGAGCCAGAGAGCGGGAGCGCGGGGAGAAGGACGCAGCGCCACACATCACATAAGATGGCACTCCATCGCGTGCGGGGACGCGCAGACAGACAGAACCACACTTTCAGGACAAGGGACACTCAAGGGTGAGAGAGGTAGACCCCTCCCGAGAAAGGGCAAACAGCCCACCCTCAGCACAGACTGACACGCAGCTCATCCCCAAAATAGTAGGGAAAGGCAGGGCGCAGGGGTGGGGTGGGGGGAAGCCAAGACATTCAACTGGGACCCAAAGCACTAAGACAGAGAGTAGTGAGAGGACACATACACCACAACTCATTAGAGAGCTGTGGACCCGCACTGCACCACCCCCCAGGCAGGAGGAGTGCGGTGGCACATGGTGGCACACGCCATGGGGTAGGTACACAAGCAAACATGGCTCAGCTCCAGCTGAGATGCTAGGGACCAACAATAAAATGCAAGGTGTGAGCAGGCAAGCCAGGTCACTGCAGACTGGGTCAGGTAGAGCAGAGGGAAGAAGGTGCTTGGATGGACCTTAGCCCCAGGAGAGGACAGAAAAGAACAGAAATAGCAGGCTTCAAGACAGGGTACTGATAAGGAAAGGAGGATGGAGTCTGGGTTTGAAGAGACCCCCTCCTCACTCAGTCTTTGTAGAGAATGACACCTCCACAAGACCAGGCAGGCCCAGGTGAGAACCCTTAGAGAGAGGCTGACTTGGGGTAGAGGGAGCCTCCATACTCACCCAGGACCCAGAGCCAGAGACGTACCCAGTGAACAGGCACAGTATGAGCCGCCTCAGACCCTGGGGCACAGGGTGGCTGGCACCCAAGCCCCACCCTGTCAGCCACCCATTCCTTTCTCCTCCCCCAACCCAGACCTTTCCCCCACTGGCCAGAACACAGACACAGGTTTGGATACATTTAATGGAGGGATACTGTGAACAGGGAGACCCTTCACTGGATTGGGGTGGGATGGGGTGGCAGAGGAGGGTGTCATCGGTTAGACCTTGGATTATGACATTCCTTCCCCAGAGCACAGCCCTGTGGCCCTGGACTCACCCTCTCCTCTGCCCTTCCCTCCCTCAGCATTCCAGGTTCTGAATTCCAGACCAATCATAGAAGAGAAGACATACGCACACTGGGGCCACCAAAGAACACACAGTGACACGGGGTGTGTAGAGAGATCTGTCACCTGTTCACGTGTGAGCAGACACATGGACATCTCTGGCAGTGCTTGCCCATAGTTAGAGAAGCGCACATGTTGCAAAGCCAGCCACGCAGTCAACACCGACACAAATGTACCCATATGCACCGAGGGCTGCAGCACACAGCCTTCGTTAGGGTTATTTACAGTGATCCGATTAAGGGCCTTCTGCCCATGCATGCACGCGGATGCGTCATGCACACTGGTATAGACACGTCCACACGCTGGGACCCCTCAACTCTGGTCATGCACACAAACACATTCTCATCCCCCATATACAAGCATCCCATCCTGACCCAATCCCCACCCTACCCCGCCCCTCTCACCTCCCTGAGTCAATCCCATCGATCAGACTTCAGAAGCAAGTCAGCCAGCAGCCAAGGAGGGGACAGGTGTCAGTGTGCCCCTCTCTCTGTCCCCACCCATGGGGTCCTGTTGGTTTCACCTGCCCCACCCCCCACTGGTATGACATACAGGATGTACATATGTCCAACAGTATGAGACTGCACACAGACAGGAAAACAGGAAGGAGACCAGGGCTTCTAACTAGCCCACACACAAGAACCCAGGGCCCCAGACACACCCAACCCACATTAGATGGTCTCAGTGGCTGCCCGAGGCAGATTTGGGATTGGGCTGTTACATTAACAGAATTCTGCCTTCTCCTGGCTTTCAAGTTGACCAAGAAGAGAAACAGGCTTAAAGTGTGCAGTGTGAAGGGAGCTGGGAGAGGTGGGGCACCTAAGGGTGTGAGGACATTTACCTTGGGGCATCGAAGCTGTCGTAAGAGCCCACTGTGTAATGCCTGAAGAGTCTCTTTGCCTTGTCACTTCGGCTTTCTGCAGGGACATAAAGCCTTGGTCCCTCACTTTGTAAGCAGCAAGCTCAAGCCTACTCCCAGACTTTTGCACCCCACTCCTATCAGGAGGGGCGGGGGGATAGGAAGATTGTAGGGTGTGATGGAGAAGGTTCCTCGTTACCTTGTCTTCCCTCCTGGGAACGGTTTGCCACCTCTTCTAGGCAGTCAGAAGGGAACCAGCCAACTCGACCTTTGACCTGGCCTTCCCAGAAGCCTCCTTCCCCGATGCTGAGCACTGGATGAGAAGTGGGAACAGGGAAATGTTTTAAGCTGTCTTTTTTTCCTTTTCCTTTTTCCTCTCTCCCCCCACCTCCTCTTTTATTTCTTTCTCCTCCCCTGCCCCACCATATTTTTAAGACAACTTTTCATGTATTCTAGGTTGGCCTCAAATTCATCACCTTGAACTTTGGATCCACTTTCTTTTACCTTCTTAGTGCTGGGGTGACAGCATGCACCCCATATCCTGTTTATGTGGTGCTGGGGTTCGAACCCAGGGCTTTGTGTGTGCTAGCTAATCCCTCTAACAACTGAACTCCAGGCCCTTCTTGAGGTTTCTAGGCTTCTCTTTTGCTCCTAACACAGTTGGTGCACACTGTCCTGTTATCCCAACACCCAAAGCTATCCTTAAGATATATTTGAAGTGTGAGCACTGGTTGCTTTTCCAGAGAGCCTGGATTTGGTTCCCATCAAACACATGGCAGCTCACAACTGTCTGTAACTCCAGTTCCAGGAGCTTACAAGTGGTACAGAGACACACGGGCAAAAGGTTCATACACGCAACATAAAAAGAAAACTTAAAAAGAAATATCTGGTGCGAGATTTGGGTATGTGAATTCAAGGCTAGCCTGGGCTATATCATCATAAGACTCTATCAAAAACCAAAAGAAAGATTTAGGAGTAGTAGGTAGTGAGATGACTCAGTGGGTAAGAATGCTTACTGTTCAACCCTAAGGACCAGAGCTTGGATGGCAGCAGCTATGTTCAAACACAAACTGAGTGTAGCCACACACAACTTTAACACTGCTGTAAGGAAACAGGAGGATCACTGGAGTCTGCTGACCACTAGCCTAGCTCCAAGCCTAGTGAGAGACTCTGTCTTAAGGGAATAAGTTAGTGATATGGCAGAACACCCAGAGTCCTCCTCTGGCCTCTGAATATGTGTGCCTGTACAAAGGTGTGCATATATCACACTCACAACCCCAAACAAAACAAAACTTGTGGTGGTATGCACCCATACCCCCAGGCGTGGAGGCAGAGGGATGAGGACTTTAATGCCATTCACAATACTTGAGAGTTCAAAGCCAGTCTGGGCTACAAGAGACCCTGCCTCAAAGCAAAAAGCAGAAGATCTGAGAAATGGGGGAGACCAGGCACGATGGGGAGCCAAGTTGGGACACTCTTACAATATTAACGTCCTTAACATATGAGGAGCATATCAGGTAGATTTGGGGAGCAGACTGGGTTCTGTGGCACCATCTTCCCTTGGTCCTTGTCCCTTCTGGTTACCACCCACAACTTAGTGGAGTGTTTTCTTAAACCCCCAAATCTCTGTGGCTCAGGTAGCTGCTTTGGAGACAGCTGTGCCCACTCCTACCCCTGTTGCTCCCTGAAGTCTCTGTCAGCTCCTCCCCCACTCTGCCCCTCTTGCCATAGCATGCTCTCTTTGCATTCCCCCTCCCACTGCTCTAAGCATGACAACTTCAGCCCTTTAGTGGACCTGTCTTGCCATCCGCCACCATCCTGCTCCCTATCTGCTGTTGAAGCAAAGAAAAACAGCAGGACACTGAGAGCTCACTCCAGGCCAGAACTCTAGGAGGGGATACTTAGTGACAAGGACTCGGAAGCACAGGGAGCTAATGCCACTTGCCATCTGCCCCAGATCACAAGGCTAGTAGTCACTGGCAGGGCAGGATTTGAACCCAAGCCTGCATAGTTCCAGAAATAAAGCTTTGAGTAGCTAGTGTGTGCCCAAATTTCCATCCAGAGAATGATGCCAATAGCAACAGGCTCACTGTCTTTTCTGTATCTCCAGTATTTTCCCCAACTGTTTCTGGGTAAAAAAGCTGAAGGCAAGCTGGGGCTGATAGCACAAGCATGCCATCCTAGCTTTTCTAGAGGCTGAGGCAGGAGGATTGAAAATTTAAGAGGTGCCTGGAATGCAGAGTGAGTTCAAAGCCAATCTTTGTGACTTAGTGAGATGCTGTCTCAGAATGAAAAAATGAAGGCTAGGAATGTGACTCAGTGGTAGAGCCCCTGCCTAGAATCCTCCAGTGAGGGGCTGTGGGCATGACTCAGTGGTAGAGCACCTGCCTAGAATCCTCCAGTGAGGGGCTGGGGTGTGACTCAGTGGTAGAGCCTCTGCCTAGAATCCTCCAGTGAGGGGCTGTGGGCGTGACTCAGTGATAGAGCACCTGCCTAGAATCCCCCAGTGAGGGACTGGGGGTGTGACTCAGTGGTAGAGCACCTGCCTAGAATCCCCCAGTGAGGGGCTGGGATGCTTGACTTAATGGTGGAATGCTTGACTCCTCAATTCTAACTACTGCAAAAAAAGAAGCTGAGGAAATAAAAAGGAGAAAGCTGGACATAGTAGTACACATTGCAATTTCTGGGGAGGTAGAGACAAGTAGATTGCTAGGGCTTGCAGGCCAGCCAGCCTAGCAGGCCAGCCAGCCTAGCCTACTTAACAAGTTTCAGGGTGGTGAGAGACCCTGTCTCAATAAAGCAAGGAGGACTGGCCCTGAGCAAAGTTGAGTTTCTACATGCATAAGCACACAACTGCATATATAGTTACACACACACACACACACACACACACACACACACAGAGAGAGAGAGAGAGAGAGAGAGAGAGAGACAGACAGACAGACAGACAGACCAAGGACCACACTGAAAAAAGTCTCCACCATAGCTCAGATGACACAGAAGTTGCCCAAGGCTCCTCGACACTTCTCCCTATACACATGCCCCTTCCCCTGAAGATATGGGGCAATGACATGAGCAAAAGCCCCAGATCATAGATGAGGGTAGACAACAGGGCATCCAGGGATCTGGGATGTCAGCTGGTTCTGCCATGCCTGACTGTTTGGGCTTGAGATCAATCATTTGCTCACAAAACACCTGATCAAGTGTCAAGTACCAGGACAGACACAGCTGGACACAACCCATGAAGTTCCTACCCTAGAAGAGCTTCCAGACTAGTGGCCCTTAGAGGAACAGCTACAGTGATCAAGGGGACAGAAGAGGCTGGGCATGGGAGCATATGCCTTTAACCCTGGCATTCCAGAGGTGGATACAGGAGGATTATTACAAGTCTAAAAACAACCTGGTCTACACAATGAGTCCCCAGTTAGCGAGGGCTGCTTAGTGAGATACCTTGTCTCAAACAAATAGGGAGGTGGGGCTTGGAGAGATGGCTCAGAGGTTAAGAGCACTGGCTGTTCTTGCAAAGGACCCAGGTTCTATTCTCAGCATCCACATGGTGGTTCACAACCATCAGTAACTTCAACTCCAGGGGATTTGATGCACTCTTTTGACTTTCATAGCATTGGTACATTTCATACACGTGGTACACATAAATTCATGTAGACAAAGCATGGATACACATAAACTGAAACTATTACTTAAAAATAGTGGAAGTGGTTGTGAAGGCAGCCCAGCTGTGACATTTCCCACTGACTTCCAAGGTTGATTTGAATGATCTGGCTGTCTTGGCTGGCTAGGCAGGCATCCCCTTCCTCTCTCACTACTACATGTGTTCCCTCTTGAAGTGTGCACTCAGTCTAGGAGAATGGCCTTCCTGCACAGAGGAAAGCCATTCTTCAATCAAGGGCATGTGAATATTTGAACCCCCCTGCTAGAGCCTTCAGACAAGCTCTCAGAAAGGGAAGGAGGGCCAGAGAGACGACTCAGTAGTTAGGAACATTTGTACACAGTCATTAGGACCAAAGTTCAAGACCCAGCAGGCTGTAACAAGATAGCTGTCCCATGCATGCCTATAGACTCAGTTCTAAGATGGGTGGAGACAGGATTGCTGGGGCCTTCTGGTTTTCAGCCTAGATTCTGCCTCAAAGAAATAGACAGACAGTGGCCTCCAAATTCACACAGGCATAGACACCATACATATTTACACACACACACACACACACACACACACACACATGCTTGCACACATGTACACACATGCACACATATACAAACAAAAAAGAAACAAACAAAACCCCATCATTTTTAATGTGGGGGTAGACAGAAAACGGTGTTTGCAGAGAGGCCAGATGACCTGAACTGAACGGACAAGACAGCCAGGTATCCCTGAAACCTGAAGCACCCTAGTAGCTGAGGATACAAAGAGACCATGGAAAAGTTTTCTACATAAATGGTACAGAATGTTCTAAACCAAAACATGCTAGTTCATCTATACCATCCTGGCACTCAGGGGGCCAAGGCAAGAAGACTGTTGACAGTTAAGGCAAGTTTTAGCTATAGAGTGAGTTCAAGGCTATGCTGGGCTACAGCATGAGACTCTACATAGATTGATTGCTACATCAATCTACATACTTAGATTGCTAGCTATACAAATAAGGTTATAGATATATGATAGATTGACAGGTATATAATAAATCTAATAGATGTTAGGCTAGATTAAAAGACACATGAGATGTATACATGATAGATAATATATACATGATAGATAATAGATACCCACACACAAAATTGACTTTTCTGTTCTTGTCTTCTGTGGGAAGATAGACAACTGATCTCCCAAAAAGATTCAACTTGCTGGATGAAGACCTCTAAACATCCCTGAAGGCCTTCCTCATGTCTATGTCCTCTGGAAGGATTCTCCTTGCTTGCCCAGCCAGCTCTGATCTGTTTCTGAGTGCTTATGGAGAGGAAGGCTGGCTCTCATGCAGCATTCAAAGCCTGGGCCTAAGAGAATGAGTGACTTTCATGATTCTCCCTAGAGTCTCATTTTAAAGAAAGTGAAACTGAGGCTCAGAGAAGCTGGTTTCTAGAACTCTTTCCTCTAAGTGGTGGTGGGGCCAAGCTTTGAGCACAGCCAGCCTGCTGCCCAGTCACTGCACTGTACAGCTCCAGGGTAGCCTGGCAGAAAATTAGCCTGTTTGCTCTGAATTATATTGCTTTCTGCATGGTTCTCTATCTCCAAGGCACCCATTTACCAGGAACACACACTGTCCCTGCTTTGAAGGTGGCAGGTTACATGCTACTGTCACTCCCCTCCAGAGAGAAGGTCAGGCATGGTCTCTTGTGATTCCAGCAGTCAGGAAGGAGAGGCAGGACAAGCAGAAGCTTAAGGCAAACTTGTGTCATTAAGTGAGTTCGAGAAGAGCTTGGGCAACATGAGACTCTGCCTCCAAAAGAAAAGCTTCAGGAGCCAAGAAAATGACCCAGAAGGTGAAGGGCCTTCTCTGCAAGCACAAGGACTTGAATTTGGATCCCAGGAACCCATGTAAAAGGCCAGGTGCGGCTGGAGCATCTGTAACCCCCCAGCAGGGAAGCAGAGAAAGATGGGTTCTTGGAGCTTGCCAGGTAGCCAGCATGGTTGAGTTAGTGAGTTCCCAGTTCAGTGAGAGACTCTCTCTCAAAAAAAAAAAATATGGAAGGTGACTGAGGAAGACACCTGATGTCAACACCAGCACACACATGTGCCCACACACATTCAACCACTCACGCACAAATGTGACAATCCGTGTTCCTCCAATGCTCAGCGCCCCTCTTCCTCTTGACATTGCTCCATATAGTGCCTCCCTCTCCTCCAAGCCAAGAGGGGCCTCTCAGGGCTCTTTAAAGTCCCCAGAGTACATAGGACATAGGAGGTCTTTGAGCTTTCCCTCACCCTGCCCCCACCCAGCCCCACCCTGTCACCTTTGATCTTTTCGCCTTTACTCAGAGAGATCTCCCCCTCGCCTTGCGCCTGGTAGGACTTCACCGCCATGAAGGAGCGTCCGGGTACAGCTGAATAGAGCTTCCTGCGTCTGCCTCTGCTGCCCAGGGAGCCCCCAGGGCCCCCTGAGCCCCCAGTTCCCCCAGCCGGCCCATCTCGGGGTGTCCCGCTGGAGCTGCATACATAGAAGTTGTGAGAGGCAGGGGAGAGTGGAGGGACAAGGCACTTCTGGAGGGACAAGGGTCCTTGGACGGAAGGAAGGCAGAGCGTCAGGGTGGGGACAGGGATTGGGTTCTTTTCAACACTCTGGTGTCCTTGGGAGACCAGATGCACCCCCCACTCCCGTTTTAAGGCTCCCAGCTCCACCCCTCCCACGGTCTGCAAATACAGCCTGATTCAACTTCCTGAAGCTGAGCTGGTACATCCCCCAGCTTATGAGCCTTCATTAACTCCTAGCTTCCTCCTGGGGCAGATCCAAGGCTACAGCCAACTGTTCCCAGACTTCTCCACTTCCTTGGGACCTGGGACACACCTGGTGGGCTTCCCTTTCTTCCTGACATTCTTACAGCAGAAACCGCTCCCTCTCCTGTTCTCTCAGTTCCCAGTTTCCCCTCCCTGGACAGCCTCGTACATTGCTTCCAACGTTCATGCCCACTCCAAGGCCCTATTCCTGCTGTTTCCTCTCTCCTTACCCTGCCATCTGTCTGCGCTCATAGGTTGCAGTCTTTTTCTTCTAATGCTCTCTCTCACCCAAGCCAGGAGTGAGACCAGGTACTCCCTCACATCTTCATTTTACCCATGAGACAATTAGAGCTGCAGGTAGGTATGGGACCCACCACACTTGGGACAAGGTGGGCAGCTGGGCTGGCTGTGTGGGCGCTAGAATGGCTAGTTTAGGGGGTGGGGCTTAGTCCTGCCTACCTTGGCCGGCCTCGAGGTTGTCTCTTGGCGTCTTCAGGATGTCTCCCCCGGGATGGGGAGCGTGCCCGGGCACCTCGGGGGCTGCTGGCACTTCTGAGGGTCCCACTACTGAGCTTGGTGCTGGGGGCCGAAGGCTGTGACTGGCCCTGGGGTCCTGAGGTAGGTCCAGGGGTCCCAGAGGATGAGGCCCCCGGGGCCGAAAACACCATCCAATCAGGCAGCGCCATGCTCGTGTCGCTGTTTGCCCGCAGCAGCGCTGGGGGTACAGTCAGCCCTGCGCCTGGGGGTCCCCGACGCCGGGCTGCATACTTGGGGGACTCCTGGAAGGGTACTGAGAGCGAACAGTGATGGTCAGGGGCAGGCAGGTAGGATGGGGAAACAAAGGCAGGTGGGGACCATGAGGGCAAGCGGTGGAGGGAGAGAAAGGTAGAAAGGTAGAGAGATGAGACAGTGAGGGTGGTGACGCGCTGAGTTACTCCCCCACCACTCCTCAGACGTCTGTGTCCCATCCTGACACACTTCATCCAGGCCACAAACTCTGTAATCCCCAATGTGAACCCTCAGTTCCTCCCTTACCCCAACTTCTCACTCACCCACATCCTGTTCCCGATGGTTACGAATCAGTTCCCCCAGCTCAAAATTCCCAGCAATCACAGCCACCTGTAGGAGGGGTGCCGGGAGGTGGGTGCTCAGGAGAGAGCACGGACAGGAGACATCCTGAACTCCTCTAACCCAGCCTCCCACTCATCAACCGGTCATCCACACCACTGACCCGACCACCCTCTCCCTTCTCCCGGACCGTGGTCTCCTTGCAGCATCCGTCATAGCCAGTGCGTTTGGCCCTCTGTCCTTCTGTGTCCCTCTCCCAGTCCCTGCACTGCCTATTAACCCAGAACCACAGACCTGGAAGGGTGTCTGTCCATTGTTATTTTTCACATCCTTGTTTGCTCCGCGATAAAGAAGGATTCTGGCACAGGTCTCCTGACAGTGGCAGTCAGTGGTCCAGGAGGAAAGGAAAATGAATAGTGAGTTAGTGTGAATGACAGCTGTGGTGCTGGGGACTTCAGAAATACTCTGACTCAAACCAGCACTGCCCAGGACTGCAGCCCCTCGACCACATAGCTCGCTCTTTAAATGTGGCCAGTTAGAGGAGAGAGGGACTATGTGCATAAAGTCTGCTGGGAAGCTAGGCCTGGTTGCTCACATCTGTCATCCTAGTTTACTTCAGAGGCTGAGGCAGGAGGATTGCAAGGTCAAGGCCAGTGTGGGTAACTTAGCAAAATGCTATCTCAAGATAAAAAGTAAAGAGTGAGTTTGTGATGTAGACCAGTCACAGAGCCTCTGCCTGGCAGCCCCCAGTTTGAGGGGCTGGGGAAATGGCTCAGTGGAGATGCCTGCCTGACACATGCAAGTTCTGGATTCAATACAATGTATGAGTAAGTATAGAGTTTCAAGGACTTAGGACATAAAAAAATATATCTCTAGTCATTTTATGTTGATTTCATATTAAAGTGATAATATTTGTAGAACATCAGGTTAGAATAAATTGCTGCAGATACAAATATTACCTGTTTCCTTTCCCTTCCATGTCTGCTGTGTTGAGGAGAGGCAGCTAACCTTTTTCTAAGGGTCATTTTGGAGCAGCAGAGGTCTGAGCTGGGGTTGGGATACTGTTCTCTCCATCCCGTGAGGTGCTAAGTATCTCTCATTGTTACTACCAGATTCCCGAAGTTGTCTCCTGCTAAAGGGGGTTGGGCTCCAGGTGTGGCTAAGTATCCCGTGTAGACAGAAGCACCTCTGAGCTCTTTGAAAGGCTCCTTCCTTGTGTGCCAGGCACCACGTTTCAGAAGGGAGCTGAGTCGCCCAGCAGAAATCACTGTGGTATCTCACAGAGGAGGAAACGAAGCTCTCAGCATCGTTCAAGGTCATGTGGCTGGTGAAGGATTGACCTCAGATTCCATTCCAAGACTATATTTGTGCAAGTGTGTCTGTGTGTGGGGACAATGGTGTATGGTGTGTGCATGTGTTCCTCTGGGTGACAGTGCCCACGTGGAGGTCAGAAGACAATGAATGCTCCTTACCACCCTGTTTGAGACAAGGTCTCTTATTTGATGCTGCCTGTCAGGCACGTTGGGGGGGGGGTGTTCTTTGCCTCTATTTGCCTTCTCCCTATAGGAGAAGTGGGATCACATATTCATATATTCATGCTGCCAGACCTGTTTTTACATGGGTTCTTGAGATTTGAACTTAGGTTCTCATGCTTGCATGCGAGTGCTTTTAAGCTCTGAGCCATCATCCCCAGTGCCCTAGGTCTGGCTTAATTACATTCTCTGCCAGACCTAGGAGGAGTAGTACACACAACATAAAGGGTAGGAAGCCAAGTGGGAGATAAGAGGGGACATACACATCCCTATCTGTCACCTAGCACTCCCCATCACTCTGAGCTAAACTTGGTCTCTGAAATGACCTGAGGCCTCACCCAGACAACGTGTTTGGCTATTCCACCTCAACCTCAATACCTATCACATTCCCTTGCTCCAACCATGCTGGCTACTTCCTCCCATAACAGATAGGCCTTTGCTCAAGGGTCTTTGCACCTACTGATCTAGAGAGCTGTTTGGAATTCTCCAAACAGTGAACACACTTTCACTTCATTTGGGTTTTACTAAAGCACCGTCTTTTCAGAGAGCTCTTCCCTCACTGATCTGTCTTTTGTTGTTTGCCCGAGACAGGGCCTCGGGATAGCCTGGACTAGCTGTGCAACCCATGCTGGCCTCAAATGCATCGTGATCCGCTTGTTCAGCCTGAGTGTGACAGGAATTCGTTCACATATCCTTATCTCTTTCTGACTCGCTTGCAGGGATAAGTGTTCTCTAAGCCAACATTAACCCATTTCCTTCAGAACACTGTATGCCAGCGGTCCCATATTCTATGTTACCTGCTCTCTTCATGGTAGGTCGCAGAGAGGCATGGGTGAATGACACCAACCTCATACAGCAGTGCCCAGACTACAGAGATTGTCCAGAAACATTTAGTCAGTGGAGGAATGTCATCTGACCTTTGTCTTGGCCTGAATAAACCTACATAGCCTCGGTTGCACTCCACCTCCCTCTCATGTGAATTTTGAAGTGCTTCTTTATTATACCTGCTACATAGGAGCCCCACTAAGTGCATACTTAATATTACACCTACTACATAGGAGCCCCACTAATTGCATACTTAATATTACACCTACTACATAGGAGCCCCACTAAGTGCATACTTAATTCAGTGCACTCAATTCAGGCCTATTCTACACAGTGGGATCAGACATGCAACATTTGTGCCTACATCCTTGTAGACAGTTACTGGAGCAAGCAGGGTGTGACGCTGGCCTTCAGATCCTTGTGTTTGTCCGTTTGGGTCTGACTGCTGGATAACAAAGCAAGTCCAGATTGCATTCTGACTGTGTTGTGTGTAAGCATGTGCAGCCACACGCGTGTACAACTGCATATTCCCATGCTGCCACATATGTGTGTTTTTACATGCTTTCATACCCCCCACAGTCCACCAGGAGAGGAGTGGGGCCATAATATGGTTCTCAAGCTCCCTAGTTTATCCTGTATCTGACCGAGTTTAAACATCCAAGTTTTAGTGAGTAGTTCCTTCCACTGTGCACCTGAAGACTCTTGTGTTTATTTACAAACTATCACTTATCTCATGGAATATTTGTTTTAACATCCTCCAGGCTGAGAGCTTCCTTCATCTTCCCTGGGGCTGGCATCATCTCTGATTCATCTCCCATCCCCAGAGCCTGATACCAAGCACACAGTAGGTGCTCAAAAAATGTACTTGGAAGAGACGAAGTTGGAAAATATGGAGCTGCCAATCAAACTTCATTTGCTCAAGCCACTCAATTATTCATTCATTTGTTGAGTCATTCAATCTGCCAAAACCAGCAGCCACCTGTCAAGAGTTCTGAGCCCAGAGCTGTGCATAGTTCTGCTGGAGATCCATCCACAGCTCCATCATTCATTCAATCTGTCATGCATTCATTCATCTGCTCACTGCACACAGCGCAGTGAGGATTACTGTGTGTTGGGGGCTTGGGGCAGAGCAGTGTATGAGATTTTTCTCCCCACTCTTGAAAGAGAAACACACTCTAGGACTGAACCACCAGCAGGGGCTACACGTACATACCACAGGACTAAGGGAACAGACAGCCAAGAGTGAAGGCCAGGCCTGGGCCAGATAGGTGGGTAAATGGAGAGACAGTATATAAATAAGGGATGGGTTCAGGGATGGATGCATGGATGTAAAAGAATTGCCATGTTCTGGGAGGTTGGGATAGAACCAGAATCTACCAGATCCTGTTCCCACCCTTGAGAGGATTCATAGCCTAGGGAGTCTGACCTTTGCCAGGAGGATGGATGGGTGGATAAATGGATGACTGGGCAGAAAGATGGATGGATGGCTAGATGGCTAGGTGGCTAGATGGACTGGTATGTGAATAGATGGATGACAGATGGATGGATGTATTAATGGATGGATGGATGGATGGATGGATGGATAAGTCAATGTGTAGATGAATGGATGGATAGATTGATTGGTGGTGGAGAGGTGGAAAGAAGGATGGGTGGAAGGGTGGATAGATGGGTGAGTGGGTGTGTGGATGAATAGACAGATGCATTGGTAATGGATGAATGGGTGATTAGATGAATGAAGGGCAGATAGATAGATGGTGAGTAGGTGGATGGATGAATGGATGGGCAGCTGGGTGGGTGAGTGGGTGTGTGGACAAATGGGTAGAGGATAGGTGGTGAATGGGCATACTGATGTGCCCACGGGCAGCTGGATGGCTAGGATGAACAGAGGGAAGACAGGGAGAACAGCGGATGACGAACTCATATTTGCTAATCATCTACTGGATCTGATGGCAAGCAGAACGTTCACCTGTTTGACCTTTTGTTTGAAGGATATTCATGACTGACCCATTTCATAGATGGTGGGGGCTGGTGGGGGAAAACTGAAGAAGGCAAAACAACTCGCTCGTCTGGCCCTCTCTCGGGAACAGTGGCTGCTGTGTAATTCTCTGCACTCTATTTTCCCTGCTCAGATGGATGCCAGCCTTCTGACCGCATCCTGGCAATTGACACTGATGGTGATACTAATAATAACAATTATTATCACGACTGTCTTCTAGGGATGAATACTTAATGTATGCGACCACTCATCCCTTTCAATCAGCTCACATGGTTCCCATTTCAGGGAGACAAAGCCTCAGAGAGTGGAAGGCATTTGTTCAGGTTCTTCCTGAGTGTGTGGAGCTGGGGCTTTCTCTCTCTCCATCACGCACCTGCCTCAGAGTCAGAGGTCCTGGCACAGAGGAGCAGTAGAGAAAGCAGTAGCAAGCGGGAAGGAAATGCCAGCACTGTTGCTGGTTTGAGGAACGGAGCCCTCCCTTGGGGTAGAGCAGCCTGCTTACTGCCACAAGGCAGCATTTGGATCCCCACCATATCCCAGCACTGGGAGTTCTCTGGAGGCAGAAGGGGCTAGGGCTGGTTTTGGAAGACTTCCTGGAGGAAGAGGGGGAGCAGATCAGCAGCATCCCAGCAGGTGCTGCCCTTCCTACCCTGAAGTCCCCCAAGCAGCTCTTCAAGGGCAAGAATGATAGTGTGTGTGTGTGTGTGGGGGGGTGTTGAAGCTCCAAGGGGCTTGGCTAACCTGGAGTCTCTTGGTACTTGGGTGGCAAAGAGGTCTCAACTCTTGCTGGCAGCAGATCTATTTGGTAAGACCTTTGTCTCCTTTTTACAACCCATCTCTCCCCAGAATTCCTGGAGAGGGACCTTCCATACAACACTGAATTGCTAAATATACAACAGTCTCATCCCCAGGCTGCACTGTGTTCACAGCTCTGTCTCCTGCAAAGACGTCACTTGCCCAGCTTCTTGTCTTGTACACAGCTTTGCTCCCTTCCTAGAGCACTCTTTTCCACTCATCTGCCTCTTGACATCCTTCAGAAACCCACCACCACCCAAGTCCAGATACGGCTCTCAAGGAAATATGATTCTCCATAACTTTACTGAGCACCAAGGATTAGACCAGAAGTTCAGTATAAAGCTTGGAGCCAGACACAGGGAAGAAGCTCATTAAATATGGCGGGCAGATGGGTGGATGATGGGTTGATGGATGGATGGATGATGGGTGGATGAATGGATGAATGGATGATGAGTTTATGGGGTAGATGTATGGATGAGTAGGTGGATGGGTGGATGGATGGATAGATGGATTATGGGTGTATGTATGTATGTAAGATGAGTGGGTAGATGGATGGAAGATAGGTGGGTGGGTAGATGAGTGGGTAGACAGAGAGATGGATAAGTGAGTACATAGGTAGATGGATGACGATTGGATGATGGATGTGTGAGTAAGTAGGTGAATGGATGGATTAGTAGAGAGGTTTGTAGATGGGTGGGTGGATAGATGATAGATAAGTGGATGGATGGGCAGACGAGTTTGTAGATGTACTGATGAATGGGTGGGTGGATGGGTGAATGAATGAGTGGGTGGGTGGATAAATGGATAAGTGGGTGGATGAGTGGATGAATGAATGGGTAGAATGAGTGGATAGCTAGCTAGATGGATGGATGAATGAATGGATGGATGGATGGATAGATGGATGGGTGAGTGGGTGGAAATGGTGAATGAACAGAGGTTGCAGAGCTAGGAGGTTTGAGTGGAGAGGGCTTGAACTGGTGTGAAGCATATGCCTTTGAAGGGGCAGGTAGACATTGCTTGGGCTGACCTTGTTGTAGAGAGCACAGATGTGCAGGGCCGTGTTTCCTGAGGCATTCTGGGCTCCAGGCTCAGCCCCATAGAAGAGCAGGTGCTCCAGGTGCTGAGAGTGCCCTCGTTGGCAGGCCTGAGGGTACAGGGAGAGCATGGGCCTGATTAGACCTCATCTGAATCCAGGGCCTTCTTCCTTGAGATCAGAAATCTCAGCATCCATGTCCCCTTCTAGTTTTTGCCCCTATTCTTGTCAGAGACCAGGACTTTAGCTTCCTAACTCTAAGCATTCAGTTACTCCACTGTATAAATACTGCAGGCTAGCCCTTCAGGCAAATCAAGCAACCAGCCTCATCCATTTATCTATTCTTGGAGTGTTCTCTTCCTTTTTCCCTTTGAGGAAATTTCACTCTTCTCTCTGTAAGGAAATCCACCATCTCTTTCATATCCCAGCCTGCTGGATGCTTCAGAGCCCAGGTATCCAAGCTCCCCCCAGTGCTTGGGACTAAATCTGGATACCTGGTGGATTTCCTGCCAGCCGTTCTCATCCGCAATGCCCAGCTGGGCTCTGTTGTACAGAAGTAGCTCGCAGCAGCGGGGGTCTCCCCCCACCATAGCTGTGTGGAAGAGGGGGGTCAGCCCTCGTCGGTCCTTGTAGTTGGGGGAGCCCCCAAGGTCCAGAAGTGCCTAAGGAGGGACAGACAACTCAGGAAGAAAGGACAGGTGGCAGCTCTAGTTTCAAGGGGCTGGTAGGGAAGTAAGCCTTGAATGACCGATACAGCTTCATATTTGTCTCATTTCTGCTCCAATGCGTGTGTGTGTGTGTGTGTGTGTGTGTGTGTGTGTATGTATGTGTGTGTGTGTGCGCGCACGCACGTGCACACACAAAGAGGAGGCCAGGAATCAATGCTAAGAGTCTTTCTCAATTGTTCTGCATTGTATTTTTTGAGACAGAGCCTCTCACTGAGCCTAGAGCTCATTGATCCAGATAGAATAGCTGACTGGTAAGGCCCAGGGATGCTCCTGTCTCTACCTCCCTGGCATTGACATTACAGGCACATGGCACCACACTCTGCTTTTCTGCTTGTGTGTTAGAGATTGAACTTAAGTTCTCATGTTTGCACAGACTCCACTGACTGCACCATCTATCTCTCCAGCCCCTCTGATAGTCCATAAACTCTGAGCCAGGCTTTGTCCCAGTCTGCACTAGTCCTAGCCTTTAAGAACAATGAGAAGACAAGGCAGATGGTGTCACAGGACCTCTCGCTCTGACATGCAGCTCAACCTTTCTCTAGTGGGAGACTTTTGATGAGCCACTGAAGGGTGTCCACGACCATAGGCTTCATAATTCATGGCACAGCTGTAGGGAAGACCGATGGGAGGATGGAGGCCTACGTGTTAAGGATGTCCCCGATCAGGTGCAGGAGCACTATATGGACACCCAGAGAAGGAAAGCCTAGGAAAGGGAAGCTGGGGTGAACCAATCCTAGCCAGCCTCCTTGAGGGTGGGGCTTCTAGGGGAAAGAGAGAAAGGGTGCAGAAGATTAAGCTTGTATACAAACAAGTGTGACAGTTGGCCCTGTGCAGACAGCCCATAGCAAGCGCCCCTGTGCAGTAGGACACTACAGTGAACTGTCCCCAGTGGTGTCATCCAACATGGTGGCCACAGGAGGGCGATGAGCACCTGGCTGGCTGGTGAGTTCAAGGAAGTGTAATTTTAATTTTATTCCATTTTAATTAATTTAAATCTAAACAGCCTGGTGTGACCAGTGGTTAAGGAACTTGTTAAGCCTTGGTAGCAAAGATCTGAAACCACACAGACAGATAGACACACACACACACACACACACACACACACACACACACACACACGGAGATATCCATTGGTTCTACCTATAAAAGGCAATTGTTTATGCCAAGTGTTTGTGAAAAGAGGAGTTAGCAGTGAACTGGGGCATCTGTGAATATGAGTGTGCCTCAATCTTTGGAAGCAGCCTATCCTGACCTATGCCTAAAGAGGGATCAGTTGACCTCGTAGAGGCAGAAAAAAAAGAATATTGCTGCATGCAGGGGCTGGGGGTGGACAGCTCAGTTAGTAAAGTGTTCGCCACGTAAACATGAAGGCCTGAGTATGATCTCAATAATCCATGTAAAAACAGTGGCACACGGTTGCAATCTCAACACTGGGGAGGCAGAGACTGGTGTATCTCTGGGGCTTGCTGGCCGGCCAGACAAACCTAACTGGGAATTCCTGAGTACTAGCGAAAGCCCCATCTGGAGAAATATGGTGGCTAGTTCCTGAGGACTGGTAGCTGATGTTATCCTCTGGCTGCCACACTTGTACATGCCTGCTCATAGGTCACACACACATGTGCCTGTACACACACACACACACACACACACACACACACACACACACACACTGCACACTAATTTGTTCCGTGTATTTTGTGGGCACAGAGGAGGGCTAATTTGTTTGGGAAAGCACATTTTGTTTCTTTGTTGAGAGAGTCTCATGGTCTCATGATACCCCTGATGACATCAGACTCACAATGTAGTGTGTGTGTGTGTGTGTGTGTTTTTTCAGATCTTGGCTATCAAGACTTTACACTCCTCATCCTCCTTCCTCCACCTCCCCAGGGCTGAGGCGCCAGCCTTGTGCCTCCACACTCAGTTTCTGGAAGGTGTGTTCTGCATCTTAGGTGTGAGGAGGGCCTGGATTTGCCTCTGAGACAGTGTGTGTGCTGGCAGGTGAAGTCCTGGGCTAGGGAGGATGAAGGGAGGGGCAGCTTCGGGATGTGTTTGGAGATGGTCTCCCTAAGCAGCAGGAGCTCATTTCCTGTGTTCTAAGGCCCTTAAGGGCAGGTACCTTGGGAAGGCAGAGGTAGGATATGCATTGGCTGGGCAGAGAGAAGGGGGCAGTTATGGGTGCTCAGGGAGGAAGCGTTGGTGAGGGGGATTTATCCGGGCTCAGTCACAATCAACTTCTTAAGCTGGGGCATCTGGAAGACTGACAGCAGGAACTGCATATTTGCCACTGTGTGGAAACAGACTTTGTGGTAGGGACAGAGAGGGACTGCTTGGGTTGGGGAGCAATGAGATAGGATGTCATGTGACCTAGGCCAGTCTTGAATTCCTGAGTGCTAGAATTACAGGTGTCTACATCAGGGGGATTTTTTTGAACAGAAATGAAGAGAGTAGGGTTGGAGAAATAAAAGGGGAAGGAGAAAGAGCCCCAGCGTCTGGGGACCTCAGCAGCCTCACCGTGAGTGCCAGGCAGTGCCGAGCACATGCAGCTTTATGGAGTGCTGTCATGCCATCCCGGGCCCTGAAGTCTATGTGCGCCCCACCCAGGCACAGTGTCCGAATCACCTCTACTGAGCCTTCAGTCTGGGCCGCCAGTGTCAAAGGTGTCTCTGAAAGGCAAGAGAAGACCTTCAGAGGCGGGCCTTTTGCCTCCACCTCCAGTGCTTTCGGCCTTCACCTTTAGATTCTACCCCTGGCCTCCTAGCTCAGTCCCCCACAACCTTTGATCCCTCAGTCTCATCCTCTGGGGTTGAGGTGGTATCCCTGGCCTCTCTACCCAACCCTGCTCCTCACCCCAGTCCTTTATGGCCTGTTACCCCTTCCTACCTCCTGAATCTGAGTCATGGTAATTGGGGTCCAGCCCCTTGTCCAGCAGCCTCGCCACCTTGTCAGACGTCCCGAGCTGCACGTATTCTAGGAACTTCTTCAACCCCGTCTAAATCGTGCACAAAGAAAAGACGGCTGTCAGGGATATCAGGGAGACAGAGTGAAGAAAGCTGCAATCAGACCCAGCATTACTCAGGGGAAATACACAGTCAACCTTTTGCAAAAGCAGAAAGGAAGTCTGGTGTGGTGGGGTCATGTCATTCATATCAGCACTCGGGGCAAAGGCAGGAGCATGGTGAGTTCTAGACAAACCTAGGCTATGCAGTGAGACCCTGTCTTCAAAGTAATATTCTAAAACAGAAGGGTTGTTTGAATGAAAGCGATCCCCACAGGCTCACAGGGAATGGCATTTTTTTGAAGTGGTCATGGCCTTACTGGAGGAAGTGTGTCACTGGGAGTGTGAGGTCTCAAATGCTCAAGCCATGTTCAGTGGCTCACTCTCTCTTCTTGATGTCTGATGCAGACATGGAACTCTCCGCTACCTCTCCAGCATCATGTCTGCCTGCACACTGCCAGGCTTCTCATCATGATGAAAAGAGACTAAACCTCTGACACGGTAAGCCAGACCCAATAAAATGTTTTCCTTTATTAGAGTTGCTGTGGTCATGGTGTCTCTTTACAGCAATAAAAACTCTAAGACAAAGGGAAACTGTGGACTGTGTTGAAATCCATCCTGATGACAGGTGTTCTCAAAGGAATATATCCTTAATGTTACTGTTTTGATACTCAATCCACAATAGAATAATTAAAATACCATGGTCAGGGGTGGCGAGATGGCTCAGCGGTAAAGGTGCTTGTGGCCAAGCCTGCTAACCTGGATTTGATTCTCCAGAACACACATAGGGAAGGAGAAAACTGAGCTCCAGAAATTACCCTCTGGCCTTTACATGTGAGCCATGACATGAACATGCCAGCCCCACCCTGCCACCAGAATACACATACACATACAATAAGAAAATACCACATACAATAAGAAAGAAATAAACAGATGTAATTTTAAAAAAGATATTATGGGGGCCAGAGAGATGCCTTGAACTGTTAAGAATGCTTGCTGCTCTTACAGAGGAACCCGAGTTCAGTTCCCAGCACCCACCAATGGCAGGTAACGCCAATTCCTGGGCATCTAAAGTTTCTAGCTTCTTTGGGTGGCTGCATTCACATACACACACACACACACACACACACACACACACACACACACACACACTTAAAAATAAAATAAATGTTAAAAAAAAAAGACGCAGTGGAATTTTTGTGCTGTTTTGGTGATGTGATTCAGTTCACACCTGTCACATGTACAAAGGAGCTGTACACAGCCACTGGCTCCCAAAGTGGATGGCACAGGTAGAGAGGAGGCATGGAGGGGGAAAGACTGGGGTGGATGGTGTGGGAGAGAGAAGCCTGGGGGAAAACTGATCGGGGAATTTCTTTCCAGTAAATGTCAAGAATTACTTCCCTCAGGCCAGATGAGTCTCCTAACTTCCTCCCAGCTTCTAGAGGGCCAGGGAAGACTGAGGGGAAATATTTCCCAAGGTCAGAAAGGAAAGGACCGGACAGAATAAATGTGACTGAGAAAAAAAGGGCAGAGTCTGTGGGGACACAGGCACAGGGCTGGGGAACATGAATGCCTATAAAATACTACCCAGGCAGGAAATGGGCTGATGCAGGGTAAGAAAGGGGCCCTAAGTGTTCCTGAGCAGAGAAGGCAGAAAAAAAAAAAAGATTGAAGAGCTAGGAGTAAAGCTTGTTCTGCAAGGATGGAGCCCCAAGTTTGATTCTCCAGAACCCACATAAGAGAGCCAGGGGTGATTGTGTGCACTTGTCACCTCAGTTCTGGGAAGGTGGAGACACATTTCTCCAGGGCTTCCTGGTCAACTAGTCTGGCCTAGGTGGTGAGCCAGTAAAAGACCGAAATAAACATAAGGTGAGGTCACTGAGATGGATCATCAGGCAAAGGTGCTTGCCACCAGGGCTGACCATGGGTACCATCTTCAGAATCCCTATGGTGGAAAGAGAATACTGACTTCCCCAAGTTGACCTCTGACCTCCACATGTGCACCCATCCACTCCACCAGCACCAGCACCAGCACCATCACCACAACCACCACCACCACTACCACCACCAGCACCCATGCACACACCAGGCACAGATGGAATCGGTCTGAGTAAGTGAGGCCACAGAGAGAAGTGGGAAAGGTTACGATGGAGATGAATGGGTGTCTCTAAACAGGATGCACCCTTAAAGTTAAGTGGGGGACTTGGCATAACTGAGGGGTTGGCAGAGGGAATGGTTGCAGAGGAGAGACTGGAAAAGAAGGTGGAGGACAGGGTGCTCTGGGTGCAGGGGGCAGCGGGGCACTCTCACCTTCGTGTGCAGTTTGGCCAGCTGTTTCTCATCCAGGTTGGTTTGTTTGTAGACTCGGGTCTTGTAGCGGAACTGAGGCCAGGGGTAGGATATGAGGAGACACAGACTTATCAGATTCTTTCTTCGGAGCAATGTCTGACCCTCCTCTCAGCCTCCCAGAATGAGTTCAGGGTTAGCATGGAAATGGCTGTAGGTAGGGTGACCTTTCCAGGTCATCAAGGTCTATGGCACTATAACCCCTACCTTGTAAGTATAAGCATGGATACCTCCCCCACATACATGGAATGTTCTAGAATGACTATATAGGTGGGATTCTCTCATTTGATGGTATAAGGAGCTTAGGGAGAGGAAAGGACACCGTTGGAGGAAACTCAGCTGGTGATTTGGACTCTGAGAAGTCTTGAAGAGCCCACTGGGGGTTCTTCTGGAGTGGGAGTGGATGTGCTTCAGTGCATGACTTCCGTTAAGAGATCTGTGGCCTCACCTCCAGGTAGGGTACCCCTTTCTCAAAGGACTGAGGGTACTCTCTTAGAAGTCTCTCCTCCTCCAGGAAGTTGGCATCCCGGCCTGAGGTGGCTGGCTGGAACAGTCCGTAGTTAAGTACATCCTGTAGACTCTCGCTCAGGGCACAGAGTACTTGCTGTTTGGCTGTCCAGATGGTGGCATCTGGGTTGAAGCGGAGGCATTTCTGGTGGGAAATAGAATGACCAGGGCTAGGTTGGGTGAAGGGTCTGAGGGTCAAGGGTAGGTTGGAAAAGGAGTAAGATTCCAGCTAGATCTGGGATTGAGGTTGGGGAAAGACTTGGCCAATGTGTTTGTCAGCTGGCAGGTGAGTAGCCACTCACCGTCTGGTGCAAGTCAGGGATGCCAATCCTGAAAACCATCATGCTGAAGTGGGCGTCGTCAGGGACAGACATGGAGCGTCCCTGGAGGCCTCGGGTAGAGGCCAGGTTACCAGGTGCTCCGCTGCCCCGGGCCCGAGTCCCCTGGGGGCCTCTTCCTGGACCGTCTGGGGAGCTGTCCGATTCTGAGCCCCCCTCGGGACACTCGCTGGCACTGTGGCGTTCCTCGTCCTCGCTTGTCGCGGGGCTGTGGGTCATCGTGGGGCCACGGGGCGACGGGGGACAGCAGCATCACAGGCAGCTGGGCAAAGCAAGGGTGATCCTCACTGAAGAATCACTCATTGTTCTTCACTACCACTCACTAGACAGACACAGGGGCAGCCTGCCCTCAGCCCTCTGCACAGACAAGCTTGCACCACCTCAGCAGCCTTCCTGGCACCTTTCTCCTCCCTGTCCTTGTCCCTGCTCGCAGCCCCCACCCCCTGCGCTCCACTTTGTGGCTGACCCAGTGTGTCCTAGAAATCACAGAATCACCGCGGGAGCTAGTGGCCCACTTTGTCAAGCTACAAAAAAATGAAGTTAAAATTAGCTAAGGACAGACAGGTGGACCAATCCACCCCAGCATCCTGCCCTCCTGGCCAGAGCCTGGCCCCTTCACCCCAGGGAGGTGGAGACTGACTTTTATAGTAAAGGCGAGATGGAGGTGTGAGTTTTGTGCCTGGGGCAGCAGGAGGTGCCCGAGAGCTGGTGACTTCACTGAAGTGTGGCTGACCACATGTTTAGAGGGCTGCTGCTGGGGAATGAGCTGTCCCTGTAGGGGATGGAGGGACACGAGTGGGGGTGGATGAACAGAAAAGAGAAGTTCCCCTGAGCTGTGCCCAAGGGACCAATGAGAGGTTACTGGGGCGTGTGAAGAGGATGTGTGGGTGGATAGGGAGGCTGGCCCTGGCTCTGGCTGGAAGGTCCAGGTGACAAGCTGTGGTGGCCTGGGTGGGTGTGGGCAGCTGCAGGTGACCTGTGGGTGTTTCAGGAATGGTACAGCAGGGTGGGTGGGCTGGCACTGCTTGGTACTGGCGGCTCCACGGAGGAGAACTTGGATTGGGTGGGGTGTCTGGGGAGGAGGCTAAGAAGTGAGCTGTAACAATATGGGGGACCAGGGGATGCGGAGGGTCGTCCCCCTCAAAGTGGCCTATTGAGGGGCGGCTCCTTTCCAAATGCGGTCCTCTTCTCTCCTGTTTGCCACCCCCTACTCCTCACTCTAGAACCGGAAAGCAGAATGTCTGGTCTGGTCCCTCCCACCCCACACCAGGCCCGGCTCCTGCACCGTTGCCATGGAGATGGGAAGCAGTGGAGGGTACTGCTGACTTTGGGGGAGTGGGGATGGGCTGGGGGGGAGGGAGGGTTGGGGAAGGAAAGACGAAATGTTTAAGGAAGAGAGTTCCAAGAACTGTAGGCGAGCAGGCGTCTAACCGCGGGCTGAGGAACCCTCCCCCTCGCGGGGACAGAGCTCTGAGCACCCCATCCCAGGTACCCTGCCTTGTGGCTCAACCCGCTGGGCTCAGGAGGAGACCTGGGCCTCCAGCTCAGTCGGCTGACTGCCCTACACCACATCCCGCCTGGCAGTGTGACCTCAGCCACTCCCCCTCGGCTGACCCTGGCTGACATCCCCTCTGCAGCCCCAGCTCTGCAGGAATGGGGTAGCAGGTGGGATAAAAGGTCAGCAAGGGCCGGGTCTCCCATAGAGTGGGCTCCACTGCCCCAACACCCAGGACAGCTCGGGGCCCCTCCCCCTCCGGCCTCGAGGGAGGGAGCGGGCACACTCCGCCGGGGCGGCATGAATCAAAAGCTCGGCGGCTAAGAATAGCTGGCACGCAGCTGGTACCGAGACGGGCTGAGGAATCGGCGAGTGGGGGGTGGCGAAGGGGAGAGAGGGGGTGCCCTGAGAGGCTGCGGGGGGACAAGGGACGGCTGGCGTGGCCAGGAGCCGGGCCCGGGGAGAATGAATGGAGGTGGAGGAAGGCGGGATCAGGGAGGTTGGTGAAAGAATAGCCCCGGGTCGGGAGAGGGAGCTGGGACTGGGGGCGGGCGCAGAGGGGGCGCGCCGGCCTGCGGAGAAGGAACATGAGGCGCGATGGGCACGCGAGACGCGGGTGGGAAGGAACTACAGACGCCTGGAAGGGGCACCGGGTCCAGGAGTCGTAGGAGGCTCTGGTCCAGACCCTGGGTTAGAACGGTTGGGGACCAGGGTGACCTAGGGGAGGGGCCCAGGTGTGCAGGGGTGGGCCAGGCGGGGGAGTGGCCGAGCAGGGTTGGGAGGCGGGGACCAAGACCCAGTGGTGGCCCCGGAGAGCCTCGGAGACCAGTACGGCTTAGGGGGCGCAGCACGTGGGGGATGGGGCACACCCTCCTAGCAAGGATACGATCTGGGACGGGGCACTCGGGACCGGGTTGCAACCCAATTTGATGTCACCCGTAGGGGCCACGATACCTTCCACACACTCACCCCCCATTCACACACCCAAAATGTGCACCCAGGCCAGAGCCGGCGCCAGGCCAAGGACATCCGGGGCGCCTCCGCCCTCTCCCGCAACCCCAGTTCTCGCAATTGCACCCTACCCCAGAACCTCCCTGTAGTGCCCCGTGCCCTTACCTGCCTGGCGGGGCTGCTGAGTCCCGGTCGGCGGCGCCCGCAGCCCCTCCCCCCTCCCCCCACCCCCCACCCCCCCGAATACGGGGGACCCTCAGGCCATGCCCCACCGCCCCGGAGGGCGAGCGGGCCGGGGAGGGGGCGGGCGAGGGCCGGGGGGAGGGCGGGGGGGCCGCGGACCTCACCCCCCCCGCGGGCCGGGCCCGGCCATCCGCAGCGCGCCCCCCTTTCTGCCGCGCCCGCGCGTCCCTCCTTGCCCGCCCCGGGGCTAGGGTCCGGCCGGGCTACGGGCGCCGCGGCTCCCTCCGGCTCTGCCTCCTCCTCCTCTGCGAGGGGCCGCCGCGCCGCCGCCTGCTCCTGCTCGGCGCCTCCACTGCCACCCGGCTCGCTCTCTCGCACTCGCTGTCTCTCCCTCACCCGGTCTCTCTCTCTCTCTCTCTCTCTTGCTCTCCTCTCTCTCCCTCCCTCCCCTCCCTCCGCCCTCTCCCCTCCCTCCGGGAGCCCGCAGAGAGATATCGCCCCTCCCTGAGCCCCCAAACCTCGCCCATTCTCCCCCCCAAACGCGGCTCCACCCCCTCCCCTCGCCCTCCTCCACCCTTCATCTCCACTGCCCCATCCCCAAACCCAGACTCCACCCCTGCTTACCCCCGTGTACCCAAATGAGATCCTGCTCTTCCTAGGGGAGCCCCTCCTCCAGATTGCTCCCCACCCTTTCTACACATGGTGGGGTGCTATTTGTCTTTGTAGAGTCTGCATATTCCCAAATCGAATACTGTAGGTTATAGATTCCGGTTCTGTACCCCCAAACGTGTGTACCTTTACCCCCCCCCATACACACACAAATTCCCCGCCCCCCACGCACACAACTTTCCATATAAGCTCACATACATGGAAGTACCTGAGACACATACCCCTTCCTCCAAGCTGGTCCTGTAAACCAAGCATACCCACGGTTGCCTACTCCTTAAGACATGCTTGCCCAGTACACATGACCAGAGAAGCACACCCAGCTTCGTGCACAATGTCACAGCCTTGTGCCACAGCATACCGACAGCAGCCTGCAATATCTACCTACACCATGCTTCCATTGCATGCGTACATCTGCCCACCATAAGCACAGATAGACAGACATGTGTGCTGTACGAGCAAGCTCACCCTCTCTACTATCCATCAGACGTGTGTATGCCTGTTTGACTGTACAGCCTGCCCGCAGCACCCCCTCCCCCAGCTGTCCTTGAGTATACTCTAGGTGCCAGGTTCAGGGACGTCTTTCCTGTCAAAGCACACAGAAAGGCTAAGTAATTTGGCCCAGGTCACCCAGCTATAAAGAGGTTGTATCAAGGGTGAAGAACACAGAGGCTGTCTCCATCTTCTCCACAGGCCTGCTGTGGTGTTTCAGAGAACACGCCTGAAGATGTATACCTCATGCTATATCGCCTCCAATTTCACACACACGGGCACACAAAGCTAATTGTGTGCAGGTAGTTAGCCCTCTCCTACCTGGTACATTCACAGAGGAAGGCAGGTTCGTTCAACATTTTTCAGTCCTTGTCAACCATGACTTCCACTTTGCCCAGCAGCCACTAGGGAATACCAGCTCCTACAGAGGGTAGTTTCTGGGTTCGTCTCCAGCTGCAGCCTCTCTGGGGGCATCCTGGGATAAGTTGGAGTTGGTACCCAGCTCAGAGAGGCCCTCATCTTGATGCACCCACCCAGGTGCTGAGCAGCTGCGCCCATGGAGAACAGCTGCTGGTGTTGGTACAAACACTGAGTGGCTATGAAGCATTCTACAGTTTACACGGCTCTTCTGCATTATATGGAGGTCTCCAGCTTCTTACGAGAAACCTCTGTGCTACAGTTGAGCATCTGAGAGGCTCCGAGGAAGCCAGTTGGCTGCCCAAGGTCACTCTGCCCTCTGCGTACTAGGCTTTCTTGAAAACTGGTGTGTTTCTTTACAAGGCCCCTCATGGGGCTCTCAGCAGCTGAGGGCAGACGTGAGGTACCTGCTTGGAGTCAGCGGCCTGGCTACATGATGCCACACCCGTGACCTCCACAGGGCTGCCATGTCTCCTCTCTGAGTGTCTATGCTTTTTCCTTGCAGAGCCTGGGCCCCTAGCTCACTCTCTGGTTCATGAATTGGCAGGAAACTGCTGGACTAGAGTTGGAAAAGCTCTGCAGGACTCTGCCTGGCATGGTGTGGGTGAGGCCTGGCCTTCTATGTCCCTGTTGTTGGAACCCTCCACTGCCCTTATGAGCCTGGCATGGTGTGGGTAAGACCTGGCCTTCTACATCCCTGGCGTTTGAACCCTCCACTGCCCTCAGCACCTTGAGAACTCTGGTGCAACCTAAACACAAAAGTCTGCTTCTAAGGCCTTTTTACCAAGCTGTTATGACATTGGTCTTATTCATCAACTTAACTGAGCACTTACTAGGTACTAGGGAACCCTGCTTTGATTTGGGGATACAGAAGTAGCCAGATGTAGATAAACAAGGCCATACTGGTTGGATCATACCTAGCAGAAAAGGGGGCATTTTGGGAAAGCATCTCATATGGTCAGAGCTGAGGCTTCAGTAATGAGAAAGCTGAGGAAAGGAAAAGTCTTCAGAAGGAGGAAAAGGCTAGGAAGGACACAGCGGAGATGGAGGGTGAAGAGAGATGAGGTGAGACTGCAGAAAACAGTTCTCTCCCAGGCCCCAGCCCTGCAGGCTGCACTGAGGACTGAGGCCGGGGGTTTGGCTTCTCTCCTGCTTCTGATGGGAAGGTGAGGAGGCAGGGGCGTGGGGAGTAATGTGATCTGATTTATGGTTTGGAAGGATTGCTCTGGCTGCGGCAGGCAAGCAGCCCAGATTGGAGGGGCTCTGTAGAAGGAGGGAGAGCAAGGGGAGGCCACTGCAGTGGTCCAGGCTGAGATGAGGCAGCTTGCAGAAGGTTCTCTGCTCACAGCCCAATGCTAGTATACATTCTGAAGATACCTGCTCTGTCAACCCCTTCTCCTCCCTTGACTGGGGAGCCACTGGGCCACTCCCAACCCCTCCCAGCCCAGCATCAGCATGCTCAGGGCCTGGCCTGCAGGAGAATCTTGGAGTTACACCTTTCAAGCTGCACACATGCATGCTGTTCACACATACCCCCCTCAAGCAGGCACATACAAAGACTGGAAGGGCCAGGATAGGCCATCTGGGTGGGGGTTGGGAGAGCCCTGGAGCCTGAGAATGGTAGAGGAGTCCCCTTCATTAGACTGTGTGGTCAGTGGTGACCACAGGATAATTACAACCTTAGCATACTCTGCAGTATGCCTCCTCCTCGGGAATGGCCAAGACAGAGAGAAGCAAACAGTCAAAAGCTGGCATTCCATCATAGCCTGCTTTGTTCTGAAAAGGTTCCTGGACCAAGGCTGAGGCCCACCAGTACCAAGGATGCATTGGAGAACCTTTTCCATCTTCCTTTTATCCATCTAAGTACTCATACTTGCAAAAGAGAGGAAAGAGGACAGAAGCAGAGGTCTGGAAAGTGACAAGGGGTGGGTGTGGGGAGACACAAGGCGGGATCAGACTTTGGAACGTTGGAGGTTTCCGGCCACAGAGGCAGAGCCTCCTGGAAGCCAAGAGGGGCGGGCAGACAAACCAAGAGAAGCTGAGGAGACCAAAAGTTGAGACAGAGCAGATCAGGAGGGGAGGCAGAAGAGAAAGCCTGGCAGAGAGAAGGTCCAAGGGGCTAGTGATCTGCCCACCAGACTGGGACACTTGCTAGTTCTATAGCCCAGTCCTACCTCAGGCATTCTGATCTCTACTAGTTTGGGTGCTGGGAAGTCCAGCTGGATGCAGACAGCCTGGCTCTTGGGGGCCGTAGTGGTCCCTCAACTTTTGAGTTTTGGCCATGGAGCCCGAGGTCCTGGGAGGGAGTGGGAGGGAGGCTGGGGAGGTGCCCTGGAGGAGGAGCGCGAGCGGGAGTCACTGATGTTGAAGGTGAGTGTTGAAAGGGCCCTGTGGGCTTGGGATGAAGTGTTCAGATGGGCAAAGAAAAGTAATGGGGCTTATATGGAACAATGGGTTCAGGAAAAGGCTGTGAGGGTAGGCGGGAAGGAAGGAGACTGACATGCATTCTCTGCCCCAGAATCTCCAGGAGGCCCTAGGGCTGCCCACTGGGGAGGGAAATAAGGTTAATCTTGCTGAAAACCCTGAAGGCAAAGAGGTCTGGGAGACCACGGAGACTCAGGGAGAAGAAGAGGAAGAGGAAACCACCACAGCACCTACTTCTAGTCCTAACCCTTTCCCCAGTCCTTCTCCCACATCAGAGGATGCTGTCACTTACATCTGTGAGTATTCAGAAGCCAAGATGGCCTGTCTGTCAATCACTGACCCAACCCGGAGGCCAGACACTTGGGGGTGGGGTGGGGAATCTAAGGTCCCCAGATGTGCCTGCCTGTCAAGAGCTCAAACCACTGAACTTCATCGACATGGTCACATCCCATAGATTGCCTCATCCATCCCACTCTTAGGAGTCTGAGGGTTTGCTCTCCCATATCCTCAGAGCCCTTGATTGTGTCTCCACTTGTGCATTCTGTCTTTTCACAGTGGGCCGCTTGGCTAGCCTCGATGCAGGCCTACACCAATTGCACATCCGTCTGCACGTTTTGGACACCCGTGTGGTTGAGCTGACCCAGGGGCTGCGGCAGCTGCGGGATGCTGCGAGAGATACCCGCGACTCAGTGCAAGCCCTGAAGGAGGTACAGGTCCGTGCTGAGCAGGAGCACGGCCGCTTGGAGGGTGAGTCTCAGCAGCACCAAGAGGGCTTAGGTGGGAGGAGGGGACCCAGGAAGGTCTGAAGACCTGGAGACCACAGGTATCAGGACACCAGAGGGTCCACAGAGAACTGGGATGTGTTGGCACATCTAGAGCTGGATTGTGAGGTGGGTGAGATATTCCTTGCTCCAACCTGTGCCACACCCTGAAAGCCCCACCCATAGTCTGGAACCGCCTACACCCTGGCCACGCCCCCTGAAAGCCCTGACTCCACCTCATTAAGACACTACTGCTCCAACAAGCCTTCCCTTGGCCCCACCCTTTTCAACCCACAAAAGCATTGGCCCTGCCCCTGACAGCCTGGCCAGGCCTCACTGGTCACTGAAGTTCTAATCCCTCCTACTATCCACGCCCTCTCTGTCCTCACGCGGTTTAGCTCCTCCTGATGGTTTTCCACCACTCAAGGGGCTGTGTCTTTTTAACCACGCCCCCAGCACCCCTGTCTTGGCTTCACTGGTCCCAGCGGTTCTAACTTTGACTCCGCCCCTTTTCAGTCCCCCAACGCTATAACAACGCCCCCTGCAGTCCTGGCTCTGCTTCATTGGTCTCCCGGCCTCAGCACTTTGGCTCCGCCCCCAGTAAGCCTGCCTCCACCTCATTGGCCATCATTCTCATAACCCTCCTTCACCTGGGCCCGCCCTCTATCCTAGGCACGGCTCGACGGCTCAGGCTCCTCCCTCTACCTACCGGCCCCGCCCTCTCTCGCCTCCTGCAACCTTGGTTCCACCCCATTGATCACCTAAAGGCCTAGATTTGGCCTCGCCCCCTCCTACCCGCAACATTCTGACTCCGCCTCACCCTACACACAGGCTGCCTGAAGGGCCTGCGCCTAGGCCACAAGTGCTTCCTGCTCTCGCGAGACTTCGAGACACAGGCGGCTGCGCAGGCGCGGTGCAAGGCGCGAGGTGGGAGCTTAGCGCAGCCTGCGGACCGCCAGCAAATGGATGCGCTAAGCCGGTACTTACGCGCTGCCCTCGCCCCCTACAACTGGCCGGTGTGGCTGGGAGTGCACGACCGGCGGTCGGAGGGGCTCTACCTTTTTGAGAACGGCCAGCGCGTGTCGTTCTTCGCCTGGCACCGCGCACTGAGCCTGGAGTCCGGCGCCCAGCCTAGTGCGGCACCACATCCACTCAGCCCTGATCAGCCCAATGGCGGCGTTCTGGAGAACTGCGTGGCCCAGGCCTCAGACGACGGTTCCTGGTGGGACCATGACTGTGAGCGGCGCCTCTACTTTGTCTGCGAGTTCCCTTTCTAGAGAGCCGATCTCTGCCCCGACCTCAAGCGCACATTCTGCACCGTACACCGCGCACCCTACTGTTAGGGGTCTGGGGTCGCTCAGAGATGAAGCGTGACATTTTAGTAAGAAGAGCCTTTTTATTTTAGAAACTGGCACCCAGACTGATTGGGGCCAGGTCTGCAACTGAGATCGCTTCCAAGCTACAAGCCTTAGCTATATCAGCCCAGAGCTTATAAAGGCAAACCCCACAAGATTGCATGTAGCTTGCCTACATGTAGGCCGGAGCATAAATTTTAACATACATGTTTTGCGGTTGTCCTAGTTATCCTTTGAGCAGAGGAAGCAAGATGAATTACAAAAGCAGACATAGCAGTTAGTCTTACAACTAAATTGCTAGAACAGCAAATTTTACAAGGCCAATCAATTTCAGAATAGTCTTCAATATCTGGGAGAAAGAAGAAGTGGACTGCTAGTGTACAGTCCGCACAAGCTAGGGGCTTTCACCTTAGAGGCATATTTTGCTTTGGTCTACCAAGCATAGTGAGTCTAAACTTTTAAATGTAATGTTAACCACTACAGTGCATTCTGCACCCTGAACCCCACTCTGTGCACCTTCCACTCTACACGGTACACCCTGCATCTTGAACCCTCCTTGGGCCGCAAGTGCCACCAATCCCAGCTGGTCCCCCACCGCCAGCCCAGAGATAGCCTATGCAACTTCTCCATGTCCCCACCTGTCTTTGAAACTTCCAAGGTCCCAAATAGGCCCAGTACCAAAAAGTCCTTTTAAAATATAATTTGAGGGGTCTTGGAGACATCTGGCCTTTATCTTGACTGGGGAGGTGGGGGGAGTTAGGAAGTACCAGACCCTCACTTTGGGTAAGTGTTTTTAAAATACAGAATGTCAGAGAGCACATGTGCATAGGAACATGTGTTTGTGCACACTTGTGCACAGATGTCTGGAGTATTTATGCACCTATGCAGGTGCTGACATGCCTAGCCTGCTTCCTCATGGGGCCTTTAGGACCTGAGACATGTTGTCATCTCAGACATTGACCTTGGTCCTGAGCAGAGACCAAGGAAGCATGAAGGTGTGCTCCAGGTCCTGACATTTAGTCTTGTTTTCTGTTGACCTGTGTCTCAGACCTGTTTTCAGGTAGGGGTGGGGTGAGGGGGCAGCAGTACTACTTCATCAAGCCCATTCCGGAGAGGAGAGACACCCACCACAATTTTTAAGTCTCACAGAGCTCTTGCGCATGTTAGGTCAGACACAAAGCAAGGACTTTCCTTAGGAGAACACTCAGGTTCCCTCAGTTATTTCCTGCCTGAGGACCCAAGTCACTCTTCCCTCGCTAAGCCCAGGTCTCCAGTCTGATGGCTGGGGAAGTCTTTCCTGTTTTGCATGTCTCTGGACAGCCCGGTGCAGCCTTGTAACATGAACATCAGAAATGTGGAAGTGGTGGAACATGTACCACCAGCCACCCCTGCCCATACGTTTTATATTTTCTGATTGGACAATTCCTCGCCCTGGGCCAGCCTGACCCTCAGCACTGCATGCGGGTGGAAGGTGTTGTATGACTGTTCATACAGGTGATGTGAACAGATGTCTGTTCAAGCCAGATAGGGCACCAAAGACAGTCTGAAGAAATGATTCCACCCAAATCTAGCTGATCCCTGGATGCCCCCCTCCCCATGCCCCCATGTTACAACCTACAGGCATCTCTAGTGATGTCTCCTCTCTCTTAACAATTACTGATTGGATGACCTGGGGGAAGGGCCTTGTGAATTTGTAACTTTCTGAACTTTCTGCTTTCTTATGACCCTCCCTCCTCCATCCAAGGAGGGATTTAAAAAAAAAAAAAGGATTATGTGTTTGCCTGAAGTATGTGTGTGCAACATGCATGTGTGCTCAACGAGGTCAGGAGGGCAGATATCATAGAACTTGAGTTACAGATAGCGGTGAATCACCATGTGGATTCGGGGGAGCATCCTGAGTCATCTGTAAGCGCAACTAGTGCTGAGCTTACTCTCCAGCCCCATGAAGTGATGTTATAGTCAGAAGGAAATAGCTACACAACAGAGGGGTCTGCAACTCTTCTCTTGTGTGAGGATTAGCTTTGCATCATGAGTACTAGCTGTATCCTTGCCAAGATGAGACACCTGATAGAAACCCTTGAGGGAGGGGGTTTTCAGTTCACTATGGCAGGGAGGGCATGGTGGTGGGAGCAGGTAAACCTTGATAACAAGCACTTGAAGGTTCTGGCTTTCCTATCTGGGAAGCTTGGCAAATAGCTCAGACAAGAAATGGCATCATGTGGTCCTCAAAAGCCAGCTCTGGTGACCCACATCCACCGGGCATGCCTCCTTTCTTAAAAGTTTGAGAAACTCCAGAAAAGACACACCACCCAGGGACTGACTGTTCACACACATGAGCCTGCAGGGTATGAGAGGGTAATTCATAGCCACATCCTAAGGAGCCCAAAGCAGACATCATTATGGGCCCAGGAATGGGTATGTGATCCTGACTGTCCTTGTGTTTCTGCTAGTGCCCCTCTCTCAGTCATGACCCCTTTAATGTCACCTTTGGATACACCGTTGAATGGAGGAGCTATGCCACTTATCTCCAGAAGAGACTCCTCCCTCTATTCCTTCTAGAGGCAATTCTCAGTCCTAGGGCTCCAGAAAAGCACAAAATAACAGGAGTCAGGCCTGGTGGTATATACCTTTAATTCTAGCACTGTGAAGGTAGAAAAAGGAATATCTCAGTGAGAGTCTACACAGAGACGTGGTCTTGAAAAACCCAAAACATAAAAATAAAATTATATGAATGTAATTTTAAAATCTGTTTCTTAAAAGGCTTCTATGAGCAGGAGGGAGACACCGGTCAGGACTCAGGCCATTAGTTCTGATGGTATAATCCCGTGTAATCAGCTTGACATGATCTAGTCCCCTGGGAAGAGAGTCTCAATGAGGGAGCTACAGAGATAGTTTAATGGTTAACAGCACTTGTTGCTCTTGCAGAGGACCCAGGTTCAATTCCAAGCACCCACCTGGTAGCTCCAGCAATCTGTAAGCTCTAGGGAATCCAATAGGCACATGTGTGGTGCACATTTCTGCAGACCAAATATTCATAGACATAAAATAAAATGAATAGAAACAACGTGGCAAATGCCAGGGAGAAGAGTGGTGGTGGCTGCGGCGGCTGCAAGTGAGGCTTGAAGAAGAAAAGCACTGCTGAAGAGCCTTAAGAGGCTGGGTTTGCAAGCAGACAGCAGGCTGCCTTCCCTCTGGGCTTCAGGATAACAGCGGAGACACTTGATGTTCACGCGGTGGAAACAGAAGCAGCAGAAGAAAAAGTTGGAAGCTAAGAAAAATCTTAGAGAGAGGCTCTTTGTGATAAGGCTCCATGAAAGCCTGTCCCTAAAACCACTGACAATCAATGAGTCTACAATGAAACCACAGTAGACCCCCATGGCAAAGAGGTGGCTTATGATGAGTTTGCTTCTTACTTCAACAGATGACATCTCCTAAGATTCTCATCGCATGGTCACATAGACCTCATGGGGGAACAGTAAGACTCTGTAGCAGCTCTCAACACTTAGACCAGATTCACATGTGTATGACAGAGGACTGACTCTGAAAAAATCATCTCACGGTCCATTGCAAGAGATTCCACAAACCTGGTGGTTATTAATGAAGATCATAAAACACTGAATGAACTTATTTCAAGTCACTTGTCAAATGGTCCAAGTACTCATTTTAAGATAGTGTTTGTCTTCATAAAGAAATTAAGAAATGAGCCAAAAACCCCACCGAACATGTACCCATAATATTTCTGAATAGCTTTACAACACAGCTAGGTCATTCTGTAAGATGTATGTTTGTTCTCTCTTTCCTCATAACCCTCATTTTACTAGCAGGCAGGTTGCCACATCCCACAATCAGCGCAACTACATCTTCAGGCTTCACAGATATATAGTCAAGAGTGAAAAGAAAGTGGGAATTCAGGAACTGGGACCACATTTTACCTTAAAATTATGATCTCTTCAGAAGGGAACCCTTGATTCTAAAAATGGAGAGTGTGAATGGGCCTGTAAACCACGAGGAATGAACACATGTCAAAGAAAATTCAGTTTATAAAGTAGGGAAGAAGTATTGAATTTTGCTGGATAGGCCTGTTTTGAAAAACTTGGTAATTTAACAAAACACCCTTTTCAAAATGGAATTTATTGATTTTTTTGTAAATCTTACATTTGAACAAATGACCAAGTGCTATGAATTTCCACTCTATATAGTAATATAGTAATATATAGTATATAAATAAATGTAACTTGAGTAAAGGGTCTAAAAGTCCTAAAAATTTGCTGGCATTTTGGATTACTTGTGGATAAACTCATTGGAATGAAGATTCAAACCAACTTTCTAATGTGCACTCCCGAAGAACTCATAGGCTAGAAAAAGTGTTGCTGGTAGATAGCGCATAACCCTGATTTCATAAACTAGTCTTGGAAGCCAGGTTATCAGGACTTGAAACAAAGTTACAGGTCACTGAAGTTAACCCAGTTATCCTGGACTCACTTTGTAGACCAGGCTGGCTTTAAACTCGCAGAGCTCTGCCTGCCTCTGCCTCCCACGTGCTGGGAGTGCACCACCATGCCCGACTGCCTTATTTACTAAACAGGGTCTTCCATTAAAGCTGGAGCTCACCTTTTAAACCCATGCTGGTGGCCAAAAAATTGTCTCCCCCAAGTGTGAGGGTTATAAGTGTGCACAGATATGCCCAGCTTTTTACATAGGTGGCAGGGATTCGAACTCAGATCATAAGTGCTCTTACCCACTGAATCATCTTCCCACACTTAGCTGGAATATTTAAAGAAATTCTTGTAATTAACTGAAGGATAGAAACTGGAAGTTTCTCAACTTTTGAACATTGCTAGCCATAATCAAAAATAAGAACTCCAAGTTTGCCAGGAGTGTCTTAGGATCAATGTCTGTGCAGCTGCAAGCTCTCACATAGCACCAAGTGCAAACTTTCCAAGGAGACAACATTTCTTCAAGGTTCAGTCTTTCTCAGTCTCTACTGATTCATCCAAATACAGCAAAGGCTGTACTAAAACATTCCACTTAAAGCCATACACAAAGGCTTCACCTTACATATCATTACAGTTAACTTTAAAAAAAAAAATCATTTGTAAAGGAATTTTAATCCAGCAACATGGTTGCCCTGACAAGGACATCCAAAGACCTTCTAC
>JANHMN010000003.1:41581984-41592064 GCA_030674055.1 Rhabdomys pumilio | reverse complement strand
TAACCATACTTTGGAATGGTCATGACAGCAGTTTATACAGGGTGTCAGTCTTTACCCTCCACCTTGTTTGGGGCAGCTCACTTGTTACCACGGCACCCACCAGACTGGCTGGTGAGGTTCTAGGCATTCTCTTGTGTCTGTCTCATCTCCCTCAAGGACCCCTGGGACTATAGACACATTCTGCTGGATCCAGCTTTTATATGGATTCTGGGGATATGAACTCAGGTCCTCATGTTTGGATGACATTACATTACCCACTGAACCTTTTCTTCAGGTCCTATCCTTAAGCTCTCAATTCTGTGTCCACCTAAGCAGTACCAGGATTTCAGTGTGCATCTCTACCCTATCTCCCCCCACATTTCAGAATCTTCACACACAACCCTCATCACCCAAGCAGGGGATAACCAAATTTGAAGCCACAAGCATCGACTGGCTCAAGAGAAGCCATGAGTGAAGGTGCCTATGAATCACTAAGTTGGGAACCAAGGTGAGCTGGCTGTCAGGAGCTTAGCTCCCTTCTGGTCTCCTCAGACACCTCTCCTGGACATGTATCATTCTCTACATCAGGATGAGGATAACTGTCTAGTGTTTGTCTCCCTGTCTCTACCACCACACCAGCGTGAGAACAGGGCATAAAAAAAAGTTCTGAAGTGTGAAGCAGCGGGCTGGGCAGAGGGGCGGGCTTTATAGGGTTTGTGGAGCATGTTCAGTGAGCTGGTGGAAAATACAGTGTGGCTGGAAGTGTTGCTTGGCCATTGACCCCGAGTCATGAGGGTGGGGATTTTCAAGTTCCAGGATCAGGGACAGGTCAGGAGCAGGGTAATTTTCTATTGGCCTGTCATCTTACATTCCTCCCCTTTTGTTAATCTACTATTGATAACCAATCCAGGGTTAGGAAGGGGGTGGTGTTATTGTTAAACTATGCCTTTGATATTTGGGAGAGGGACTGAGGAGCTTGGGGCTAGCTTGATCTTCACCATCAGGTCATAATTGTGGATGGTAGGCTTCTGGTTTTATAACTAGGGCTGATGATCCTGTAATAAAAACTGGTTAAAGATCTGGTTAGAAATGTTTTGAAATTGCTGTTAAAAAAAATCTAGACAAGAAGTTTAGAGTATGGGGTGCAATTAGTAGGATTTTAAAAAGAAAGCCGGGCAGTGGTGGTGCATGCCTTTAATCCAAGCACTTGGGAGGCAGAGGCAGGCAGATTTCTGAGTTCGAGGCCAGCCTGGTCTACAGAGTGAGTTCCAGGACAGCCAGGGCTACACAGAGAATCCCTGTCTTGGGAAAGAGAGAGAGAGAGAGAGAGAGAGAGAGAGAGAGAGAGAGAGAGAGAAATGAGGGTTAAGGAGGACAATACCCACTTTCATATTGACCGTCAACAATCCTCTGACCAGTGGCATCGAACTGTTCTTTGTGCTTTGGGAAATCTGTCTGGATTTGTCACATTCTGTCTTTTACTGTACCAGATTGCTTGACATATAAGCAACATTTCTCCCCGAGAAAGAGGCACAGGCCACCCTTCTCCGCTGTTTGCAGATTGAATCCTGGCTGATTTTGTAGCATTACTGAGATCAGTGGGTCAGTTGGTCTCGGAGGGTGACAATGGTCTGAGTGTGATCAGTGGGTCAGTTGGTCTCAGCAGGTGACAATGGTCTGAGCCACCCATTAGAGGTCTTGGATGAACTGTGAGGAAAATCGATGGTAGATTGTTAGGAAGGCTGTTCTGGTGGTGATGACAGTTATACCCAGGACTGTGAGAAGGGGTAGGATGTGAAAGACTTTTGTCACACTGTGCCGCTATAAATCCCATGATGGGAACTAGCAAGAATTCGTCACTGGGCACAGGCCATTCTTCTCCGCTTGTTTTGGAAAGGGGAATAACAGGGCACAAGTCCCATGCCACCCAGAGGGGAGGTGACTGTAAATCTGAGTGCCACAGAGTACGGAGGCGTCGTGAGCGTCTGGGCAGAGAGGCTGGGTGGTAGTGCTGAGGGTTGGGGAATTATTAAGGTTTGAGGCATCCACTGTGCCCACAAAGTGTGTCTCTGAGGAATTAGAGCAGTCTGCACCAGTGAAGAGAGAGATGCGGGAGAGATGAGGGGCAGTAGTGATATCTGACTAAGAGTCATTGACAGGGGTAATGAGGGGAGAGTTGATGGATGAAGCCACAAGGGGCGGCTGTGAGTTTGATCTGGGAGGGATGCACCACCAGTGTTCTCAAAAGCAGCCAGGCAGAGCTAGTGTCTGGTACGGAAAGGTTGCGGTCTGAAACAAGAGGAGTGGCCTTGAGTAGAAGGTGGGCTCAGTAGCACCTGAGAGGGGAGACATTAGGGAGGTGAGAGCCTTGATGAATGCTAGCTCGCATCTTCTATTGTTCTATACCTAGATGTGGGAAGAATGGGGTGCACACTCTTTGTATTTTGATCATGCCTGCTGTGGACCTGCTGAGCAGGTCGTAATACAGTTTGCCAATGTCATGCTCCTCCCATCTGGTGTCCCGAGGGTCCTGAATGTCAAGGTGAAAAATTTCTCCTATATGTAAAAATGAGAGGGGGGATTAGGATTGACCCAGATCTGTCACACAGCATCTACAGGTCCAATAGTGGGGGCCTCTGTAAGTTTCTGGCCTCTTCTTACACTCACCTTCTGGGGTAGCTTGAATATGCTTGACCTATATGCAAAGTGGTGCTGTAAGGAGGAGGGGTGGGGCCTTGTTGGAGGAAGTGTGTCACTTTTGGGGTGGGCTTAAGCTCTGCTCAGTGGGGAAGAGTCAGTCTTCTCCTGACTTCGTTCAGATCAAGATGTAGAACTCTTGGCTCCTTCTCCAGCATCATGTCTGCCTGGATGCTGCCATGCTTCCTGCCATGATGATAATGGACTGAGCCTCTGAACCTGTTTATACAAGTTGCCTTGGTCATGGTGTCTCCTCACAGCAATGGAAACCCTAACTTAGGCATCTTCCTTTTGGTCATAGGGAAAGCAGATATGAGGGTAAGCTCCAGGGAGGAAGAGATGGACAAGGGAACTGGATTCTTTGATAGCCTGCCACGGAGCAACTTCTCAACCCTATTAGGATGGGTTGTTGGGTAGAGGTGGGGGGGTCTCTTAGATACTAAGCATCTACATGTAAAAGCTACCCAAGACATGTATGATAAGACGAAACAGAGGAGGAGGGGTTAAGGTGTAAGTGATGGCTTTAACATATGAGACATGTATTATCACTAGACTGTTTCAACCACCAGCCACCCAAGTAATGTCATGAAGAATTTTTATTATTTATGAAATCTTGGGCTTAGCTGACTTGTTCCCTGCTATTTGTATAACTCAAACAAACCCATTTATACTAATCTGCCTGAGTGCCACATGGCTGGTTATCTCTCCTCAGTGCTGGCTCATTTTTCTTCCTCTGAATTTGGCTGGGGAGTCCCCATGCCTGATTATTTCCCAGAGTTCCTGTCTCTGCCCAGAAGTCCCATCTATCTTCTCCTGCCCAGCTGTTGGCTGTTAAGTTCTTTATTAAACCAACCAGAAGGTGTCTTAGTCAGGTGAGGAAGGACAGAGGCAGATCTTCACACAGTGTACAAAAAAAATTCTCCCAGCATCTCCTCCTTTTAGTCCAATAAAAGGTTCTTCCTCTAACATTGAAAACTATACAATAAGAACAGTTATGAGAACTATCAGGTAAGAATTGCATTCACAATGGCCAGTCCATTTGTATTTGACAACCTTGGAGAAAGTACTGACTATTTATCCTGTCTTGATGAGTGCAAGGGTCTGTTCCTAAATCACTTTCTATCATAACTTTTGTTTATCAACCTAAAAATATCTTAGACCTTAAATTACTTTGTTAAATACTAAACAACTTAAGCTTGTATGTGAGATTGTAACTATCTAGTTTTCAAGCCCATCAGAGTTCGGAGGAAGATAAATATTATCTGCGTAAACAGGGAGGGCAGAGCAAACAACTTTAAAAACTATAGAAATGCAGAGACTGCTGGCTGCCTGGACAGTCACCCAAGATTCTTTTGCAACACGAGAGCATCCATCTTCAGCTGACAGGCCCAGAATATCTGACAGACTTATTTGTGAAGCAGGAATTATGAAGGACTGGCCTACCTTGTCTTGGCAAAGTTTGGCAGTTGACTTCCTCCATGTCTTGCTGGTCTACAGTTTGGACAGCGTGCAGTCAGCGGTTGAAGCAAGGGCAGTTTTGTTTGGTTATTTGTTTTTGTTTTTTTGTTTTTGGCCTGGTGGCAGCTTTACCACATAGAAGCAAACTCCATATGGAGGTTCTTCGATGCCCACCATCTTCTTAGAAGTAGAATGAGGTGCTGCCAGGGGCAGACATGTCTCAGTGTCATGAAAAGCCGTATGTTAATAAAACATCTTTAAATGCCATATTCTGTAATCTCTGAGGTTTTTAAAGAGCATCTCTCTGTAGTATATCTGAATAGGCAAACATTGCTTGTTGCTAGTTATTTACTATCTGTTTAACTTTGAAAACATCTGTAGGATGTTAAAGTTTATTTCTGAAATTAACTAAACTAGTAGCTAACATGATTATAAGCTTGATTAACTAACTACTAACTTACATTTCTTAATTATCCTAAACTGTTTGCAATAGTAGCTTTTAAGGATTAGAACTTTACATCACATTTTTAAGAAAAGATTTATTTACTTATTTTATGTATGTGAATACACTGTTACTCTCTTCAGACACACCAGAAGAGGGCATCAGATCCCATTACAGATAGTTGAGAGCCACCGTGTGGTTGCTGGGAATTGAACTCAGGACCTCTGGAAGAGCAGTCAGTGCTCTTAACCGCCGAGCCATCTCTCATTACATTTTTAAATAAGTTGCATAGGTACAATACCTAAAACAAGAGTTGAAACATGGTATACACTATGTTGTAGCAAAATATAATCTTAAATTTGTATTAGTATACAATAACTTATATCAAAGTAAAACATTTGGCTTGTTGATGTTCTTTAATTTAAAAGTAGATTCAATAATCTACCCTTTTATCTACTATTCGTGTAGGCTCCTGTCTTTCATTTCGTCCCCCTTTCCCTTAACACTAGATAGTTAGAGAAAGGAGAATAGAGGAAAGAAAAAGAAAGGAAGAGAGAAAGGGATCCCTGAATCTAATCCCCTTTACTTTGTTTTCTCCCTGACTAAGACTATTAGTAACTTGTAACCAACCCCCCCAAACAGTGATAAACATCCATCACCCACTGAGTGACCTAAAACCACCCACCCCACCTCTTGGGAATGGAGGCATTGTACCCTTAAAATTGCTTCCTGCTGTCTGGGAGTGACACCATCTTTTGGGGGCCCCAAGAAATTTGGGATATTGGTCAAGTCCTGAGAAAATTAGCTGTGTCGTTTGTTGTCCCGTCTCTGTTCCATGGGAAGTGCAGGGCTTAACTGAAGCCCTGGCTGGAAGCGTCTCTGAGACGGGACCATCTTGGCTAGCTGTCTTGAAGTTGTTCTGGATACAGATATTTGAGCAGCTAAGGCAGTCTGTGAGGCTGGAGCCCCTGGGCTATTTGTCCTCTCTTCTGTGGTGTCTGGTCCATTTGCTCTGCCAGCACACTAACTTTTAAAGGTAATCTACATTTCTGCATTAATACTTGCATGGGATGGGTGGTGTGCACAGGTCAGCTAAAGATGATTCTCTGCTCTGTTTTAGCAGGTAAGGCAATCAAACTTTATAAGTCCGTTTGGACTGCATGACCAAACTGTGATAGAAATTTATATCCAGGCCATATGAAAGGATGGCATGTTATAATAAGTTCTGAGGACTTTGTAGCCAACAAAACTGCCCCAGCCATCTCCGAACTGTTGCCATGTGGAGGGGTCTGTATTGCACTGCTGTTTTGTTCTTGGTCTCTTCCTGCATGCCTGCCAAGATTTTCAGGAGGTCTCCCCTGGTCAAATCTAATCTTTATTAATTTTGAGGGAATCACAGCTTTTTATTTCCTGTTGAAACAAAGATATAACCTCTCCCCCAACAAAACACATCTCCTGACTTCCATTCTGAGGTCATCACATATACAGGCTGATTTAATTCAGCAGTCCTTTCTAAAATCCAGTGGTTGGATTTTTTTCTTTTTGCAGCTGTGCTCTCTGTCTAAATAACATTAAAAAAAATTTAAGTCAATAAGGCATTATTTAATTTATCTCTGGGAGACCTTTTATCCTCCTTCTGTTAAATTAGCATTTCCTTTAAAGTTCTAATAGATCATTCCACAATTGTTTGTCCTGTAGGATTTTAAGGTATACCCATAATACATTTTATGTTATATTATTTAATTAATTGCTGCATTTAACTGGATCCATATGCTGGAACATTATCAGCTTCAGTCTGCGTACTGGCTGGTTTTGTGTGTCAACACAAGTTAGAGTTATCACAGAGAAAGGAGCCTCAGCTGGGAAATGTCTCCGTGAGATTGCGCTGTAAGGCATTTTTTTCAATTAGTGCTCAATGGGGAGAGCCCAGCCCATTGTGGGCGGTGCCATCCCTGGGCAGGTGGTCCTGGGCTCCATATGAAAGCAGGCTGAGCAAATCACGGGGAGCAAGCCAGTAAGAAGCACCCCTCCAGGCCTCTGTATCAGTTACAGTTTTTAGGTTCCTGTCCTGCTTGAGTTTCTGTTCTGACTTTCTTTGGTGGTGAGTAGCAAATTGGAAGTGTAAGCTGAATAAACCCTTTCCTCCCAACTTCCTTTTTGGTCATGCTGTTTCATCACACCAACAGAAACCTTAACTAAGACAATCTTCGAAGGCATCTCCAAGATAGCCACCGTCTCTAATTGAACAATCTCAGTGTCAGCCTTTTTAGTTATTGAAACCCTGAGTAGGTATCAATTGTATGATGTAGTAACATGTGTACATATTTTAATTCTCCAAACCATGCAAAATGAAATGCATAAGCTATTGTATGCCATTGCTTTAAAATGGCATCATTGAACATAATCTTAATTCAGAATATATCTCTATGGGCTGCCATCCTGTAATCTCATCGGAAGGCGGCACCGTAGGCTTTAGATTGGATTCCTCTGAAGGTTATTTTTATTCTGATTCAACGGATCTTCGATCACTTGTAACCTAGCATTCAATTTTTCAGTTCTCTCCTTACTCAAGTTTACTTTATTCTGATCTTTCTTAGAGAAGACATAGAAAACTGTGATCATTACTGAACACATTGTAATTAATTCCATGATACAGCAACTGAAATGAAACTATATGGGGCCAAAGCGCCCTCTGTCACTGCAGCCTCCATATCTAACACAGACAATGTTTCCTTTTTAATTTCTCTAACTCTCTCCTTCCTTCAGAGACTTCGCTTTATTTTATTCAAACTTAATATTTCTTTTTAAGACTATCCATATTCATTTTTCTTTCTTCAGTCTATCTAACTGTATGCCTTCCTTTGGAGACTTTGTTGAATTCAAACTAAATATTTCTTTCTATGATTCTATATTCAGTTACTTTCCTTCTGCATCTAAGCACATTTTAAAACTTTTTTTATTTTTCTTTCTATTTCCTTTAGAGACTTCATTTTCTATGCACATTTATTTATGTCTCTTTTACCACTCCCAAACTTAGTATTTATCTCTGTATCTAAGTTCTCTAAATTTTGTCTCTGGGTGTTACCTGTAAACATCCACTGCTGGCCCCAGGTCTCGGCTTTCTGCTTTGTTCAGGGCTTCTGGGTCTTGACTTTGTTGCCTCAAGCTGACCTGACCCATCTCAGCTCTGGGAAGTTGTTCCCTTGCAGGCCATGCAATGGGGTGCTTATCTGCTCTTTCTTAAAGGGACCTAGTCTCCTTCTGAGTTCAGAGCAGCATGTGGATGCTAGGGAAACGTTTTCTCCAATTTCCACTCTGGTCTTTTCTCAAGCTCTATGCTTGGATTTATGCCTTCCATGTTGGACGCCAATTATCACCAGACTGTCTCGACCCACCAGCTGCCCAAGTGATGACATAGAGACTTTTTTATTATTTATGAAAGCTAGGCTTTGTCTGGCTTGTTCCCAACTCGCTTGTATATCTTAGATTAACCCGTTCATACTAATCTACGTGCTGCCGTGTGGCTTGTTACCGCTCCTCAGTACCAGTACCTGTTTCTTCCTGCTAGTCTGGCTGCTGAATCCCCACACCTGATTCTTTCCCAGAGTTCCTATCTCTACCCAGAAGTCCCGCCTAATGCACCATTTGTACAAGGTTCATTTGAGGTCAACTTGTCAACATGTCCTTGGAAAACAATATTCTGACAGACCTAGAAATGAGAGCCTAAGAATAGTCCCTGAAGGCAGGGTCATTACAGTGCACATCCAGTCCCCAACGTACACTTGATCCCTGTAATCTGCTCGAACAAGGGCAGAAGTATCTAAAATATTCTAGCCAACACTGCATACCGACTCACCAAGTCAAAGTCATTTTTAGCAGTCACTGTGCTAATTAATAAGCCAATGAATACACAAATGAAAAGCCATTCCTAAACTCCATCATGCCCACCCAGGAAGACTGGTGTCTCTGACAGCTGACTAGTAGAAGCCCTTGTTATAATTGCCCTTCTAGCTTTTTAAAAATTGGTGGTGTGAAGGGGTCAAGACTTGGCTCAGTAGTTAAAAGCACTCTTTATTAAACCAATCAGAAGTTGCCTTAGGCCAGTGAGGAAGGTCAGAGACACACCTTCTCACAGTGTACAAAAAGATTCTCCCAACAATGTATCCAGTGGGGTAGACTCTCAAGTTCAGCAGCGGGAGTGACAAGGATGACTCTTTCCAGTTGGAGAAGAGGGGTAAAGTTGCTCGTCTGGGAGAGAGAGAAGGACAAGATCCCCAGTACTAAACAATCTTGGGGTGGAGTGGTCAGGTGGCCCTGGTAGAGACTGGTGGGTGAATTTCAGAGCATAGGGTGCAGGGGTGTGAGCAGGGAGCTGAGCAGGTGAATGGGGAGAGGTGAAGGCCAAGATAAGACACCAGGAGTTAGCATTGGTCACCCATAAGTAAACACAAAGAGAAATGGAGAGGCCACTTGAGGAGGGCCCTAGGAGAGATAGGCATGGAAGCTTTACCCCATCCAGGTGGATTTCTTGTGAAATCTTAGCAAGAATGTTTTTGGAGGGAATGATTCACTCGACCTTTCCCAAGGACTGGGGAGGATATGGAAAATGGAAATGCCAAAGAATCTGGAGGATAAAGTTTGAGGGATTTTTGAGAGGTAAATTCAGGGCCATTATATGATTGAAGGGAGGTTGGGACTCCAAAGTGAGAATGATCTCTCAGAGGAGATGACCCGACACTACTTGAGTCCTTATTTTATTATTTTATTTGCATTGGTGTTTTGCCTATATGTGTGTGTGAGGGCACCAGGTCCCATGAAACCTGAGTTACAGACAGCTGTGAGCCGCCATGTGTGTGCTAGGAATTGAACTCAGGACCTCTGGAAGATCAGCCAGTGCTTTTAAACGCTGAGCCATCTCTCCAGCCCTCTATTTGAGCCCTTTTGTTGGTGATGGGGAATGCTTCCATTCACCTTGAAAGAGTCCACCAGAACCAGGAGGTGTCAGATTCATCTGACAGCGGGGATGTGGGTAAAATCAAGTTGCCAGTGGATCCGTGGGAGAGATCCCTCCTGGTGAGTGGAGGAGGGCTATGGTAACTAGAGTTGGGGTTAGGTATCTGACAGATCTTGCAAGAAGCAGTGAAGACTCTTAAGAAGGGCAAATACTTGAGGGTAGTCAGTAGACAGGCCATAATGACATGAAACAAAGCCCGGCCGTTAGGATAGACGGACTGGTGCAGATAGGATTGAGTATCTGGGGATGGTAGTGAAGATGTGGGCTGTACAGTGAGGGTGTCGTGTGGAAAGCGAGGAGGATTTGTGGCTCTGTGTATGGCTTGGCTATTTCCTCTGGTGATGGACTTGCCCGCGTGATATGTTTGACATGTTTGACAGTGCACAATTCCCGTGACTATGAGAAGATGGGAGGGCTTTAGCATGGTCTGAGTTGGCTATTGAGATTCCCATTGTTGTTAGTAGTCCACGGTCCTTTCAGATGGCTGTGT
>JANHMN010000003.1:41559521-41572614 GCA_030674055.1 Rhabdomys pumilio | reverse complement strand
TGGGCAGGGGCAGGGGCAGGGGCAGGGGCAGGGGCAGGGGCAGGGGCAGGGGCAGGGGCAGGGGCAGGGGCAGGGGCAGGGGCAGAGGCAGAGATCACAGTCTGCAGTTGAGGGTGTCCCTAAGACTGACTATTGGGTCATCACTTAACAATGGTCAGAGATAACAGCCCAAGGAGACTCAGTACCAGGGCTTTTGAGTGAAGCCACAAGGTGAGAAACTGAGCTCAGGAGTGAGGTCTCATCTACTGGAAAGGGTCAGGAACAGAGCAGGTGAGGAGGGCCAGCAGTTGTCTTTAAGGCCCTGGCTGGGTGTGCCTCTGCCTCCAAGAGTCCCAGAGGAGTGCTAGACGCTCAACAGTCATTTCCTCAAACTCCAGGAAGTATTTACACCTACCGAGGGGGAAATTTCCCAAATTGCCTTTGGTGAATGTGCTGAAAGGTGAGCCTGGACTGGACATGAAGGACGGGGTCCCTGTGTGGCTCAGACACTGAAACAGAGTACAGGCATCAGAAGAGCCTATTAGAATCATGGCACTATTGAATGGGTTTTCCAGCACAAGGGTATCTTAGCAATTGGGACCCACACCACACAACGAATCTCACACAAGATAGTTACTGAGGAGAAATGGGAACGGCAGTGTGCTGGTCAGAGGGGACAGCTGTGGGCTGGGAAGAGAGGCGAGCTTTATAGGATTTGTGGAGCATGTGCAGTGAGCTGGTGGAAGAGTACAGGGAAAGCAGGAGTATTGCTTGGCCCTTAACCCTGAGACACAAGGTAGGGATTTCCAAGTACCAGGGTCAGGTACAGGCCAGGGGTAGGGTGATTTTCCACTGGCTTGTCACTCTGCATTTACTTCCAAATAATAGAAGCAGTTCTTATGTAACCTGGTTGCTCAACCCAGTAAACCTGATGTTTACACAACACTTTATCTAATCTCTTGACGGTAGTCTAATTTGGTCTGTTAACTCAACTCTCTCTCTCTCTCTCTCTCTCTCTCTCTGTTGAGTGTGGACACACACACTCATTTTGTCCATATGCATTTTGTCCATAGGTTAAGATCTAAGTGTTGCACTCCTCAATCTCTCTTCCTTTAATTTTTGATACAGGGTTTCTCAGTGAGCCCAGAGTTCACTGACTGGCTAGGCTGGCTGACCAGTTAACCCCTAAATCTGCTTGTCTTCTTATCCTCAGCACTGGGATTACATGCTACCACACGCAGCTTTTATGTGAGGGTTTGAGACCCAAATTCAGGCCCTCGGGCTTGACTGGCAGGCACTTATCTCACTGAACCTTCAGTCTCCAGGGCTCCCGGTGGGATCTGTCATAGGACCTTCCTTCATCCGTTCAATCTGGGGTCAGCACCAGGTTTCGAAACTGCTTTTGCAGCTTCCTTTACAGAACATGTCTCCTGGCTTCTTGTTCTATTTCCTTAAGAGTCCTCCCTACACAGTCGGGCTGTTTTGTGACTTGCTGTCTAATTCAGTCAGGTCTGAACCTTAATGCCTTCCTCCCTTGGCCTCCCCAGTGCCAGGATGACAGGATGTCATCACCACACCTGCTGCTTGGCCTCAATCTGGAACTCCTCCATATTTGGGATACTGATATTTTTGAACAGCAGCTCTGCTGCCCTTTAAAAGTCCAAGTCCCCGAAGATGCCTCTTGATGAAGCCTTTGTCATACAGTCTCTCACAGGATGCATAAGTGAGAAGTATCTCTCTGAAGATGCCACCTCTGGGCATGGCCAGTGTCCAGATACCTGCTGTGCACCATTAGGTTGTTTGGGGTTTTTTAGTTTGTTTGTGTAAGGAAGGGAGGTTTATTTTAGCTCTTGACTTCAGAGGCATTGGTCAGTCCAGCTGACTCCATTCATTTGTATCTGAGGTGATTCAGAACATTGTGGTCTGTGTTGACTGGGATGTGACTCAGTTGGCAGAGAGTTTACCCAGCATGCACTAAGCCCTGGGTTCTGCCTCCACCACTGTATAAACTGGATACTATGCTGCTTTTAATCCCAGCTCTGCAGAGGTAGAGGCAGAAGGAGCAGGAGTTCAACACCCTCCTCACAGACATAGGGAGTTTGAGGCCTGCATAGGCTACATGACCCTGACTGAAATATAAAGAAAGAAGATGCTGGAGAGATGGTTCAGCAGTTCAAAACACTCACTGAGCTCAGAGGTCCCAGCACCCACATGGTGGCTCAAATTGCCTGTAACACAGCTCCGAGGGATACAATAACTTTTTCTGGCCTCTTGAGGCGCTGCACTCATATTGTGCAGACACAAGTGTGCACATGCACACGCCCACACACAATTAAAAACAAAATTAATCTTTTAAGATTTATTTATTTTCATGTATATGAGTACACTGTAGCTGTCTTCAGACACACCAGAAGAAGGCTTCGGATCCCGTTACAGATGGTTGTGAGCCACCATGTGTTTGCTGGGAATTGAACTCAGGACCTCTGGAAGAGCGGTCAGTGCTCTTAACCACTGAGCCAACTCTCCAGCCAAACAAAATCAATCTTAAAAGAGAAAAAGGGAAGTAAAGGGCCAGGGTGGAGGTCAGTGGTGGAGAAGATGCCGGTAAGTGCCAGGTTTGGGGTTGGGTTCCTAGGACTAAAGTCTAGAAGAGAATCAAGCAAGCTGTCATTATTTGAATATGATATAAATGTGTACTCATTCTCAATCAATCAGCACAAAAACTAGGACAAATACTCAGAGATCTGTTCTCCAGTTGCAAGAGTAGTACACAGAATCTATGTGAGGGGCTGGGGACACAGCTTCAGAGGAGAAACATGCTTGCTGCACACATGTGAAGGCCTGAGTTTACTTCCCCAGCACCCAACCCATGTAAAATGCTGGCATATCCATGCATGCCTGTAACCCCAGTGCTGAAGGAAGCAGACATATGAGGTGTCCCAGGACTCACTAGCTTGTCAGCCACACCCTAAGCCAGCCATCTCCAGTAACCATATGACCTGACATCTTCCTCTGGTCTCGGCATGCAGGCTCAGAAGCGTGTACACACACACACACACACACACACACACACACACACACACACTCATTAAGAAGATAATAAAATGATTTCACTTCCTTAACTGTCAATAAGCAATTATAAATTGTTAAAAATAGCATTCACAATCCCAACAAAAGCAAGATTTAAAAGGGAAAAAAACACAAGATTCTTTGTAGTAAACTTGATTTATCAGAATGAATTTTCAAAAGCCTGGGAACAAGAGTAAGCATGTCATGTACTGCTCCTCCCTGAACGATGAAGGGTGGGCATGTCAGCCAAGACCCCTGCTCCTCAGTGAATCATTCTAGGTGGGAGCTCTACCACTGAGCCACGCCCCCTGCCCCTCACTGGTTGTTCTGCCCTTCTCCTTAGTCCAGTGTTGGGGTTATGCATGCATGTTTGGCTATGCCTGCCTTTTACACAGGAGCCATGGGTTTAAACTCCAGTCCTCTTGATTGCAAACCGAGCTCTCTTATCCACTGAGGCATCGCCCCAGTTTCCTTTTTTTTTTTTTTTTTATGTTTTTAAGACATGGTCTTACCACGTAGTCTATGCTGGCCTTGACACTGTGGTTCTTCCGTATTATCTTCCTGAATGCAAGTAAGAGTGCACCACCCTCCCGGCCACAATGGATGCACTCTGAGGATGTTTTAGTTATGGGGTACTCCCAATCCCCAAATTGGAACCCACACTGTTCAAAACCCGAGCTTTGTGAGCACTGGTGCAACACAGAGCAAAGTTCTTCGCCTGTCTTGAAGGGAGGGTCACAGTCTCCACATCCCTGTGAGAGCTATGACGTTACCCATCAGGGTCCCTGTAGAAGGTGTGTGTGAAACAGAAATGACTTCTGTTTGTCTCGACGGGCCATTTACATTTTTTCCTGGAACTCATTCTGTAGACCAGGCTGGTCTCAAACTCAAAGGTCCTCCTGCTTCTGCTTCTAAAGTGCTGAGATTAAAGGCGTGCACCACCACCACCTCTAGTTATGGTGGGTTTTTACTTTAATTACGTGTATGTGTATAAGTCTGTGTGTGTGGGTATGTGCACGAGTGCAGTGTCCACAGAGCCCAGAAGAGAGCACTGGAGCCCCTGAAGCTGGGATTATAAGTTGTTGTGAGCTAAGAACTAAACTAGGCTCCTTTGTATGAACAGCAAGCACTCTTAACTGCTCAGCCATCTCTTCAGAACCCCGTCTCCCCACAAGTTATTTTAATAAGGAGAGCCAGCTGCATTTAATTGCACACCTGCTTTGTGACAGACACTCATCTAGTCCTTTGTACATTTTATGGTAGAGGGGAAGAGCCAAGAAACCCATAATGTGCCTGGAAGGTAGCTCAGACCCCAGGATGCAAGCTTCTGAGCCCAGCAGGTCCTACACTGAGTGTCACTCTCCTCAGTCTTGATACTGATCTTTGGAGTCACCCTAAGACTTGCTCAACATGTTTTCCTGGAACTAATCTGCTCCTAAGCTTATGAACTGCTTCCTGCTCTACACCACACCTGCCCTGAGCCTCAGCCTAGGCTGATCAGACAGACAGACATCAGAGACAGAGCCTCCAGTTTGACACTGGTCCTCCATTCCAAGCATCATAAGGTATGTGGTAAAATCTGGGTGTGCTGCATGGATTTGGAGAGTTCAGGGGGTGAGCAGTGGGGAAGGGAAAGCAGATGTGAGCGAGGAAATCACACAAGGTGTGGTGTTATGGCGTATGCTTATAGTTCTAGCACCCAGGAAGCTGAGACAGGAGGATTGCCAGTTTGAGCACAGAAGACCTAGTCTTAAAAAACAAAAAAATGAGGACTTGGGACTTAGTGAGAAAACGTTTGTTTAATGTATCCAAAGACTGGGGTTCACTCCTCTGCAGAATCAGAGTCAGAGGGTGATGTTGGCTATCCTTGCTTAGATGCCTGACTTTCACACAGGCTGTCTCATTGTCCTGGGACTGAGTTGGCTAGAGTGTCTGCCCAGTGAGTCCCAGGGATCCTCCTGTCTCTGTCTCCCACCAATGGTATTAGAAACATGCAGTGCCAAGTCAAGGCTCTTGTGTGGGTGTCGGAGACTAACCTCAGGTTCCCATAACTGGCAGCAAACACTTCACCAACCACGTGTCTCTCCAGACCTGTTCTGTCTTACAGCCCGCTCCTCACCTGGCCTGGTGCAACCTGCTGTGACATACTTGTTCTGCCCCAGTGCCGCTGCTCCTTTCAGTCTGGGAGTTGATGCGCCTATCTGTAAATTCATGGCTTCCACTTCATTTAGTAAATTTGAGGGCAGTATTTCTAGACATGCACACCCCATCAGAAGGTTAGCCTTAAAACACTAGGCCTTTTAATACTACACCTCCCAATCTGTAATTCAGAATTAGAAATGTGCACCACACCTGGATGCATATGCTTTTAGAGAATTTTAATAATTCTCTTGTTTATTTTTTTATTGTTTGTTTATTTATGGTTTGTTTTGTTGTTCTGGGGAATTGAACTTTAGGTCTCAAACAAGCCCTCTATGACTGAGCCACACCCCAGCCCCTACTGACGGATTCTAGGTACACCTGAATCACATCCCTGTCCTTCAGTGGGATGTCCTAGGCAGGGGCGGCTCCTGACCTAAACTCCTGCTTTGTACTCATAGTCTACCTTGATACAGGTCTCACTAAGTTTCCTGGGCTGGCCTGGCCTTAACTTCATTCTGCAGGTCAGGCAGATCTTTACCTGGGACTCTCCTGACTCAGCCTCCCGAGTAGCTAGAATGACATGTGTATGTCCCAAGACTCTACTTGTTTTTCTTTCATGGTTTCTCTTCCTTCGGTTGGATCATTTCTATTGATTTGTCTTCAAATTCATTAATTTCACCACCAATCTGTAAAATATAAACAATTCTAATTTTTTTTTGAGCTTTTCGAATTTCCACTTAGTTATTTTCATCATTTCAGAATCCTACTATGACCCACTGGCTATTAATTTCTTGTGCCTTATTGCCTAGAATCCTCCAATGAGGGGCTTGGGTGTGGCTATGTGGTAGAGACCTTGCCTACAAGGCAGGAACCCCTCACCCTCACCCCTACACATACAATTTGAAGACATTAATGGCTTTGTCTCGGGGAGGGTCATGGACTCTAGTGAGATGTCATTGGTGGCTCTGACACGTGGTTCTTCTTCTTCAAGATGGCTGATCTCAAATGCCATCCCGTGGAAGTGTGGTATCTCCGCCAGCTCACCATCACTGTCCTGTTTGTGTCCTGTGTTGCTGGTGTCCTGGGGAATGGACTGGTGCTGTGGATGGCTGTATTCCACATGGCCCACACTGTCACCATGATCTGGTTCTTCAATCTGGCTCTGGCTGACTTCACTGTCCTCCTGTCTGTGCCTGTTTCCATATATATCATACTCTATGGCTGGTGGCCATCTGCCAACTTGTAAACTCTACGTGGCCTTTCTGGTCCTCACCTTCTTCACCAGCATCTATTTGCTGGTCCTCATCTCTGTGGATCGCTGTATCTTGGTCCTGTACCCTGTGTGGGCCAGAAACCACAGAACAGTGCAGCGAGCCACGTGGCTGTCCATCATGGTGTGGCTGCTGGCAGCTGCTGCCTGTTCTCCATACTTGATGTACCGAACCACTGGGAAACTACATGGCTGTGGATATTGCTACTTTGACTTCAACTCAGAGAAAGAGACAAGGCAGGATTGGAGTGCAACGGTTGCTAAGAGACAGATGGCAATAGCCATCACTCACTTCCTGCTTGGCTTCCTAGTACCCCTGACTGTCATCAGCACCTGTGCCTACTGCATCCAGCCCAGGCTCCGGACGGAGGGCTGGGTGCAAGCAAGGCGGCCCAGAGGCTGCTGCTGGTGGTTGTAAGTGCCTTCTTCATCTTCTGGTTCCCTTTTAACGTGGTGCTCTTGGTGAAGTCAATGCTTCTGACGTCTCTGCATCAGCCTCACTACCCCGAGATGGAGCTCATCACATGGGCTACCTTCGCCTTGGGCTGCTTCAACAGCTGCCTCAACCCCTTCCTCTATGTCTTCATCGGCAGAGATTTCCAGCAGAAAATTTTCCAGTCTCTATCTTCTGCCCTGGTTAGAGTGTTTGGGGAAGAAGGTTTTATCAGTCATCCTGTTGCTGAGGCCAATACTCCATCAGAGGGTGGAAACCGTACAGTTCAGACTAGAAGTCCGCCTTCAGAGCCTGTAAACAAACACATTAACTTCTGAGACATGCTTCTACTTCTAAGAAGTCCTCCCAGCAATCCATCCTCAAAAGCCTTCTAGTATTGGCATCAGCATCTATTTCCCAAATGATGACCAGTGAAAACAAGACTACATTTCCCAGTATCCTCTGCAACTATATATAGCCATGTGACTGAAATCTGGGCAATAGTCTGTTAAGTATGCAATGTAACCTCCTTAAAGTGACTAAATGTAAGTGCTCTGTCCACCCTTCCTTAGTTTGACTAGAAATGGAATGTGTTGGCCAGTTTTTACTATTTGATGAACATCCCTTTTCAAGTTTAAAGGCACTTAAAAAACAAAACTCACATGGGGCTAGAGAGATGGCTCAGTGGGTAAGAGCACTGGTTGCTCTTACAGTGGATCCAACTGTGATTCCCAGCGCCCATATGCTAACGTTAACTATCCATACTTCTGGTTGCAGGGCATCCAACACCCTCTTCTGATCTCTGCTAGAACCAAGCTTAGTCGTCTCTGCAACTCATGCATGTTGTCTTAGGGTTTTGCTGCTGTAAAGAGACACCATGACCAAGGCAAGTCTTATAAGGACAACATTTAATTAGGGCTGGCTTACAGGTTCAGAGGTCCAATCCACTATTATCAAGACAGGAGCATGGCAGCATCCAGGAAGGCATGGTGTAAGAAGAGCTGAGACTTCTACCTCTTAGTCTGAAGGCAAACAGGAGAATACTGGCTTCCAAGCATCTAGGATGAGGGTCTCAAAGTCCACCCCCACAACGACACATTTCCTCCAACAAGGCCACACCCCCAATAGTGGTACTCCCTGGACCAAGCATATACAAACCATCACACATGTTAAATAAGTAAATCTAAAAACCAGAAAACTTTTCATGATTTCTGCAGCTCAGCACTCTGGACTGGGATCAACTAAGCGTTTTTCTCATTGTGGTTGGATTCTCTCATGCTCTGTTCTGAGGAGTAGCTGGCTGTTGGCTGGGATGAGCACAATGAGTAAACCATAGAGTTTCTAGTCTCCCATATGGTTGCTTTGTGTATATGCCTCTGTGTGTGTGTGTGTGTGTGTGTGTGTGTGTGTGTGTGTATCTAAAGACAACCTTGGGTGTTACTCCTCAGGTGCCATCAACTTAGCTTTTTTGAGACAGTGTCTCTCATTGGTCAGGAACTCACCAAACAGACTAGGATCGTTGGCTGGAGAGTCTGTGGGATGTATATGTTTCTGCCTCCCCGAGGCTGAGATTACAAGTGTGCAAGATCACGTCTGAGCTTTTTAATGTGGGTTCTAGGGACTGAACTCAGGTCCCTGTGTTTTATACGGCAGTGCTGTAGTGACTGAGCCTCTCCCAGGCCCACTAGAGAGGGGTTTGCAAGTCAGAGGCAGGGTAGGAAGTGGAAATTGGTGACTTCTGCTCCATACTCCTGGATAAGGCAAGTCTCAAGTCCACCCAGAATCCAGGCATGAGGGACAGGGCTTGCCTTTGCAAAGGAAGACCTATAAAGTTATATTGCACAGAAGAAACAGAACAACCATTTTGTACTCTGCCACAGTCACTATGTAAGATGTTCTCTGTCCCCACGGAATCCTGGTGATGGTCCTGGGATGTTGGCTCTGAGGCCAAGGAAAGGATTGCAAATCTAGCTTACTGATAACCCTGTCCACACCTCAGATAAACTTCAGGAGTCTCTCTCGCACACATGTACGTGCTATGGCATGCATGTAGAAGTCAGAGAACAACTTTCTGGGGTTGACTCTCTCCTTCTACCATGTGGGTCTTGGGAAATCTAACTCAAGGCAGCAAGCACTTTTGGGTGGGGGCCGCCATCACACTGGCCCAGGACTAGGCATAAATCAAGATAGTAGATGTTTCTACTACCCAGTTGGAATCAGGTTCTCCACCAACTGAAACCCTAAGCAGCCCTTAATTAGTGCATCCCATAAGTACTCCTTCCCTCCTTGGTATGGTGGTACAACTGTAATTACAGCACCATGCAGGCTGAGGAGGGAGGGTTGCAAGTTCAAGGCCAGCCTTGAATACATAGCAATCTGTTCCAGACCACAGAAGGCCTAGTGGATTGAGATGAGGGCATGCCACAGACTCCTTGTCCAGTGTTCTTTCAGCCCTGAGATCTGGGCTGCCTTTGGTGGAGAATCCCAGTTCAAATCTTACTAAGCACATCTCTCAGCCTCTAGGGTAAGTTCTACCACAAAAACCTGTACTGAAGCTGCCTGCTGGCATGGGTCCTAAGCTGGGTAACAATGGGGACCCAGATATAAATCAGTTATGGGAGAATCACAGGCCAGCCTAGGCTTATATTGTAAGAATATCTCTGTCTGAAAAGAAAAGCAAAAACTTGGGAAAAGTTCATGAGGCCATGCTGCTTCCTGAGGATCTATAGGCAGGAACTGGTTGCTAGGGGACAGTGACATTTTCTCCAGTGGTATAGCCACTGAAAAGCTTCTCGGGCCTCTGTGAGCATTTCCAGTTAAACTCATTGGGTCACACACAAAAAGACATTACCATAGAAGCTGTGTGTTAGTCAGGGTTCTCTTGAGGAGCAAAGCTGACAGAGAGAACACACACTGGAAGGAGTGACTAGACTGATTTTCATGATGTGGCCTGGACAGCCCAACAATGGCTGTCTTCACAATGAAGAGACTCGAAAACCAGTGGCTGGCTGTTCAGTCCATGAGGCTGGGATGCCTCAAGAGTTCCAAGCTGATGTTAAAGGCCTTGAGGATTCTGGGTGAGTCATTGGTTTTCAGTCCACACTGGAAGACAGAAGAGACTGAGCTCTGAGGTCAGGGAAGGGTGATGGAGGCAGCAGCAGCAGAGTTGATGAATTTAACTTTGTCAGCAAGACACAAAGGCAAGCAGGCAAAAAGCAAAAGCTTTCCCTCAAGACCTCCTGTGTCTGGACCGCCACTGGAAGGTGCTGTTCACATTGAGGGTCGGTCTACCCATATCCATGAATGTAATCAAGAAATCCCCTTCCAGGTGTGCCATTTAGTTGATTCCAAATGTGGTCAAATTGACAACCAAGATTAACCACAGAGGACTCCTGTGTAACAAAGATTAAAAATCTTTATCTTGGAGGCTGGCTCCTTAATCTATAAAGTAATAAACAACTCAAAGTCTTCAGAAAGTCCCTGAAATTGAGCAGACTCACTAGGCCTCTTCCTCCCCATGCATACAGAAGCAGTAAAGACTTGCAGGGTCACTTGCAGACTAACTGAACTGTCTGGGAAATAACCTTTAAGCTGTTGAGCTGTCTGCAGGCTGTGCAGGGTCCCATTTTTTATTTGTTTATTTTGTTTGTTTGTTTGTTTGTTTTTGTGAGTTGTTGTCTGCTGCTGTTAGGATGGGCTTTGGTCACAGTCGGCTGTCTTTGAGTCATTTCTGCTCCTGTAAGTAACCCTAATAAAACTCACTGGTTCACCAAGACGGACTTTAGAGGCATCTGTTCTTTGTTCTATGGTCAGTTCCCTATTTCGGGTAAGTAGATGTTTATGTCTCCCCAGGAATAATGCCACATGACAGTGACTGGGGGAAAGGAAAGAATTCAGTAGGTATGGATGGGACAAGAGGAGAGAGAAAAGTGGATAAGTATGATTAAACATTACATGATAAACATGGAAGACTATGCCATAACGAAATCTACAATTAATACCTGCTAATTAAAAAACTTAAACAAAAAGCGAAACAAATAAAGAAGAATGGGGGGAAAAATTAAACAAGATAACAAGATCCGCTTTTACAGGGAAAGTCTTGAAGCTCCAGAAAGCCTTAGTAAGTGTGGATCATGACCCATTTATCTGTCATGATCATTTACCTGTCAGTTTTCCAGCCCCATCTTCTGAGAACAAGGATTTCCTCTGAATAACCATAATATCACTCTCAGTGTCTACACCAGGAGGCTCACTGCTGTCTCAAACTCCAGCTTCAGGTGTTCTGATGCCCTCTTCTGACCTCTGAAGGCACTGCACTCAACCCCTTCCATCCCCTGACAGATACACACACTTCACATAATTAAACAAGGAAGGAAGGAAGAAAGCAAGGGATGGAGGGAAGTATGAAGGAAGGAAGGAAAGAAGGAGGGAAGGAAGGAAGGAAGCAAGGAAGGAAGGAAGGAAGAAAGAGAGGCTGGAGAGAAGAGGCAGTGTAGTGGTTGAGAGTTATTGGCTGCTTTTCTAGATGACTCCAATTTGACCCCAAGCTCCCACAAGACAGTTTACAACCATCTGTAACTCCAGTTCCAGGGTCACTCAACACCCTCTTCTGGTTTCTGAGGGCACTGTGTACACAGACAGACACACATTCCGGCAATGTAAGTGCTAACAGCTCTGAAGGGAAAAGTACACTGGCAGCCAGGAGCACAGTCACATCATACAACAAACCTCATAGAAGAGGGAGGCAGGCTTTATGTAGGGCTTTGTGGGGTGGAGCTTTCTAGGGTGGCCTGGGATAGGGTGGAGCTTGTCTTCCTGCATCTCTAGGGGCTGGGTCCAGCTGCTAGAGTATTCTGGGGGGCAGGGTCTGGTTGTTGGGTGTCTTCAGGTGTGGGGCCTGGCCACTTGTATGCCTCGATGGTCTTACACAGGCAAAATACCACAACAGTTTTTAAAATTTACACATAAAAGTAAAACTTTGTTTTTGAAAGAGAATTCTAATCTCCTTGGACATTGCAGAACACCCTTTGAAAGAATTCCTGTGCTCTAGGAAGCCACACTTCATTCAGAAAGATACCTCAATGTCATACTCAGAGGAAGATCTGTACATTTAAAATTTAACTACAAGGAGAAAACAAGGTCCAAAAAAAAAAAAATTAGCAAATGGTGTTCAAGAAGTGTAGCAGGATATTTATTCTGCTACATTGTATTCGAACGGAGCTCAGTGATTAGGCAGTAGAGGAGGAAGGGGAGGAGAGAAAGAGAGGAAGGGGTGGGGAGAAAGAGAGGAAGGGGTGGGGAGAAAGAGAGGAAGGGGTGGGAGGACGACTGGAGGAGAAGGGTGTGGCCTGGAAAAACTGCAAGTCATAAGGGATCTCGTGGATGGGGAATAAAATAGTGTAATGGTGAATCTGCCCAATCTAGGCGTACAGTTTGTAATCATAATTATTGAGTTGTGTTTTCTTTGATTGGTTCTATTTGGGTTGGAGATTTACCCCTACAAAGAAGCAAGAGACAGAATCACAAAATAAACGCGGGAAAAGTTGAAAAGACGTTAACAGAGGCTAAGGAGGGAGCAGAGGCCTGTTGAGAAGACGGCCCCTTGGTGGGTGCAGGAATTACTCAATTCGTGCTGGCATGCCTCTTTTCTGTCTTCATTTCTCTTTTCTTAGGACAGGGTCTCATGTAGTCCAGGCTAGCCTCAACCCCATTATGTGGTTGTGGCTGGCTTTGAATTGCTGACCTTCTCTACCTATGAAGAGCTGGGATCAAGTGTGCCCCACCATACCCCACCATTCCTCCTGTCTCTGTCTCTCAGGGCTTGAAATACATGCACTAAAGTTGAAAGGGAGCGTGGATGTGGATGGAGGAGAATGTTTCTAACTAGCAAGCCTGGGAGACAAGGCTGCTGTGAGGTAGCTCCTGAGAACCAGATCACAGGGTGAATCTGTAGAGTGAAAAATTATAAAGACCATTTTATAAAATACATACAGGCTCACTAGTTCCAAGAAAGCAGAACTGAATGTAAGATTCCAGGCCTTTCACTGCCCCATACATTCCTCAAGCCTCAGGGAAGAAAATCCACCTGTGGGTGGGGTAGGCCCAAAGCAGGAAGACACATTCCTGGCCACAAAGAAAGATGCAAGACATCTGGGTGGTTCCAAGAACTAGCTAACTTTCCACTGATCTTGGTTACCTCT
>JANHMN010000003.1:41525522-41556291 GCA_030674055.1 Rhabdomys pumilio | reverse complement strand
ATACCAGAAGGGGGAATTCAGTGAAGGGCTGAGAGGAGAGGCCACCTCAGAAGAGGTGGTATTTAATGAGAAACATGGAGGACTTGAGTTGGCCAGACTTGTAAAAATGGCCTCTGTGACATGTATATTGGACCAAAACACAGACAGCCAAGGAAGGTTTGGTATGTGAGTCAGTATGCTACAGAGATTCCCTATCCAGTGCTCTGTCCACCCTGGGGTCCTGACTGTCTTTGGTGAACAACTCCAGTTTGAATCTTCCTCATCTCTGGCCAGCAGATTCTTTAGAGTCCAGAGTCTGAATTTCACTGTGCAAGCCTGTGCAGAAGCCTCCTGCTGGGCTGAGCTGAGAGACTGAAGTGGTTTGAAGATGCTTGGCCCAGGGAGTGGCACTATTTGGAGGTGTGGCCTTGTTAGAGGACATGTGTCACTGTGTGTGGGGGGGTGGGAGTTGAGACCCTCCTCCAAGCTACCTAGAAGAAAGTCTGTTCCTACTTGCCTTCAGACTAAGATGTAGAACGCTCAGCTCTATCTCCAGTGCCATGCCTGCCATGCTTTTTTGCCTTGATGACAATGGACTGAACCTCAGAACCTGCAAGCCAGCCCCAGTTAAGTGTTGTCCTTTATAAGAGTTGCCTTGGTCATGGTGTCTGTTCACAGCAGTGGAAACCCTAACTAAGACAGAGACAATGGGGGACCAGATATGAATCGATTGTTAGATAACTCCAGGCAGTTTGGGACACAAGAAGGGCACAGAGCTTTCTAGCATTTGGGAAGGGTTAGGATGGGAAGGGTGGAGCTGGAGAGAAGGGTCCATGGTGAAAAACACTCACTGCTCCCGTAGAGTCTGAATTCAGCTCTCAGCACCCAGGTAAGGCAGCTCACCACCATCTTCACTCCAGCTCCAGGGGATTAGATGCCCCCTTATACACCACACACACACACACACACACACACACACACACACACACACACATACACACACGACAGAGAGAGGTGGGGCGATTAGGCAGAGGAATGTTGGAATATTTTGTCTGTAAAAGTCAGACAGGGCTCTCCAGGAAGGGACACACTTGGGAACTGTGTGAGTAGGAGTTCTCAGGGTGGAGGTGGAAGTTCATCCACTCAGTGTTCATCTGCATTTTCATTTCAATTTTAGCTTTTGAGGTCTTTTGAGGTTATTTTTAATAACACATGGACCACACAAGGTCTCATGTGGTCCATGTGTTATTAAGATTGTAGCGTGTGAGGCTGGAGAGATGGGTCAGAAGTTAAGACCTGGGCCTTCCAGAGGACCCAGGTTCAGTTCCATGCCCCAGCATGATGGCTTACAACCTTCTGTAACTCCAGTTTCAGGGGATCTGCTACATTTTTCTGGCTTCCACAGGCATTGCACAGACATAACTCATAGACATATACACAGGCCAAACACATGTATGCATAAAAGATAAACCTTTATGTCACTTACCCAAGGTATGGCTGGAACTCATTCTTAGAACCTTGCATTCAGGGGACATGACACTCTCCCAGGCCGATGAAGTGAGTGATAGCTAGGAAAGGACTCTTAAGAAGGCAGCACCCAGTGAGGTTTTGAAGGGTGAGTAGAAGTATGGTGTGTTTAGTAATGAGATAAAGCCAGATACACCAGAAAGATGAAACATCAGGGAGTGTGTGTGTGTGTGTGTGTGTGTGTGTGTGTGTGTGTGTGGTTTATTCTAGGAAGTACAGTCCAGAAAGAAGGGAAGTGGTGGCTAGGAGGTTGATGAAGTGGGTAGAGTCAGAACACACAGACAGTGAGGTATTCTGGCCCTATCTGGGGTTATCCAGATGAACAAGCCATCCCTTCCATTTCCAGAGGGCCCTGAGGCTCAGACTCAGTCTTGCTGGCTGGCCCTCTTGTTTCCAGCCAGGTCTGCCTCCCTCCTCTGTGTGTAAGCTTGCCACACTTTTAAACTTGGCATCCTCAAGAGAAGACCAGGCTACAAGCTGCTGCTTGGGCACCCCAGAGACACCTGACACCCATTTACTGGTGAGCTCAGGGTCTAACGGGATGGGGGAGGTGGTGGGAGGACCTGAATCTAAATCCTGAGCTGACACCCAAGAGTCAGAGGACTGAGGGATGGGACAGGGTCCAGGTCTGAGTCCCCCTCCTGGCCTTGGTGGCGTTTTCATCCAGACTGGCTGGGACTTGGGCCTTGAGCTTGAAGAGTCTGTGTTCTCCGGAATGGAGGGAGATGTTAGGGATGAAGAGGAAGACCTGGAGAGTGAGAGTCTGACAGGAGAGGCCAGGGAGGGGGTTGCTGAGAAAGGGAAGGTCCAGGTGGAATTTTCACTTCCTAGACTCAGGGGATAAGGAACCATAGAAGGTATAGGAGGGGGAAGATGTGGGGGTGAGCCCTGGAGTATATTAGGACAGACTGAGGGGTCATTGGAGAGGAGGGTGAGAGTTGAGCTGGGTCAGGGGAATAGAGGCATGATTTGTCAAGATGAGAGACTGATGGGAGGTCACAGGAGCAAAGGAAGAGAGGAGGACACCAGAGATCTGGGGGTTCTAGGACCAACACTGAGGTGCAGCTCTCAGAGGACAGTAGAGCAGGGTGTGTGTGTGGTCTAATGTGGAGGTTTTGTCATCTATCTATCTCTATGCAGCCCATGGAGGACCCTGTGGAGATGCAGCAGCCAGCACCCCTGGGGAGTCAGTACCTGCCCTGGGCGGTTCTCTTTCTCCTCTACTCTCTGATGGCAATTGTCTCTTACCTTCTGGATATGACCAGCTACAGCCTGCTGGTCCAGGTTGGAGGATCCCTTCTTTCTGCCCCTCTGTCTGCAGCCTGGTTTGGCCACCAACTCATAGCTGACATCATATTCCTGGGGCTCTTCCCGCTCAGCCTCACCTGGACTCACACCTGCTGGCCCCTGGGCCTCACCTTCTGCCACCTGGACCCATGTCTGGCCTTCTTGACCTTCTGTGCCAGTGGCCGGCTGCTGACTAATGTGGCCGCTGACTGCTGTACCTCCTTGCTCCATCCATCCTGGGTACTGGGTCATCGTATAGTTCGCCAAGTAGTTGTCTGGGCTGGTGGGTTCTGGATCCTTCTGCTGGGTCTGGCTGGGAAAGCTCTGGGAACTTTAAGGGACCAAACTGGCCAGAGTAACCTTTTCAATGGAACCATGACCCTGGAATCCCCCAGGCAAGATCCCTGGGCCTGGAACCCCATGCTGGATCAGTTAGTATTTGGGTTTGGGGTGCCACTGGGGGTACTGAGAGTCTTCCACAGCCTCGTGCGGGAGCAGCTGCAGCTGGCCAGGATTTCTGGGAAGCCTCCGCTGTTGGGCCTGCCAGGGGCCACTACAGCCATGCTGTTCATCTGTTGGTTTCCCTTCCACCTTCTGCTGCTGCTGAGGTTCCTGGGCATGTGGGGGTGCAGACTGCAGCTGGGGGATGTGTGGGTATTGTTGAAGCCACTGGGGCTCACTCTGCTGGCATCAACCAGCTTCTTCAATCCACTGCTGTATGTGTGTGGGGATGTGAAAATCCGGAGAAGGCTGGGCCAGGCCTTGTGGTTCCCTGGAAGGGAAGGAGAGGAGGAGGCAGAGGAAGGCCAGGCACTGAGGATGGAGGCTGAGAGGTTCTGTGACAGCCTGAGGTAGCAGGGCAGTCTGGGGTGTGGGGTTCCTGTCTTCTGAAAATGTGGGGTGGGCTGAAATGAAGGCAGGTGATGGGAAGTGAGGTTGGGAAGGAGAGAGAGGTTTAGAAAAGAGGGGTGGAGACCCAAGGGGGAGGGAGAGGGGGGAGGGGGAAGGGGGGGGGGAGAGGGGGGGGGGGGGGGGGGGGGGGGGGGGGGGGGGGAGGGGGGAGGGGGGGGGGGGGGGGGGGAGGGGGTGTATACAGCACCCAGATAGAGCGGCTGGTCCCATGGGTTTGGAGTCACACAGAATGTGGCAGACAGAGGTCCTGACAGGAAACAGAGGGTGACAGACAGCAGGATTACAGGGTAGAGACAGAAAACAGGAGGCTCCATTGAGGTACATAAATAGAACCAGAGTGATGGAAGAAAAGGGGGAGGGGCAGGCAGACCAGGAGAGAACAGAACAGGTGACAGGGAGCTAGCTGCCTTGGCTTGGAGATGAACGGGGGTACAAAGTCCTGGTCACCAGCCACCTTGCTGGCCCAGAACTGAGCCGCTCCTGAGGCCTGGTTCTGAGACAGTCCCAGGCATTATTCATAAACCTAGATGCTTGCCCCACTAAGTGGTTCACAGAGAGACCTGCCAGCTTTGGGTCTCTGGGGGACTGCTTTCTGGCTAGGTGTCAACTATCTTCTTCTGGTATTTTGAAATTCTCAAGTGCCTTCTAATTACACCTCCCCTTTGGGGATGGAACCCAAGGCTTTGAGCATATCAGGGTAGAGTCTTACCACTGAGCCACACCGCAGCCCCTCACTGGGGAATTCTAAAATGTGCTCTCCTCCCATGCCACCTCTCAATCCCAAAGAGAACTCCACCTATCTCTGAGTGGTTCCCCCACTCCCACTCCCACCGCCACCCCCTCTTTTTTTTTTTTTTTTTTTTTTTTTTTTAAAGACAAGGGCTCATTCTGTAGCCCAGGCTGTCCTCAAACACATGGTGATCCTTCTGCCTCAGGGCCCCTTCCAGTAGGATGACCAGCCTGCACCACGCCCATCACGCCTGGCAGCCCCGAGCCTCTGGCACAGTCACATGAGGCAGGATAGAAAGGGGGGGATTAAGTGGATGCACATGGAAGAGGAAAGATCCTTCACCACAGTGTCCAGCTGTGTCACCAGTTGAGAGTCAAGAGTTCCAGCATCATCAATGTCTGAGGGCCAGTGTGACAGCTTAGTGCGAAGACACTTATCACCAAGCCTGACACCCTGCATTCCATACCTGGGTCCACACAGGGGAAGGAGAAAACTGACTCCTGCAAGTTGTCCTTTGACCTCCATATGTGCTGTAGCACCCATGCTAGCTTCCTCCCATCAGACAAAACCAACAAAAACAAAAAACCCTTTTTGTTCTGATGGTTTCTGTCAAAAAAAAAAAAAAAATCCTTCTACACAGCTATTTTCAATTCGAAGGTTAAAGTAGCAGCGAGCCTTGCAGAGGTCTGAAGTGCCTATGATCATGCTTCCTTCAAAGCTGTAAACTGCAAACTTTAAAGAATTTACAAAGCAATTTACTGAGAATCTCACAAACGAAAGTATAACCTTTGTGTGCAAGTTGAAGCATCCCGTAGCTCTCCTATGGACTACGGTTTCATTTGAGTACTGTAGTCTTTTCTGATGAACCCTGAAAAAATACCTTGTGGTGGTTTACCTAGAAAAAGGAAAAATAAGTTCCTCTGAATAAAGTAATGTCAGAAACATCTTTTTTAAAAGTAAGCAGAGCTCACTTGAGGGTGAAATGGTACTGTCCTGAGAAGCCTGCACCCTGACACCTAGGTGCCCTGATGTGTACAACCCTTTCCTGGGAATTTTTCTTTTTTTTTTTTTTAAAGAGATTTATTTATTATATTTATGTGAGTACACTGTAGCTATTTTTAGACATACCAGAAGATGGCATCAGATGGTTGTGAGGCACCATGTGGTTGCTGGGAATTAAACTCAGGACCTCTGGAAGAGCAGTCAATGCTCTTAACCACTGAGCCATCTCTCCAGCCCCTGAGAATTTCTTTATGTCAGAATTCTTTCTTGGCACTAAAGAGATAGCTCAGAAGTAAAGAGCACTGGCTTCTCTTCCAAAGGATATTCAGTCAGTGACTGGCACCCCGGTGGCAGCTCACAACCACCTGCAACTTAGCTCTGGGGTGGGGGTGGGGTCCTGATACCCTCTTCTATGTCTATGGGCACTGCACTCATGTGCACAGACATACATAGTTGAAAATAATCTATTTTAAAGATTTTAATTAAGTGTTCATAATGGGTGTGCGTTTGTCAAACTGCAGGTCTGCATGCGACATAACCCATGTGTGAAGTCAGAGGGCAACCTGAGGGTGTCGATTCCCCACCTCCACCTCCAGATCGGGTGTTGTGGTGGTTTAAAATACAGAAGGCCCCCATAGGCTCATACATTTAAATGCTTAGTCACTAGGGAGCGGCATTATTTGAGAATTACAGGGAGTAGGTAGCATGGCCTTGTTGGAGGAAGTGTGTCACTTGGGGTGTGCCTTGAGGTTTCAAAAGCCCACAGCAGGTTCAGGGTCTCTCTGCCTCAGCATCAGATGTGAGCTCTCAGTTATCTCTCCAGCACCATGTCTGCTTGTGTGCCACCTTCCTCCCCACTGTGATGGACATGGACTAACCCTATGAAACTGTAAGCAAGCCCCCAATTAAATACTTCATTTTATGAGAAGCCTTGGTCGTGGTGTCTTGTAGCAATGGAATAATAGTAACTTAGGTGTCTTCGTTTTGCCTTCCACTCTGTATAGCAGAGTAGCTGTCCTTTGGTTTCCAGGGGTTCTGTGTGCGCCTTCCATCTCGGCACAGACAGGCTAAGATCACACCTTCATGCTTCTGATCCTGGCTTCCTGTGGGTTTTGGGATGTCAGACCCAGGTTCTCATTTTACCCAGCAAGTACTTTTAACTCCTGAGCCACATCCTCATTCCCCCAAGTATTTCTTTTGAGATGTATTTACTTATTTTTTCTATGTATGAGTGTTTTGTATCTCTGTGCACCACAGGTGTGCAGTACCCACTGAGGCACCAGGTTCCCTGAAACAGAAGGTTACAAGCTGCAGTGTGCTTGCTAGGGAACCGACCCAGGTCCTTTGGGAAAACAGCCAGTGCTCTTAACTGTTGAACCATCCATCTCTTCAGCCCTAAAAATGTTTTTTATTCTAACCCCACTTCACACTGGCTTGGTGCTTATGAGTCCTTGTTGCTTTTGCAGAGGACCTGAGTTTCCAAGCACCCATATCTGGCCGTTTGCAGCTGCCTATTACTCTAGCTCCAGGGATCTGAAACCCTCTTCTGGGTTCCATAAACATCTCTCCACAAACATACATGCACATACACACACACACACACATACATGCACACACACACACACCACATACATGCAATTTAAAAGTAAAATAAAATCAAGGGGTGGTGGTTCACCCCTTTATTCTAGTAGGGACAGGCAGATTTCTGTGACTTTGAGGCCAGTCTGGTCTTATATAGTGAGTTCCGCTAACCTGACTCAGAAATAGTCGATTAACTAAATTATAATCTTTGAAAGCACATAATATAATCCTGGCACATAACAAGTATTTACTTTTAAAAATAAGCATAGTGATAATTTTTTTTTTTAATCCCATCTTTGAGTGGAGGTCTCCGAATTTCCCAGTCAGCAGAGCTATCTCTGCGAAGCTCTCAGCTTCCTCCCAATAAGGAGCGCCTCAGAACCCCAGCTGCCCATTCATAGTACCCTGGGGAACGATCAGAGCGGAATCGATGCTCCGTCCCACCCCAAGCTCAATGGTGGGAATTGACAAAGCCCTCAGTGGTTATCCCCAGCGCCGGTCTGAGACACATCCATCTCCACTGGACTGCGGTTGAGAAAATGCCAAGTTGATAGCTCCCCGAGGACTCAGAAACCTCATAAATGGTCAAGCCCTGGGGGAAGGAGGAACGTGGAAGATGCAAAGGTTGACTTGGTTATGCGGTTGGAAAAACGGCCGGCAGCCAAGCCCACCTGGGGAGTTTAGAGAGGGAGGCAGGCAGGCAGGAGCACTCCGGAAGCTTTCAATGGAAGACTTGCAAAATAGAGGCTGCAAAGGGCACCTCAGCCCTCTGGGCTGCCTAGGGGGACTGCAGGTGAAAAGCCGTTGGGGTGCGGCTGCTCAACGGTTTTTTGAGTTACAGGGCTAAGGGTATAGCAGAGAGGCCTGGTGGGGGCCCTGTGGGCAGGGAGGTGCAGAAACAGGACACTCTACTCACAGGAGGTGGTGGAGGCTTGGGAAATACCTGAGAGAGAGCTCTGGCAGGAGGCTCAGTCTCCCGGCCTATTCAATCCCTGTTGCCAATTAGAATCTGGGAAAATAGTCTGACATCGCCACCAAGCGGCTCTGTCTGGCTTTGCGTACAAGGAGTCCTTGCATTTGAGGACAAAGGGTGCTGATCAACAGAGGGCGCCGCTCGTTCTGCTTGGTCTCAATTTGCTTGTAACCCACTAAAATTGCGCGGATCTGAACTAAACGAATTTACAAATCTGTTTGTGATTGGAAATTTCTAGTCCTTGTCCTGAAGACCCAGAGCATACAAATGAATTTTCTTGGGCAGGTGTGTCCCTCAGGGCATTCACTTGGGGAGGATGGAGAAGGAGCAGGAAGGCGATGGAGTGCGCTGCTAACAAATCCCCTCTATCTGGGGTTCTGGACACTTCTATCAGAAAGTAATTTGATGGCAGCTGTAGCGGTTGAATAGGAGTTTGCTAAGACAAGGGGGAAAAAAAGAGGAAGAAATATTAGCATTTCGTAAGATACCCAGGAAAAGAATTACATCCACTCAGACTCTCCACACACAGTCACAGCATCTGCCCACACCTTCGATCTCTGGCAATCCTTAGTGTGGCTTTCCTTTAAACAGATTTTCACCGTTGCTGGGTAGGAGTGTTCAGAGAGACAAGCCTGAAGTCCTCAGCAAGCTGTTTAGTGCCAGATGGAGAATTGGACCCTGGAAGTTCTTCTCTGTGCCCTGGCACTCACAGCTGAAATGCCCCTTAAATACTCATGTGACCTAAAGATTTCTACACATTCTTCAAAACCCACTCCTCCCTCAGACCCAGGGGTCCAAGCTCTAGCACTCCTCCCTCAGACACAGGACTCCAAACCCAACTCTCCTCCCTCAGACTCAGAGGGCCAGGATCCAGCCTCCTCCCACAGACTTAGAGGTCCAGGGTCCAGCCTCCTCCCACAGACTTGGAAGTCCAGGGCCCAGCCTCCTCCTACAGATTTTAAGATCCAGGGCTCAGCCTCCTTTCTCAGACTCAGAGGTCCAGGGCCCTGCTTCCTCCCACAGATTCAGAGGTCCAGGGCCCAGCCTCCTCCCACAGACTTGGAAGGACAGGTCCCAAGTCTTCTCCCTCATATCTAGGGGCCAGGTCTCTACTTTTCATCTTCCTACTGAGATCCATGGTTGTGTTCAGTCCATGGACCTATGAGGAACAGGGTTGTGGGGAGCAGAGCTTAGGGAGCAGGGAGCCTTGGTCTGGTGCTGTTACATTTATTGGATCTTAGAGGCCAGAGCGATGGCAGAGCAGGCCGGGGCCAAGCTGGTGGACTGGGGCTCCATGCCTTCTTACTGCTGAGCCTAGAGCAGAGATAGAAGTATGATGTAGACACATGGCAGCTCAGGACAGAAAAAGCTCCGAGGCCAAACGAAGAGAGACAGGAGAGGCAGAGCCCTCCCACCCTGCCTCCCCTCACCTTGTTGAAGAAGTAGATGGAGGCAAGGATGGTGAACACGGCCATGGCCAAGGTCACATTCTGGGGGAGGAGGTCAGGAGTCAGCTCCCTCCCCTCCCTATCCCCACCCCTGTCCCAGTCCCTTCACCTGTCCTCACTTCCTGCAAGTTCATAGCCATGGGTCCTAGCCACACAGCACTTGACCTCCCTCACCCAGACCTCTGAGTCAGACAGAAAAGAGGCTCCAAGAATGGGAGGGGGTTGTCGGGGAGACTAGAATGGTGACCATGGTGACTAGGGAAGGGCATTTTGGGTAGAAGAGACATTCACCCTGGGGACTGGGGGGAAAGGAATGTGGGTGTGTAATGTCACACATGGTACCTAAATCCAGCACCAAGACCTGTGAGGTTGGAGAGTAATGGACCTGGATCTCCACACTGGGTTCTGTTTTCTTCCTTGGAGTGTTCTGGGGAGCCATGGGAGAGTTGTAAGAGGGAAGGAACAGATTGCCTCTGGTATCTTGAGGCAGGAGAATGACTGAGGTGTGAAGAAGGGGTCGAATGGCACAGGCAAAAATGGCATCCTTGTGTCTGCCAGATGCAAGGGTGGGAAAGGACAGTTAGGACTTAGATTAGAATTTGGTCCCCAGCTTGTGAATTTGGCGGAATGTTCATCATGGTGTGAAGCATGGTGGCAATGATGGCGGCTTCTGACCGCTGGACTGCACGCGCGTGTGTGTGTGTGTGTGTGTGTGTGTGTGTGTGTGTGTGTGTGTGTAATGCCTTCATCCCCCCACTAATTGCTACCAGCTGTGCACAGAGGAATGCACCACTGGAGGGACCTAGCTCCTTGCAGTGATGCCTCAGGCTGGACACTGAGAAGGGGGATATACATGGTGAGAAGCCTCCTGGGGTGAGACCTGTGTGGGCTTGAATCCCAGCTCTGACACCTGTCAGTGGAATGACCTTTGGTAAGTCACAAAGATGCCTTTTCCATGTTTTTTTTAAATATAAAGAACCTCCCCTCCCCCAGTAAAGGAATAGGGGATGGCTCGGTGGGTAAACACTTACCACTTAAGCATGAGGACCTGAGTTTGATCCCCTAGCACTTCTATAAGCAGCCAGGCATGGTGCTTGTGCCAGCTGTCTCGGCACTACGAGGTAGAGACAGGAAGATCCCCAAGGCTTGCTGGCCAAATTAGTGAACTTCAGGTTCAGTGAGAATGATCAGAATAGGTGAAAAACAACCACACCAGACATTTGACCTTGGCCTCTGACCTCTACACAGAGGAGAACTTCTGTTTGGGGGAGGGGGAGGTGTTTCTCCAGTCCAGGCTGGGAAGACAGCTCAAGAGGCTCACAAAACTGAAGACATTTTTTCCAGACTCAGATGTTATAAAGAAGTAGGTGGTCACTGGAGAGAAGACTGTTTTTAAAGCATAGTTATTAATTTATTATGTAAACAGCATTCTGTCTGCATGAATGCCTGCAGGCCAGCAGAGGGCACCACACCAGATCTCATGGTTATCTCTCCAGATGGTTATGAGTGACCATGTGGGTGCTGGGAATTGAACTCAGGACCTCTGTAGGAGCAGCCAGTGCTCCTAACCACTGAGCCATCTCTCCTGCCCCAAGAGAGAATTCTTAAGTCGAGCTGCCCTTGAGGCGCACAGAGCACCCCAGCGACACATCTATCTTCCTTGCGTCATCTGTCTGGGACTTTCTGGTGTGGCAGTTGCTTTTGAGTCACAATCCTGTGAGTGACCCCAATAAACAAACTGGTACACCATGATGGACGTGGAGTAATTTCTTGGGTCAGCAACACTGCTGTTCTTTCTGTCTGGATTGGAGTTCAAAGTTATCTTAGGCTACAGAGTGCATGGAGAGTTCAAAGGCAGCCTGAGACAATGGGACCCCACTACTGGTGAATAAACCAGTAAAGAGAATAAAGATGAAGGGATGTAAGGAGAGTTCAGTGGGTAGCCTGCTGACAAGCCTAAGGGCCTGAGTTTATTTCCCAGCACTCACAAGGTAGAACAGAACTGACAAGTTCTCCTCTGACCTCTGACCTCTGACCTCTGCATGTGCACTGTTGCATCTGGGCAATCCTACTTCACAAGTGTAATGCATTTTTTTTTCAAGAAGAAAATGAATAAACACACAGGGCTGGAGTGATGGCTCAACGGTTGAGAGCACTGGCTGCTCTTCCAGAGGTCCTGAGTTCAATTTCCAGCAACTGCATGGTGTGGTTTACAGCCATCTGTAATGGGATCTGATGCCCTCTTCTGACACCAGAACTGTATCTGAAGACAACAACAGCATACTCATGTGAAAATAAATAAATAAATAAAATATAATAAGCACACATATATACATAGAGACAGGGACACCAGATTATTTCACCCAATGGTGATGTGACAACTGAGGGAAGGTGGCACAGCTGGCTTTGAAAATGGAGTTGTGAAACATAGCTCCAAGAGGTGGGAAAGGCAGAGAATGGGGTTCTACTTTATTGCTGGTAGTGGAAGTGTGACCCGAGGACATCTTGATTTCCAGCCAGTCACTCAAAGTGTGGACCTGGGACCTCCAAGGCAGCTTAGGGATCATGGGTCCTCTGCCACTGCTTATCAGTTGTTATAACAGCACAGGGAGTGAGCACCCCCAGAGACAGAGTATGCTACCATCTTTGAGGGGGGCAGAATTTGATCCCCACTCCATTTTGTTCCTGTGGTTTTCTGTCACCTATGGCTGTCTTGTGTATGGCTTTGGGATATATATATATATATATATATATATATATATATATATGATATTATATATTATATATTATATCATATGATTTTTTTTTCAGAGACAGAGTCTTATACTATGTAACCCTGGCTGTCCAGGAACAAGAGATCCACCTAGTCTCTGTCTCCTGAGACCTAGGATTGAAGACAGGCCTGGTTGGAATGAACAGAATTTTTGCAGTCATGGTAATACACAGCTGTTATCTGAGCATTTGGGAAGCTAAAGTTGGAGTGTTGGCAGTTCTATATAGCCCAGGCTACACAGTGATTTCAAGGCTAGCCTGGGCAATGCAGTTTAATTCTGTCTACAACATTTAAGGAGGGGAAGGGGTGTTGTAGCTAAAGATGTAATATACAGCACTCACTCACAATGTGTTTAAATGCTAGTAGGATTAATCAAGACCAAGCTGCTTTTGGCCGCCTTTCCTGAGCACCCAGGCTCAGCTTCCAGAACTCATACAGTGGCTTTGTACCATCTAAAACACCAGTTCGAGGATCCAGCGCCCTCTTGTGGCCTCCACGGACACTTCACGCACATACATACAAACACACAGCAATAAATAAAATCATGGCTGGATGTGGTGAAGCACACCTTTAGTCCCAGCTCTTGTGAGGCAGAAATCTGTGAGTCTGAGGACAGCCTGGTCTACGTAGTGAGTTCTAGGACAGCCAGGGCTACATAGTGAGATCTTGTCTCAAACCACCACTTCAAAAAAAAAAACCTCAAAAATCTCTAGCTAGCTAGCTAAGCCCTCCCAACTCCTGACCCATAAAGCCCATGAGTAATGACAGCTGTCTGAAGATGTCATCTTTGGGGCTAGGGAGGCGGCCCATTGGCATGTTTGCCCCACAAGCAAGTTAGGGACTGAGTTCAGTTCTCCAACATGTATGAGAAAGATCCTGGCATGGCAGCTTGTAACTGCAGTCTCAGAGCTTGTTGATGTTGAGACAGGAGAATTCCTGGAGCTTGGTCTATTCTGAATCAGCAAGCTCCAAGTGAAGTGAGACCCTGTCTCAGAAGATAAGGTGAGGAGTGTCTGAAAAAGACCCCGACATCTGACCTCCACATATACACATGTACATCACTAAATTTCAGGGTCATTTGTTATGTGGTTGTTAACACAACTTCCTAAGATTCCTCTGTGCAAAAGGGTTGTCTTAGGTGCTTCATGCACTTTGAACTCATCTGCTGTTTTGTGAGATGAAGGCGCACAGAGGTGCAGTAGCTTGCCTAATACTACACACCCGGTAATGGTGAGCGCATTGACCCTAGTCTATCTGACTTCTGGCTTGGGTATTTTGCTACAGGGCCTTGTTGACTTTAACCTGGTATGGAAAGAAAGTGAAAGCTTCAAGAAGTCCATGGAGGCCTCAGAGGATCCTGACATTTTAGGAAAAACAGGAAACGTGGGGAAGACTTGGGGTTGTGGGGGGGGCAGTGGGGGTGTCCCTGTAACTACCTCTCAGCTTTGCCATTTCCTAGATGTTTCCTCAGGCAAGTCAGTAATCCTGTTGTGCCTCAGTTTCCCTGTCAGGACAGTATAGATGCTGGTGGCCAAATGGACATCTCCTGGGGGGTCTGTGAAGATGAACTGGGTTAATCCCAGGCCCTCTCAGTGCTGGGGAGCGTGCTGGGGCCTGCAGGGCGTGCAGGGGGCCGAGTCTGAGGCTAATGAGCAGGTGAAGCTACAGCACAGACGGAGGCTGAGCTCAGCGTCTGCTCTCTGTGGAAATGGCTGAGGCCGGGTCTCAGGGCCACACTGTCGGACCCTTGCTGCTGCTGCTGTTGCTGTTGCTGCTGCTGCCCCAGGCCCTGCCAGAGGGGCCCCTGCTATTTGTGGCTCTGGTGCGAAGCCCCCCCACCCCACCTGACCCACCTTCTACCTTCGAGGCCAGTCCTGACCTGGTTCTCCAACATCCCCAGGTGTTCCGACATGGCGACCGGGCCCCACTGGCCTCCTACCCCACAGATCCACACAAGGAAGCTGCCTCCACCTTGTGGCCTCGAGGCTTGGGCCAACTGACTAAGGTGAGGTGAGGAGGGAGAGGGGATGAGAAAGAGGGCTAGGGGAGAGGCAATGAGGGTCTGCTGAGGCCCCCTCTGTCCCCAGGAGGGGATCCGCCAGCAGCTGGAACTGGGCCGGTTTCTGAGGAGGCGTTACAAGGCCTTCCTGAGCCCTGAGTACAGGCGCGAAGAGGTACTTTGTTGACCTTTGACCCCAGAGCCCCCTTTGGTCTTCACCTCTCGTCTTTGATCTTCATCTATTTGACCTGCACCCCCGTGGGCTTCTAGGTCCGTAGGGAATCCGCACTGGCCTCTAACCTTCTCTAAAACTATCAGTCTTACCCCTCTCCGGACCTCAACCTTTGTCTCCATCCTGACCTTCTGACCCTTGAACCTGGTTCTGTCTTTGATCCTTGCTTTGCCCACCTGATGTTTCGTAGGGGTGGCGTTTCTTGGTAAGAATCTGGACCTGCACATGCTTAGCGAGCCCTCCACCACCGAGCACCACCCCCCCCCTCCCCCGTTTCCAGCCTCCAACCTTTGCTCTCTACCATCCATTATTTTGACTTTCCTTTTCTGTCGTCTCATTTCCTTTGACTGGGTCATCCTGGCCCCTGACTCCTCTGAGGGCTGTCTGCTCAATTGTAGCTCCGTGTTATTCAGTTCCCACCTTCTACATCTTGACCTCTTACTCCCAATCCTCTTCATCTGACATCAGCAGACCCCTGTGGTCCAATGCATCACTCAACTCTGACCTCTGACCTTTGACCCTAACTTCTAAAACTGGAAGTTAGAATGTGATCTCACCTTGAGTTTTGACCCCCAATGCCTGTTCTTTGACCCCCCTCTTCCTGACCTTTAACCTTACCTACCCCAAACTAAATCTGAAGCTTTTGATTTGGGACCCTGCTGACCCTTGGCATGTCCACCCGCTCTGCTGCCCTCATCCACCCCAGGTGTACATCCGCAGCACAGACTTTGACCGGACTTTGGAGAGTGCACAGGCCAACCTGGCTGGGCTCTTCCCTGAGGCTGCCCCCGGAAGTCCTGAGGCTGACTGGAAGCCCATTCCAGTGCACACAGTGCCTGTGTCTGAGGACAAGGTCAGGGGGCTTGATCTGGTGGGAGAGACAAGAATCTTGAGTTCAGCATCAGTCTGGGAACCTTAGTGAGACTTTCTCAAAGTGAAAGAAAAAAGTTATCAAGAGATGGGATGTAGTTTAGGAATAGACCCCAGCTCACAGTCCTCTAGTGAGGAGGGGCTGGGAGTGTGGCTCAGTGGTAAACTACCTACATAGAATCTCCTGGTGAGGAGCTGGGGGTGTGGTTTAGAGGTAGAGGGATTGCCTAGCCTGTCCAAGGTTCTGGGTTCTATAACCAGCACCATGCATACAAAAAAGGGTGGAAATAAAGCCCAATACTGAGCTGGAGAGGGGCAGAGGCAGCTCCAAGCCAGGTGGATACATTTCTGGAAGCCTAGAACAGCTGATATCAGCAAGGTTATCCCTGGTAGAGCTAGATGTCCAGAACAGGCAAGCTGCCACCCCTGCCCAGCACAGCTGGATACAGGGGACACTGGGAGAGAAGCGAGGGCCAGAGATCCTGGCCCTATGGCCAGCCGTGAGACCCTAGACTTGCCGCTGCCTTCCCTGAGCCTCAGTTTTCCCCAGCTGCTGAGGTTTCCCATGCGCAGCTGTCCTCGATACCATGAGCTGTTGCGGGAGTCCACGGAGGCAGCTGACTACCAGGAGGCCCTGGAGGGCTGGACAGTGAGTGCTGGTGTGGGCGGGTGGAGCTGGGTGCCAAGAAGGATTGGTAGGGCTCATCCAGCCCTGTATCTCCACTCAGGACTTCCTGACTCGCTTGGGCAACTTCACTGGGCTGTCCCTGGTTGGAGAACCACTCCGCAGAGCATGGAAAGTTCTGGATACCTTGATCTGCCAGGTGAGTCCTCTTCTCACCTCTTCCAGCTGGGGATTTCAAATCTGCAATTGTCCCGGCTGTTTTATCAGGGCAAGCGGTTTAGCCTGTGTGCCCTGTTTCCCCATCTGCATGGAGGGGATAGTGACAGGCTGGTAGGATGGTGACATAGCATATATATCCCCTTTCCTGGTACCATTTCATTGGATCTTTCTAGAAAACCGAATGTCACATTCCAAGGCATCTCTGGTCCCAAAGGGCTTGGTAAGGACTCTGGTCTGATACTTGCTTTGGCTCATACCGTGGTGAGCTGATCTTTGAGGGGTTTGAATGAGGGCCAGGGTCTGGAGGGTTGGCCGTCAGTAAGACTCTTGCCACACAAGCATGAGGAATTTAGATTGCTAGTACTTACATGAAAAAGCTGGGTGCAGGAGCTCACACCTGAATCCTGCAGATGAGGCCTTGACAGGAAGATTCTGGGGTTCAGTGGCCAGCCAACCTGGCCTACTTGGTAAGTTCCAGGCCAGTGAGGCTCTCAAACTAGGTGAGTCAGGCTTCAGGAACATCTGTAGATAACCTTTAACCTAGGTGTACACACACACACACACACACACACACACACACACACACACACCCCAAGTGGGGGGTGACTGAGGACTCATTCTTGAGACCCTTTCTCTCCCCCCACTCAGCGTGCCCATGGTCTTGATCTTCCATCCTGGGCCTCCCCAGATGTCTTGAGGACTCTGTCACAGATTTCCGCTCTGGATATCAGGGCACATGTGGGGCCACCCCGAGCAGCAGAAAAGGCCCAGCTGACAGGGGGTAAGGTATGGGGTCTGTGGGTTTAGGGGGACTGGTTTTCAGGTGGGGAGGAGGCATCTAAACACTCTGTCCCTGTCCCTCAGGAATTCTGCTGGATGCCATCCTCAGCAATTTCTCACGGGCTCAGCGCCTGGGGCTGCCCCTTAAGATGGTCATGTACTCAGCTGTGAGTCCTTGGGACAGGCAGGCATTGCTACATGAGTGTGACAGGCGTTGTGGTGGTGGTGGTGAGACTATAGTGCCTGTGTAATCTCAGCCAGCCCACTGCCTTAGGTCACCCTTATCTCCTACAATACTTAGACTGCATCATTTGAAACACAGTAAAGATGAGGGAGGGGGTGAGAGGAGCAAGACTTTAGTCCCCAGCAAGGACCGACTATTGAGTAGAACTGTCCAGCCACAATTTGCATGTCTGGACAATCACAGAATGCCTATGGTGTGGATGGGAGTGGTCTGGGGTTACTTCTAACTGGAGACAATCTGAGTGCTAGAGACACTCTGGGGTCCTGATTTAGCCTCTATCCCTGGAAATTCTCTTCAGCATGACAGCACCCTGCTGGCCCTCCAGGGGGCCCTGGGCCTCTACGATGGAAACACCCCACCTTATGCTGCCTGCATGGCCTTTGAATTCCGGGGGAGCTCCAGGGAACCTGAGGAGGAAGATGGAGAGTGAGGATGGGTGATGGCTTGGCATTGGGTGGGATGGGTTCATCTTAGGACAGGGAGCAAGTGATGCTACTGTCCTTTCTACCTCCAGGAATGTCACTGTTTCTCTCATCTACCGAAATGACACCTCCCGCCCACCCATGCCACTCAAGGTCCCTGGGTGCCCAGCTCCGTGTCCACTCGGGCGCTTCCAGCAGCTGACTGCTCCAGCCCGGCCTCCAGCTCACGGGGCCCCCTGCCATGGTTCTTATGAGCCTGCCAGCCCCCCAGGTGACAGCCCTCTGCGCAGGGGTGGGAGTGGGGAGTTCCCAAGGCCTGGGATTCACAACCCCCATGTTCTTCCTGCAGCCACGGTGCCCCTGCTGGCCGGAGCTGTGGCTGTGCTGGCTGTGCTAAGCCTAGGGCTTGGCCTTCTGGCCTGGAGGCCCAGCTGCCTGCGGGCCCTGGGAGGGGCCGTGTGAGGGGAGGGATGACTAGAGACAAAAGCACCCCCTGAGCTGACACTGGATCCCAACACGTGTGCTCACCTGCTGCTCTGGCTTGTCACTTACTGTGCTCACGCGCGTGGGGATGAAGGCTGGGTGGGCCTCAAGCAGAATGCTTGCTTGGACACTCTGCAATCAGGCTGTACATACAGGTGTCAGGGCTCACGGTATGTGAGCAGGTGGGAACCTGTAGCCTGAGAGCACATATGACTGAACTGCCTTAAGCAGTTCTACCCCTGGTATTACTTCCTACTGACAGCAGAACAGATGGAGCTAGGGAATCTCCCAGGACATTGTCTAAGGTAACCAGTGTCTTCTGTAAGCTCTCTGAAGCGGAGGGCATTAACTCCTATTGACCGGCAGCTAGGGTGTTCATTGTCCTGTGTCCACACCATTTCCCCAGAGCCAGCCCCCAGCCAACACTGGGAAAGTCAATAGGTGTTCCCCATCTTGAGGTTTCCCATGGGGGCGGTACATCAAGACCTAAGACCCTAAGGAAGCTAAGGAGCATACCTTGGAATCAAAGTACAGCCTCAAGGGGGGGGGGGGGGGTCTGATTTACAAATACCAAAATAAACCCGTATCAAGTGCAGGCTAAGTGAGGGGAGAAGGCCAGCTAGTGGCTGTGACTGGCCCCCACCAGCCCACCTTTCCTCACCAGACCGCTGGAGTATCCTCTGGAAACAGGCCAAAGGTGGGCAAGTGCACCTGTGCCTCACCTGTCCTGGACCCAGCTCATCACCCAGATTCTACCCACGCCGGAACCGAATCAAACAGCACACCTCACAGAGGGCAATGAACCAGCAATTTAATAGGAACTCACGAAGGCAGAACTTCCAGGGCTGCCCACCTCACCCCTCCACTAAATCCAGACCCGCATTGGCCAGGGGCCATCTGTGCAGCTGGGGAGACCAGACCCAGCTGGAAGGTGCTTCAAAAGGGAAGGGCATGGTTAAAAGAAAACGGGGACAGGGTCCCCAAAGGAAAATCTTTACAAAAGGGGGTTCTCCTCTCCCCAAAACCAAAGTGTCACATAAGCTCAAAATAAAATATAAAGTAAAAATGCTGCATTAGAAAAGTTTGCAATGTTAAGCCTTTACACTAGGGAGACTGGCCCTAAAGTGTCAAACATCCAGTAAAAGTCCATGAAGTGTGGCCTAGATCTAAAGTACTATGTAAGTCTTGCATTGAAAAAGTAAAAAATTCAAGATGGCCTGTATGTAGTGCTTTGGGGCCCATGTGGAGGCAGAGGGGTGGGGACCTTGATGTGGCCTTAAGCTCCAACTAAGGGGATTATTCCAGGGCCATAAGCACCCTAGATTCACAACCAATGGCCACCTGTGGCTCACTTTCCACATGGACTGTGGCTAGGAACATGCACACTCCTCTGGGGCCTCTGAGCTTGGCCTAAGTGCTGTAGGGTGGGAATGTGGGAAAAGTGCTCGCAAGCTGCTCCCTAGTAACCTGGGTTACAGGCAGCCTCTCTGCAATTCATCTTCCCATCGTCAACCCTGGGGTGTTAAGTGTCCTCTCAAAGTCAGTCCAGGCCTAGTCATGACGCACTGGCTGCTCTTCCCCACAGGCCTGGTCGGAGTAAGGGGGTGGTGGGGGCTGCTCCTCTGACAGCCCATAGTTGGGGTGGCCACGACTGCGCTTGGCTTCTTTGATGTACAATTCCAGGAGTACCTTGGTAGGCTGCCTGTCTACCTGCTCCCGGGGCACACCGTGGCTGAGCAGCCAGCCTAGGAGGTCCTTACGAGTTGGGTTGGGCCCCAGCATGAGCTTGGTGCGGCCTGGATTGCTCTGGCGCCAGAGCAGGCCCACATCAGCAATAGTCTGGATCTCCATCACTGCCTCCAATACCGTCATGCCACGCACCAGCAGGCTGACCAGTGAGAGCCGCAGCTCAGAGGGTGCTGCTGTGAGCAGGCGCCGCTGCAGGCCTTGGGTGAAGGCCACATCCTCTGGTGCCAGGTCCACAGGCCCTTCTGGGTCAAGGTAGATCCACTCAATCATGCCCAGCTCACGAACCAGCTGGATGCCTTCCTCCATGGTGGTCCAGGGCCTGAAGGGTAGCTCAGTGGCCTCAAAATGCAGGGAGGATTCCCAGCGCTGACGCCAGGCCTGCAGCAGCCAGTTCAGGAGAGTCTGGCAGCCAGCCCCCCGAAGGGCCTTGCAGCGGTAGTTAAAGATGGCATCATGGGTGAGGTCACCCAGCAGCCCCAGCTCCCCGGAATTCAGGGACAGGGCAGGGCCTCCCTGGTCATACACCCGCAGGATCCAGGTGACCATGAGCTCATTGGGGTTCTGCTTGAAACGCCGGGAGATAGCCAACAGCTCCGTGTAGGTGTAGTAGCGGTCCCCACGGCCTATCTGGGTAGGCACCAGCACTCTCTCCGCCATGGTCCTCACAGGCTCAAGGTAGGATAGCAAGAGGGCTAGTCGCAACGCTGTTGCAGAGGCTGCAAAGACATAGGGCATGCTGGTAGGTGACAAAGGACTATACTTCCACACACTATCCCAGTAGAATGGAAACCCCTCAGACTCCTGGATGTCAAAAGGCCTGGAGGCACAACATGTCACCATGGTGGTCAGAGCCCAGTGCTACACATCATTGGGGTTTCCAAGAGTGGTAGGGCAGAATGCCTCATAGCAACCTGGTCCAGCTCCTTCAACCACTCTTTTGTGTAAACCAAGTTCATGCGACCAGCATTAGACCCTTACTCCAGACCGCCCTTCTGCTCTTACCTGAAGGGAAGTAGGCTGTTTGCAGAAATCACTGTAGGCAGGAAGGAGAGGGGACACAGGTTAGCAAGGGACAGGAAGACCATGACATCCCCCTATTCATTCCTCCTTGTAGTCAGGACCCCTCAGACCCACAGGTGTCAAAGGTCCTGGGGAGCTCCATATCCTCAGGATGATCAGAGCCCAGTGCTGGACATCACAGGGGTCCCCAAGCATACACACGGAGAGCTCCAAGTCTCGACTGAGCTCTTTGTACTGGCAGTATTAACACCTCTACCCTACCTTGGGCAGCCCTTCTGCTTACCTGGAGGGAAGCCTGGTTGTCTGAAGGAACCGCCTCTCTCTGTTGGCAGGAGGGAGAGGGGAAAGAGACTGGTGAGACTCATGAAGACCACAGCTTCTCCATCAGCTCCCTTTATAGCCAGGGCCCCTCAGACCGCAGGGTGTCAAAGGTCCCTGGGTGCACCATGTCCTCAGGATGGTCAGAGCCCAGTGCTGGACATCATAGGGGTCCTGGTAATATTAATACCCTCCCTTTCTAAGGCCCCGGGGCCACTTGAAGTCCCACAGAGGGCAGTGTAGCCCGGTGCTTAGAAATCCAGTCAAGAGAATAGCTGACTCTTGGTGTCAGAGAACCCAAGCCCCTTAGGGGTCCACAGCACTTCACTGTTTACTTGCTTAAGACAGTCTATGTGGGCAAAGTTGCCTTTATATTCCCAAGGCAGAGGATTTCTGATTCACTCTACCACACCCCATCTTACTCACTTATTTCTGTACGGAGTCCAGGCTGGATGTGAATTCAGGATCCTCCTGCCTCAGCCACCTGGAATGTTGGGATCATGGGCAGGTGCCACAATTATCCCTCAACTGTCCACACTGACCTGCATGTTGTAAACTGAGGGTGCGTTGTCCTTGGGAATGGGGGGCAAATGAGACAGAGGCTAGTCCTGGTCTCACGGCTCAGCCCTAGGAATTCTCAGGGTGTAGTGAACATGTCTCTAAGTGTCTTCTGCACTCCCTCCAGGCCTGTATCCCCCTAAAGCAACTCTTTAAGCATGAGTGAGGCCAGCACCACTGCCGGACCCTGCAACTTAGGGAAGTGATGACTCTGCATTCTGCAGAGAAATGACACCTGCTTAAGACCCTGGTGGGATGGTCTTAAGGGATGACGGTCCTTCTCCTCCATCCAACAAAGTCTTGTTATATATAGCTGGCGGCCTTGAACCCTCTGTTGATTAAATCCAAATTATAAAGTAACTGAAAAGGTTCACTTTTCTGCTATGCTCACACAGTGCTCACAATTACTTAGCAGCCAGAAGCCTCCGTTTTGTGCAGAAATGAGATGTCTAAAGATGTAGCCACATAATTAATAATGAAAAATTCAGCCCCAGCCACACTCAGCCGGTTTCAGTTACTTCTAAGACCCATATAACCAGTGGCTGCGAGGTGGACAACAGGTAAATTTCTACCCTGCCTGCTCCATTCTGAGCACACAGCCTGTAAGGCCCAGGTCTTTCTCTCCAGCTCTCGGCACTCTCTCTCAGTTCATATCTTTGCCCAGTCCGTAGACTCCGTGGGTTAAGTGCTATGCAGGACACTTTGTCACTGGCTCAAGCCCAGTATGGTCAGATAGAAAACATCTGAGGTCAGCAGCAGAGTCATTGTTTTCCCTGTTCCCAACACCCATAGAAACAAAGAGATATTCTTCTAGAGCTAAGAACTTGTTCTTCTTCAGATAACGCACATTCCCGTCTTCTGATAAATCTTGTTATTTTAATAATGGCACCCATGTAAATTCAAGGTTCTTTAAAAAAAAGTATCATTTTTATGCACAAATTATTTGCTAGGCCCTAAGCGATGCTCAAAAGTACACTGTCTTCAGTCCACAAATCTAGTGGGCAGGCGATAATGCTGACATTTTGTTCCCTCTACTGAGCTTGAAAATTTGGTCCTTTTTACACTTTACCCAGTAAAAAAAACCTGTAAAGACATAAATCCTTCTTAGAAGGCAGAAAATACTGCCACCCTCTCTGTGTAACTGTACAGAGGACTTAGCATCTGCCCTTGATGTACCTGCTATTCTGCACCCAGGTTTATAGAGGTGGTTTACTGACCAGTACGGAGTTATGAACAGCAGGTCTGGGGTCTCTACCAACTACCTGACTGACCCCATTTAAGTTAAGAGTTTTAATATGTAAATACCCTACAATTACTGGTTCATTAAATCCAACTTACAGAAAGTAACTGAAAAGGTACAATTTTAGGTGCGGATAGATTAAAATAAAGGTTCTCACCACAGTAAGATGATGATGGATGGCTATTTGACTTCAAGATACACCTGTAATACAGAAAGGACCCTGTGAGGGTTATGTGTCGGGACACCCCACAGGTGCAGAACATCAAACTGAGAGGTCCTCAGACCTCCAGGTGTCAAAGGTCCTGGAGGGGCACTGTGTCCTCAAGGATGTTTGGAGCCCAGTGCTAAACATCATAGGAGCCTCAGGCCTTCTGTAGGGTCAAGGTTACCTGCGTCCAAGGATGGTGGCCTAGCTAACACAATATAAAAGATTAATAAACACAAAATCCACTAGATGCCCAAATTTTCCCCAGTCCAATAGGTCCATAGAGATTCCCTATGGACCTGAATTTCCCCTCTCTCGGCTGTATCTGCTAATAACCTTGAAAAACAAAACCTGCAAAGACACAAATCCTTCTGAGTAAACTGGTGGGAGAAAACTAAGAGGGTTCTGCGGGGCAAAATACAAACAAACAAAACCCTACTAAGATATAAGTGATATAAACAAGGGCCCAGTGACTTACTCCAGCCAGATCTGAACCTTCTGGAGATGACTTAGCAAGGAACACCAAGAGAACAGTAGGATCCCAGGAGGAAAGAGTCTAATCAAATGTGATAATGGCACTGACCAGTAGGCAGAAAAAGGTTGGTTTAGAGGAGAACGAGTGGTTAAAATATTTTGGGTGAAATAAGTAATTTACTTGAGTAGCTGGGACAACATGCTTGAACCATCAGGCCCAATAACAAAACCATTAGGTATCTTGTAGCCATTGTATTAGTATTCTTGCAGGTGAACAAAGGCCTGGCTCCCTTTCTCCTCTCTACTCCTACCTGCTGCTCCGAAGCAATCCAGTCCTCCACGTGCACTCACTTCCGCCTTGGTAACTCCGTATCGTGTATCTGCCCCTACACCCCATCCTCCTCCAGCCCTCATGTGTTCTAGGTTGCACAAAAATGCCAAAATCCCACACGAGGGAGGGGCAGTGGTAGAGATTTCCTACGGAGAGAACCTGCAGGTAGCACGGGGCTGTCATTGGGAGGAAAAATTCTATGTCACACACCCCCCTCCCTGTCACCTAAAAACGGGAAGATGGCGGACAAGACCCGCGACGTGAGCAGCAGAAATGGCGTAGCCCGGCTAAGGCAAGACAAAGGAAGGCCCGTCCCGGCGTCCCAAGCTCCATAAACCTGGCGAAAGGCATCGTCCCGAAAGGACCCGCAACCGCCCCTTCAGGGGGACACCCTGGTTCCAACCGGAGCGCGCCCGCGGCCCCAAGCAGCGCCCTTGAGCCCGTACACGCGACAGGTACACCCGTGACCAGGCCATGGATACCTCGGGACACGCGCTTTCCCAGGGCGCAAAGCAGCACCACAGAGTGGAAGGCGCCGAGGCGAACCTCGAGAAAACTCACCAGGAGTGACCTCACCTCGCACGCGATCGCCACAGGCGCGCGCCACAGCCGCGTGTCCCACTTTATAGCGCGCGCCGCCTGTCAGTCCCACCCACCGCGCCCGCGAGGCACCGCCTCCAGCGGCTCTTAGGCCCCGCCCTGAGGCAGCCTACATTTACGCCTGAGTCTGCAATCCTGCTTTCTTGGTAGCGGAAAGAATAAACATCTGTTGCCGCTAGAACATTCCTGACCGGGTGATAAGGAGTGTTGTTGTTTCCGAAGAGGTTGAAAGGAATGAAGGACATATCTGAAAGGTTCTTGCGTTACTCAGGTCAGGCAGTACTTAAGACAGTCCCATGGAGGGGCGGGATGAGAAAGGCCCCCAAGGGGCGAGAGTGAAGCCAGAACCCGAAGGCCCCGGACTTGCCAGCGAGGCGGGGTAGTTAGCTGCAGAGGCTGGGTTACGCTTAAAAGGGCCTACCCAGCGGTAGTCGCCATTGCAGCTCGGGAGGCAGGACCAGCACTGACTGGCAGACTTTTAGGGACTCATGGGTGTGGTGTAGTTAGAGTACTGCGTTCCATGGTGGGCGGGCCCCGAACAGGGACGCTAGGGCGGAAAAGCGGGGATTTCTTGTGCCGGTGGGAGGGCAGCTTGGATCTGGACCCTTGGGCATAAAGGAGCGGGGCTGGAGGACTGGACTACTGGGTGTGAATCTGGAGGCTGAGATATGGACTGCTGGGTCTGAGGAAGGAGGCGGAGGTCTGGACCCCTAGACATTCTGTCTGTCCCCTTGGGGATAAGGGTCAGGGTTCTGAATTCTTGGATGAGCTGGAGGTGGATACTCAAACCACAAAAGTAATAAAACATTTTTTTTAAGTCTGTATCTTGTACCAGTTCTCTTTTTCTTCAGTTTTCCCTCCATATAGTCTTTCCATGTTACACTCTTTAAGCTATAGATTCCTTAATGTGACATTAATATTCTATGTTTAGCTGGCTCTCTGCTCATCAGGGTTCATTCTCATTCCACTGAGGAGATTGGCCATGGAACCTAGTGGTCTGAAGTAAAGAAAAAGATTCTTCTCTTAGGTAAATGAGTTTACATTATTGCTGCTGACTCTCACCAGAGGAAAAGCAATGGTTTCAACAGGGCCCCCAGTGATGTCTCTGTGTGTACCCCACTCATTTTCCTCCCTCACTTGTGGCCTTCCACATATCTACAGAACCTACTGAGTCCTTCTTTGCCACAGAACTCTTAGCATGTTCCATTCTGTCTGAGTTTCAAGCAACTCCGGTCCACATAGCTTCCCTCTTCCCACAGTCACCTTTGCTCACCTGTCATTTTAGCAAAGAATCCCCAAATGGACATCACTCCCACCAAGCCCCCTCTTTCTAGTCCTATCTCCCTTACCATATTTTTGTTTCTTGAGACGAGACAAGGTTTCTCTATATAGAACAGGCAGGCCTTGACTCGGAGATCTTCCTGTCTGCTTCTAAGCTTGCTTTTCATTACCACATTGATGGTTAATATGGTCAACTTGACCAAATCTGGTATCACCCAGGAAACCAGCCTTGGAGCAAACCTTGTGGACAGTTATCTGGGTTAGGTTAGCCTCTGACCATGCCTGTGCACAGATTATCTTGGTTAGGCTAGTTGACCAAGGCCCGCCCACTATTGGGGAACCATGGGCTGCATAAATGGGGAAAGCTGAGCACAAGTGTTCATGTCCCTCTGACTGCAGATACAATGTGACCAGCTACCTCCTCAAGCTCCTGCCTCCTTGCCCCCACCCTACTTCACCATGTGATAGACTGCACTTTGAACTGTGAACCTGTCCCCTTAAGAGGCTTGTATCAGGGTGTTTTATCATAGCAACGAAAAATAATCAAGATACCTTTCTCTTTCCCCATAGCATGGATCCCCTTTCCTTCATCTATGGGCACACATCTTGCATCGGTCTGCACAGCACCGGAACTGTGTTTGTTTGTTCACTTGTAGATCTAGTGGACACATTTGCTTGGGGAATGTGGCGTAGTTGGTAGAGTGTCTGTTCAACATGTAGGAAGTGCTGGGTTCATTCCCGGCATTAAAGCAGGCATGGTTGCGCCCACCTATAATGCCATCAAGAGACTGAGAACTTAGCTTCCATCTTGGCTGCACAGTGAGTTCCAGGCCAGCCTGAAATACGTGAGAACACATCTAAATTTTTTTTTCTTTGAAAATAAAATTTGCTTATTTTAGATTTATGGGTATGAGTGTTTTGCTTGCATGTGTGTGCTTACCTGGCACCCTCAGAGGTCAGATGGGAGTGTTGAAACTGGAGTTATGGGCAGGTGGGAACTGCCATGAGAGGTTTGGGAATCAAGCCCTGGTTTTCTGCAAAACCAAGTGCCCTTAACAGCTGAGCCATCTGTCCAGACCCTGGCGATTTTTTTCTTTTGGTAACTCAATTGTGGAGTTTTTTTTTTTTTTCAAGTTTATTTTTATTTTCATTTGTGTGAGTGTGCATGTTCGTGGGGGGGCTCATATATGTGTATGTATGAATGCAGTACCTGCAGAGGCTGGAAGAGGGCAGAGCTGGAGTTACAGGCAGTTGTGAGGCATCCAAGATGGATGCTAGGAACTGCACCCAGTCTTCTGGAAAAGCAAGCAAGCACTCATAACCACTAAGCCACCTGTCTTAGTTAGGGCTTTATTGCTGTGAAGGGATACCACGGCCAAGGCAACTGTTATAAAGGAAAACGTTTAGTTGGGGCTGGCTTACAGTTCATCGGTTTAATCCATTATCATCATGGCGGGAAGCATATCGGTGTGTAGGCAGACATGGTGGTGGAGGAGTGGAGATCTATATCTTGATTCACAGGCAGCAGAAGGAGCTGGTGTTCCACACTGGGCAGAGCTTGAGCATAAGAGACTTCACAGTGAAACCCACCCCCACAGTGACACACTTCCTCCAACAAGGTCACCCCTCCGAATAGCACCACTCCCATGGGCCAAACATTCAAACACTTGAGTTAGGGGTTGGGGGTGGGTGGCAAACGTATTCAAACCACCACACCATCTCTCTAGCCCTTTGATCATGTAGTTCTTGGATATGAAATTTGTAGATAATATTATGGGGTGGTATAAAAAGGTTGGATCCGTGTAGTATATCATTGCCTCTACTCTACAGACAAGGAAACTGAGTCCCAAGTGGGTCATGTTACGAGTCATGGAGCTAGAAAGTGACCGTCTCTAGACCTATGAGAATAAGAAAAGGGCCCCTCATTTCCCTGTGTGGGACGTGGTGGTGGACCTGGGCAGTATGGGGGTTTTTACCTGGGTTTAACCCTTCCCTGCTCATCAGAGGACTCTTGGTGCCACACCTCCCTCCCAAAGTCCTACACTGAACAGGCTTGTGTTGCTGGTCTTTGAGAAGGAGAGAAGGGGTGGGGGATGGGACTGCAGGAAAGGATGGGAGGGGAGCTGAGGGTATGAGCAGAATTTCCTCAGAAAAGGTGAGTTATTGATTATAAAACTAAAGGTTGGAGCTGGGGCACAGTGATGCACACCTTTAATCTTAGCGTTCAGGAGGCAGAGGCAGGCCCATCTCTGTGAGTTCAGGCTAGCCTGGTCAACATAGTGAGACTCTGTCTCAAAAACAAAACAAAACAAAACAAAACAAAAAACACAACAGAAATCAAAAGAAGTAAAGGCTGAAGCCAGCATTAAGCACCTTGTTGCCAGGTGGTCGTGGCTCACACCTTTAATCTCAGCACTCTGGGGGCAGAGGCAAGTAGATCTCTGTGAGTTGGAGGCCAGCCTGGTCTACAGAGTGAGTTCCAGGACAGTCATGGCTACACAGAGAAACCATGTCTTGAAACTACTCCCCCGACCCCCACAAAAACCATCAAACCAAACCAAACCAAACCCTACCATTTGTTTGCTAAGGACCCTTACCCCAGTGACTTTTCTGACCTTTGATGGTTTCCTGAGTCCCTTTTCTACCCCTCTACTTGGGAGGATGAAGATGACAAGGTGGGGGGAAGGAAATATGGCAGTTCCATGAAGTGCTTTGTTCAACATACAGAGCCAAATAAAGACATTTTCTAGGCAGAAGATATTTTTCTTTAAAATATAAATTAGCATTCTGGGTTAAAGGGGGTCAGAAGTTACATAACTTGAGTATTGGATTGTCAGGCAGTCGACAGCCTAAGCACACCATTGGTGTTAGTTTATTGTCGTGTCTTAAGACCATATGGCCTGGAGTGACAGGATAGACCAGAAGTTAATATAGTTCAGATAGGAGAAGAAACCTGAGAGAGAAAGAGGGCAGAGAATGCAGAGGTCAGAGCTAGCCTCACCTTGTACCCCACACTGTCCTAACCCAGCCCCTGTCCCATCCTTGTACCCCAAATCAACTTCACCCTCAGCTTGTCCCCAACCCATCCCAAGCCTACAGGAATCCCCAGCCCTGGCTCCAAGCCCAGTCCCACCCTCCCTGGCCCTGTGTGAAACCCTACCCCCGACTCCCAACAATCCCCCCAACACCATCTGCACACTGAGGTCACACCAGAGCCCAGCCAGACCAGTCATCAAGAAGAAGAAGACATTGATCCAGGCCAGGTAGAAGCTGCATCCCAGTGTGTAGGTCATGCCTTCCTGTAGGAATTTCCGGGCTTGCATCAGGTAGAACAGGACCCCCAGAATGATGTTGACCCCTGTGTAGCACAGAACAGGTGTAACTCCCCACCCCAGGCATAGTCACAGGCTGTGGCTTTCTCACTGTGCTGCTGGTTTCCTTTAACTCCCTATGCAGCTGAGGGTGACCTTGAACCCTTCCTGTCTCAGACCTGCTCCTGCACTCAGTGTCTGCAGTTTGGTGATGGATCCCAGGGCTTTGTGCTCTCTAGGCAAGTGCTCTACTGACTGAGCTATATCTCCAGGCGTCTTTTTTCTCTTCATGTAACTTCTCTCTGTTTCTCTCTCCATTTTTCTTCCTCCCATTCTCCCTCCGTCCTTTACTTTCTATCTTCCTTTTGGTTTTTGCCATTTGGAGATAAGATCTTGCTTAATTTATAGCCCAGGCTAGCTACTGGACTCATTGTGTAGTTCAGGCTGACCTTGAACTTGCTGATAATTTTCTCTAGCCACCCAAGTGGTAGATTGCAAGCATGTGCCACCACATTGCCTGTAATGACTTTGATCCTAAACCTCCAACTGTTGGACTCCTGACAGTACCCTGATGTGAGGCATTGGAAGGTTTTGGGACTCAAAAACCAGACCTTGCCTCTGTCCCTTACCTTAGAACAGTCTCTTGTGTGTCTGAGTCTCAATATTTTCATCTCTACAGTGGGTATTACCACCAGCTTGTCTTTGAGGGCCATCATGAGGGTGTGTGGTGATTGGTATGTATGTACATGACCCATGGTAAACCTCAAAGACTTTGGCAGATTCTCATTATTATTATTGCCTCTTTAATGTTGGGAATCTGGAGCCAGAGAGAGAAAGAAAGAGAGAGAGAGAGAGAGAGAGAGAGAGAGAGAGGAGATCATTTTGATAATTTGAATCAACAGGAATTGAAGATGATTTGTGATAAGAGGAAAAATAACTTATTCAGATTAGACAGAATTGTACCCTTTATTTGAATTATTAAAAATAACACAAGATGTTCAGTTAAAAGTATAGAATTATTGTCTGACTGAAAATGCCTCATTTTAAACTAAGGTGTTTTCTATTAATTGTGACTTACATTAAAAATATTATACTTAACATTTATTTTTAATTGTGTGTGTGTGTGTGTGTGTGTGTGTGTGTGTGGCGGGTGATGGTGTGCAAAACTGCTTGCAGGGCCTATAAGGGCCAGAGGAGGGCAGTAGCTCCCCTTAGAGCAGGCATTAAAGCAACTGTGCACTGCTATGTGAGTGCAGGGAACAGTATTCCACTCTGCTCCAGAGCAATATGGGCTATTAACCTCAAGTTGACTTTGCAGTCTCAACAATTATATTCAGAAAATTAGGAGTGTGCTGCCTTCAATACCAGCAGTAGGAAGGGTAAAGTGACAGTGGCTGGGGTTTCTGGACAGCCTGTGTTGCAAAGTAAGATGTGGTCTCAGAAATATTCACAGTGATAGCATAGCAAGAGCTACCAGATGAAGCACTCACCAACCAGCAACAAACAGAATGGAGATACGTGCTATCAGTTCCCAGCACTGCTCTCTGTTCCCAGCACTGCTCTCTGTTCTCAGCACTGCTCTCTGTTCCCAGTCTG
>JANHMN010000003.1:41503059-41517573 GCA_030674055.1 Rhabdomys pumilio | reverse complement strand
ATCCCCAGGTTTTCTCTGACTTATACATGTGTTCTGTGGCTCTCATGCTCCCCAAATACAGACAAACAAATGTAAAAACCAACAAACATACCTCAAACAAAAACCGCAAAACCAAGGCTGGGACTGTAGCTCAGCAGACTGTTGGTTTAGCATGCATAAAGCCCTAGGCTCCGTCTCCAGGCTGGCACAAAGCAGGCAGAGTGGTGTATGCCTGTCATCCCTGCACTGGGGAGGTGGAGGCAGGAGGGTCAGAAGTGTAAGATGAGCCTGAGCTACATTTTGGGGTTAGCTCAGCCTGGGCTTATGTGAGACCCTTTCTCAAGAAACAGCAACCAGAAAATGTCACTCTCCCCACTCCAGGAGCTCCATTAAGGGTTCAGCTCGGCAGCTGCATATTCTTTGTGCACACCGTTGATCCTAGAATTTAGGAGGCAGGGGCTAGTGGATCTTTGTGAGTTCCAGGTTAGACTGGTGTACATGGTGTATTCTGGCCAGTGAGATCTACATAGGGAGACTTTGTCTCAAAAGTTAAAATATCAAGAGTTCAGTATGGGTTCTGTTACAGAGAGGGAGAAATACCTAGCCTTTGACACCTACTTACTGTCGTAGGTTTCAGACCAATCCCCCTCTCATTGGGCATCTACACTATTTCAACTCCTATGGCAATAATCACATTTGACCTGGGTGTAAGCATGTGTGCCTTGTAAGCTCCAAGAAAGCCAGGCTAGCCGGAATCCAGGCTAACTGAGGAGTTGGTGATCAGTTGGCCTCCAAGTTCTCCTTGAGTTCTAGGCCTCTGTGCCCAAGTTCTTCTGAAAACTAAACTGCTTTTTTTTTTCCCCCCGCTCTAAGGATGAGAAAGGAATGCCGCATGTATCCACTCATGAGTTCCTTCATGCACTCATTCACTTGTGTATCCATTCATGCATACATGTCAATCATGGGGGAGTTCGAGATAGGCGTACTGCAACAGGACGGGTCAGTGTGAGTGGGAAGAGTTGAAGTGGTGTTGGCGATGAGCTGGGAACAGCTTCCACAGGGAACTAGTTGTACATGAGAGGGGGGAATGGAAACGAGGAAGAGGATGAAGGTTGGTACACATCCAGTGAGTGGAGAAAAGATCCAGGTCCCCAGAACTTTTTCCTTCCCCAGCTGACCTGCTCTGTTCCTGGGAGGAGGACCGAAAGTTGGTCCTACGTGGCTGGTCCCTCGTCTTCATCTTCCTGGCAACTTTGTTGGTGTTCAGCGTGGTGGATGGGCGGATGGCCTATGTGCAAGGTCCGTACACGGGCTTCATCGGCATCTGGATTGACTGCAGGAGGCATAAGTGTGCCAACGTGGGCCAATTCACTGGTCAGTGTGTACTCAGATTGTGGGGCCTGTTAATGGTGCTAGAGGTGACTGTGGGGGTGGGCCACTGGCACTCTCCCAGAAATCTCTCTGGGGGAGTAAGTCAGGGCTCAGTGGGGGGGTGTAGTTGTTGATGGGTAACTATGAGTAGCAGTAGAGTTATTTTAGAATTTCTAGGTAATGATTTTGGTAATGTGAATGGAGGTGATGTTTTTTTCTTTTTTGGTTTCTTTTTTTTGGGGGGGGGGGCGTTGCTGAAGTTAGAACCCAGCGCCTTACACACACTCCACATGGGCTCTACCACTGAGCCACGCCCCCAGAAGAACCTCATTGGAGGATTCTAGGCAGGGGCCGCTCATTGGACTATTATTCTAAGCAGATGCTCTACCTCCGAACTAAGCCCCAGACCCTCATTGGGGGATGGATTCTAGACAAGCGCTGAGCTTCATTACCATCCTCTGCCTTGTTTGAGACAGGGTCTCATGTAGCTCAGGCTGACCTCCAGCTCAATGTGTAGCTGTGGATAAACCCTTCGTGTGCTGCCAACACTCGGTTCAGCCTAGTACTGAGAATGGAATGCAGGACTGCACACAAACTAGGCAAACATTCTGCCAATGCAGCCACAACCCCAGGACCCTCAGACTTCTTTTACTTCGTATTTTGAGACGGATAAGGTCTACATGTCTCTGAACTGCTCAGGCAGGCCTTGAAATGGCACTCCTCCCCAGCTGCCTGAGTACTTAGGTTGGGCTCCTCATGGTGTGAGAGGAAGGGGGGAAGGGGGCTGGGAGAGAAGGAGGAGAGAGAAAGGGAGAGAGAGAGAGAGAGGGAGAGAGAGAGAGAGAGACAGAGAGACAGAGAGACAGAGAGACAGAGACAGAGAGAGAGAGATGGGGGTAACTGTAGTTATCTCTCCAACTCTCCTCCCCAGTTTACATTCACATGAGCAAGGGCTTCATATTTCTGGCCCTGGCACTATGCCTCATCCTCCTGCCCACCATGTTCCTCTCCTTCCGACCAGTCTGCCGCCGCCTGAACAAGATAGACTTCATCTTCAGTTTCTTCAGCATTGGCATCGGTAAGTGTTGGCAAGGACAGGGGTGACTGGGGATCCCCCACCCAACCTCAGAGCCCTCCTACGCAGAGGTGTGGCTGGATTTCCAGTTCTGCTGCTCCGAGGGAGAGGGCTTTTTCTGTAGCTCAGACTGGCTGTGGTCTCACTCTGCAGTTCGTGCTGGATATGCCATTTGAATATGCCATTCTCTGGACTCAGCATCATAAGTAGCTGGGATTAAAAGCTTATGCCCACTAGTTGTGACTGATGGCTTTCTCTCCCATTTTCCTTTCCCCTCTGAGTATGTATCCATTTGTTTTGTGTGTGTGTGTGTCTACTTGTGGCAGGTCAGGGAGGTTGTCTCTGTCTCTCTCCTTTTGGGGGTGGTGGTGTTCCCTGTCTAGCCTTCTGTCCTTTTCTGGCCCCACCCCAGTGCAGGGCTCCTGATTCTCCTCAGCCTGACGCTCTTTGTCGTCAACTGCAATAGGCTGCGCCCGAGGCCACAGGTATCCTACCAGCTGGCCTTCTACCTGTGCTGGTGCGCCAGCGTCTTGATGCTGTGGGCCGGTGAGGGCGGGGCCTCGGATGGAAGGGCGGGGCCTGGGCAGGGCAGGGGCGGAGCTCAGGAAAGGGGGTCAGCCTCCAGGGCCGAGTTGGGGCTTGGGGTGGGGCTCTGAGTCGAGTGCCCACGGGGTCCCTTCCCACAGGAACTTTGTCGTTCCTCAACCAAGTGCGGATGTGGAGCTACAGTACGCCTTTCATGGAGCGGAGGCTCAGCTACTTCCGTTGGGCCTCGCGACACCACTCGTTTCAGTTGCAGTTGCAGCACTTGGAGCCCGCCCAGAAGCTGTCTGCTGCAAGCAGCTTTGTGAACTACCATGGGGCTCCCCAACAGAGGGACGCTGCAACTTCTCAGGACACTGATGAGTCCCCGCGGCCAGATGCCTCTACCTCTGTCCCTGTGGCTCAGTTTCCATCAGACCTCCCTTGAGGGCCCATACTTCCCCTGAGAGCAGGTAGCACCCTTGGGACATAGGTGGCAAGCCCCGCTCCCTGCGCTAGGACCCACTCCTTGCTGCCTGAGTCTTGGCAGGGACCGTACTCTGGAAGTCCTCCAATACTCTCAGCTGCGGCTATGTCCCTCTGAGCAGACACTGGTTTGTGGTCCCAAGCCGCGGCGGGAGCAGTGTGGTCCTTTTCCCAAGCCGGGCGATGCTCCGCCCCACAGGGCATGCTCCTAAGCCACTCTTCATCCTTTGGTCCAGCCCTACCAGAGACCTCCAGGGGCCCCAGGTGGACACTCTGCAGCCTAGCCTTGGGGGCAGTCCCTGCTCTTCTGTGGACAGACCCCTACCCAGGAAGTCAAGGCTTAATTAATGTAACACCCCTGCCCCCTTCCTGGCTTCCCCGACTCAATAAAAGCAGGTCGGCAGTCTAAATTCTCAGTGTCTGACTGCTTGTCATGTCCTCTGCTTCCAGTGTAGGATCGGGTATAGCTGGAGTTGACCTTTCTGATGCCTCTAACTCTTTTCCTTTGTGATCTGAACATTTTCCTTGCCAGAGGAGACTCGTGGCATCCCTGACTTGGTCTGAGCCTTTTGTCTGCGTTTGTCTCAACCCTACCCCCTTAGCCAACAGTACATGTACACCTGTCCCTTGCTGATCTCCTTAGGAAGTCTTGATTTGCTGCTCAACTCCAGAAGGCCAGAGAATGTCAGACCTTGAACTCATTTGCTGCATGGTGGGTTTTATTGAGAGCAGGGGACAGTGTGACACTCAGGAGTTTTTCTCCATAATGTCTTTTATCCAGGATTTGAACATAATAACTTTGGTGTAGATGGCCGGCATATTGGGTTCAGCACATGGAGTGAGGCCCCATGACGTGAGACCTTGGAGAACACCATCACAGATCAGTGGGCCTCCGGAGTCACCCTAAAAACAGGACAGGGACAGGAGTAAGGAAGGACCTGGCAGCTGGGTTCTACTTGTCAACCGGGAACTGATTCCCAGGGAGAGGAAGGCAGGGACTCTTAAGAAGCAGCTCTGGCCAGTAGGTGAGGGTATCCAGCTCTTGGGAGGCCAGCTCTTACAGGGACAGTCCCTGAAGCCAAGACAAAGAGGAGAAACAGTACCAGCTATAGGTTCCTCCCTCCCAGTGTGCATCACTTCCATAGGGAAGGATGCAAAGCACCTCCCTAGGCAGGGTGTTGAAGTGGGAATCAAGACCTTCAGTTCCCGCTTTCATCCCTTCACCTCACTGCAGGGAGGGGCTGTCTCACCGCGCAAGTGTCTTTGCCTCCAGCCATTTCTCCTGCACACAGCATGACATCTGTCACCTTCTCTGTGTGGGCTTCGGCACACACCTCATTAGACAGGAGGTCGAGGTCCACACACTGGAGATCATCTGGGTATTCAACTGGGTGGATCAGAAGGCAAGAGGGTGGTGAGCAGACCCCAGCCCCGTCCTCTCTGCCCCAACCCTGCGCCCCCAGCTGTGTTGCTTAGACCAGACATACATTTGATGGGGTCAGTGCTGCCCCAGCCTGAGGCAAGGCAGGTGCTCCCCACCGTGGGCTCCTCATTGGGCAGGTCAATGACCTTCACAATGTCTGTGAGTTCTGCAGGCTTGCTGAGGCGGAGCAGCATCAGGTCATTGCTGTAGTCGTCCCCAGGTTGTCGGGTGTGGTTCTTCATGAGGGTCATGTTGAAGCCAGGGTGAGGGAAACTCTGGCTGACAAGCCGGTGCTGAGCAAGAGGCTCATGCTCAAATAGGTTGGTTTTGCCCAGCCAAACCTGGTACTTGCTGGGGGCACAGAAGGAGATGGAGGGAGTGAGAGGAAGCAACCAGGGAGATTGGGCAGAGTACAGGGGGAAGAGGGGAAAGAGGGAGGGAGGGAGGAAGGGAGAGAGAGTCAGAGACAGAAACACACACACACACACACACACAGAGAGAGAGAGAGGGAGAGAGAGAGAGAGAGAGAGGCACACACACATATAGAGACAGAGAGACAGAAAGAGACAGAGACAAACAGAAGACAAGGGAAGAGGGGGCAGGGAGGAGGGGGTGGGCCTGAGAGCTGCTCAGGTGCAGCTGGGACTGGGCTAAACTTCCCCAGCAGGTAAGGGCTGGCGCATAGCCCAAGGTCTGAGCTCTCACCCTCCCTCCTAGGCATCCTGCTCTCTCTGTACTCAGTTCTCTCCCCCTCTCCCCCACCAGCTTCAGCCCTGGCCAGCCCTTCTCTGTGTGTCCTCAGAGTGGACAGAAGGTCCTAAAGGCCAAGCTGGTCTGAGGAGACTGAGGTCTTCTCTCACACACTACACCCAGGGACAGCACTTTCTTTCCTCAGGGCCCTCTAGGCCTGCTCCCCGCCATGGTCAGCACTGATAAGAGAACACATGAGACCCAGACCTAGACAGGGCTGGGCAGAGACCTGAGGGGGAGACACTCAGATGTGAATATAGACAGGAGACATACGGACAATAAGACAGAAAAGAAAGAAACAGGACTGGAACCCAAGCCTGGAGGAAGGAGCAAAGAGAGACCCAGGAGGTCATGGATAGACTTTCAGCCAGTCCCACCCTCTTGTCCTTCAGTACCCTAGCCTGTCCTGTAGTCATGTTCTCTGGCTGCCACCCTGCTTTCCTGTCTCCTCCTTTACTCACTCGTTATAGCAGTGGGCTGCGGTGAGAACCCAGCTGGGGTCTATCAGGACACCCCCGCATTGATATTTGGTGAAGCGGTACACAGCTACATGCCAGGGTTGGGAATTCTTCTCACATTTAAATCCTCCGACAATCCGAGACTGGATGGGAGGTACAGCATCTGCAACAGGGGCAAGGGGGGAGGGGAGGGTTGGCACAGATGGGGAGGTGTACTGTTGGGGGACACAGTTAGGCAGGGCTGAGATCAGGGGACATGGCCAGGGATCTAGGGAAAGGGACTCAGGTATGGCTGGTCCTGGATAGGAAGATCTATGCTGTGGGAACGGATGGGCTAAGGGATGGCAGGACAATTGGAGAGGGGGATTCCAGTTCATTCTTAGCCCAATGAGAGTGAAATCAGAGGCCAGGAGGCTTTGGCATTTAGAGTCTCCAAGGCCTGAGAAGAAGTCAGGGCCTGGGCTGGGTTTTGGGAATTCTGGAAACGGTGAGGTCTCAGAAAACTAGATTTGAGTGAATACATGAATCCAGGAAAGGGAGCTTGGGGATGACTTGGGGTTTCCTGGATTGGGCATGAAGTGGCCAGCTGGAGTGGGAGAAAATGAGGTGTTTCCAGAACAAAGGAGCAGGGTTAGAGTCTGTGGCGGAGATGATATCTAAGAAGGGTGAGGCTCCCTAAGAACGGAGTTTGAGATGGGACAAGCAGTAAGAGAAGGAAATTCTGTGGGACTGTGAGGGAAAGGCTCTGCTTCGTGTGGAGGTGGGACAAATGATCTGGTATTGGAGAGGCTCAGGGTTCTCTTGGAGGCAGCCTTGGGACAGGAGTGGAAAAGGAGTTAAAGCAAGGCAGGGCACTGTGAGGCAGAGAGGAGGACCCAGTTGATGTAGGGCACTAGGGTTAGGTATTGGGGTCTTTGGGGGTGTTCTGCACAGAGTGGGAAGTAGGGCTGTGCAATGGGGCTCTGGTCAGACAGGACAGGAGCTGGTGAAGGATAGAAACAGCGAGGAGCCTGCCGCTGAGGGAAGAGGCAGGAGGGGGAAGATGGAGTCTAAGCACAGCATTTGGAAACAGAAGAAAGCCTGGCAAGCCAGGCCCGGCAGCACTTCTCTGTAATCCCAGTACACAGAAGTCTAAGGCAGGAGGATTGCAACGGACTACATCATGAGATACTAGCCCAGAACTTGTTCCCAAGAGCTGGGCAGATGTTGCAAGTATTGGCTGTGCAAGCATTAGGACCTGAGCTGAACCCTCCAGGACCCAGGTAAAAAAGTCAGGTGTGGTGCCGAGTGCCTGTAAGCCCAGAGCTGGAGGCTGGAGGGAGAAACAGTAGGATTCCTCTGGGGCTTGCTGGACAGTCAGTAGAGCCTGACAGGAACGTCTCCCAAGGTGGCAATCGAGGGGTGAAGATACTTGAGGTCCATGTCTGGCTTCTGCCAGCTGACTCCTCCTCCCCAAACCAGACTAAACCAAAAGGCCAGTGAGAAGGTGCATGGGCAGATCCCCCACACTAACAAGGGGGGACCCATCTGATGTTATAAGCCAATTTGGGAAGTGAAACTGTTGGTAGAAACTGAGCAACTTGAGAAGATGGGGGACCAGTTGTCAGGAAGTGGAGAACACAGCTGAAGGCTGACAGCTGCTGGGCAGCCAAAGGCTCTAGTGTAGGATTTAGGCAAGCCCCTGACTTGGGGGTTGGACTATTAGGCTCTAGGAAAAACAACAAACTAGAGGGACATCTGAGGTCCTAAGGTTGGTAAGGGGTTGGGTTCCTTAGAAAGACTGGAGAAACCCAGAGACGATGGCTAAGGAAGAGGAGAAGGTTCTGGAAAATGAGAAGGAGCAGGGGCCTGAAAGGGGAGTAAGGACTGTGAGGGACTTGGCAGTGTTCAGAGGCAGAGAGGGAGGAGTAGGTGGTGCTTCAGGATGTAGCAGGGGTGAGGGGCGAGGGGAGAGGGGAAAGGGATGTCCAGGGCAAAGGCAGCATGAGAGTCAGGGCTCTGACCCCTCCCGCTTCCCGTCTCACCAATCCCTCCTAGGAACAGGGCGAGGAGCAGGATCAGGAACCACATGGTAACAGGTGTCCAGGAGCAGCAGACGGTGAGCTTGGAGCTGAGGAGCCTCCTCAGGGAGCCTTTAAAAACCCTCATTCTCCCCCTCCTCCAGCCCTGCCTCTGCCCTGTTGGCACCCAGATGCTGGCCAAGGCCCTGCCCTTGCTGACGGAGGTGGACTCCTTGCTCCCACCCTCACGGCTGTGGGAGGGGAGGGCCCCATTGCACCTGCTGTCCAGTAGGTCCTAGGTCACACTGGATACCTTCCCAGGGCTAAGATTGGGTGGGGCAGGGCCTGCTGCTCCTGGAGCTGTTCGTGTTCCGGGGACCATAGCCAGATGGCAAGGTCAGGGGCGATGGTGAAGGGGTGCGTTAGGAGAGTGGAGGAGGAAGTGACCCCCAACACACAGCTCTAAGGAAGGTCCTGTACCTCAAGACCAAGATTATCCTCAGAAACCAGCGGTTAGAACAAATTCTTTACACCAGTGGTAGCCAAGAGGGCTGCAAGCTCTCTGCAGATACATTTTTTTTTTTTTGAGAATGCCAAAATTCTTGCCTTCTTAGACTTGGACTCCGAATCACTGACTTTACTGTTCCTATGAGAAGTCTGGGACCTGGGTGTAGTGGTGCACACCTTCAATCCCAGCACTTTGAAGCCAGAGGCAGGTGGATCTCTGTGATTTTAGCCTCCAGTAGTCTGTGATGTAGACCAACCTAATCTACATAGTGGGTTTTAGGACAGCCAGGGTTATATATAGAGCTGTCTCAGAACAAACCAATAAAGTAAAATAAATAGAAGTTATGGTGCACATTACCACGTCCTGATATGAGAATTCAGGTTATTCAAGGGGAGTGTCACCAACCCTGAACAGGGTTGGGGTCACAATGACCCTTCTCTTCCTTGTTTCCTAGATAAGGGTACTCAAGGTCATATCCTTCAAAGTCCCAAAGATCCGGACTAACTTCCTTCCCTGGGTAAGTTTATCACCACAGAGCCTGCGTGGTAGTGCACACCTGGAACCTCAGCCCTTGGGAAGTGGAGGCAGGGGGATCAGGAGTTCAAGGTCATCCTTGACTAACAGAAGATGAATGAATGAATGAATGAATGAATGAATGAATATTCAGAGGCTGGTGAGATGGCTCAGTGGGTAAGGTGTCTGCTACCAAGCCTGACAACTTTCAAATTCAATCCTGATTGGTAGAAGGAAGCCAACTCTCATGTCATCTGACAGCCACCCCCACCCACACACAATAAAGACCTCTAATAAAAACAATATTATCAGAAGTTGCAACGATAATCCCTCACTCGATCTAATCTGTTGATTTCAATGATCAAAATCAAGAATGCAGTCAAGGCAAAGAGAATGTCACCCTTATTGTCTTGGCCACCAAGAAGCCTAGAACTAACGGTGGATCTTGGAAATCTAGTATTAGGTCTTCTTACTTGGATGTACAGCTCGTGAGTGTGGACAGCGTGCCAGACACAGTTCTGATCCACTAAGATGCACAACTCATTTAATCTTCACAGACACCCTAGGAGACAAATGCTATGGTGACCTATTTCACAGATGGGAAAACCAAGGATGAGTGAGGTCGCACCCCTGATCCAGTATTTGACATCTAATTCAAATGAGCAAAGCCATACCTGAAGCCGCGTACCCTTGCCAGGGAAGGAGACCCTGGGTGACATGCAACAGTAGACTTTGTATCCTAATCCCTCACCCATTTCCTGTCATACCCTGTAGTGGGTTGGCCTAGTGCTGATTATATTCAATGCTAAATTCTGTAGCCCAAGGTCTGGTTGCTCGGAGACCAGTAGATCCTCACATAGACCAGGTTTTGTTGTGTAAACCTTGCTCCCCCCCCAAGTTATCCATGATTGATTAATAAAGATGCGCACAGCCTGTAAGCAGGAGGTAGGCAGGTCTGGAAGTTCCTGGGCTTGGGGTCTCAGGTAGGGACCATGAGAACAGAAGGAGGACACGAGAGAAGGAAGAAGTCACCACGGGGTGGGTGGTTCATGAGTGCATGGCCATGAGGGGTGGCCCCTTGGAGTAGGAATGACCCAGGTGGAACACAGTGAGTCATATCTCGGGGTTACTGACAGAGAAGTAGACAAAATAGCATAGAGGGCTGATATCTGCCCAGCTGTAGTGATTTAAGGCTTGTTGTAAATATAAAGGTTTGGTGTCTTTTATTTGGGAACTAAATGATCTAAGGTGGTGTAGAGACCCCCAAATATTATTTACCGCAACAATGCCCGAAAGAAAGAAAGTCACACCCTTACAGAGAAAGTTGGATCAATGCTATGGATCAATACTATTTTCTTTTTTCTTTTCTTTTTTTTTTTTTTAAGAGAAGGTTTCTCTGTGTAGCCCTGGCTATCCTGGAACACACTTTGTAGTCCAGGCTGACCTCAAAGTCAGAGATCTACCAGCCTCTGACTCCTGAGTGCTGGGATCAAAGACCCACCCCACCACTCCACCAACACTGTTTTCTTCGTGTTAAGCAGGTGACATCAGGAGGGGAGAGGCACTGGCTAACCGCATATGTTGATATGCAGAGGGGCTCAGCTCTGTCTCGGGTAGGAATGGGGCTGCTGGCCAGCTATGGGGGATTCTTGGTCAGAGTCCCAGGTGGTCCATGAGGGACGTAGGTGGTGGGCCAATGAGTCAGTTCCTTCTCATATTTTTCCGGATCCACTCCAAGTAGCTGCAGACTTTTGTGTAGACTCCAGGCTTGGTGGTAGTATCACAGGGAACATCACCCCAGGATACAATGCCCTGCAGGGCACCCCTGCAGACCAAGGGTCCTCCAGAGTCACCCTGTGGGAACAGGGAGGGGTTTTCCTCAATATTTCATTCCATATAGTGAAAGGATGCGCACTTGCTCTCTCTGCCTCAGCCTCCCAAGGGCTGGGGCAACAGGTGTGCACTGCCATGCCTGCTTTCTGTGGTGCTGGAGATGGAACCTAGGTAGCTCTACCAACCGAGTTACACCCCAGCCCACTGTCACCCTTATTCTAACTAACTACTCTTCATTTAAATGAAACCCCAAGCCAACCCCAGCCCAGGAAAGGCCAACATTAGCCCAAACCAATCCAAGCCTCCTGTGATTCAACACAACCCAAGAGAACCCAGTCCTCCGTGTTCAGTACCCAGCCTCGCTCAGTTCAAGTCAGATGCCTTCCGAAACTTATCTTCCTTATCCAAAACCAAACTAAACCTGGGCTCTCCAAACATAACCCAACTCTGATCTTTCTTATTCTTTACTCCTCCCACAAACCCACACCATCCAAAGCCAACCACAGTATCCTCCCCATCCTGAGTCAAACCAAACTCACTCCTTCCACGCCTCCCCAGACTACATAATCTACTCCATGCCCACATTCCTAAGCCCACTTTCAACCTCACTATGATTCTAACTGATCCTGGAATTTCATCCCATACCTAAATACAGCATTGTCTCTGGCCCAAAGCAAAGAAAATTCAAGTAACCCTTTTTGTCCTATTCTGTCTTAATTCAGCTGCCAACTTGACACAGCCTAGGATCATCTGAGGTGTCTCAATTGAGAGGTTGCTCAAAGCATGTCTGTGGGAAGTTGTCTTGATTGTTGGTCAATGTAGGAGGATCCAGCCCACTGGGAGTGGCACCATCCCTAGGCAAATGGGCCTTGGCTGTATAAGAAACTGAGGATTGGATATGGAGAGATGGGTCAATGATTAAGAGCACTGGTTGTTCTTGCATAGGACTCAGGTTTGATTCCCAGCACCCACAAGGCAATTTGCAACCATCTGTAATTTCAGTCCCAAGGCTGTCTTCTGACCTTCATGTGATGCCTATACACATGCGATGCACTGACATACAAGCAGGAAAAACACATACACGTATGGGGGTGGGGGAGACTGAACAGGAGCTAGTAGGCAAGCCAGCAAACATCAACCCTTCATGGTTTCTGCTTTAAATTCACACTCGAGTTTGTGCTCTGACTTCCCTCAGTGGTGAACTATAAGCTGTAAGCTAAATAAATTCCTTCCTCCTCAAGTTGCTCTTGGTTAGAGTATTTTATCACAGCAACAGCAAACCAAACTGAGATACACCCCATCCCCTCCTTTTACCCAAAGTCCCCTCTTGTCTCTAACCTCACAGGAGTCCGTGCCACCGCCCTCGACACCGGCACACACCATGGTGGGCAACACGCGACCCGGGTAGTCCTTGTTGCAAGATGCCTCAGAGATAATGCTGATGTTGGCACAATGCAACGTATCGGGGAGTTTCACTGAGGAGGACAGAGGCTTTGAGTATATTCAATCTCTTTGGTCTTTGTCTCCCCTATTCAAGAACCCAGAGGACAGCATTGCTGGAATTCCTATATCCAGCCCTATCCTCCCACTCACCTTGTGACTTGCGATTCCCTGTGGCCCCAGGGTTGTTGTCGGATAACAGCCCCCAGCCTGACACCACGCAGTCCTCACCGATAAGGGGGCAACGTGTGGGCAGCGCCACAGGACGCACCTGGGGTGTCAGCTGGGCAGGCTGGAAAAGTCGCAACAGCATGATGTCATGGCGGTGGGTGCGAGCCTCGTAGCCCGGATGTGGGATGATGCGAGAGACTGAGCGCAGTTGCTCTGGGCCATCGAACTTGCGAAGGTTGTGCTCGCCCAGACGCACTCTCATGAAGCTGGGTGAGTGAGCAGGAGTAGACAAAATGGTCAGAGTGGATAACCTGGGATCTTTGGAGAGCTTTTTCCTTTTCTCAAGTCCTTGAAGCCAGTGGTTCCAACCATGACCCCTCCAGGACCCAGGAATTTTAGGGTGTGATGGTTCATCACACTTGGGAGGCAGAGGCAGGTGGATTTCTCTAAGTTGTGAACCAGCCTGGTCTACACAGTGAGTTCTGTGACACTCTATCTCAAACAAACAAACAAACAAACAAACAAACTAAAAACAAAGAAAGAAAAAAGAAAGAGAGAAGAAAGAAAGAAAGAAAGAAAGGAAGGAAGGAAGGAAGGAAGGAAGAAAACCAGGAGTCCCAACTGAGGCGCACATGTAGAATGTAGCCTCCAAGTCTGTCTGGCCCCTTTCCTTCCTTCAGAATAGAAAATCCTCACCGCCTAGATCCCTCCTCCACCAGGGCCTGAAAGATGGCCACTTGTGGTCCTTCTCTCTCTCTATTAGAAACCTACAGCGTCAGAATCCACTCCCCTTCCCACCCAGGGCCTTCACCTCCAGCCTACCCATCCTTCAGAAACCAAGAACTTGGGTTACTTCCCCACCAAGCCCCAGAGTCTATGCACCCCAAACTTAGAAGTTTCCAGTTGCAGCCACACCCCACACAACCTCCCTTGCAGGATTCCCCGCCCCCCTTCCTTTATACCGGGTTTGGCAGTGGGCAGCAGTCAGCACCCAGTGCGGGGAGATGAGGAAAGCACCGCAATTGAAGCGGCCCCGTTCGAAGAGGGCCACTTGCCAAGGCTGCGAATGAGGCACACACTCCTCGCCTTCTAGCATCTTGTCACCATCCTGCGCTGTGGGGAGACACAGGTAGAAGATCTCTCCTGAGGCCCGACTTTTCAGGAATCCTGTCCCCTCCTCACCCTATCTTTACAGGCTTAGCCCAGGTTCTCCTCCTTTTGTTCATTAAGAAATCTCTGCTTGGGCCGGGCAGTGGTGGCGCACGCCTTTAATCCCAGCACTTGGGAGGCAGAGGCAGGTGGATTTCTGAGTTCGAGGCCAGCCTGGTCTACAGAGTGAGTTCCAGGACAGCCAGGGCTACACAGAGAAACCCTGTCTCGAAAAACAAAACAAAACAAACAAACAAACAAACAAAAGAAAGAAAGAAAGAAAGAAATCTCTGCTTGGGGTTTGGGTATGGCTCCTGGGTAAGGCGCTTGCTAACTGAAGACCCCCGAGTTTGGAATGACTCTTGGATTAAGAGCTCAGATTGCTTTTGCCAAGGGACTGTTTAAAGTTCCCAGCATCAACATGGCGGCTCACAACTTGTAACTCTAGCTCCAGGGGAGTTGACATCTTCTTTTGGCCTTCAGGAAAACCTACAAACACACAGGTGCACACACTTGTGCACTCGCATCCATACATGTGCGCGCGCGCGCGCACACACACAGAGAGACGAGCGCGCGCACATGCGCGCGCACAGACACGCGCGCGCGCACATGCGCGCGCACAGACACGCGCGCGCGCGCGCGCACACACACACACACACACACACACACAATTAAAAAGGAGATAAATCTTTAAAATAAAGAGAAATAAATCAGGAGAAGTGACAGAGGAAGATACCCAATGCTAACGCCTGGCTTCCACTAGCAATGCATAGGTGAGTATACATGCCTCTCTCTCTCTCTCTCTCTCTCTCTCTCTCTCTCTCTCTCTCTCTCTC
>JANHMN010000003.1:41479263-41503049 GCA_030674055.1 Rhabdomys pumilio | reverse complement strand
CTCTCTCTCTCTCTCTCTCTCTCTCTCTCTCTCTCTCTCTCTCTCTCACACACACACACACACACACACACACTCATTCCCACTTGTCTTGAAGTTTTGTATTCTGGTTTTGACAATTGCTGCCTGTACTTGTCTTGAGGCCTCGACTCCTGCGTTTGCATATGTGCGTGCGCGTGGGTGTACCCGTGCGCGTGGGTGTACCCATGAGCATGGAGGTCCGAGGACCATCTCTGGTGTCATTCTTCATGCATGTGTACCTTGAGTACTGAGACTAGATTACTCTCACTGAACCTGGGCTCACTGACTGCCAGGCTGGTTGGCCAGTAAGCCTCAGGAACCCACTGTGTCTACCCCCGCTACCCAGTGCTGCATTACGTACGGCTTATGACACGTTCTGAGGGTCAAACTCTGATCCGCAAACCTGTACAGTAAGCAGCTCACTGACTGAACTGTCTCCCCAGCCAGGCTTTGGACTCTTGTTGCTTGGTTTTCCCAATTGTAAAAGGTGGGATGGCCATGAAGATGAGAAGAGGCCTACGGGTGTCTGTATGTGTGGTGAATTGTGCCTGGCACATTGTAACTCCTTGTAACATTATGAATTGATCTATTCATTCAGAGTTTTGAAGCAAGGTCTCACTCTGTTGCACCGCCTGGCTTAAAACTTGTGATGTAACCAGGGTGGTCTGAAAGCGTGACAACCTTCTCTATCCAGTCTCTCAGGTCCTGGGATTATATTTGTTACTTTAAGCAAAAGACACAATTTATTTATAGAGATGTCCATGTGGGTGTTTAGGTTGGTGATGGCAGGTATAGCTAAAGTATGACAGACATCGGCACAGACCTAGTTACAACAGCCAACATCAAAACCACAAGGCCGGGGACGTGACTCAGTTGGTAAAGTCCTTGCCTTGAAAGCACAACGGTCCCTGCTCAATTCCAAGCACCTCAGTAAAAAAGTCAGGCATGGTGGTGCATGCTTATAACTCCATAAGCTCCAGTGCTTGCAGCCGTCAGATCCCTGGAGTCCTCTGGCCAGACAGCCTGGCCTAACCAGTGACTCATGACTATCTGTGATTGCAGTTCCAGAGGCTCTGATAACCTCTTATGCCCTCCGAGGGCACCAGGCACACATATGGTGCACATACATAAATGCAGACAAAACACTCCTACACACAAAATAATAAAACAAAACAAGGCAGACAGCACCTGACATGCATGTGCACACACTGGATGTATATACATGTGCATACAATGAAAAAATGTGTTTTCACCCACATGCCATTTTGTAGAACTCAGGGACTCAGATTCTCATCTATAGGGTGAATACTCAGATATGGACAGTCCTCCACCAACCCAGACCACATTCAGATCCCACTAGACAGAGCTGAGAACTCAGGTCAAAGACACCTAGCAGGAGAGCACAGACAGGGGAGACAGCACCACTAATGTTTAAGGATACTCTTAGAAGTTCACAAGGTTGGGAGGGGGGGACCTTCCTCATGCCTCCACAGAAGAAGACACGCACGCATACACACACACACACACACACAGAGAGAGAGAGAGAGAGAGAGAGAGAGAGAGAGAGAGAGAGAGAGAGAGAGAGATATCAGGACATTTGAAGCCATATTTCCTTATACTGAACAATGTGCTTGTCTCATTCCTCCAAGGACAAGATCACGACAGACACCTACTCCTGGGCTGGACTGTTACAACCAAGCCTACTCTCTCCCCACCACCTTTGAAGGTCAGGAATAGGGCCAAAGGGCCCAGGAGGCTTCGGGAATGCGGATGTGGCAGTCGAGGGGCTTAACAGAGGAAGGGTGAGGTTGCCCTGTGGAGGAGGGCACAGGCTGAACAGCTGGGCATCGAGCTGCACTCAGCCAGTCCCAGCTGGAGGAGGGTGGAGGCTCTGGCTCGGTGCAGCAGACAGCTGAGGCAGAGCACAGGGAGAGCTCAGGTGGAGGCTTGCCTGCCTTGGGGGAAGGCTGTGAGTCCTGGCAGAGGTCATGTGGGGAACAGGAGGATCATTAGTGAACACCCCTCCAATTCTCTGCAGGGCAGAAAGCATCAGATTACATTGAAAATTTCCACAAGATGTGTGGTAGAGGTTGGTCTGGAGTTGGGCTGTCACCCAGGGTGACCTTGGTTTAGTGGCCATCCCTGATTCCAACCTGCTCCCTAGTAAACGAAGGCAATAGGGGTTGTCTTTCCACTGTAGAGGTCCTGAACGCCATTATTCAGGCCTGACAGCAAGTACCATCTGTATCATCTCAAAAGTTCCGACCTTATTTTGGTGGACAGATTTTCTCACTAAACACAGAGCTTGTAGATTGGCCGGACTGGATTTCCAGCAAGCCCCAGGGATCCCTCTGTTTCCACCTACCAGCTCTGGGGTTTTGCAGGCATGCTGTTGGGCTTTTCATGTAGGTACTAAACTCAGACGCTCACACTTCCACAGCAAGCACTTTATCCACTGGACCACGTCCTCTGCCTCACATGGTTGCTATGTGGAAATGCTGTGCACCTGCCTGGAGTGTCCGAATTGTCCCATCATGCTCACACACCTCATAGAGCACTGCATTGAATTCTTAGGGAAGACACTTGCCTCCATCCTATGGTTGGAAAACCAGACTTGCAGTGTTGGAGAACTGGTAGCCACAGGATTCAAACCTAGATCCAGAGCTCTCTTGGTGTCTCAATCATCCTGATTGCTTGTCCCTTGTATCACCTACGTGATGTGATTGGGACTTCACCATGACTGTCATGGGTATAAAGCACTCGAGGCCCAGAGAGGTAAAAGAGTTTCCCCAAGGTTACATGGCAAGAAAGATCATCCTTAGAACTCAGGTTCAAGGCCTCAAGTGGCCCAGAACTTCTGGTGACTCAGGATTGAGGATCCAGGGACATTTAGCTGGTGACTCAGGTAGTAATGGGGATAGGGTCATAAGAGGTCTGTGGGTGCAGGGTGGGCTGGCAGGTCCTAGGGTGCAGATTCTCTGGGGAAAGGGGCACCCTATTTGATCAGACCAGTACCTGACTTTGGTGCCCCTCACCTGCAGACACCAGCAAGACGAAAGCAAGAAGAAGCCACATTGCAGAGGAAGGTCCGGGTCTTAGAGATCTGAGAGGCAGGGATGATAAAAACTGGGTAAGGCCGAATCCATTTGTCCCTGTCACCTTCTGTAGACAGAAGTGCATCCTCTGTGTGGGACACACTTTTCTTTTGTCTTTTGTGATAGTGTTTATGTCCCAGGCTGGCCTCAAACTCGTGATCCTCCAGTCTCAGCCTCCTGACTGTTGAGAGGACAAATGTACAGGATGGTGTTAGACTAAGACCTACTTTTACTGGCCTGTCTTCCGTCTCCCTCCCGCAGCCTCCACCTGTGTTCCCTCCTGGTCCCTATCTCTGGAGGGGCCTTTGTTCCTTTCAGCATTGGCAGACCCCAGTGTTATTCAATAACCGCCTGGGTCTCTCTCATAACCCCATGGCCCTGGATCAGGATTCTACCCAGCTTCCCATGGGGCAGACTCCTGGGTCCCCTTTAGCCTAGCACTCCTATAGTCTATCCTATAGAAGTCGGTCCTTTGTACACAAAGCCCTAGAGAGCTTACCTCCTTCCTTCCCTTCCTTCTTTCTTTCTTCTCTCCTTCCTCTTGGGTAAAAGGATCAGGGTGGGATACTGACCTCAGCTGGATAACTGCACAGAGCCACACCTTTTGTCCCTTATTGATGGATTCTAGAAATGCCCTCCACCCCCAAACTAACTCCCCAGCCCTCTTTTTACTATTCATTTTGAGACAGGGTTTCACTAAGTTACCCAGGCTAGCCTTGAACTCTCCACCTTTATGCCTTAGTCTCTCGGGTATTGAATGATAGGCTTTTACTACCACATCCGGCTTCTACAGGGTCTTTCTACAGCAGAGCTGAGGACTTCTTTCTCCTGCTCACAGTCTTCCATGGGCTACTGATAGCCCCTAAATAAAGTCCCATGTCCTCAGCAGTACTTAGAAAGGCTGAAATGCCTCCTCCCCTTCCAGCCTGCCCAGCTGGGTCTCTGTGACCTTGCCCTAGGCATAGCCAGTGCTGGACTTTGGCTTGCAGTTTTACACCAGACTTGGCTCAGCTTGTCCCTCCTCTTGACCTTCTCTGACCTCCTTTCCTCCCCAGACTCTCTGGTGTCTCCTTACTAGACTGAGAACTCCTTTTAAGCTGACCCCACTGGACTGACACTAGATTCCCAGGTACCACCCAGGGTTAGAGTCTGGTTCATGGAGAGACCTCAGGAAGCTTGGGGAAGTGAATTCAAGTCCTTCTCATCTTGCTATTTACTCTTTCAGCTCATCCTGAAAGACCTTGGAAACCTTGAAAGACCAAGACATGGTAATCCAGAGGGGATGTCATTAAGATTCTATGGCATCTGTCCTGCCCCTGCATGGTAGAAGTGACTGTAGATTCTGAGACCTGACTGCTCCCCACCCCTTATCCTCAAGGAGGATGGAGTCAGGTCAGATCCTCCTGTCCCCAGCTCTGTCCAGCGTGGCACCTGGCACTGGGGACACTTTAGGTAGGTTGTTCTAAACTGACTTGACCTGTGATAACTGCTGACCATGTTTTTGGCCCCCTGACAAATGTTTTCAGGGACATCCTCCCAATTCACCTTATTCCTTCTTCCCCCCTCAGCCTAGGCTCTTTCTAGAAGCCTCAAGACATTTTCTTGGTTCAAATTCAACTTGAAGCTACAGGAGAAGGACACAGAAGACCCAAATCCCTCGACAATTGGCCATCCAGGGTTGTATTTGCCTTCTGGACACCAATGCATTTGCAGGGTCCCCTCTCCACTCCCACCCACTTTCCCACATTCTCTCTTAAAGATCTCACCCCCTCCAGGTCCTCCAGTGACATCCAGGGCAGCTGGGATGCCAGAAGGGGAGCAGACACCCGAAAGCCTGCATTTATAAGCTCCTACCCTAGCCTGGGTCTCGGGGTGGGGCTGGGTAGAGTGGAGAGAGAGGCAGTGGAGGGTCAGGTTTACAGGCTGGACGCCATGGTGACAGGTGGGATGTGAGACAGGTCCTTCTAATGAGCGTTTATTAGTCTGAAGACATTGTCTGAGTCTGCAAGGAGAAATTCCACCCAGGGGCAGTTCCTTCAGAGGGAGGGGACAGGAGGACAGTGTAGCACAGAGCCTGAAATTCTGGGTAACTGTGAAAGCTGGTTTTTAAAGCCATGCTTCTTGGACCCTGGAGAGACTTTCGGAGCTTTGGTTCTTTGTGTTATTTAGAGACGGGGTCTTGCTAAAAGAAGCTCAGGCTGATCTGAGTTTGGACTTGAGATCCTTCTGCCTCAGCCTCCCAAAGGCTGGGATGACAGGTGTGTGCCACCGTACCACTTTGGATCTGGAGTTATGTTAGCATATATAGACTGGGAAGGTCTTGGATCTGGTTGTCATGACATGAAGTCTAGAGTGTGAGTTGAATTCTTTTGGTTTGTTTTCAAGACAGGGTTTCTCTGTGTAGCTCTGACTGCCCTGGAACTCAGTCTGTAGACCAGGCTGGCCTCGGCCTCAGAGATCTAACTGCCTTTGCCTCCCAAGTGATGGGATTAAAGGTGTGTGCCACCAACACCTGGTTAATTAATTTTAATTTTATCATTAAAATAAATTAAATTTGCACACACATACACCTATGCATGTGGAGACCAGATATCAAACTCTGGGTGTCTCCCAAAAGTGACTTAGGGAGTTTTTAAAGTTTTTTAAATTTTTAAAATGTATGTGTATGCTTACATGTGTGAGCTTATGTACCAGTGCGGGTGCCCCTGGAGGCAGAGGCATCCAGTCCCCAGGAACTAGAGTTATAGAAGGTTGTGTTGGTTGCTACCTGGAAACCAGACTTAGGTTCCCTGGAAGAGCAGCCTGTATTCTTAACTGCTGAGCCATCTCTCCAGCCCCTCCACCTTATCTTTTGAGTAGCCCCTCTACCTTATCTTATCTCTCAGTGGGGCTTGGAGCTTCCTGATAGACCCAGGCTAGCTGGGCAGCCAGCTCCAGAGACCTACCTGTCTCCATCTTTCCAGTGCTGGATTACAAGCTCTAGTTGGTTTTTCATGTAGGTTCTGAGTATTGAACTCAAGATCCTCAGGCTTGCATGACAAATACTTGGTTAACTGAACCATGTTCTTGTGATAGAGAGTTTACCTTTGAAATGTGAGGTCCAGTGGCTGAAGTAATCCACACTCTGGGCTCAGAACTGTGAATAACTTTTGAGGTCTCAGGCTTGTAATCTGAATTTTTTCCTTCTGATGTCACCTCCATGTCTTTCTCTTCATCCTCTTCTTCTTCCTCCTCCCCTCTTCCCTCCTCCCTTCTCTCTCCCTCTCCTTGTCCTCCTTTCCTTCTCTTGATTCCATCAAAGCACTACATAAACCAGATAGGATAGTGCAAGCCTGCAGTCCCAGCCCTTGAGGGGGTGAGGCAGGAGGATCAGGAGTTCATGGTATGCTTGGCTACACAAGTGAGTTTGAGGCTAGCCCGGAATACCTGAGACTTGCTTCAAATAGCAATAGCAAAATGAAACGAAACAACCCCCCCCCAAAAAAGCAAAGAACAGAGCCTGCATGAGCCACTCCCAGTGTCACAAGCCTGTATACTGTAATCCCAGTATTTAGGAAGTAGGGACTGGAAGGAATGGAAGGTTTGAGGACAGCTTGGGCTGTCCAGCCTGAGGAATGGTGAAATACTATCTTAACAGACAGACAAAAGAGCCTGGACTCAAGACAGCTTGGTTCTGACTCTGGATTTCTGCAGTGTTGGCTGTGGAGTACTGAACAGCTAGGTCACTGGGTCGGAGCATGCTCTGAACAGCTTGGTTACAGGGTCTTGGTTTTGGATTCTGAGACGGTCCTAGGATCAGGAGCTTGACCTCTAGACTCTGTATTTGGGCCAGGAGTCATCACAGAGATGAGCCAAGGCTTCTGGTATTTGTAGCTGGCTCTTGGTGTCTCAGAAACCCCAGAGGCCTTGAGCAATTGCCTAGAACCTCGATAATGAGAAGGTCCCTGGAGCAGGAGGGACTGAGCTGAGGTCACACAGCCAAGCATGACATCAGTTACAAGCTCCGTCCCTCCCTAGGTCTGGGAAGCTGTTGACTTTATGGGACAAACCTGAATGGCTGGCTCAGTCCCCCTGGAGATACAGGACACATATCTTTAGGACAATGGCTTTCAGATTCTAGGATGTTTTGTCTACCTGTGTTCTCAGAAACCCGGGAACCCACCCAAGGTGTTAGAACTGTCTGGAATCACAGATCTCCAGGCACTCTGGAACCCTGGAGCTTCAGATCCCCCAGAACCCCCATTATAGATCTCCATCCTAGACCTATAGACACCCTGGACCCCCAAGGCTAAGCCGTTCTAGAAGTCTCCCATGTCCGTTTGTCTCCTTGCCACGTTCACACTCAGTGTTGCGTAGCTTCACGCGGAGATGAGCTTCAGCTGGGCCACTTTTCTGTGGGACTCAGGCTGCTGCCCACTGCTGCCCTCAGACCACAGTATCCTCTTGTGAGATGGTTCTTGGGCTTCCCTCCTTAATAGAGAGAAACCAAAGCTCAGACAGGGGCAAAAGCTATGTAGAAGGCCAAGGGGAGGGGGGTCTGGAGTTCCTGTTTCCAGCTTCCAGCCACCTCTTTGGAACAGCTTGGTGGCCAGAGGAAGGGGATTGTAACTGGGGTCATACTGAGGGCTCCTGGTGGGGGTGGGGGTGGGAACTTGAACTAAGCTTTCCAGTATGACACATGTTACTGTGAGCTGCCCAGGCAGATACTGCCTCTAAGACACAGAAAGGGACAACCTAGGAGCTCTCACACCCTGCCAAGTACAGACTGGGGTGTGGGCTTTGGGAGTGTGTTTGCCCCGCCCCCTAGCGGTGACCTCATCTGCATGTCCTCCTGCCTGCCCCAGGCTGGTTGCAACTACCCTCTTGGCTGACCCAGAAGTCCTTGAGCCTAAGCCTGGGTGTATTGTTCTTTTTCCTCCCCTGGCTCCCACTTTGCGCGCCTCCTCTGTCTCCTCTTCCCCCTTTTCTCCTTTCCGCTTCACCTCCTCCATCTCTGTTTTCTTTATATTTCTCTTTTCCTGCCTCCATGGCTGTTAGGAAAAACTCAGGTCTCCCACCTAACCCTAATGCTTAGCCCCTGGCAGCCGCCTGCTTCCTGGTACCCACTTCCCTGATGTCTCAGAAGCCTGACTCATTTCTCCTGCTGAAGCTCTCTTTCAGCTTGCCCAGCATCTACCTGCTGCCCTCACTGTTAGTTAGGTCTCAGACCTGGAGTGTGCCTCTTAACATATCAAAGCTGATGCTGGCTGTCAGGTTCCCCAATACCTCTCAGTTCCTGCTTGTTACAGGGTCCTCAAAGCTGGGGTACCCTGCCCTTCCCCAACTGTTATTCCCTGTATAACCTCAGCCATTCTGGCTACCCACTTTTGGCCCACTTGGCCTTTTGGTCTCTTGGCCTCTTGGTTTCTGGTTCTCACCTCTCCCTTATCTGTCTCCTCACTGGACCTGGCTCAGTGTGCCAGTTATGTTCGCCTTGGGTCCTCATGTTCTCCTTCATATCTACAATAAACCTTCTCTTCACCACACCTACGAACAGTCATGCCCGCCTTTTGTTTCTCTTCTTCATTCACTAACCTCTTCCCTCCTGCGGCTCACCCATCCCAGCCGTTTCCGGTTCCCTTCTCCCTCGGCCAGGTCCCCACATTTCTGCCCTTCCTGTCTGGCTTCAGCTCACATCCTAATCTTTCACTGCTGTCACCTCACCTTCCTCCCTCACCCTCCTTCCTGTCCTCTCACCCTGCAGTCTGCCCACTCCGTCCACCACCACTTGGCTTCCACAGCCTCCGGGGCTCACAGTCCTTCTGTGATGTTTCCAGTATTCCCGAACAAGGGCCCTGCCTTAGTCTGGAGTTGCAGGCTTTTGAGGTGTCTTTGCTTGAAACAGTCCCTGTGAGTTCTGGTGTCCGGTGAGAGCACATGTCTCAGTTGAGGGAACCTGACCTCCCAACCCCTGTTCTTCACCTGTTCAGTCAAAGATGTATTCAGAGATTCAAACTGCATTCACAGAGCCTGGTTCAGACTCCATTCTATTAATTTAATTATTTTCTGTTATCAGTGGTGTGTGTGTGTGTGTGTGTGTTTGTGTGTTTGTGTACTGCAGGATAGTTGATCACATTGTGAGCCCCAAGACTGTATTAGTTACTGAAAAGCCCCGTTTCTAGTTGTGGTGTGGCTCAGCCTTCTGGCTGGAATATAAACACGCCCTTAGTACAAACTTTTAATCCTTAACAATGAAGGTCAGGTTAGTTTGTAGAAGGAAGCACCCATGTCTGAAAGGATGCCTAATCGGGTGGCAGACAAAGTAACAAATCAGAGAAAGATCTGACAGAATAGGACGTGTCCAACTCTCATGAGAAGAGAGAAGGAAGGAAAGCTACTTGGGGGGTGGGGGGTGGGGAGGAAGAGGGAGGCCAGATTGAATTAGTTAGTGTGGAGAGGAATTTTGAGGCAGAACAGCTGAGTTGAACCAGCCAGTCAGAGCTCAGAAAGATCTAGAAAGGGTGAGCGTTTTCAGCAGAAAGTCTCAGAGGCTGAAAACATTCTAGACCTAAGTAAGATTGTATGGAGGCTAGAGGCTTCCAGGACCAGGGCTAGGTCATCGACAACAATTACAACAAGAGAATAAAAGTATATTTTTATGTGTGTGTGTGTGTGTTTGTGTGTGTGTGTGTGTGTGTGTGTTTGTGTGTGCATCTGTTTGTGCTTATGTGTGTGTATGTGTCTCTCTGTGTTTGTGTGTGTGTGTGTGTGTGTGTGTGTGTGTGTGTATACAGAGGCTAGAGTGCCTTGGGTGCCACTATCCTTCTTCATCCTGTTGTCTGAGACAGGGTGTTTATTGAACCCAGAGTTTACCTGTCCATTTAGAACGACTGACCAGTGAGCCTCAGGGCTCCTCCTGCCAGACCTCCTCAGTGCATTGATTCCATTTGTACTCCACTTTTATGTGGGTGCTTGGGATGAAATTCAGGGCCTTATGGTTGTACAGCAAGTACTTTACCAACTAATTCATGTCCCTAGTCCCCATTTAATCTCAGGGTCTCTTGTAGCCCAGGCTGGATTTGAACTTGCTACATAGCCAAGGATGACCCTGAGCTTTTTCCTCATTCTCTTGCTGCCAGTCTCAGAAGTGCTGGCTCACAGGGGTGTATCGCCATGCCTGGTGTCCGCCTAACTGGGGACTTCACAGGGATTTGTGCATGCTAGATGAGACTCTACTGACTGAGCTACATCCTCAGCTTTGGTTTGTTAGGCAATAGTTTGAAGACCCTGGTGCACTCTCGTCTCTTCTTTTAAGACACATCCATCAGAACAGTACTCCTGCTAGCTCCCATGTGAAGTTTTTCCTGAAACACTGGATTAGCATTTCAAGTTCTCATAGCAAGTGACAGTGGTTAGAGTCATAGCACACAAACAGGCTGCTCACGAGAAGCTGGTCCAGTCTCCAAGCTATAGACAGAGGCTAAGATTCTGCTTCCAGGGGTCCTGTTGCTCCGTGGGTGTGAAGCAGTCCTGCTTGGCTGTCAGAGTGTCTCAGGCTGGGCTGATGGGCAGGTGCAGGACCTTGCTGGGGCTGAGTGAGGTAATGCCTGTGGAGCATGTGTGCAAATCATAAAATCAGGCTAATGGTTAAAAACCAGCTAACACGTGACTCAGGCGTTGGCTCTGAAGCAAGGTGGGCTGAGTTTAAATCCTGCCCAGACACATAATGCTTTGAGCCTTTGGGCATATCACTTAGTCTTTCTGTGCTGTGTTTTTCTCATTTATGGGTTAGGAATGGTAAGTCCTCTCGATAGCAGTGTTGGTGGCTGGGGTCCCTGCTGGTTGGGCGTCAGTGTTGAGTTACAGTCTCTGGGCCCAGAGTTCATGGGAGTCATGGGAGTAGATGGAGTCAATGGAAGAAGACATTTTGTTTTTGATTCTTATTTTCTTTTTGTTTTTCCACACAAGGTTTCTCTGTGTATCCCTGGCTGTCCTGGAACTCACGCTGTAGACCAGGCTGGACTCGAACTCAGAAATCTGCCTGCCTCTGCCTCCCAAGTGCTGGGATTAAAGGTGCGCATCACCGTCCCTGGCTGTTTCTTTTTAATCTGACAGGCAAAACATCCTTTTATGTGTCCCTAAAGCCCCTCGACCATAGCCCTCCCTGTCTACAGTTAAGGAGCTTGAGGCCTGGGAGAGGTGGGTGAGTGTGGACGGGCCCCATTGCGAAGCAGCAAAGAACAGGGGTTTCCCAAGTCTTCATTGCCCAGGCTGTTGTGCTGTGGAATGTGGAAGAAAAGTCGCTTTTGTACTTAGAGGGATTAGCCACCAGGTGGCACCAGGGTGTGTCCACAGGAAGTCTTTTCCTCTACCTGAGAGAAGAGGGAGCCGTCTTGACCCTTGTGTCTGAGGGACAAGGGCCCGAAATTGTCCTATGTCTGAGGGAAGAGGCTGAAGTCTGGGCCGGTGGTTCTTGGAAGAAGGACTGGGGTCTAGGTCCCTGCGTTTAAGGGATGAGGGCTTGTGTGTGGACCCCTGGGGTTGGATTCAGGGCCTGGAGCTTTGTGGCTGAGTGATTGAGGACTGTGGTCTGGACTCCTTTGTCTAAAGGACAGCTGGAGTCTGCAGTCCAGGGTCGCTGAAAGAGGGATGATCTTGGTCAAAACTATGAAGAGCATTCGAGGGTGTAGGCTGGGTACAAGCACCTGCCTTCCCCAGGATCTAGGACTGTGGGTTCTTGTCTTCTACAGTGTTTCTCCAGCAGTGAGGACTTCCTGCTCTGAGCCCCAGTGCCCCAGGATGCTGAGCCTGCCTTTCTAACTGCAGGGACAGCAGTCCCCAGATAGCATTCAGTAGGGAAACATGTTTGAGATGAGTGTGGGGTTCAAGCTGCCAAGGTCCACAAGGTCACTTTCTAGGTCAGACATGGGACACAAGGGCTACAGTCCTCAGAACTGTGTCACCATTCATGATAGCAGAGTCCTCTTCAGCACTTCTCCTCTCCATGGTCTGTCCTACAGGCATTTATGTCCCCTCCTTCTGTGCTGGCAGTTTTATGTCAGCTTGATACAAGATAGAGTCATCTGAGAGGAGAGAGTCCTCGTTCTCTGAATTTGCTTTTGGTGGTGGTATTTTATCACAATAGTAACCCTAGCTAGGACATCGTGGATGTGACCGTATCAGCTGTGGATTCATGTGCACAGCTAGCGTACCACTGTGGATGACACTGTCAGCTGTGCCTCACAGTGTAGCTTCAATGACCACAACACATGTGTTCATATGCATAAATTAATATGCAAGACTGAGACATCTGTGGATGTAAAATTAGATGTAATTCAATCTCCAGTATAAATTTGGGTATCTCATGTCCCATAAGCAAATATTTGAACATAGGGACTGAATATGCAAGGAAGGAGTCTCAAGAAGTTTGCAGGGGAAGATGCTGATGTTATGCTCAGGTCTCAGGATCCCCAGGAGAACTCAAAGAATTGCCAGATCCGATGCAGTGAGTCAGAGTCTTTTAATAAATTGGTTCGCGCTCTGGGCAGGGCAGGATTGCTATCCTGCGTCTAGGGGTTTAGGGAATTTATACACAAGCAAGTTCTGGGGCTTCAGGGTTACATGGCAGATAAGAGAAGTCAACAATTCCATCTGTTTAGGCGGTGGGCAGGGTTGAGAAATTGGGGAGGGAAGCGCCTTTGGTCTTTATGGTGCTATAAGGGGTAAGTGTTTTTACAAACTGGTCACAGCTGTCTGGGAACTCTTAATTGGCTTAATCGCTCTAAGGATGTGTGGTTCTTTGCTTCTCCCAAGGCTAGAAGCCACCTGTGCTGGGGAGTGCCAGCCTTGGCAACCTGGGGGCTGGAGGCTGCTTATCTGTTCTCAGGCTGGCATTTGGCATTGGGGGGGTTGCATTAGGGAGTGCTATTGGAATGAAGGTGCTGGGCTGTATCTCTTTTGAAGGGTCAGGGAGTGGGAAGGAGCAAGGAGGTGAAGGGGAGCTTTCATGAGTGTGAGGGGGTGCTGAGGTGAGGGAAGTGCTGTGGCTGGTGCTGGCTGCCCAGTCTCTTCACTGACATATACTGAAACCCCAACTCTATGTCTGGGAGTTGCTTGGAATCTGATCTAATGTGTCCTTATATGTTGGATCTCTGGGTCTAGCCTGCAATTCCAAATCCCCACAAAAGGGCTTTGTGGGTCCAAGGAGCTTTGTGGGTGAGTGACAGAATTGTTTATACTCAGCATGTGGGTCTGCGGCACATCAAGTACATGCCCAGTCCAAACCCCTGGCATTCAACACGTCATTTCTCATCCCTTGAAGAGTTTCTTTGACCACACTGTTCTACTTAATCTGTGAGATGCCCACTGTTTTTAAGGATACAGGGAAGTTCTGTGTTTGTGTGTGAATGATGATGCCTGAGATATAGGACCTCCTCTGTAAACAGTGATTACTTTCATCAAGGGCACATGATACATTTACTGGAGATCTCGTAGGGTTAGTCACCGAGTGTGTGTGTGTGTGTGTGTGTGTGTGTGTGTGTGTGTGTGTATTCATATTCACAGAACTAGATAAAGAGAGTCAAGGGTCATCCACCCAAAAGAGTCCATTGTAGAGATTCAGAATTGCAGACCCAGACATTAGAGACCCAATACTCATATATCAACCTGTTAGATCAGATTCCAGCAACTCTCAGAGTGAAGATGTCGGTAAGATAGGAGTCAGGTGGAGGCTGAGACTCACTCACAAGATCGAATCTTAGAGACTATGGCACAGGGCAACCATGGATAATGGACATTGATGGAGACAAAGGGCCAGGCAGAGAGGATCAGAGAGAAGGTTAATCTGTGTTCAGCAGGATCCTGGTAGGACCAGCCCAGAGCCCCACACCCAGACACCATGCTGTTCCTCTTCACTGGAGACTGCCCTCCTGTCTCCCTGTGACTCTGGACACCCTGTATGTCTTCTTAGCTTTTATTACTCCCCTTTCCCCCAGTCTTTGTCTCTCTCCATGTTTCTTCTGCTCTGTCTTGAATGGTCCATAGTCCTGATTCCCCACACACTGTCCTCATTGCTGTGAAGACCACACCCTTGACTGTGTTGTTCTTGGAATGAACATTCTGGAAGATTTCAGTTTGCTGCAGGTATGACCCTTGTCACAGGACTTTTATGAACATGTGTTTCTGTTGAGTGTAGAGCTGTAATGGGTGCTGACAGCCTGTGCCTGGTCAGTGTGACACGTTAAGTATTTTCCAGAGATGGTGCCAGCTCATACATGAAGCACCATGAGGAGTCTTCTGATCTGAAATCAGACATTTGATAGTCTACTCAGTCCACTGCAAATACTAATTGTGTGGTATTTCTCATTTTCTCTTCTTTCCTCTTTTCGCCTCTCCCTTGTCTTCTCCCTCCTTCTTTCCCTCTGCTTCCTTCTCCTCCCCTCCCCCTCTTTCTCTTCCCTCTCTTCTTTCTTTTTGGGACAATGTCTCTCACTGATTTAGCTAGACTGGTTGGCTGACAAGCTCCAGGAATCTGTCTGTCTCTCGTCTCCAGCAGATAGACATTGCCCTACCTGACTTTTATGTGGGTGCTGGGGACTTGAACTTAGGTCCTTGAACTTGCACAGTGAGCACTTTATTGACTGAGTCATTGACCTAGCCTAGATCCTCACATCTTGAAAATTCTCTTTTTAAAGTATATTTATATTTTTCCTAGCTATTTTTCTGGCCTTGCTTTATGTTTTTATGTTCAATGTTGTTAATATCTCCTTCATATATTTATTAGGACATTTCTTTTTTTAAGATTTTTTTTAATGATTTATTTATTTTATGTGCATTGATGTTTTTCCTGTATGTGTGTCAGATCACTGGAACTGGAATTACAGACAGTTGAGCTGCCATGTAGATGCTGGGAATTGAACCTAGGTCCTCTTGAAGAGCAGCTAGTGCTCTTAACTGCTGAGTCATCTCTCCAGCCCCTTATTAGGACATTTCTAACTCAACCTGGAATCCAGCCTAAATATTTTTCGTCATCAAACGGCCCTTCACACACCTGTGCTGCAGTCACCAAGGCCTTGTGCTGGGTTCCCTCTGACTCCCCATCCCCTGTGCTCTCCATCAAAAAGAATTCGTCTGAGGTGCACAGAGCTTTGTGTAAAAGATGCGAGTTTATTGCAGAGAGAGTGACACTCAAGGCTGAACACGGACCATGTCCTGGTCTATGCTTTAGGCAGGCTTCACCCTCTTCCTCCCTTTAGAACAGGCAGCTTTTCCTGGGGACTTTCTTTTGTCTGTGTGACTCACAGGCCCAGTAGGATGGGGCAGTGGAGCATCTGTGTTCTTCCTCAGCCTCCTCTTAGAATATAATCTCACCAGGTTTCAGCTCCCGGAGTAGTTCAGGACAGCACATCCTATCCCAGGGCTGCGGCTGTGACTCAGACCCTGTCCTGCTGACCAGTAATTAAAGTCCTGAAGCCCATGCACTGGGTTTCATAGGTTGCTGACTGTGAGGGAGGGATCCAGTCACACCCAGTGTCCTCAACTGCAGCTTCTGTCTCAAAGTCTGTCACCAGGAGGCCTCAGAGGTCTCAGGGCCCCACCCTGAGGAAGGCTCCCAACCTAGCTGCTTTCACCATTGGTGGGAACACCAGTAGTATCTCACAAAGTCCTCATATCCTGCCAGCTTTCAGGATGTTGATATCACAGTTCCACTCTCCCTCGGAGAACTGGAGTTCATTAAATTGTGTTACTCCTCAGTCTGATCTGTGTACAGTCCCGTGTGGTCCCATGTGGTCCCATGTGCCCCTCCATGTCCTACTTCCACAGCTGTGGTCTCTCTATGTCCGTATGATATGCTCTATGGTCTCCCATGTCCAGTATGGAATTCTGGGTGTCCTTCTTCCCTGTGGGCCTAGGGTGGGATTCTTTTTTGCACAAGGGTGTGAAGAAAAAGCAATGGAGTGGCCACCATGTCCCCAGTGAGTGCGGATCTGTCTTCATACCTGCACTTTCTTCTGCATGCTCCCTTCCTGGTCAACAGATCAGTCTGTCACCAGGCCTGTTGCCTTCCTCACCCTCCCCATTCTCTTCCTTCCCCACTCCTTTCTTTCTCCTCCCCTTCCCTTCCCTCCCCATATTATCCTCTCTCTCCTCCATTTATCTCTTACCTCATCCTTCTTTTCTTCTCTCCTCCTCTTCTTCAGTCTTTCTTCCTTCATTCCCTGAACAGTAGATTTCCCAGGAGGCCTTGGCACTCAACCATGAGAAAACCTTAACTTGAGTCCCTCCTGGGACAATTCTGGTTGCCTCAGACTTCCCTGCCTGAGGGGTCTCAGTTTACTGGAGTCCTGGACATCAGTAGCAGTTTGTACTGACAGTGTGACTGTACGTGTGAATGTGGATTTGGGTATCTGGGGTCCTAGGCTGTGCCCTGCTGACACTGGAGATGGACAGCATGTCAGTCATGTGACCCTCTGAGTGCAGAGTACAGGAGTATAGAGCCCAGTGAGTACCCTGCATACCAGGGTTGGTCAGCTGCTGTGGAGAGAGCACTCTGGACATGTCCTCACACACCACTGTCCCTAGGAGTCACTGGACAGGTGGTGGTGGTAAGGAAGTGGTGAGACAAACTTACTCCACAGTCCCCCCCCCCACAAGCTTGTCTCTGGGTCTCTCCCTTTTATGGTCTTCACCCATGTCACACCCTAGCTCCACATCTGTGACTGAGAGTCCCTCTGTTAATTGTGGCTTGTTGTCACCAACACCCACAAAGTGAATAAGCTTCCCCACTCTGTGGTCCTCCTCCCTTGCCCCAGCCCTGTGACATGGAGTGACCTCCTTCCTCTGCTCAAAATTTCCTTAGGCATTCTGTCATCTCCAGAAAAATGAGGGTGACATTTTAACACCACCCCACTCTGTACCCAGTTGCATGGGTACAGTTGCATGGACCTTGGATCTTGCTCAGGGATCCATGGACTTGTGCCTCTGTCCTGTCTCCCAGGTTAGCCTCTTCCATCTCTGCAACACACACAGGCCAAGGCCACCACCACCTCCTGCTTGAGCAGTTTCTAGACCTGCCATGCTCTTGAGATGGGAGAAGCATATGGAACCCCTCTGAGTCTCGATGAACCAAAAGTCTCTGCTCCTTTCTTCCAGCTAAGCACTTGAGTTGGGAGAATCAGGAGGCTCTGTTTTCTGCCGGTTGAGTCCTGGGTCCCCAGATGCCTAGATCCCAGAAAAGGGGGACAGTGTAGAACATAAAATGGTGGCTGTCAGTTTCTAGGGAAGGCACAGGGACCTCATGGGTTATTCTTTATGTTGACCTTGGTCCAGTTCATGTATGTTGACACTTTGGTGAGTATGCTAGGCTTCCTAGGATAGGCACAGGAGTCATCACCCCATAATGCAATCCCTTGGAGCATCCCATTACAGATGAGTGGGCCTCCAGAGTCACCCTGAGGGAGGAAGACATGGAGGTAGAGTGAGAGAAAATCCCACTTTCTGTCTAGGGTGCCCCATGTCTTACTCTTAACCACAGATTACTGATTGCAACTTTGCAGTTTGCCTTCCAGAAGAAGGCAGGGTAGCATCTCAAAGGGGACATAACCTGGAGCCCTGGGCAAAGGGGAAGGGAAACAGATGCAGCTCCTATACTGAAGGCAGTGTCCCATGTCAGTAGGGGGGAACAGAGGTGACACTTCCTCCTGGGGGTCATCTCATGGCCTCATTGCCATGAACTTTTTCTAGGATAGATGCCTCATAGCCAGGACTGTGATCAGGGGCTGGGAAAGGCCAGCTCTGACATTAGAGAGTTGCTTGGAGGCAATTCGAGGAGAGACTGTGGCAAACGCGGTGGGGTGAGAGCAGATGAGGGTAAGATCTGGCTGGAGTCTTCATCCAGCTCAAGCCAGAGACGACCCTTCCCTCTTTCAGCCTTCCTGCAGCCTGATCTCATGGACACCAGAGGGCGCTTGAGAGCAGCATCAGACTGCCCCTGCTCAGTCCAGCACCACCCACAGCCAGCTTCCAGCACACCAGAGAGTAAAAGTATCCCATGTGGCCCATGAGGCCCTGCAGAAAGCGACCTCCTGTGTGCTCTGAGCCCTGTTCACACTGTGTCTGCTGACACTTATTTAGTCACAAGCTCCTTGATTGTCCCTCCAGCTTCTCTCCCCTGGGGATCTGGTACCTGTTTTTCCCTCTGCCCTCCCATACTTCCATAGGGAATGCCCCCCTTCCCCACCCCGTGTCAGGTGCTGCCTCTTCTCACTTTGCACACAACATTCCCTCCTACCACAAGTGACCCTCCCAGCCACCCAGGCCTCTTGCCTATCCATGGCTCAACCGCCTTCTTCGGACATTCTACCCCATTACGTCTGAGTTGTGCTTCCTGCTCATGGCTGCCCCTTTCTCTGGAGCTGTGTTCTTCACATCAAAACCACCCCTTCCTGGCGAGAACACGGGGATTTAGGAGACCCCTCGGAAGGAGAGACTCTTGAGTGGAACTGCAGGGTACTCAGGAGGTGAAGCTTTCCTAAGTGGTCACCTATGCTGGGGTAGGCTTTTTGGTGACACAGTAGCTTTCCGTACTCCTGAGGCTAACCCAACAACTCATGAGCTTGCCAAGATAGATGGAATAGTGTGTTGTCTTCTCTGTGGTGAGTAGAAATAGTTGCCTCAAGAAGAGCAATGCGACGTTCCCACCCCATAATGGTGCTTTGTGTGGGAGGGGCTGCTCTCTGAGCCTACTGGCTGCCCAGGGTTTGGGTGATCTGAGGCATCTGGGAGATACCTAAGAAAAGGCGTTCATAGGCTGAGAAGCCTGGATACGGAAGAGCAAGAGACACAGGGTGCCATGGGAAGGAAGAGACAGGACTGGAGCAGAGGGGCTTTGACACACGGTGGGGGTGAAGTTGGGTGGGAGAGGGCGGGGCTGAGGGGCTACAGTGTTCAAGCAGCTGAGGGCCTCAGCCCACAATCAGTTTCCTTCCTTCCCTCTTGTTATCTCAGCGTCCTACGGATTAGGACTGCTTGCCATGCAGGTGTCTTTGCTGCCTTTCTGGTGCCCAGCACACAATACAAATTCTGTCACCCTCTGTGAGTAAGCGTTCTCACAGACATCGTTGGACATGGGGTTGAGGCCCACACACTGCAGCATCCTTGCCCTTATAGCTGTAGGCCAAGAGAACACAACCATGGCAGGTATACAGAAGCCTAGCCTTTCCATCCAGAACTGTACTTCCTGCTCCAGGTTACAGGACCTGACCCAGGCATACACTGATCTGGCCTGGTGCTGCCCAGCCAGATGCTAGGCAGTGGCTCCCCAGCTTGGGCTCCTCAGTGGGCAGGCTCATCTCGCTCACAGCCTCTGTGATGTTGGCTGGCTCACTCAGCTGAAGCAGCAGCAGGTCGTGGCTGTTGTCAGCATCGGGGCTGAGAGATGTGTGGGCTTTCGGAGGTTCATGTTGTAGAATGGGTGTGGGATGGAGCGTCTGACAGGGACATACTGACCAGAGTCTTCCTCAGCACTCAGGCTGTAGTGACCCAGCCTCACCTTGCTTTTGCTAGGGAGGAAGCAGAGATGAGGGAGAAGGAGGGGGCAAGGGATTTGGGCAAAAGGAAGAATGAGAGGAGGAATGGATGGGGAAGGAGAGAGTGGAAAGCAGAGATAGCAAGAAAGTGCTGGAAGGAGAGGGAGTGAAAGGCAGACAGAATGGGAAAGACAGAGGCACCAGGGTGTGAGATGGCTCAGTGAGTAACAAGCTTGCTGCACTAGTGAGAGCACCCGAATGCACTAGTGGGAGCACCCGACTGTACTAGTGGGAGCACCCGACTGTACTAGTGGGAGCGCCTGACTTTGGACCTTCAGAACCCAGATGCCAGTCAGGTTGAGTGGCGCATGCCTGCAATTCCAGTGCTGAGGACACAGGCACACGATGATTCCTAGAGCTGCCTGGCACCCAGCTATGCTGAATATGTGAGCTTCTGTCTCAAAAAGTATGGGCAGAAGATGACTGGAGAGATAATGGTTCAGTGGTTAAGAGCACTGACTGCTTTTTCTGAGGAATTGGGTTCAATTCTCGATACAAACATGTTAGCTCACAACTGTGTGTAACTCTAGTTCACGGTACACAGACATGTGTACAAGCAAAACAAAAATTTTTTATTATTAAAATGATTTAGAAAAAAAAGATATAGACAGTGAAATGGCTCAGTGGGTAGGAGCACTTGCAGCCAAGTGGCATGACCTGAATTCAATCCCAAGTCCTCCATGGTGGAGGGAGGGAACTGACCCCTGCAGGCTGTCTCGTGACCTCCAAGCTCGTGCAATGTCATACATGCTCACACACACACACACACACACACACACACACACACACACACACACAAAACAAATGCGATAAATCAAGTTACAAAACATAAGCTGGAGAGCGAGTCAGGAAGACAGCTGACATCTGCTCCTGGCCTACACACAGACACACACACACACACACACTCACACACACACACATATACACACACACCAACAGTACACACACATGCACCACCACACACACATGATTAAAACAAGAAAACTGCAAAGGTAACGGAGGGAAGGGGCAGCATGGAGCACCATGGGAAAGCACACGGGAGCAGTACGTGGCATGAGAAGAGAGAAGGGACTGGGGACAGACGAGAGGCAGAGACAAATAGAGGAAGTGGGCAAGTGAGGCAGGAAGTAAAGAGAGAAGGAGAAATGGAACAGAGAAGGGGCAGGCCTGAGAGCCACTCAGGTATACTGGGCTAGCCTGAGCTTGCCTGGCCCACAGGGCATGGTCACAGCCCAAGCTTTGAGCTCACTTTTTCCCAGTACCCTGTCCTCACTCTATACCCATCCAGTTGCCCTGACCCAGCCCAGTCCGGCCTCTCCCTGTGTGTCTCCAGAGTAGACATGATCCTCCAGTGCCAGGTTGGTCTGGGGAAGCTGAGGACTTCTCTCACACATGCATATGGGGCCCATCCCTTCCTGTCTACTCAATCCCAGTTAATCCAGTTTTTCAGTGTGGTCAGCAGTGGTGGGGGATGGGGAGTGAGACCCACACCCAGAGAGTGTAGGAGGCTGTCCTTGCTGACGCCTGTGTGCGTGAGGTAACAAACCGCGCATGCGCAGCGTCTTGGGCACGCCTAATTTCTGACGTCACATCCACCATTAAACTGCGCATGTACAGCGCAGGGGAACCTGGGAGTTTGAGCAAGCAGCCAATCATAATTGTCCACCCCAAAGGTTATACGGGTGGGGGAAGTTCAAATCCCTCTCTCTCCCAGCCATGTTGAAAGAATAAACACCGCAAAAGGATCCTTCATGTTCGTGTGAGTTCCTGCGGGCAGGGATACCACGCGTTACACGAGAGAGTTGAGCAGAGATCTAGAAGGGACACACATAGTGACAGATGGTCATAGAGACAGCCAGAGGAAGACAGAGATAGGTGGAATACACAGAAATGGATTCAGGGAAGGAGGAGAGACCAAAACTCAGTCTCACATAGTCGCAAAAAGAGCAGGATCCCTAGAGACAAAGAGAAAGGAATGTGGGGAGACATGGGGAGAGATTCAGGTGGTCATGGAGTGGCAGTGGTCCAGCCCACCCCCACCACTCTGTCCTTCTGGAGCAGTACCAACCTCCATCCCTCAGACCTATACCTCTCATGAGGTCATCCAAGGAAGAGGGTGGCATAGTCTTCCTTGAAGAATAGAACAGCCTCCTTTAAACCCCATTGCCCTCCCCCTACTAATTTGGGAGGTGGATCCCAGGGTCCCTTGCATGTCAGGCAAGTGCTCTGGCCACGAGCCACATCCCAGCCCATCCTACCTGCTGAAGCAGTAGGCAGCTGCGAGTACCCACTGGGGTTGGACCAGGACACCCCCATACACAGCCTTGTCATAATGATACACAGCTGCCTGCCAGGCCTGGGAATGTCTCTCATACTCCCAGCCTCCAATGATCCTAGACTGGACGAAGGGAAGGGCACCTATAGAAAGGAGTGCAGGGTAGGTCCCAGGGTTGGCATGGAAAAGGGACAGGGAAGGAAAGCTTTCCTGTGAATATGAAGGAACATGGGGTAGAGGACCAGGAGGGCGGTCAGGTTAAGGGGTGCTAGAATGGACTGGATTTCAGGACCGACACCTGGCTCGCTGACACCTGGCTTGCTGAGTGGTAGCTTGCCCTGACTAGGGAGACATTAGACTCTGAGTAAAAAGCTGATCCTAGACAGCAGACTGGGAGACAGCCAATGAGTCAAGGCCTAGAGCCGCATGGACTCCAGGGGAGTTGGAGTGAGTAGGGCATGGGGTGGGGCTGGGGGAGAATGAAAACTCTGTTCTCAGGGACAGAGAGTTTCCAAAATGGAGATGGGCTCCCATGGATGAGGTCTGTTTGTTAGGAAAGAATCCTGTGTAGGGCTGAGGGAACAGAGTGGGGAAAAGTGGGGATTAGATTGCAAACTTGACCCAGGAAGCAGTTCTAGAAGAGCCCCTGCAACCCCCTCAGAAAGGCAAGGTGGAGGCAGAATAAGAAGAAAATTCAAAAACCCCAATTCCAGACTGTAGCAGGCAGGGGCTGTTTGTGGTCTTCAATTAGATTTCTTAGTTATGTGATAAAACAGGGTGTGTCGTGGGATGTGTGTTCCCAGCAAAAGACCTGGGGGACAGAAGCCAAGGTGGGGAGTTTGACCAACAGTAGTGGCTGCATGAGAATGACAGTCATGCTGTAGTTGGGCTGAGGGGTGCTGGAAGGCAGAGTGATGTCCTCCAGGGAAGGATTCTGAATCCCACCATGACAGACAGAGAGATGACCCAGGATCTGCACCTGAGGTAAAGTGGCTGAGGCAGGGAGGGGACTAGAAGAGACATTCTAGGACTTCAGGGTAGAAAACAAGGAGCAGGAAGGTCTATGCAGCACATAGGGACTGAAATGAGGAGTCAGGGTGACACCACAAAAATAAGAATCCCAGTCCCTGGTCCTAGGGACACCATGAGCTGGAGAATGAAGCTGGGCTGCAAATGTGAGAGGGGGGACTTATGGGGAAGAAAGGAGGAGTCTGGTCCACTTTTCTTCCTGTGGATCCCTCAACTTCTCACCGTATTTCTCCAGAGACAGGACGAGGCACAGAACCAGCAACCACATGGTGGCAGGTGGTGAGCTTGGAGCTGAGAGGTCTCTCTTCAAGGCCTTATGAAGCCTTCACCCCTCCACACTCCCACCCAGCCCTGCTGGCACACAACATGTCTGAGCCACACCTCTAAGTCTGTGAGCTGGAGACTGGCACCAAGGACAGTGGCTGAGCATGAGAACCCATATCTCCTTGTTCTGTTGGCACTGGATGGATTCCTGGGGTCTGAGACCTGACTTGGGAAGGACCCATGGGCAGGGAAGTTTGATCAGAGAAGCTGAAAGTTTGGGAAAGAGTGAGAGGAACAGGGATACGACTGGCCCTCAATTAAAGAACCCCAGTGACAGTATCTATGACTGAGCCTGTAGCATGTCCAAGTCCATCTACCTGGAAAGGATGTGGGTTCACTGACCTCCCGAAGGAACAGAAACAGGGATACAACTGGCCCTCGATTAAAGTTTCTTTACCTAGAGCCCAATTAAATACTCACACCCAAGTCCTAGTGGATGGTGTAATCTATGCCAATGATCCCTTTGCTACTCTGAGGCCA
>JANHMN010000003.1:41458019-41470696 GCA_030674055.1 Rhabdomys pumilio | reverse complement strand
GTGTGTGTGTGTGTGTGTGTGTGTGTGTGTGTGTGTGTCTGCCTGTTTGTCTGTGTCTCTCTCTTCCTCTGTGTGCATGTCTCTGTGTGTGTCTGTTTGTATGTGTGTGTGTGCCAGTGTGTGTGAGTGTGTCTGTGTGTGTGTCTTTGTATGTGTGTGCATGTGTGTCTGTTTGTATGTGTGCAAGTCTCTCTCTCTGTGTATGTATAGACTCAAGACTGATGTTGGGAATTGTTTTCAACCGTTCTTCTACCTTATTCATTGAGGCAGGGTCTCTAATCAAACCCAGGGATGCTGGGAAGTGGTGGCACATGCCTTTAATCCCAGCATTTGGGAGGCAGAGGCAGGCAGATTTCTGAGTTTGAGGCCAGCCTGGTCTACAGAGTGAGTTCCAGGACAGCCAGGGCTACACAAAGAAACCCTGTCTTGAAGAACAAAAAAAAAAAAAAAAAAAAAAAAGAAAAAGAAAAAGAAAAAAAGAAAAAAGAAAGAAAAGAAAGAAAAGAAAATGTCCTGACAGGGCTGGTCTCACCAGCCAGCTTGCCCTGAGGATGCCCTGTCCCTACCTTCTGAAGTTGGGATTACAGGTGGCCACCACATCCTCTACTCACTGAGCCAACTCCCCAAACTTACAACCATGGTCACCATCACAATCTAGAATCTTCCATCACCCCCCAAATTCTCCGTGTCTCCGTTTAGGCCAGTTAAGTTCCCAGAAAGTCCTGGCTCATGCGTTTGGGCCGAACATCAGGTTTTAGTCTGTTTTTACTTAGATACAGACTTCCACTCTGTATCAAAGCTGAACTCAAACGTGAAACTCTTCTGCCGTGGACTCCCCAGTTTGGGAGTTTTAAACCTATCCACCACACCCGGCTCTGTTGATTTATGTTTGCTTGTGTCCTGAGAACAGTCTTGTATAGCCCAGGTTGGCAGTCTCAGACTCTCTATTCTGCTGAACACGACCTTGGAGTCCTGATCCTCCTGCTTTGAGCCTTTGGAGTTCTGGGGTTACGGCTGTGAGCCAGGGCACCAGCTCTTCATCTCCTTTCCTATGGACTCGGATTGTCGTGTCTCGATGGGCAACTTTAAGTCAGTTTATGGGACATCTCTTTTTCTTTGGACACTAAACATTCCCCTCTCTACTGGACCTCCTTCACTCTTTAGCTTTTTTTCTTTAGTAGTCCACCTCCAGCTTATCAGACAGCCATTTTGCTTGATTTGTTTTTTACAGTGGGGCGTTTGTGAGGGTAGTGGCTTCCATTGGCTTATCCAAAGGCCCCAGAGTGCTGCTGCTTGCACAATAGGTACTTGAGATATATTTGTGCATGAGTAAAAAAATGAATTAATGTTTTCTAAAATGGGCCACCGCGACACCATCCAGCTGTTTCCTTCAGTCTGGGCCTTCCTATCGAGATACATGTCTGGATGTCTTTCTCATGTAGACAGAATTATTTTGTTCTCCTTTCTTCCTTCCCTTTCCTCTCTCTCCCTTTCTCTTTCTCTCTCCTCTTCCTCCTCCTTCCTTTCTCTCCTCTCACCATGCCTTCTTCCCAGACTTCTCTCTTGCCTGTCTCCCTCCTCTCCTTCTTCCTCTCTCTACGCAGATCTGAGTATCTGCTTGTCTGAACATGTTTGGGGCCCATCATGGTCTGATGCCAACAGTAAAATGGTGAACAGAGCTGAGGTCTGAACTCTGAGGTCACCTTCCCAGTCTGCTCTGCCTGTTTGGGGCTGGGGTGGAGACTGTCAGGACTGTGGAATCCAGACCAGAGGTTGGTGAACACTGACGGTTAAGGTCCAGAAAGTAATGATTTTAGGTTTTGTGGGCTAGACAGTTGCTGCTACAATTACCCCTGCTGTCTGGCACAAAAATTGCTCCTCCAGGGTAGATGAGGGGGACAGGTGACTCTCTGATTTTCTCTTTCTTTCCCCCCTCCCCCTGCTTAACCTCCATCTTTCCTTCCTGGGTCTCATGTAGCCCAACCTAGCCTCAAAATCACCTGTAGCTGACCTTGAATATATGATCCTCCTGCCTCCACTTCCTATGTGCTTGGATCATATGCATGTACTACCATGCCTGCCTTTCCCTCCCTTCTCCCTTCTCCTTCTGCCCCCCCCCCTTTCTTCTTTCCTCCCCATCTCCTTCCTCACAAGAGCAGTCTTACATTCTTGATCCTCTTGCCTTAACTTCCTAATTGCCAGGATTGTAGTCATGTGAACCACACCCAGCCTCAAAGTTCAATTATGATTTGTGTATTTGTTTCTGAGACAGTTTTCTGTAGTCCGGACTGGTTTCCAAGTCACTGTATAACTGAGAGTGGCCTTGAACTTCTGATCCTCCTGCCTGCGGTTGCATGGCTGACTTTCAAACTTTTATTTGCACAAACAGATGGCAGCAGTAGCTAGCCCTGGTCTGCAAGTGTGTGTGGTGTGTCGCAGTGTGTGTGCAGCATCAGAATGGAAGTGAGGGTTTTGGGATTCACAGGGTATTCTGAAGTTCAGAGCTTGGGTCTCACAGTCTGATCTTGGCATGAGAAGCCTAAACCCCAGAGTCTGAATTTGTGGCTGTATCTTGACTTTGGAGATAAGAGGCTTTGAAGGCAGGCCCTGGGACTTACATTCCTACTATGGCAAGTATCAATTTGACGTGAACAGATGTCAAGGTTAAAAGGAAACAGTCAACAACACTAGGCCTGACAAATAAAAGGGCTTGTGCCTGAGTATGAGCTAGTTGAGGAGGTCAAAGCCAGTCTCAACCGGCTCCAGCTGACTTCCTGAAGGCCCTACCTTCTTGAGGAGCATGCACAGGATACTTTGTCCTTTGATCTATTCTTGCTTCTACGGAAGCTAACTGTAACAAACTGAACTATGGGTTGCAATGGTTCCTAACGAGGAGCCTGCATCTACTCCAGAAAAGAAGCCACATTGTAGACAAGAGCTAGAGATGAGGTGACCAAGAAAGACAACAGCTATATCTTGGTGGCTTGGTCTCCATCAGGGACGGTAACTCACAAAAGCTGTATTCCTGAAGCTCACTGAAGGGCTTGCAGGTGTTGGGGGTGGTCAGATCTCTCCTGTCCTCATCAATTGTCACTGCTTGTATAACTTGAGGGAGAGGGTGCTTGTGAATCCTGTAAATTGCAGGACCTTTTCAAGGCTTGTAAGTTGTGTCTACTTTCTGAGTCTCATGAGCCCCACCTCCTCCCTCCAAGAGGGGACAGCTTGATTCAGAGGAAATTACTACATGACATAAGAGACCATTGACCCTTATAACATTAATAGAGATACACTGGCTTTCTCCCCACTACTGGGCTTCATCCTGTTCTCTAGGGTTGAACATTGACAACTAACATTCTAAGGTCTGTCATTGTCCTGTGGGAACTAACAGACCATGTATCTTTTCTTCAGAGGAAGATGTGCCAAGCCTTCATGTATGAGGGACTGGAGAGATGGTTCAATGGAGAACACCTGTTACATAAGCAAAAGGACCTGAGTTCAATCCCCAGTACCTATGTAAAACACCAGGAGTGGTTGTCTGCAACACAGAGCTGTGGATGACAAAGGTAGAAGAACCTCTGCTAGCCTAGCTCCAGGTTCAGCAAAAGACCCTGTCTCAGGAGACACTTGATGTTCTGTGGCTTTTGCACATGCGATCATACATCCATCAAACACACATACATCACACATACACCCTTACATGCTAGCATCCACCAAACACACATGCACCCCCATATGACTTTATAACACACACACACGCACACACACACACACACACACACACGCACACGCACACGCACACACACACTTACACGACTTCATACGTGAACCTCAAGGCACCAGCAATCATTATAATTCAGAAGCCTCACATCACGAGTGGTCACTCCCCGATCTCCCACCATTTCAGTGCCTGCATCTGTTTCTGTGGAGTTACCCATTCTGGATACTCCATGAAAATCTATTTATACAATATGTGAAACTTTGTGACTGAAAATTTTTTTAAAGATTTATTTTATGTTTAATTGTGTGTGTGTGTGTGTGTGTGTGTGTGTGTGTGTGTGTGTGTGTGCATGAGTGCAGGTGCCCACAGAGATCAGAAGAGGGCATCATATCCCTGGAGCAGGGGTGTTAGGCAGTTGTAAGCTACCAGGTAGGTGTTGGGAATTGAACCCAGGACCTTTATAAGAGCAGTATGTGCTCTTAACTACTTAGCCATTTCCCTAGCCTCTTTAATATTTCTTTCCTTTTTTCATCTTTTTTTTTTTAAGATTTATTTGCTGTCTTTCTTTCAAAGATGATTGACTTGGTAATCATTTCTTGGCCTTTTTTTTTTCTTGTCTGTGTGCTGGTGGTTATGTAGCAGGCACACATTTCCTTCCTTCCTTTCTCTTCTTTTCTTATTTTTTATTTTCTTTTTGAGAAAGAGTCTCACTTTGTCACCCTGAAACTCTGTAGACCAGTCTGTCCTCTACCTCAGAGCTCTGCCTGCCTTTGCCCCCTGAGTGCTGGGATTAAAGGTGTTCACCACCACCACCCAGCAGGGCACACTTATTTACTATTCACTTAAAAATAATTTCTAATTTCTATTATGTGTCTTGTTTGAACAATGAGTTCCTTAGATATGTTTGTTTTTCAGTCATGAACACGTGGTACTTTTCTGGTTAAATACCATCATTTCTAGCGTAATTACTCTGAGGCCAGACAATGTACGGGGTATATTACAAAGAAGATTTTGTTGAGATTTGCTCTGTAGGTCATCTTGGTATTTGGCTCATTTTGTGGTAAATACTGTATGTGGTTTTCTTAATTGAGGGATAATTCTTTACTGATGAATACTCTGTAGAGTTCAGATTTCAAGTGAATAGTGTAACAAGACTCGACAAATGCCTGTATCTGTGAAACTCTCACTCCTGTAAAGTTACAGGACATGTTTATCAACTCCGCATGTCCTCCTGTGACCCTCCCAGAGTGTTGTGATCCTTTCTGTTGCTGTGATAAAATACTCTGACAAAAAGCTACTTAAGGTAAGAGAGGGTTTATTTGGCTGGTGATTCAAAGTCACAGTCTTTCGTTTTGGGGAAGTCAAGGCAGAGACTCAGGTAACTGGTCACATCCTACCAACAGTCACGGACAAACAAGAATAAATGCACCGTTGCTTGCTTGCTCTCAGCTGGTTTGTTTCTCTCTTATACAGTTCGGTTCAGAACCCCGTGCCTAGGGGATGGTGCCGCCCACAGGGTGCTAGGTCCTCCTATTTTCATTAACAATCAAGGAATTCCCTATAACATGCCCACAGGTGAGCCTGATTCACTTAACTGTGCATTAAGACTCTTCCTGGCTGGAAAGATGGCTCAGTGGTGATAATCACATACAGCTCTTGCAGAGGACCCAGCTTAGGCTCTCAGCACCCACATCAGGCTGCTTACGACCACCTGTTACTGTGAGCTCTGGGGAGCTGATGCCTTCTTCTAGCTGGCCACACACACACACAAGCACACACATATGTACATACACGAGCACACACACACACACACACACACACACATATACTCAAGCACACGCACACACACGCACACGCACACACACACACATACACTGTGTGGTTCCAGATTGTGGTGAGTTAAGTGAAATTGACAGTTAAAACTAACTAGCATATTCTCCTCTCATCCTAGCACGTGTGCACTACTGGTTAATTGTGCTGATCTGACATCTGTATGGATGGATTCATACTGTATATAGCAGTCCGTGTATGGCTTCCTGGTGCAAAAGGGTTTTCATATGTAACCACACCATTGCTCATACCATTTGTTCTGTTTCCTTTAATCACTGTGTGACATCCATTTCACCGCCAGGTCACTGTATCACTCACTAATTGTGGACACTTGCACTATTTCCAACCTGATTTCTAAGCAAAACATTTGCATGATAGGAGAAGGGGACAACAGGGTCTCACAAAGCCCAGATTGGCATTAAACTAGGCAAGTAATTGAGGATACCTTGAACTCCTGATCCTCCTACCTCTGCCTCTCAAGTACGGGAATTACGGGTTTATACCAGCACTCCCGCTTATGCAGTGTGGTGGATGGAACCCAGGGCTCCATGCATGGAAAGTAAGCACTCTGCTTAGTTGCCTTCTCCATTCCTAAACAAGGCTTCTATTTTTAATTTCCCCCATGGATCTTAGATAAATACCTAGGGGTGAAAGTGATGACCATCAAGCAGACGCATGTGCAAGAACCTGCTAGAAGCTGGGAAGATGGCTCACTGTAAATCACTCGCTATGCAATTATTGAGGGATCCCAGCACCCATGTGAAAGTCAGACAAAATAGTGTCTGCAAATGTAATCCCAGCATTCCCATGGTGAGATGGGAGATGGAGACAAGAGAATCCCCAGAAGCTGACCTGCTGAATATAGCAGCAAATAAGAGACTCTGTCTTAAGGTGGAAGGACCAACACTCAATGTAACCTTCTGACCTTCACATATATGCTGTGGTATGCATACGATCATAGTTGCACACACACACACACACACACACACACACACACACACACACACACGCGCGCGCGCGCGCGCGCGCGCGCACTTTAAAAAAAGAATCTGCTAGATTGTTTTCTAACCTGGTGTGCCATTTTTAAATCTCCCTAGAATTCCTGCTCTGTGGATAGTTGACACTTGAGCTGGTTACATTCTGCAATGTCAGCAGTCTTGGTAGGTGTGTGTATGCGAGAAATTATATGTTCTACAGACAGAAGATGCACTGTTTCACAGATGCTCTGGTCGCAGAGTGTGCTGATTACACTGTGTGAATCATTTGCACACACCCAATCATTTCTATCTTGGCTGTTCTTTCTGTTCCCCAAGTCATGGTGAAAATCTTCAATGACAAGGAACTTGTTGATGCTACCTTTAGTAACTTACTCCATACTTTATATATCTGAGAATCTGTTAATGACACATAAAACATTTTGATAGTCGGGTGTGGTGGCGTACACCTGTCGTCCCAGCACTTAGAAGGTGCGGGCAGGAGGATCAGAAACTTAAGATCATCCTCAGCTGCATAATGAATTCCAGGCCAGCCTGGGTTAATATGATTCTGTTTCAAGGCAAAACAAAATAAAGGGCAACAAGACTAAATACGTAAATAAAAGGTGGACAAAATCTTTATACTTCCTTTATAGGTACATTCACAAATCAATCAATCAATCAATCAATCAATCCTCAATCTACCTGGATGGTTGGTTTGTTTGGGACTGGCCTTGAACCCTTGATCTCGCCACCTCAGCTTGCATTACACATATGTGATATGCACCACTTTGTCGGCATACTTTAAGGAGGAGCTTAATGGCATCTCTTCCTACTATAGGTGCTGAGTGTGTCCTCATCTCTGGATCTCACAGCAGCATCTTAGATTTTTCCCATCGTCCTGATACAGGTACAAAGAAACATTCTTAAAGTATGAGAAAGAAGACAAAAATGGGCTAGAGAGACGGCTGAGTGGTTGAGAGCAGTGGCTGTTCTCAAAGAAAATAGGGGTTGGATTCCCAGCAACCATGTCCAGTGGCTCACAGCCTCCTATAACTCCAGCTCCAGGGGAACTGCTGTCCTCTTCTGGTCTCCATGGCCACTGTACTTACACAAGTGTGTGTGCTTGTATACATGCATGTGCACACACACACACACATACACACACACACACAAATACACATAAATAAAAACAAGAAGCAAATCTTAAAATCAAAAGACAAAACCAAAAGCAGACCAATCGCAACAGAGGCTGTAAAGCTGGAAATCCCACTTTTGGAAATGAGAGGACATCACAGAACGGGTGTCTCTTAACATCACTGACACAGGCTGCTGCACAAAGAGCCAGGGGCCTCCTGGTTTACATTCTCGCTGCACAGATGGGAAGCCAAGAGGAAAAGCCGTGTGTTGGAATATCACATGAGTGGAAAAGGACAAAAGAGGATGCTTCAAACAGAACTGAGGTCTTTTATTTGTGGTTCCCTGAGGAGACACTAGGTGTTTGGGGGGCAGGAGGGACAAACCTAACAGTACAAAGACAAGGCTGGGTCAACACTGGACTACTAGAGGACACTGCACACAGAGGAACATGCAGGTGGGTTCCACTCCTGTGTCCCAGGGAGGAGTTGTAGCATGGATTCCTGAGCCTGAGAGAGGTTGTTGTGATCTGAATCTTTGGGTCTGAAAGAGGAGATTGGAGTCTGGATTTGTGAGTCTGAGGGAGGAGATTGGAGTCTGGACTTGTGAGTCTGAGGGAAGAGATTGGAATCTGGACTTGTGAGTCTGAGGGAGGAGGCTGGGACCTGAATCTGTAGATCTGAGGGAGAAGGACTGGGAACAATCCCGAGTCTCAGGTTTCCTCATCAGGCTTCATGTGGACGGGGTAGTCAGTCCATAGCTAGCTTGTCTGAATGGTAGTCTGGATCCAGTTAGTGAACTTGCAGAGATTGGTGTAGACACTTGGTACGCCAGGCTGCCCGCACTCTCCTTGTCCCAATGACACGAGCCCTTGTAGGGATCTGTTGCACACTATGGGACCCCCAGAGTCCCCCTAAGAAAGAGATAGAGTGAGAGGGAGGGGAGAGGGAAGGGAAAGGGGAAAGGGAGAGGGAGGGAAGTGGAGGGAGGGGGAAAAGAGAGAGAGGGAGAGGGAAAGGAAGGGGAAAGGGAAAAGGGAAGGGAGAGGGAGAGGGAGAGGGAGAGGGAGAGGGAGAGGGAGAGGGAGAGGGAGAGGGAGAGGGAGGAGAGGTAACCCAGGAGAGCATGAGCAGAAGATACACGTGAAGTCTCAGAGCATCCATATAAGTAAGCGTGGTAGACAGAGACAGAAGGAAAGCAGCCACATGCCCCGAGGGTGCATGAACAGGAGCCCTGTGTCCACACAACTGGCTGCTTTCCTGGGGCTTGTTGCTTGCCCTCTGTCTCCTTCACGACTTGCTTTTCTGCCTCTGTGTCTTTTTGTGTTCTGTGTATATGTTACTTTTGTTTTTACTTTTTCTCAGAATGGATATTTCTGCTTCTTCCTAGATCTACTTAGTGGGTTTTGCTTGTTTGTTTGTAGTGCTGGAAGCAGAACCCAGTGCCTTTATTGAAGTGCTCCACCCCTGAGCCACGCCCCCGCTCCTCGCTGTGGGGGCGGGATTTAGGCAGCTGTTTGGCACTGGTTTATATTCCTAGTCTCTTTTCACATTTTATTTTGAGGCATAATCTCACTAAATTGTCCAGGCTGGATCTTCCTTCTCAGCTTCCTGAGTGGCAAGGGTTATAGGTTTGAACCACCACTCCTGGCTTCTGGGTCTCTGCATTTCTGTCTTCCTGTTCCCCTCTCCTCTCCCCCTTCCCTCTCCGCTGTCTCCCCTCCCCCATTCTTCTTTTCTTTTTCCTCCTTCTCCTCTTCCTTCTCCTCTTCCTCCTCCTCCTCCTCCTCCTTCTCTTTTTGAGACAGGGTCTCACTCTGTATATCTGGCTGGCCTTGAACTCACAGATATCACCTGCCTGCCCTGCTGGGATTAAAGGTGTGCACCCCTACACCTGGCTCCCCCACTTCTCACAGTCCATCTCCATGTATCTCAGGTATACCTTTTGCACCTCCCTGCTTCGTCTCTGTTCCACCCTCCCTGTGTCTTACATTGCACGTGTCCTTTCCGTCCTGTCCTCCTCCAGCGCAGAACATACTGAGATGGAACACAGGGTCATAGAGCAGCCGGCAAGTTTCCTCTGAGGCCACCGAGAGATTCACACACTGCAGGAGGCTGGGCTGTTTCCCTGGGGCACACAATGAAGGGTCAGTCCATTTTGGCTGTGTGGGGAACTTCTCAGAAAGGGCAACCCTGTTCCCGGAAGCTCACCATTCTTTAGTAGACCCCAACCAGAAACTAGACAGGTCTCCCCAGGAGTAGGGCACTGAGAAGCCACAGGGATGCGCCTGATGGTGTTAGACTCCATCACTGATTCGTTCAGCTTGATGAGCATGAGATCATTGGCAAAAGAAGGATCATTGTAGTTCGGGTGCTGGATGGAGAGGTGGGCCTCTAATATCCGGCTGCCCGGCTCTTGGGAGCCATCCAGGTTGTGCAGGCCCAGTCCCACGATGTAGGATCTGAGGATCACCCAACAGGTGAGCTATACAGTGGCACCTGTGTCTCCCATCTCGTCCTCCAGCCTAAAGCAATAGTGACTTGCTTCGCCTTTCCCTTCCCACTAGACTGTCCTGGTCCTTGAGGTTTGGGCTCCCCTCACATGTCAACACTGTGGCCACTTGCGCGCCCCCTGCAGGCCGAGTATGATATTGAACCCTCTCCCCTTAGCATCCTGCCCTACCACCCCCCACTCACTCCTGTAAGCAGTGTGCTGCTGACAGCACCCACTGAGGATGCACCAGGACTCCCGAGCAGAAGAAACCATTGTCTTCTGAGAACAGTGCCGCCTGCCAGGGTTGCGAGTGTGGGAGGCAGTCCTGGCCTTGTATGATCCGGCTGCTGACACTTGAGGCCGAGGATCCTAGGGATGGAGTCAGGATTGGGAGGTATGGGGTGTGGAGCAGGGGTGTTTCAAGGCTTCTGGAATGGGAGCAGGGTCCGGATGAGAGTTCAGAACTATGGGGAAGATGTTTAAGTGAAGGGATGTAATCAGAGGTTGCAGTGTGTGTGTGTGTGTGTGTGTGTGTGTGTGTGTGTGTGTGCGCGTGTGCGCGTGCGCGCGCGGGCTATGGTCGAGGCTGGAAACAAACTATGAATCCTGGATCAGAGTTCTTTCCCACAGGGTCTGAGAGAAGGGGAGTGGTTAGAGCCTCAGGGCAAGGCCACTGTAGGGAACCAGTTCAAGAGGTAGGACTAGGGATACTAAGGGTAGGATATCAAAGTTAAGGACTTGGTTAAAAGTGTGGGGATGGAATCAAGATTTTAGGGTCTGGGCCATTGCTGGAGACAGGTTCAGGATACAACCTGGAGGAAAGATTTAGTGCAGGGGCTTGGTCAGGGCTTCAGGGGTGGAGCCAGGGCTGGGGACAGGATGAAGGCACAGGACTAGGGAGGCTTTGAGAGCAGAAATGTGGCTGAAGCTTCCCAGGTCCCAGGGGAGGTGTCATGGAAAAGGGAAAGGAAATTGCTTTGAAGGTGAGTGGTCAGGGCAAGAGTCTGGACTGGGTTTAGGCAGGTGCACCCTAGCAGGGTGTCAATGTAGAGACGCTGATCTCTGCCTCCTGAGGATTAATGTTCACCATATAAACTGGATAGTTCAGGGGGCAAGATCTTATTTCATGAATGTGGGAATGGCTGGGGACAGAAAAAGAGGCTGGACCAGGGTTCTTAGGAGCAGAGTCTGAGGACAGGTGTATGGGTTAAGCTTCAGGGTTCACAAAGGTCAAGGTCAGAGCGAGGAGAATTACCATAAGGGGCTGGCAGAGTCAGGACTGGATGGTGATTCAGGACATAGGACATGGGACTAGTCTCCAGTCACCAAGCAACTGGTGCCTGGAGTGGACCGAGAACTTCAGGGTGGAGTCAGGGCTCAGAGGGAAGGGGTCAGGGCTCAGAGGGGTGGAGTCGGGGCTCAGAGGGGTGGAGTCGGAACTCAGAGGGGTTGGGTCAGGCCCCTTGGGAGGAGTTAAAGCCAGGGGCCACCTTAGGCTGGGAGCCAGGATCAGCACACTGGGTGTAGGGTCCTTTGTCAGGAGCGCGGGTCAGCTTGGATTCTCAGGTTGGTCTTCAGAACCCAGGAACGAACCATTTCTCTCTCTCACACAGTCATGACTCCAGGGGCTGTTCAGCTTTTGTGGTACAACTGTTCTTCCACGCACCTCCCCACAGGCACATCCAGCCACAGCCCATTCACCCAGACAACATCATTATCCCAGAGGGGGCTGGGAGCCCAGTCGGCAGAGTGCTGACTTAGCATGCACAAAGCCTTGGGTTTGAATTCCCGCCCCACAGCGTCACGTAAACTGGGCATGGTGGTGCACACCGGTAACCCCAGCACTTGGGAGGTAGAGGCAGAAGGATCGGAGGTTTAAGGTTGTTCTTGGCTGCTTAATGAATTCAAGGCCAGCCTGAACTAAGTAAGACTCTTGAAAAATAAAGAAGTGGGCCAGATATCAACTGTAGCACTCAGGAGACAGAGACAGGCTTACTTCTGAAAGTCTGAGATCAGCCTGTTGTACATAGGGAGTTTAACAGAAAGAATCATCTAGTCACTCAGGGGCTGGGCACAGATTCCATCTTTCCCTTAGCAGCACAAACTGTCGCTCATTCTCAGGACCTGTCACTCTTTACAGCCATGGCCACACGGCTACACACCAGTCACATCAGACTGCCACATCAAACAGTCAGAAGCAGTAGGACGCTGAGTTATGCTGCTGGCTGTCACTGTTCCCTCGGGCACACACCATGACACACACATTCAGATACCTGTGACCTCAAGGATGAGGTACCCCAGAAACCAGCCCCAGGGCGTTCGTGCAGTGACCATCATGTTGGCTCCTGGAAATGAAGACAAGTGAATCTGGACGGTAGTCTTACTCTCTGTCTTCCCATAATCTCTCCCTTGCCTTTTTCATTTGTGGGATGTGACTGGGCAGGGGTGGGGGGGTAAAAACAAGGAGAAAGAAGAAGAAGAAGAAGAAGAAGAAGAAGAAGAAGAAGAAGAAGAAGAAGAAGAAG
>JANHMN010000003.1:41439802-41458009 GCA_030674055.1 Rhabdomys pumilio | reverse complement strand
AGAAGAAGAAGAAGAAGAAGAAGAAGAAGAAGAAGAAGAAGAAGAAGCAGCAGCAGCAGCATCTATCTGGGGACAGGGGTGTGTGTGGAGAAATGGAGGCATAGATCTTCACTTAGGACAGATAAAAGACCCTGACAGGGCATTCAAGAGATCTGTCTGGTTGGAGGCAGCCTTAGAGGCACAGTCCAGAGCCAGAGGTCCAGGGAGAAATGCAGGGATGCTACTAAGGGGAGAGAATGAGAGAAAGAGCAGAAAGTTTCTCACCTGCTCCCTCTGAGCTCCGGATTGGATTCTGCTAAGCTGATCTGAGTTGAGTTGAGCTGAGTTGAGCTGATCTGAGCTGAGTTGAGCTGAGTTGAGCTGAGCTGAGCTGAGCTGATTTGCCACCCACAGGGGCCCCCACAGGGCTTATAAACTCCCTCAGCTGGGGCTGGCCTGCCCCCCAGGGGACACATTCCATACGTCAGGTGCTGCAGACTCCAACTCAAAGCATTCCTCTATGCCAGGTGGAGTCTGGGGCACAGGGAGGGAACAGTGTCCAGACCCCAGCCTCTCTGGCCTATTTTCTTCCCCTCCTTCGTCCCCCCCTCATATTCTTTCATTTATTCCTTCTCTCAGGCTCCTTTTACTCACTAAATGAAATTTCTCCTACCTCACTCTCCGAGCCTTCCTCTGTGTGCCCTTCCTGTGCAGCCTCTGAAACCTGCCCCAGCATCAAATCCAGCCTGCATCTTGTACTTCCTTGGAAATCTTATCTGTGATCCACCTCCCCACCTTCCTTTTCCCCACGCATAGGCTCAGGATCATTATTACTCCATGCTCAGCCTGAGCTCAGATAACCCTGCACACAGATCCTCTCTCTGCGGGCGTCCTGGTGCAGAAGCTCCTAGGAACGGGGATGTGATAGAGGCACCCCTTAGTCAACACAATTGGTGGCTTTCATGCTTGGAGCTCTAGATCAGGTCAGGGACTAGGAAGAATGATGTCTCCATGTTCCTGGGACTCTTATCCCAGTGAGCTGGGGGAGATGTACAATCCAGAAAACAGAGGAATCAAGAAATGAATGGCAGTTGGTAGTGTGTGAGACAGATGACTATGACGAAGAGTGGGGACCATGCAAGTGAAATTGCAGCAGAAGACATCCTGGTCTGTGTCCGTGGATGACATTCCCATGGGGAGCAAGGCAGACAAGGCAGCCTTCAGAAATGGCTTAAATATCAAGGTTCAGTGGTAGAGGAAGTGACATGACTTGTTTATTTTGTGAAATCACTCTTGATGAGGAGTGACAGAAATAGGGATTGAAGGGAGGATCTCGACTGGGAAACTACTGAGATTCAAGTGGGAGATGCAATGGCCAAGAGGGAGATGCTGGGGTCCAGTGGGAGATGCTGGGGTTCTGGTGGGAGATACTAGGGTCTGTGGGAGATTCTGAGGTCCAGTGGAAGATGCTGGGATCTGGTGGGAGATTCTGAGGTCTAATGGGAGATTCTGGGGCCTGGTGGGAGATGCTGGGGTCCAGTGGGAAAGGCTGGTGGGCATGCTGAGTGCATCAGGTCTCATAAGTACATACTGTGATTGACCAGGCCAGTCCTGATAACAGAGAGGCCAGTTAAGGCAAAAAGCAAAGAGGTGGGTGGTGCTTTTCTGTCTTTCTCACTGGACCAGGTGGAGGTGACCTAGAGTTATGGACATAGGCAGTGGGAACATTTCTGGTCTCACATGTTGGGGTTATTTGCACTAAGATGGGAATCCACTTCAGAGACAAGGAGGGACAGGTGTGAACCAAGAGTACTGGGACATGCCAAACCACAGAAGTATGTGAAGGCTCAGAGAGATGGAGACTTGGAGATCTGCAAGTGCACTGACCCACTGACCCACTGAGCCATCTTGGGCTCCTATTAAACTCTTTCTGAAACAGAGTCGCTCTATAGCTCAGGGCGGCCTCGAGTCCCAGATAATCCTGCCCCAGCTCCCCAAGTGCTAAGACAGAAGGTTTGAGACAACACACACACACACACACACACACACACACACACACAGTGACTTTACACACTCTCCCTGGCATGCTTTGTGGCATGGAATTTACCAATTGAAGGATTCATTTCAGAGTTTGAAGTGTTTTGGATTTGCTGACTTACAACCTGTGATCCATTTCTTTTTTGATGATATTGTGGAATAGACAGGTCTGTGGACTTTGTTTTACAGATAAAAAAAAAAAAATCAACTGAGGCACAGAGAGACAAGTAAATACTGAAAGTCAGATAAAGGCTGAAGCTGGAGGGATTTATATGATGAACAGAACAAGACAATGGGTGGATGCTGGATGGTGAGAATGTGGCCAAAGTCAGATGTCAAGAAACGTGGGCACTAGGGTATAATAATAATAATAATAATAATAATAATAATAATAATATACAATAAATAATAAATACATAATAATATTATTAAAGTAATAATATCATGTATAATATTATATAAGCACAATATTAACATCACTATAAATAAATATTAGATTATACAATATTATATTGTATATTATGTATAATAAAATATGTATACTAGGAATAATAAATGTATAAAATATAGATGATACTGTTATAAACAACACTATTATAATAAATAATTAATAATACCATTAGTATTAATAACAACTCAAAAATAGAATGGAAGACTAACATTTCTAGATCATCTACTCTTTTGTATGTGTTGCTAGAATTGTTTTATAAACATCACCCTGAGAAGCCCAGAATTATGCTCAACTATGTAAACAGGAGAGAGATACACAGAGAAATCAAACTAGCCCAAGGCCACACAGCCGAATGGCAGTAAACTTGAGACTTCTAGCTTGAGAGCAAAGTATGTGGTGGTTTGAATACACTTGGCCCTGGGAGTAGCACTATTAGGAGGTGTGGCCTTGTTGGAGGAAGTATATAACCTTGGAAATGGGCTTTGAGACCTTCCTTCTAGCTGCTGGAGGATAGTCTTTTCCTGAGTGCCTTCCAATCAAGATGTAAAACTGTCAGCAACTCCAGTGCCATGCCTGCCTGGACACTGCCATGTTCCTGCCTTGATGATAATGGACTGAACCTCAAAGCCTGTAAACCAGCCCCTATCAAATGTTGCCTTGGTCGTGGTGTCTGTTTACAGAAGTAAAACCCTAACTAAGACAGTGTGTATTGATCACACTCTTACATTGCTTTTCAGGAAACTGCAGTTGCAGTGTTTGATAGATGTCATGCTCCTATAGGGACACAGACTATGGGGAGCCCAGGGCACACCCAGGCTGGACATCTCTCACCTGAGCTATCTTCCCTTAATTTTATGTACAGGTGAGGTGCAGCCTGGACAGGGGAAAACTAGAGACACAAAGATTGGGGTGAGGTGGGGTGGGTGCCTACTCCTAGCAAAACTGGTAAAACAGGCCCAGGTGAGCTAGGCTGCTTACTGAGGAGACTCCTCTAGTTTAGAACCCCTGACTTTTCTGGCTGGAGTCCTGCCAGGGGCCCAGGCAGCGTCAGGGGACCTGTTACATTTTCCTGCTAAACCTTTAAAACAGCTGACTGTTGAAGCAGACGGAGCTTCATGGGCAAAGGCAGGTGCTGTCCTGGCTTTACTTAATGGCAAGAAGCTGTCTTAGGACCTGCTACCTTCCCTAAAGACCAGGGTTTTCTGTCCTAAGTATGGACAAAGGATGAGGGAGCCAGTGAGAAAATTCACAGAGCTTCCAAGGAGAAGCCAGGACAAAGTTGGGGCAATCTCCAGGATTAAGTGAAGATGAGGAGATTTTGGAGGAGATCAGTTCAAGGGTCTCAATAGCTAGAGGGGAGGGTCTGGTCTGGAGCAGGCACAGAGAACGTAGCTGGACCCCAACAGTGAGACAGACAGCTGGAGGTGGGGAGCTGAGGGCTGAATTGGGTGAGAAAAGAGGGGTACCAGTAAGCACCACAACCAACTCAGAGGGGACCACGCTGCTGCTGGGATGCAGCTCAGTGATGGAGCACAGACATCAAGCAAGCAGACCCGGGTTCTATCCTAGTCGCTCCCCAGAACAGTGTATTACTGAGGTGCTTCAACTTAAAGTAATAGTGAGAGCCTGCTATCTCAAAGTACAAAGGAAATCGAGGCCTGGGGGTATGGATCGGTGGTAGAGCCTTTGCCTAGAATCTATCAGTGAGGGGCTGGGGATATGTCTCAAGGGTAGAGTACTTTCCTAGTGTGCTTGAGACCCTGGGATGCATACTGATAACCATGGAGAAAAAATAAAAATGTTTGAACAGAATGAAAATCTGAAACACCTTGGAGGTGTCATGGGGTCTTCATTTTGACTTCACCATGAGCTTGAGAAACTCGAGTGCTCAGTTCTGATTTCATCACTGAATCTGGACTCTTATCACCCTGGTTAACAACTCCACTGGCCAATATTAAAAGATAGTTCTTCTCTTAGGGCAAAACCTTGATATGTGTGTGTGTGTGTGTGTGTGTGTGTGTGTGTGTGTGTGTGTGTATCTATCTCTATCTATATTATATCTATCTATTTATCTGTCTATATAGATATATATTTTATGTGCGTGAGTACACTGTTACTCTCTTCATGCACACCAGAAGGGGGCATCAGATTCCATTACAGATGGTTGTGAGCCACCATATGATTGCTGGGAATTGAACTCAGAACCTCTGGAAGAGTTTCAGTGCTCTTAACTGCTGAGCCATCTCTCCAGCCCAGTTTCTATACTCTTTCTGATAGGGAGAGGGAAGCTCTCCCTACCCCCAGCAGGCTTCATATTGCTCATGGTCTCCCCTAAGTTTGTGTAAAACACATCAAGTCCCTGGAGTCTCGCATTCCTTCCACACACATCTGGCCTGCACCTTACTATCCTGTTGTTTCTGCTGCTGTTTTAATTGCACACCAGCCTGAGAACGGTCAGGAGGTTTTGAATCTCAGCCCACACATCTCTCAGGATCGAGTCCATGCACTTTCATGAATGGCTTTGTCTGTCTTCAGAGTGCCGAGCCCAGGGGCATATGACAGTTTTTATTGTATTTTCGTTTCATGTCTAAGCCGTTTGACCCCAGCAGAATGGAGGGAGGTGGGGTGGAGAGAGTGGAGACAGGTAGAGGCACGGCAGTAAAGGAGATCAGAACAAGAAAATCACAAAATAATTAAAAACAGGCATCTCCATTGTCTTAGGGTTTCTATTGTTGTGAGAAAAGACTTTGACCAGAAGGAGAAAAAGGTTTATTTCACCTTATAACTTTCAGGTTACATTTTATCACTGAGGGACCTTTAGGGCAGGAGCTGAAGCTGAGGACTGGAGAAGTCAGCAGGCATGTTCCTCCACAGCCTCTAATGTGTGTGCTGTGGTAAGCACTTTGGTGCCTAGAAGATTCCGAATCCCAGCAATCTGACCTTGAGCTTTCTGTTACAGAGACTTAGGCTCTGCTTTGATCTGTTTGTGACTGGGCCCTGGTTCTTCCCTATTTTGACCTGACTGGAGCTTCCAATATGGCACTCTCTTCTAGATTGATTACATCTACAGTGGTGTGGACAGCACTTTGTCCTTACTAGGATAAATAATTTTTCTGGCTTGCCTCTTCTATAAGTAAATACCTCTGCCAAAATGACCATCCAGGTACCTACAGCACTCCTTATCCACCCTCACGGCACTTCACATAGCATCGCTTCTGACCAGAGAACCTGTTTCACAGCTAAGGGAATACGGCAACAGGTACATGCTCATGGAATCTGCCGGTCTTACTATGTCCCATACCATACTGAAACAGCCGGATTGATCGAGCAATGAAGTAGGCTTTTAAAGATCCAGCTAAAATACCTCTTGGGCGGTAATAACCTGGAGGGCTGGGGCAAGTTTCTCTGGAAGGCTGTGTATGATGCTGTTTCCCCCACAGCCAGGATTTATGGGTCCAGCAATCGAGACATGGAAATGGAAACGACTCTCACTATCACTGCTAGTGACTGAGGAGGAAAATGTTTGCTTCCCGTTCTCGCAACCTTAGGTTCTGCAGGCTTAGAGGTTTTGGTTTCAGAAGTAATGCTTCTGCCTGGGGACACAGCACACAGCTCACTGAGTTGGAAGTTAAGAGTTTCCTCCTGGCTGTTTTGAGATCTTGGTGCTCTTGAGTCAACTGAATAGGAAAGGTGTAACAGTATTAGCAGAAGTGATATACCCAAGACTACCAGCGGGAAACTAGGCTGTTTCTTCTTTATGCAAACAAGGAAGAACATGTCTGGAGGGTAGAGGAGATCTTTCAGGACACCTCTTGGTGTTACTATGTTCTGTGATTTAGGTCAGTGAGAAGAAAGTACAACGATCCGACCCAGGAAGAGTGATAAATGACCCAGACCCATCAGGAATGGAGATACAGGTCATCCCTCCAAGAAAGGAACCGGACCTGCTGAAGGGTTTGCTAAGGGTCGAGGGAATACAGAATGGGTAAATACAGGAAGGTAGTTATAAATACCAGGAAAGATGGCGTGGCTAGTGTCACAAAGGAGGACTGTAACTGGAAGGGTTTGCCTTATTTGGAAGGAATATGTGTGTGTGTACACAGTAAGTAGATATTTAGGATTTTATTTAATGCAGCATCAATTGAGACAATGTTAGAGTTTAAGTGTGATGGACCTCTGATGTCATATTTAAATTATGAGACATTAGACTTCCTCAAAGAATGCTGCTACAGAACATTGAATTCTTAGTGAAAAAAAAAAGAAATAAAAAGGAAGGAGCTGACTGCTTCTAGGTGAGGTGGAGGAGGCTGACTGTAGACAAGAGGGAGAGCACAGACTGAGGCAGAGACATCTTGGGGGAATTCAGGGACACGGCCCTAAGCCATGTGAGGAGAGGTGAAAGAAGGGGGAAGAGAGAGGAATCAGGTTCAGCAGCCACAATGGCAGACGGTTAGAAAAAAAGGGGGTGAGTAACCAAAATGTCTGGATTATGTAGGGAATCGACTCTGGGGGAAGAGCAGTCCAGGCCCTGGGCAAAGGGCAGGAAATGACGGCCATACCCTGTAACTGATAGGGACTGAGGGGCCCAGGTCCACTTTGATATATTAAATGGGTACCTCAGCCATCTGTCCTGGGGTTGAGACCTAGCAGACCCCAGAGGGTTGAATCCCAGATGCCACTCATTGGAGCTGCGAGATTGGAGTCTTCTCTGCTAGGTTTGATTGTGCTTTGGTGTGGTTGTCATTTGTTGTGACTTTGATTCTTCTCTTTTGGAATAAGGACTCTCACTTGGCATCATAGTGTTTGAATGTATACAACTAGCGTTGCTGCTCCGGACACCAGCGTGAAGTTGGGGGAGTGGAGCCTGTAAATGGGGCAGGCTACAGTCTCATGCAACGGCTGACTTTATTCAGGGCATCAGACAGTTCCTACTTTGAGGGTATTCTGAGGGTTGAGCGAGGCGGTGTGAGCAAAGGTCACATGCGTTTAGGCTGTGTAGAGGAAAAGCTGTGCTTTGAAACACCATCTGAGTGATGATACTGAGATGACGGGTAGTCTGAAGCAAACCCGCTCCTTACTATCCCTGGGAGAGGCACAAAAGCACAGCCTAAGAGCAACCCGGGTGTGGGAGGACAGAGGTCAGAAGTCTCTTGTCTTTTACTTGGAGTTTCATATGAGTTTAAGCTATATTTAAAGGACTGGGATTTTAAAGGAATTTTTGTGGGGGGCATTTTAAAGTAGGACCATATTTTTAGTATGAAATGAACATGAGACTTCAAGGAGCAAAGTGAGCAGCATCCTTCCATGGCCTCTACATCAGCTCCTGCCCACCAGGTCCCTGCCCTGCTTGAATTCTTGTCCTGAACTCCTTTTACGATGAATTGTGATGTGGAAGTTCAGATGGAATAAACCCTTTTCTTCCCACATTGCCAATGGTCTTGGTGTTCAATCATAGTAATAGAAACTCTAATTAAAACAAACATGGACTAATTACCACCACCACCACCACCACCACCACCACCACCACCACCACCACCACCACCACCACCACCACCACCATCATCATCATCACCATCGCCATTACCATGCCTTCCTCAATTCCTCCTCTCATCCAATGCTTGTTTTGTACAGGCACTGCTCTAGGCTCTTCATCCGTGTTATTTGATTTAATCTTTACACGTCCCACGGGGCCAGAGCTATTGTTACCCCTTCTATGGAGATTAGGAGAAGGAGGCAGATGTCTGGCAACCCTTGGTGGAGCCACATGGGAATTTCCTGGCTCTCTCTTTCCACGGTGCTGCACTGCCACCTTGTGGCGCCAGACGGACACACAGGGATGGTGGAGATGAACTGGAGAGTCCCTGGGCCAGTTTCTCCAGGACCCAGCACCCTGCTCAGGCCAGGAACCCAGATGAGCTACTTTCACTCCAGCTTGAATCTTCTCATTTGTATCCAGGACCTAACCTGGGTCTCTCAGAGAGAAAGAGAAGGAAGGGCACAGTGTGAGCTGGGGCAGGAGCTGAGGGCTTGTGGCTCAGTCTTGGCTTTGCGCGGTGAGCCAGCGATGGTATCTGGGTGTTGTGTGAGGTCCCCATGGGTATGTATAACAATGTTTTGTACACACAAGAGTACAGGAGCTGGCAGGTTCAGTCCCTGCTAGCATTACTGGGGGATTTGCAGTTTCATTTTGGCAGGTACTTAGTCTCTGACCCCTGTGTACCTGTGTGTGCATGCGAGGACCCTGCTCTGACACTGTCACCAGAATGGACCACCTTAAAACATCCAGCAATGGACCACCTTAAAACATCCAGCAGCTCCTCACATCTTTGTCTTCCCTTCCTTTTTCTTCATCCTTCCTCCTCCCTCCTTTCCTCCCTCCCTCTTTTCTTTCTTCCTTCCCTTCTTCCCTCTCTCTCCCTCCCTCCTCCCTCCTCTCTCCCTCCCTTCCTCCCTGCCTCACCCTGCTGTGTCATTGAGGATGACCTTAAATTCCCAATCCTTCTGCCTCCACTTGCCAAAGCTAGGGTGACAAGCATGTGCACACACCTGGTTTATGCAGCTCTGGGTATGGAAACCGAGGCTACATGTATGCTAGGCAGGTACTTTACCAAATGAGCCAAGCCCAAGTTCAGCAAATGCTTTTAAATATTGTCTAACTGGGGAGATGACTCAGTCAGATAAGTGGCTGCCAAAGAGCTAAGGACATACTTGCCCCCCTGCGCTCACATCAAAAGCTGGGCTCCAGCAGTGCTTCCTACAATCCCAGTGTCAGGGAGGCTGAGGCAGGCTTTCCCAGGGGCCTGGTGCTCGTTCATTCTAGTTGAATGGACAAGCTCCAGGTCCACTGAGGTCGAGTGCTGTCAGAACATGGTCCAAGAATGGAGTTGTGTAAGGGAGAATTCTGAGTGCTTATGAGAAAACTCCAAGAGCACAATTACTCTTGGAACGTGTTTTCATGCCCTTCCCAGGTGTTGCTGATGGGAGTAAGTTTACTTCAGATTATTTGCTACTACTGGCTACTGCTATTTGTTTATGTGTCTCTATGCCAGAACAGATTTTTGCTAAGTGCAGCTTGTCTGCCACATGTAGCTTGCCGTTATGATTGTACACGTGACTTGGCTTAACCCTCAGAGTATAAATTGTCTGATGCTCTGAATAAAGTTGGCCACTGCGTGAGGCTTTCGTCTGCCTCATTTATGGGCTCCATTCTTCCAAGTCCCGTCGTCTCTGGAGCAGTAAACAGGAAGTGATTGAGGAAGGCACCTTGATGTTGACCTCTGGCCTACACACTTGCGTACATACATGTACACACATACAGAAACACGCATAAACTCATACACAATTTTGAGGTTTTAATTATGTGTATATGTGTGCGGTGGTTTGAAAGTGCTTGGCCCAGGGAGTGGCACTATTGGGAGGTGTGGCCTTGTTGGAGAAGTTATGACCTGGTTGGAGGAAGTGTGTCACTGTGGGATAGGCTTTGAGAGCCTCCTCCTAGCTGCCCTTGAGACAGTCTCTCCTGGCTGCAGTCGGATCAAGATGCAGAACTCTCAGCTCCTTCTACAGCAATGTGTCTACCTAGACGCTGCCATGATGATAATGGACTGAACCTCTGAACCTGTAATCCAGCCCCAGTTAAATGTTGCCCTTGTAAGAGTTGTCTTGGTCATGGTGTCTCTTTATAGCAACAGAAACCCTAAGACAATGTGTGTATGTGCATGCACATACCTTCAGGAGCCCGTGGAACCAGATCCCCCGAAGCTGGAGTTACAAATGGTTGCGATCCCCCTGACATGAGTTTTGGGAACCAAACTTAAGTACTTAGGCAGAGTACTCCATTCTCTTAACCACTGAACTATCTCTCCAGGTTCCTACCCACAGTTTGTTTTGATATAGAGTTTCACCATGTATATCCGACTGTCCTAGAATTTGCTACATAGACCAGGTTAGCCCTGAAGTCATGGAAATCCTTCTGCTTCCTGAATGCTGGGGTTAAGGGTGTGCACCATCATACTGGTGATGATTCTCTTTTAAATTCTCTTATACTGCTTGCGTCCTCGGCACAAATGGGCCTCAAAGTGGAAACTTAGGGTTTCTTTGGAAAGTCATTCTGTCAGATGGTGTTTTTTCCTGAAGCAGACACAGGTGGAAGGATGTTCTGCTAAAGCAAGCACATGAAAGGACAGTGATGACAGATTCTTCACTAATGATGCACATGTATTGGTCCGCCTTCCATTGGGTAGCTGAGCTCCTTTTGTTGTGACTCCATAGAGAAAAACGCAGCAAAGAACTTCTGATGATCTTCTGGCTGCTTCTCGAAGCTTTCGTGGACTCTGGCTGATTGGCAGCGTGATGTCAGCTGATATGGACTCACTAAGTTTGCTAAGACAGACTTACTGACTAAAGCAAGACACATGGTGAGACAAGACCTGTGGAAGACACATGATGTTTGTAGGGAGTACACATAAGACTCAACAGCGATGGGGCCAAGGGTTGGGGGTGGAGCTTACATAGCTAGCTTCACGATGTTTCTTGGTCTTGAATCTTCACGGATCTTCACTTCGTTGAGAGAAGCATAGCAAAAAACTTATCCTGGTCCCCTTTGCTGACTTGTGCCGCTTCGGCCTGGTTGTTTCTGCTAGGTCCTGCCATTGCTACCGATTTGTGTTTGTTAGCCCGACACTATTGAACTGGACTGTTGATGTATTTGTAAAGTGTTTGTGAGTTGATTGAGCTGCTAAATCCTGTGAACTGAACTGCAGATTTCCTGACAACCCAGATGGGATTTACTCCAAAAAACAATTTCTTATCAGCTCCACTTTCCCTGTATTCTAATAACTTTTCTTTTCCATTACCTCTGGTGGGTGGTTGTAGCCTGCAGATCCCGATCTGGCATTACAGGATGGAGCTGGTTTCCTGTTGCACCACTTGCAAACAAGTCTACTGCGCATGCGTCAGCAGATTCTGGTGCGAAACCCCTCCCGACTGGGTATATGCAAATGAGGTATTGGTGCCTCAGCCAATCCCTGCACGGCAACCCCTCCCTGGGCGGGGACTATGCAAATAGGTCTATGCTAATTAGGTCCAGGCAGAGCGACCAATCAGAGAGGGTATGCAAATTAGGTCAAGGATGACCAATCAGAGAGGATATGCAAATTAGGTCCGACAGGGCGACCAATCAGGGAAAGCCACGCCCCTCTCCCCTCTATATAAGCAGCACTCTCTGGCTGCTCTGGGTCCCGGCTTCACGATGGGGTGCTCCTGCAATAAAGTGTGTTGAGAAGATCCCGGTCGTTGCGTCCTCCCGGTCGAGCGAGCGTCTTCCTTCCTGGTCGAGTGAACGCAGATCATCGCGTGTCTTCCTGGTCGAGCAGTTGTGACAGGTGAACAAAAAGGGAGGGCAAAGCATTAAAAAATTTTATTAAAAGTAGGGTTAAAAAATTTAAACTTACAGGGCCTTCCTCTACTTCTGTGTTTTACATATCCATTATGCATATATAATTGATACATTTATAAATTGATATTTATAATTATGTATATATTATACATTGATATACAATAATGGATACATTTTATATATCAATTCTAGATTTTCTGTGTGATAGACAGCATGGGATAGCTCTCTGTCCAAGTCTGACTCTGATCTGTTTTGCATCATATTCAACTCTGTTCATTTCACTACAAATAACATAGTTTTCTTCTTTAGGGCTGAGTAAAACCACTGTGTGTGTGTACGTACATATAGATGTACATATAGATGTAATTACATGTACTATATGTATGTACACACACACACACACACACACACACACACACACACACACGGTTAGGTCATAGGCTAGTCCCTTTAAGCCTAGCTTGGCAGCCTGCAGTATCTGGCCTTCCTATCTGCTTCAGTGGACCAGCCCCTGCTGGGAAAAGTAAACTCACCGCCAAGTCTCAGCTAAAGTAAACCCAAACCCTAGACAAAAGAGATGCAGCCAACACCACCCCACTCACCTCTCCACCCAACCCCCATTTTCTCTCCCTCACCCAAGCCCGGGTTGCCTAGCAGAGAGCAAGGTTGACAGCAGAGGACAAGCAAGCTTTCTCCCTGTCCCTGTAGGCCCTGGTTGAGTTATGATCTTCCAATGCCCTTGGGGCATGTACCCTGAGGCTATCACTGTATATCACCGAACAACCAGCCTAACACCATAACCTAACATTATAACAGCCTATCCTAACACTAACATCATAGAACTCAGGCCTTCCCTTGGTTGCCCAGGAGACTCCATAGTGCAATTCATGCTGGCTTGGCTCCCCGTGGTGGGAGCCATGAATTCCTCCCTGCCACACCAGAGAAATGCAGAAGAAAGATCTCAGTCTTCCATCTGAACAGGCCTCAGTGCCTGTCTATGAAATCTGCTGTTCTCTTACCACATCTGAGTCTTCTATTTAACATGGGTGCCATATTTTCTTAGTCTAGCCGTTTATGGACAGACACACTGACTGACTGTACAACCAGACAGACTATTGAATAGAACAGCAAACACAGATGTGCAGTTATTTCTGTTGCACACTGACTTAGAGTCCTTATCGTGTTACCCAGACATGGAGCCGGTTCACGCCGGTAGCTCTGTTTGAGTCTATGTTCTATGAAGAGTCCATTGTGACTGTGTTCAGGACCCTCCCCAGGTTAACTGGTATATTTTCCCATCCACCACAGAAAACCACCATGATTGCAATCTTGACAACCAACAGGGGAACTGAGACTCAGGGAGAGCAGAGTCATTGTCCAAAGTCACTTAGGTTCTGTTAGGGTTCTTGCAGTGGAGTACCTTGGTGGGTCAGGGACAAGGTATGAGGCAGAGGTCACCCCACTTAACAGATCTCACACAAGAGATTTATTGGGAAGGAGTGAAAGACTGTCTTGGAGAGGGGACATGAGACAGAGACAGAGAGATAGAGACAGACAGAGTGAGACAGCAAGAGAGCAGTCTGTGGTGGCAGGGTGACTGTTTAAAGAGGGGCACATTTGGCAGCTGATAATGATGTGGCTGGTGGCACTGAGTTCCTGAAGGCAGGCTGGAGACAACATTCTTCTCTTTTGTTTATTATAAAAGGTAAGGAAATAGGAAGGGGTTCCTGATGAAGCAGGAATGGGGGTGCCGAGCTCTTTAGACTGCTTCCTGCTGTCTGGGGGCATCAATGTCTTCTGGGACCCAAGAAAGCTGGGATCCTGGCCGAGTCCTGGAAGAGCAGGCTGTAGACATACATTTTTTGCAATCTACTTTTAATAAAGGTTCAGCCTCTCCTCTGGCTCACCACACATCAGAGGTCTAGAAGGTAAGTTATTAGGATGTGGGGACGTGGACCTGTCCAGCAACAGTCCTTTGAGGGCTCCATCTTCTTTGGCAGCAGTTCAGCCCCATAGGAAATACCAAATATGACTTAGCAGCTGTAGACCAGTCTTCCAGGCAGGCAGACACCACACACGAATGCCAACCTGCCTGAGGGGAGGCCATGGAAGTGCAGCAAGCTGCTGCAGGAACCTCATGAGCAGTTCTTGGGTGAGTTTCTCTCAATGGTGGGGTTACCACAAGTTGAGTTCAACAAGGCTATAGAAGGTGAATCAATACATGCGTGTTGTTAGTGAAGAATAGCGTGGCAGAGCAAACCAAACCAAGGCTCTGTGCTGTCTCCCACGGTCTGTGGGGTCACGGTTATGCCCCTTCATCAAGCCTTCATTCACATGTCTGCTCTAGCAAAACATCCTTTCACCTGTGTCTGCTTCAGGAAAACAGTCTTTCATGTGTTTCCTTTAGCACGACATCCATTCACCTGTGTGCCCCAGCAAAACATTATTCAACATAACTAACTTTCCAAAAAACCCCTCAAAGTTTCCACTTCAGCAGGATGTTTCACTTGCTGCCCAAGCTCTGTGGGACCACCTGGGCTAGGGATATTCAGGCAGCAGCTGGAGCAGTTTCTGAGGCTGGACCAACTGGGGCTAACCTCTTTGAAGATATCTGGGATGCATGAGGGAACACCAGAAGCTGGCAGGTTGCTGGACAGATATATATTAGGGGCAGAAGATAAAGTTAAGGAGTTTAGGGGGAATTCTTTTTTCTTAGGTGTTCATTTTACATGGTTGTATAAGTTGGGGAGAGGAATCACAAACCAGGGAAAAGGGAGGGATCCCACCCTCAAGAATAAGAGGAATAGGCAGGTGGGGAAACAGGCTGTTGATCGACAGTACTTATCTGGAGTCTACTTGACCCACGAGGGATGGATCCAAGTGATCTCCAGAAGCTGTCAATAATTTTTTAAGTTTACAAAACGGGATAAGTTTTAGATAACTGTTTGCAATGTGTACTGAAACCCACATTGCAGAAAAGGCGGCAGATTCACTTGAAGTCATAATAAAAAGCCTGGGGACACACAATGATTTTGAGTTAGAAGCACGAATACTCTTTCCTTTATCCAGAAGACTGGATGCATATAGACTGGACAGATGTTCACATAATAGGAAGCACTTTTAAGTCTATACTTAGAAGACAACCAAAGGAATTTAAAATCTTCAGCCTGTGACCATAATGGCAGTCAGGGCTTACCAGACTAGATTAATAGTTTATCAGAACTCCACTGATTAATGATAACACTGAACTTTTGAAGTCTTAATATAACAATAGCATAGATAGGAAAAGAGATTTGAAACATTTATCATTTTTATACACCTTAAGTCACTCTCTCATATCTTTACGTATTGCATTTACACACCTTAGAACACCTTAGCCCCTCACGGCTTAAGCTTTTGTGTCTCCAGACCCTTCACAAACTTTCCACCTTCTCGTTTCCTTGTCTAATTGTTTACCACGAGACACAGGTGATTGGTTACTGAGAGCAGTCATTGTAAATCCAGTTTATTTAGAAGTTACATCTGTGTTGTGAGTTTAGCTCTCCTTTGAATTTGGCAGCAAGGTAAACTGGGCTGGCCCTAGTAGTCATTCTAGGAGAGTGGGGGCTGTGGGCTGCTGTTCACACAAGGTGAGAAGGCGGCTGATGCCTCGGTTGCTGCTGCTACACTGACAAATCCATCACCGTCACCAACACCATCAGGGACCTGAGTAAGACCAGAGTAAGCAGAAAGCACAGACCAAGCAGTTTCTAAATCTACTAAAAATGACAGAGATTTACTGGCTACCTAGACAGTCACCCTAGGTTCCTTCAAGGTCACCGGAGGCAGAAGTCCCAGGGCAGTATCAGTCTGTCACCAGCCCAGAGGATCCAACAGACTTTCCTGTGGAGTAGGAACTTGGAGAGACTGGCTTACCTTGTCTAGGCAAAGTGGGGCAATCAACACCCCAGCATCCTGCTTGTCCACAGTTTGGACAGGGTCCTGGCTGTGGGTGAGGTAAGGGCATTCCCGCCCCCCCCCACCACCAAGTTCAGTTTTGCTACATTTAAAGCAAGATTCAGGTGACGTTCTTTTGTGCCTGTCATCTTCTTTGGAGGAGATTAGGGGTGCTGCCAGGAGCTGGCATGTCTATTACAAAAAGCCTTTTTATTAAACATTTTAAAATGCCATATTCAGCAGGTGTCTGAAGAATTCGAGGACCATTAGCTATTAAGTATACATAAAGGAAACAAACTTTGTTTCTGGTTACTTGTTTCCTGCTTAACTTTGATAAAGGAGGCCGAATAAATTGCATTCCTGTAATTACATTAATGCTTAGCATGATTGCAGATATAGTTCTGGACACATTAAAGAATTCGATCATTTATGAGATGACTATTAACTTGCATGTCTTAATCATATTTAACAGTTTACAATACGTTAGTAGCTTTTGTAAAACTAGGATTTTACATTCCATCCCTATTAGGTTTAGATTTTAAAAAGTAACAATTTTTTAGTGGAAACTCTTCTAGTTTCAAAATAAAACTTTTTAACCATAGGTATAGTCCACAGAGAGACTGGCAGCCGATCCTTGTATAGTGCACCATTATAGAATACTACAGTTATTTTGTGTGACTCAGTTTATTCAAATGCCTAAAGCTTCAAGTGAGCAAAGACAAGGAAGCTAGACAAACATTACTGTGAACCTGAGTGGACCGTAGGCGTTTACAAATCTCGATTATTAAATATGCCTTATTTATGAAACATACGTTGTTAATTAATTATGTAACATCTCCAGCAGCTTGGTGTTACACAGTTAGTTAGCAAAGACATAAGAAGTTAGACACGCATCTTAGATCAGACATTATAACCTCACAATTTTATCATCAGGTACAGGGGTTTGTTGTTGTTGTTGTTGTTGTTGTTGTTTTTTTGAGACAGGGTTTCTCTGTGTAACCCTGGATGTCCTGGAACTCTGTAGATCAGGCTGGCCTCAAACTCAGAAATCTGTCTGCCTCTGCCTCCCAAGTGCTGGGATTAAAGGCGGGCACCGCCACTGCCCGGCTAGGTACAGTATTTTTTAAGCCAGGGCTGAATCACATATATAGTATGTTGTAGCAAATATAACCTTAAATTTTTATCATCAAACAAAAGTTCATACAAATGCAAACTATTGAAGACTTATTGCTGTTTCCTTTGTCTAAAGGACATACAATAATAAACAGAGAGCTCATTAGAACTAAGAAGTTTTACAATTGTTGCTTTATGTTATGTGGTCACCTTAGATGGTGAAGTCACATGGCATGTACTCTTAGCTAAGATGGTTGCCAGCTATGTGGCCACTCACATCTGATGAGGTCACCAGTCAAGATGGAGAGGAGTCACATGATTACTATTTAAAAACATCTATTTTCCATACATATGGAAAATATATATTAGGAAAATATATATTAGAAAATTAAATATAAATATTCAAAAGAGATTGGATTCATGTTACATACATACACATATATAGAGTTGGGGTTACATATGCATACCCACATATATTTTAAACAAGAGTTGAATCACATATATGTTCATGTATAGATTTTTAATTGTAAGACTTTTGCTATAAGTTTAAAGCCAAAATTATTTTACAGACTTTATACATTTTTTAAAAACCATACCCAATGAATTTACAAATCCTGAGATAAGAGTTTACAGCATAATCGTAAGAGATTTTTGTTTTTGAGATAAGAGCACAGAGAAATCATAGAGATAAAAGATTTTTAAGAGTGGAAAGTAGAACCATAGAGTTAAGAGACTTTGGGACCATCTGTTTATGTGGCTGAAGAAGTTGTTGCAGTCTGGGAGAATTTGGAGATCAAGTGCACCACGGTTTTGGCCGTTGGTCTGTACAGAGGCCAAGCTGTTGTAATAAAATCTGAGTCTGTGGAGGAAGACAGAGGGAGTCACAGAGCAGAACACTGAGCAGATGTGTTCTTATAAGCTTCAAGAGGGAGCTGGGAGCTGAAGCTACGGGACTGCAGGCTGGAGCCAGAGACAACCAGGAGAGAGCAGGAGAGAAGGTAGCCATCCACGTGGATGCAGAAGGCTGCAGGAGCCAGAGAAGCACGCACATAGGTGCCCACGTGGAGGGCACAGCGGGCCAGAGGGAAGCAGCAGCTGAAGAATCAGCCTAGAATTTGGAATCAGATTCGTAAATGATCTGTACCTTAGGGGAGTTAAATCAGCAGCTTGGTTCAGAGCCAACACTACAGGGAGGAACAGGTGTGTGTGTGTGTGTGTGTGTGTGTGTGTGTGTGTGTGTGTGTGTGTGCTGCAGCTGGCCTGCTTTTTTGTCTCTATGCCCCCTTGCTAGATT
>JANHMN010000003.1:41333457-41434456 GCA_030674055.1 Rhabdomys pumilio | reverse complement strand
GTGTGTGTGTGTGTGTGTGTGTGTGTGTGTGTGTGTGTGTGTGTGTATGTGTCTGTCTTTCTGTCTGTCTGTCTGTCTGTGGGAGTATGGGAGCTGAATTTCTCATTGTATGAGTTTGCAGACTTTGGCTCATCAAAAGGTACATGTGGCTACAAGTGGCTTGATGATACATTTCCCTCTTCCTTCCTCTGGCACCTGATGGTGAAGCACAGACAACCTGCTCTGAGACCTCTGAGACCCCGTGCCAGGTTCCTGGACCTTATCCTCCTCAGCATCCCTACAATGCTGCTGTCTGCTGCTGGAGCCTGAACTAGGAGTCCTCACTCTGCTGTCCATCTACCCATGGCTTCATAACTCTTCTAATAAACTTATCTTCAACAATGTGCCTCAGTGTCCCCTTGGATTCTGTGTTTGAGACCTTCCAGCCTCAGAACTTGTTTTTTTTTCTCAGTTTCTAATAAAACCATCATTGAGTGCCTTATGAGTTTTAAAAATTCTTTCATTGGACTGGAGAGATGGCTTAGCATTTAAGAGCACTGACCTCCAGAGGTCCTCAGTTCAATTCCCAGCAACCACATAGTGGCTCACAACCATCTGTAATGGAATCTGACGTCCTCTTCTGATGTGTCTGAAGACAGCTACAGTGTACTCATATACATAAAATAAATAAATAAATCTTTTAAAAAATTCTTTCATTAATGAGACTAAGAATTCAAAGGGGAACCCTGGGACTCCCAGGGTAGCTTTAAGCATATTGGCAGATAATGTTCAAGAAAGCTTCCTGTCTGGGCTTCAAGAGATTCTGTCAGGAAATAAGCATGCCTCTGGGGCAGGAGGTGCGTGAGGGAGCACAGCTTCACAGTTAGAAGCTTGTTCTGGGTTTTATAGGTTTCTTAAACCAAGGAAGCGTCATCGCTGAGCTAGGCAGGCTGCAGGGCTGGCTCACTCCCATCTCTAGCTAATCAGGGAGTGGGCATGTTGTTCACACTTAGTCATGGTTATAAAACAGTTGTGTAACGAGCTGGAGGATGTTTTACAAACACAAACAACTCAAGTATTGACAGGTCCTTTCTGTTGCTGCTGTGGGGACAGGGTCTCGGGTGACCCAGGCTGACTTCAGACTTACTATATAGTCTAGAATGGATTTGAACTCTTGATCCTACTGCTTCTACCTCCCAAGTGTCAAGATTTACAGGCAGGTGTTGCCACACATATGGCTTTGACAAGTTCCTTTAAAAAACATTTTGAAGGGCTGGAGAGATGGCTCAGAAGTTAAGAGCACTGACTGCTTTTTCAGCGGTCCTGAGTTCAACTCCTAGCAACCACGTGGTGGCTCACAACCATCTGTAATGGAATCTGATGCCCTCTTCTGGCCTGCAGGCACACATGCAGGCAGAACATTGTATATATAATAAATAAATAAATCTTAATTTAAAAAATAAAATAAGATTGTGATTAGGCCTGGAGAGATGGCTCAGAGGTTAAGAGCACCTTTTGCTCTTGAGGAGGACCTGGGCTCTTTCCCCAGTACCCACACAATGGCTTGCAACTGTCTGTAACTCCATTTGCAGAGGATCTAATGCCATCTTCTGACCTCCACTGGCACTAGACATGCATGTAGCACACGTACATGCACACACACACACATACACACACACACACACACACACACACACACACACACACACACACACAAAACACTTAACCATAGATCCAGTTTAACATACTATAACAAGGAACTAGCAGAGTGGCCTGGTCGACAGAGTGGTAACTTCCCTGATGGTTTAAGGAGTCTGGCAGATCTCTGAGTTTGAGGCCAGCCTGGTCTATAGGAAGTTCTAGGTCGGCCACGGCTACGTAGTGAGACTGTCTAAAATGTTTTTTTCATTACTTTAAATTTAAAATCAATTTTACTTTATTTTCTGTGTTTGCGTGTTTTGCCAGCATGTATGTCTGTAAACTACTGAATTCCAGGTGCCTACAAAAGCCAGAATAAGATATCAGAGCCCCTAGAACTGGAGTTACAGATAGTTGTAAGCCTCCAAATGGGTTCTGGGAATTGTACCCAGTCAGCTGTGCTCTTAACCTCTGAGCCATCTCTCCAGTCCCTTCGGTACTTGAAAATCTTTATTTTGTGGTTGGGAGAGGGGGCAGACCTGGAGGAGTTAAGGAGTGCTTGTGATCAAAGAATTAATTTAAAAAATTATGTTAAAAAGAGTAGCAGACACTAAAAAATTTACACACACACACACACACACACACACAGAGAGAGAGAGAGAGAGAGAGAGATTGAGAGAGAGAGAGAGAGAGAGAGATGTGATGCTCAGAGAACAGATACAGGAGAGAGAGGAAGGGAGAGTTCGGCATGCTTCAGAGAGAGAAAAAAAGCTAACCAGCCATGTGAGTTCTTAGGCAGAGCAGATCACAGGCCACTTCTACAGGTGGGTGGTTGGGGGTGTTGAGCTAGGACTGAAGGTGGCTAATCAATTGAAACTGAGTACAGATTTAGGGTGCTGATCTGGGAGTTCTGAGAAGGGCACACTAACTGAGATAGGTTGGAGGCGCCAAGCAATTGAGCCAATAAGGCAAGCTGAAATTGAGCAACTGATTGTGTCTGTGTTTTTCATTCAAGGATCCAACATTCTCTGGGCAGGGGCTGGTAGTGTGGTCCATTCCCGGAGTTAAGGTGGGGTAGCAAAAGCTACATGCAACAATGAAAGGCATCCTTGGAGGCACGTGGCCGCCATTTTACAATGTAGTTAACTACTGCAAAATAAGATTTTATTTTTAGAAGACTTATTATGGTATTTTTAAGTGTGTGTGTGTGTGCATGAATGCAGTGCCCACAGGGACCAGAAAAGACTATAGCTCTCCTAAAGCTGGAGTCATAGGTAGTTATGTTCATGGGTGCTGTGAACTGAACCCAGGTCCTCTGCAAGAGCAGCAGCTGCTCTTAACACTGAACCATCTCTCCAACTCCAGAATAAAATGTCATGTTAAAAATGTGTCTGAAGTTGGATGGGGTGGTGCCTGTTAGCTGTAATCCTAGCATTTGGGAGACTGAAGCAGGAAGATCACCAAGAGTTCAAAGCCACCCTGGGCAGTGTAGTCTGGCATATGGGAGATGCTCAGGGAGAGGCTGAGCCATCTGCTTCCTCAGTGCCACCCTACTGCTTGCTTTATCTTTACTGGATGCTTGCTGGTCAATTTTGATTATCGCAAGATGAGCCACAAGGATCCTGGAAGGAAAAATCAACGGCCACATTGGGACATTCAGAGTTCCTGGCACCAGGCTTCACTGGATTGGATATAAGTGAGTCATCTGCGTGTTCGTACCAGCTATCATACAATCCCTTAGGTAATCACACCAGCTATCATACAATCCCTCAGGAAATCAGTTCATAATGGGGATTGTGATAGTAACCAAGCTTTACAGGTTCCATGCCATGCGTGCAGGACAGGAAAAATGCTAGCGCTCTTAGCAAACAGATGTAACTTCTCTCAATCAGGAATCTGGCCTGGGAGAGGATGAGAAATGAGCGAACATACTCCGGCACTTGATGGAACAGATGGAACTTATTTCGTTTTTATGGCCTTTGGTACCTGTTTTTTGTTTGTGGTATTGGGGATAGCATCTGGAGTTTGGAGTATGCTAGTCAGGGGCTCTATCATTGAGCAACCTCTCAGGTGTTCACTGGAGGGTTCTAGGGAGGGCCATTATAGCTGACCCACATTCTCAGCCCCTCACTGGGCAATTGTAGGCAAAGGCTCTACCACTGCTCCATGTCTTCAATTGAGATTATGTCCCAAAAAGCCAAAAAGGAAGAAAGAAAAGGAAAGAAAAGGAAGGAAAGAACCACGTCCTTAGGAGACTATTATGCTTTTTGGGAGGAGGAAGGTAACAGCTAATGAAGTGGGGAATAAGGAAAAGACAGAAGAGAAATGTGTTGCTATATGGGTTTGAAAACAATCCAGAGAGAGAGAGAGAGAAAGAGAGAGAGAGAGAGAGAGAGAGAGAGAAAGAAAGAGGACCCTCCCAGCAGGATCACATCCTTCAGGGCTTCCTGCTGCCTTTCTTGGCCTTTTGCCCTCTATGAGGGGTGGATGGGTGACTACCATGGTACATCTTCACTAGTTTGTAGATAATCTCTTTTATTTTCCCTCCCTCACTCTACCCCAGGCTTACAAAATATCCATTGTGAATGTCCCAAGTGTGTCATTTTAATGTATGGCACTGTCACCAACACTGTACAATGTGGCACATCCTTCCCCAAGCTCTCTGTCCTTTAGAACTCATCAGAGTACCAGGGCATCTGCATCTGCTCCCTGCCTCTTCTTGGTTTGCCCACCCCAATGCATATAACAACTCCCTGGTGATGGGTCTTACAATGTATAGGTAAAGAAACAGGTTAGGGCCAGTTAGATGCCTCAACTAATGAAGGCACAACCCTGATGACTTGCATGCAATCCCTGGGGCCAAGGGTTGGAAGGAGAGAACTGACTTTTTTGCAAGACTCCTCTGACCTCTACACGTACACTATGGCATACACATGTACTGTAGCCCCCCCCCCCCACACTAAATAAAACTTAGTTTTTATAAGAAAAAAGAAAGGAAAGAAAGAGATTGGGGGGGGGGGGAAGCTGATGAAACTACACTGGAGACCACTAATCAGAGAACTGTAGGCTTATGGCCACATGACCACAGGCAGCCATGGCCCTTTAGTTTGTGAATGCTAGGAGCCAGGGCAATGGGGCACTGAAGGGAAATAAAGAGCCATAGGTCCATGGACCAAAGGAACTCTCTCACAGGTCTTCAGAGGAGGGGAGGGTGACAGGCTCCATATCATGTGAACTAGCCAAGAGGCACTGAGGTAGGCAGTAAGTAGGACTGTAAATTTAGCCTGGAGCTGAAAGTTTGGGGTGGAAGGAGTGAGAATGTTGTGATACAGGCACCTTTGTATTAACTGGGAGAAGGGGCCCAGAGGCTACAAAGGGTAGAGACTGAATTAGGGGAGACAGCCAGCGTGAACTGAAGGGGCTGTCATCTAACAGTGGGCAAGTGATGGCTTCTAACCTCTGGTCCTGAGACTTGAAGCAGTGAGAGGCACAGGCTCACACATGTCCCCTCCTGGGTGTGGATGTGCAGCCAGGAGAGAAATTGCTGAGTCACAGGGTGTGTGTGTATTAGAGCTGACACCACCTGAGAGATTTTCAGAATAAGAGGCTCGCTCCATGCGGACCTGAGGACAACTCGGATTTGTTTTTGTTGAGAGAGCATCCCTCACAGGACCAACCCCCTCCTCTCCATTTTCCTAGCTTCATTTAGTGTCAAGGACATCTTCATCCAGTTTTTTTCCCCCAAATGTTTATTACATGTGGTTTATTTGGGTACGGGGGTGATGCACGAGAGAGCCATGGCCCATAGGTGAAGGTCAAAGACAGCTTTGGTGAGCTGTTTCTTGTGTTTCTGCTTGGATGGGAGGTATCCTGAGACATGGAAGCCCAGGAATCATACAGTTCTGAGGGAAAGCCTCCTCAGCAGAGGCTTTGCGGCTCCCGAGGGAGTGTATCCCCAGCGGAGATGAGGATCAGGAGCCTCGGCTCCGCTTCACTTTTTCACTCCATTGCTTCCTTTCTTCTTGGCTTCTTTCAATGAGTCACACCAGGCAGAAAATCTCATGAAAGTGATTTATTGGAGGGTTCAGGGTGTTGAGGGAGGGACAAATGCAGGGCTGGCTGCCCTCTGCTTCTAGGAGTGGTCAGCAGGGAACTGGACAAAGGGGCAGGGCTTATATAGGATTTCTGAGGGGGTGGAGCTTCTCGGGGCAGATTTCCAGTGTAAGGATTGATGGTATTTCAAGTCCTGAGCTTGGAGGTGGGGGTGCTCAGGGATTGGTGGGTTTTCCTGTTCAGCACTGGCGGGTTTTCTGCTCAGGGATTGGTGGGTTTTCCTGTTCAGTGGGTTTCCTGCTTAGAGATTAGTGGGTTTTTTGGAAAGCCCAGGGATTGGTGGGCTTTTCTGCTCAGGGAGTGGTGGGCTTTTCTGCTTCAGGGATTGGTGGCTTTTTTCACTCCTCCCCCTTCTTTCTCCGCATCAGGGTCCATGGGTTAGAGTGGGAAGTCCTTTCTGACTGCAGCAGGCTTTTGCCTAGATGCCCTCTCTGTGGGACTGCTGGGTTTTGGGGGAGGCTGTAGAGGAAGTGTTGCCACTGTGGATGGCTTTAGTGGCGTTTCCCCAAGGCTGTAGGCTGAGGCAGGAATGGTGCCACCACCGTGGGCAGCTCCTGTGACAGATATAAGATGAGGTGATGTCTTGGTGCCACTATTTTGACTGGAACAGCCATTTTGGACAGCTCCTGTGAGACATTTTACTGCTGGGGCTGTAAACTGGGGCTGAAAAGAAGGGCCTGTCCCTTTGACCGCTCTTGTGATGCATCAGGTTTTGCTGTGTGCTGCTGAGGGACTACCCTTCTCTCCTTCCACCATGTGGGTTCGGGGATCAAGTGCAGGTCATTAGGCTTGGTGGCAAGCACCTTCCCACACTGAGCCATCTCACTGGCCCATGATAACCGATGACATGAAATACCTTCTGAAGAACATTAATTATTGGAATTATGCTATTTTTTAGTCTTCGATCCATCTTTTAATGAAGACCCCCTCCCCCCTTAACACATTAAGGAACTGGAGAGGTGGCTCAACTGTTAAGAGAACTTGCTGCTCTTCCAGAGGACTGGAATTTGGTTTCTAGCATCAACCACTTGTAATTCTAGTTCCAGGGTATCTGAGACTGTTTTCTAGCTTCTGAGGGCAACTTCACTCTTGTGTATGCATGCACACATGAGAACACACACATAGAGACACACAGAAACACACACACACACACACACACACACACACACACTACAAACTCACAGCTGTTTCTCACACAGTATAGGTATAGCTCTGTCTATTTTGGCTACCCCAAATAGCTTCTCCCACTGTGAACAGTGCCTCTCACAGCCTATTCCACTCTCCTTTAAACCAGAACACCTAAACTGGATAGCATCAAACTACTCAGAATTTTGTCTTAACAATTTGTGAGTTTGAAGGCTTAACAAGTTACTCTCCAGAGTCAAATATACTTGCCTTGATTTTTCTTTCCTAAATCTCTAAGTTTACCTTGTACCTAAGTGGTTTTTAATTTTTATTTTGAGACAGAGCTTCACATACACTCACAATGTAACTGAAAATGGCCTTGAATCCCTGATCCTCCTGTTTCTATCTCTGGAGTACAGAGAACACACATGTGCCACCACATGAGGCTTTGCAGTGGCCTGTTTCATTTTTGTGGGGTGTGTGTATGTCTCACAGGCAGCTAGTGTGTGGATCCAGGAGTGTGTCATAGGCCATAGGTAAACTTTGGGAATCCTTCCTTACTCAATGTACCCCATGCACTTTTCCTCTAAGACTTATTTACTTTGTGTATACAAGTATGTGCATTTTATGTGAACCAGGTGCCCTTAGAAGTCAGCAGAGGGCATCAGATTCCCTGGAATTGGAGTTTAGATGGTTGTAAGCCACCACCTGGGTGCTGGGAATAGAACACGGGTCCTCTGCAAGAGCAACATGTGTTCTAAGCTGCTGAGCCATCTTTCCAGATCCTCATTTTGTTTTATTGAGACCCAGAATTTCTCAGGTGATAGGTTATTTCTCATTGATGAAACAAGCCAATTCAAGCCAGATTAGATTACATTCATTGTAGGGTTTTGGGGAAGCTGTTTACCGATGAGTTACACTGGTCCCAAGGACTGAGGCCAAGAGAGTCCTCATGGGGGAGAGAAAGAGGGGAGGAGAAAGAGCACATGCAGAGAGAGAACAGAAGGAGAAGAGAAGGGGAAAGAGAGGGAAAAAGAGAGAGGGAGGAAGAGAGAGGGGGGAGAGAGAGGGAGGGGAGGAGGAGGAAGAGAGAGAGGGAGGGAGAGAGAGGGAGGGGAGGAGGAAGAAGGGAAAGGAGAGAGAGAGAAGCTCAAAATGTCCATATTATATAGGGAGGAGCCTCTGAGTAGGGGGAGGTAAAGCAGTCCAGGCCCGGGCTGGAAATTTCAGGGTTGGGGCCAGGGTAGCCAAGTAGGGACTGAGGGATGCTGGGAGAAGCTGGAGGCCAGGTTTGCTTTGTTATGTAAAATAGGCACCTCAGTCTTCAGTCTGAGGTATGCCCCGGCTGTCCAGCAAGCCCCAGGGTTCTGCTGGTCTCAGGCCTCCCAGTGCTTGCTTACAAGCAGGTTCCATCAAGCTTGGCATTTAAAAACCTTTCTATCACATTTATTTATCATGTGTGTTCCTGTGTGCATGTGTTTGGGAACACACGTCACAGTGTCCCCGTGGAAGTCGGATGACAGTTTGTGGGAGTTGGTTACCCCCTCTGCCATGTGGGTTTTAGGGATCAGACTCTGTCCTCGGGCCTGTGTACATCTTCACACCAATATGCCTGTGCCTTTACCCACTGAATCATGTCACCAGCCCCATGCCTGACTTTATGAGCTCTGGAGTTCGAATTCAGGTCCTCTTGTTTACTGGCAATCACTTTACCCTCTGGTCCGTGACCCCTTGTTTCTGTCTTAAATTTCTTATTTTTGACATAGCATCGCTCTGCATAGCCCAAGCTGGAAACCTGAACTAAACTAACTCTCTCTCTCTCTCTCTCTCTCTCTCTCTTCTTTCTTCTGTTTTTGTTTTTGTTTTTGTTTTTGTTTTTGTTTTTGTTTTTTGTTTTTCGAGACATGGTTTCTCTGTGTAGCCCTGGCTGTCCTGGAACTCACTCTGTAGACCAGGCTGGCCTTGAACTCAGAAATCTGCCTGCCTCTGCCTCCCAAGTGCTGGGATTAAAGGCATGTGCCACCACTGCCTGGCTGGTTTCTTTCTTTTAATTAAACAATTATTTATTGTTATTGTTGGCAATCAGGCATATCCATGGACAGCTAAAAGCGACTCCACAACAGTCAGGCATTTTTATAGCCAGCTTTCGAGGGACCCAGCAACGAGACACATCATCTCTAGCTGCCCAAGGGGCAGCAGTGTCGAGTCTAGCAGGTCTCTTTGCGCATGCGCCATAATCTCAATAAAAGTCACGTTCTCTCTGCTCCAATCTCCTATTTCTTCCCTTTCCCAGAGGCTCCCTCTGTATTCTCCCCCAGTACACCTGCCGCGTGAGACCTGTCTCATGGTGTGTTTTATGTTGGGACCCGCTGCCTAATCCTATCAGTTTTTGTGTATATGATGTGTATGGAGGTTGGAGGGTAACTTTGTGGAGTCAGTTCTCTCCTTCCACCTTTACATGGGTTCAAAAGATCAAACACAGGGCGTTCGGCATGTGCAGCAAACACCTTATCTACTGAGCCATCTCTACAGCCCTGGGTTTGGTTTCCGGTTTGGAGGGAACTGGTTTTCTCAACATCATTTATTAAGCATCCTGTCTTCCCCTGTCCACCTGGGCTGCTGTTGTAACTCATGTTAACTCCTAGACTTACGCATCCACCTGTCTGAGTCTCCTCTCCAGTGTTGTTCTTGGGCCCCCTTGTTGATAAACTCACCCTTGCTTGCTCTGAACATCACTTCTGTTTCTCACAGTGCCGTGGTGTGTCCTAAGGTGAGAAGCTTGCTATTGCGCCACCATAGCCCTCTGCTCCTCCGTCTTACAACACTGAGCAGGAAGGCGAGGACCTTCTCCACCCTTGATATTAAGGGACTGCTTACAGACGCCTGCCTCCTCCCCGCTCTGGAACCGGCGTCTGCATGGAAAAGACACATCCTCGTGTGAGAAAAGAAAGTTAGGGCTGCCAAGAAAATGAGTATTAGCTTAGCTTCCTCCTCCTGGAAGCTTCTTTTCCCACACCCTCCCCTCTGGATCAGAGCAAACAATCGAAGACTATACCTTTGATATTTACATTTTATTTTCCCTCATCCAAGTTGAGGTGGGAGGAACCCGTGCAAGGCTGGAGCAGGAAGGAAATTCCTGAGAGGGTGGGCTACAACGGGCTTGCTGTCTGGTCACCATTTGGTGGCTTTTGTTCTTGTGATTTAAGATGGTTAGTCCTCCTCAGGGTACCCAACTGCTAAGTGAGAGATAGGGGAGGGATATTCAGACTTTATCACCTGTCTTCCTTTTAAACAGTTTTTTTTGTTTGTTCGTTTGTTTTCGTAGCAAGGTCTCATTTATTCCAAGCTTGCTTTGAACTCTCTGTTTAGCCAACGATGACCTCCTGCTCCCTTCTCCAAACTCTGGGTTACAGCATGTGCCACCACTCCCTGTTTACACCTTATGAGTGCTAGCTGAACACGCCAACCGCACCTCACCCACAGTGGTTTTGTTCGCGTTTGTTATTGAGATAGGTTCTCACAAAGTAGCCCAGGCTGGCCTTAGTCTCCAGAGTCTCCCTGCCTTGACCTCCCTAGTATGGGAATTACGTGTGTCAACCAGTATTCTCTCAGCCTCCTTTCCCTTCTTTATGCTTAAATAAAAAAATAAAAATATTCAGTGCTGATGGGAGAGGAACTGGGAAGATGGCTCAGCCACTAAAGGTGACTGTTTCCAAGCCTGACAGTTTGAGTTCAGCCCTCAGGACCCACAGGGTAGAAGTAGTAAAAAAAAAAAAAAAAAATCCACAGATTGTTCTCAGAGCAGACCATGACATGCACTTGACTCTTCATGCCCCCCCAACCCCTGCATACATAAAATAAAATAAAATAAAATAAAATAAATGTAAGAAGAATGTTTAAATCCAGTACTAAGGATTAAACTCAGGGCCTCTTACATTCCAGGCAAGCTCTCTGTCACTTGGAATGGGGAGGTATTCTGTGACCTTACCTGACTCCACACTTCAGATAAGATGGGTGTAGTTGAAATGTGCGTCAACCACCCTCTTACTTCATTGTTGACCAAGCAGATACTGCTCACGTCCACGAGTGACCTGGAAAGCACTCCCTCAGCCCCTCACTGGGGGCTTCTAGACAGGAGTGCTACTACCGAGCCAGTCCCAGCTCTGCTTGCTCCTGTCTACCATGTACACAAGCATTCCCTGAGACTGATGGCTAGTAGGCTAGTAGCCCTTGGCTTCCATCCTAGCTCCTTGCTTAGAGCTAGGTCCTATGGCTTCTGTGATGCTTCCAGCTCACTTGCTAACTAAATGATAGCTGATCTTGGCCAGGGGAAAGGAGGGTTTGAGTGAGATCATCTCAGCTTTATCCAGTTTACCTAGTGTAGAGTCAGAGGGGTCACGGGCAGTGGCCTCTCTTCCTTGTTTTATCTGATCAATTATTTCTCTGCCATTGAAGTGAGCCAATTCAAGCCAGATTCAGGCAGGTTTATCCTGGAGCTGCTTTTGGGCAAGTTTACTGGCCCCAAAGAAGGAGGCCAGGGAAGTAGCCATGGGAAAGGAGAGAGAAGAGAGGGGGAAGAGAAAGAAAGCATGGAAGCAGAGAGAGAAGAGGAGAGAGAGAAGAGCAGGAGAGAGCCAGGAGACCAAAAAGTCTGGATTTTATGGGGAGGAACCTCTGGGGGAAGGGCAGCCCAGGCCCTAGGCTAGAAATTTCAGGATTGGGGGCAGGGTATGCCAGGTAGGACTGAGGGGTGCTGGGAGAACCTGGAGGCCAGGTCTGCTTTGGTATGTAAGATATACGTTCAGTCCCTTGTCCCGGGGTCTGAAACCAGACAATATTTTTATGTCTTGGGTTCCCTGCTCACCTTGGCTCTGGTCCTGAATCAGGTGCATCTGAGCTCCGGTCACTTGCAACGAATTGTAAATGGAGCTGCATCTGTGAGACGTGGAGAATCCACCACAAGCTTCCCTTGCTCTGATTCCTCCTTAGCTACAGTAAATGTCGCGAACCCAGTGTCTTTAAGTGACCGCACATTGTGTGTGGGAGGCTACGCTGGCTTGTGAAGAACAGAGGTTAATGTCAGGAGTCAGTCCTCGGGAACTGTCCTCTTGTCTTATGAATCAGGGTCTCATTGGCCTAGAAGGCACTGAGTAGGTTAGACTAGCCAGACAGCAGACCCCAAGGATTCCCCTGTCTACATGTTCTCTCTGCAGTGAAATGTGAATTCAATGTACCCTCTTTCCCATCAGAGGATTAAATAAGGCAAAACCCCATTAAAAAATAAAATAAAAATGTTGCTTGGCAGAAATTCCAATTCCCATGGGGTCAACACTTCTTGAAATCAAAACACATGCTCAAGGTTGTACTCTCTTCTCCATCACAGTGCTTTGTTGATTGGCTGTGCCATTCTGAGCCAGCCAACCTTTTCATAAAGTATAGTCCTGGCCATTCAGAACACGGCACAACATGCCTTTTACTTTAGGAACAAGGACCTAGTTGAGCAGGGCATGGTGGTACATGACCTTAATCCAGCATTCAGGAGGCAGAGACAGGTTAGTCTCCAAGTTCGAGGCCAGCCTGGTCTACATAGCAAGTTCCAGGATAGCCAGCACTACCTAATAGACCCTGTCTCAAAAAAACCACACTACCACTCCTACCACCACCACCACAAACAAACAAACACCCAGTGGGGCTCACACTGCATGCATGGTTTAGGATGGCTATGCAGCCTTCTGCAGAAAAAAATTCTGGAGGTCAGCAAGGTGGCTCAGTTGTTAGGAGGACATACGTCTCTTGCTGAAGACCTAAGTTCAGCTCCTAGCCCACAAACTGGGAGGCTCACAACAGCCTGTAGGTGCAGAACCAGGGGACCCGATGCTCTCTTTTGGCTTCTGTGGGCCATGTACTCATGCGCACATACCTATTGACAGATACACACAAACAAAAAGTAAACTTAAAGACATCTAGGGTCTGATGAGATGAATCCATGAGAAAGGCTTTCTTCACCAAGCCGATGACTTGGATTTTATCCCAGAATTCACTGGGTAGAAAGAGAAAACTAACTCTCAAAGTTGTTCTTTAATCTCTGCAAGCAAGAACTCCCTCACCCCCCCCCAAAAAAAAGTTACAAAAAAATTGAAGAACCATAAAGGTGGGACTGGAGTGATGGTTCAGAGGTTAAGGTAACTGGCTGCTCTTCCAGAAGTCCTGGGTTTTGTTCTCAAGAAGGTGTCTCAAAGTGTAATTCCAGTCCCCAGGGAGCTGCTGCTTTTTCTGGCCTCCACGGGCACTGCACACAGGTGGTGAATAGATATACATGCAGGCAAAATACCCATGCACATAAAATAATATATATTTAAAAAAGAAAAGAAACAAACACCTGTTTGGACTACAGATTTATTCACAATACACCAGGAAGCCCAGACATCAGCACAATACACACAGCAAGTTGCTTCTCCTGTGGCCTCAAGGCCTAGAGAGCCTGGCTTTGCTGCCTAGGCCCAGCACTGAGGGAGAACACCTGTGTTACTCAGAGTTCCATGGCAAAACACCGGAGATAAACAACTCAAAGGGAGAAAAGATTTATTTAGGTTTAGAATTATAGAAGTTTAAGTCATCTTGCCTTTGGGTCTGGATAAGTTGAGCATAGCTAGCATGGCTCTGGCAGGCCTTAGCCCTTCTCCCCCATTCCCACTGTCTTGCTAAACTGTTAGATTACATTCCTAGCTAGCCACCAAAGTCTATTCCCTTATTTGGTTACTTTCTTCTTTGGAGGCTGACTAGAAAGTAACGAAGTCTAGCAATCCCTTTGGCTCCCTTTGGCTCACCTAATTAACATGCCCAAGCAAAGTATACCGCTGCATCTTAGGCCTAACACAGACCTCCCCTTTTTTCTCTTCTTAAAAATTTTACCTGCTACGTCATTTGCTGCTGTTTTTCTGCCTGAGTCAGAAACCAGCCACTTTAACTTTTCTTTCCCACGTAATAAAGAATCTTTCTGTGAAAACAGATGTTTGGGTGTGGTTTGTGCTTAATCTGGGGTCTGAAAGGAAACCACCCCACTGTGTGTGTGTTCATTTGTGCATCTATGTGTGTGTATGTGTCTGTGTGCATGTGTGTATGTATGTATGTATGTGTGTGTGCAAGTGTGTATGTATGCATGTATGTGTCTGTGTGCATTCATGCTTGTGTGTATGTGTGTGTGTGTGTGTGTGTGTGTGTGTGTAGGTCTGTGGTGAGTTAGCTCATCACGGCAGGAACATGAAGTGGAAGAAGTTGCTTAAATTGTATGTGTATGTGTCTGTGTGCATTCGTGCTTGTGTGTGTGTGTGTGTGTGTGTGTGTGTGTGTAGGTCTGTGGTGAGTTAACTCATCATGGCAGGAACATGAAGTGGAAGAGGCTGCTCAAATCATGGTAGCCAGGAAGTAAGGAGAGAGAGAAAAGGATAGAGTCCCGACATCTTCTTCAAGTGCTCATCCCCAATGATCTAACTTCCTTCCCCTGGGATCTGCCTCTCAAAGGTTTTGCAGTTCTCTAGATCACTGCCAGCCTGGACCAACCCTTTGGCACATAAGCCTTCAGGAGACGGTTAATATCAAAACCATGATAGTATCAGAATATACATCACTAGATTAGTCAGAGATCAAAATTCAGCATTTGAAGTGTGTTTTTGATCGGATGTACATTGTTCTTACAGCATTGTACAGTTAAAAACGATCGCAAGTTGAACCTTATGCATTGGGGACTAAGCCACATAGTCTAGAAGTTATGGTGGAGTTGTTATTGGGGGCTGCTATGCTTCCTGTCTCATAACATGCTTTGACTATGGTCATGGTTAGCTGATAGTATTAACTAGATAAGACATAGAGTCACTTCTGAGGTAAGTCTCTGGGAATATCTGTAAGAGAGTTCATTGAGGTAGGAAGACCCACCCTGAACCAGCCCATAAGCTGGAGACATGGTCTGACTAAGTAGGAGGAAGCCAGTGAAGTACCAATGTTCATCTCTGCTTCTAGACTAGATGCAATGTGATCAACCACCTCAAACTCCTGCTGGCGTGCTCTCCTGCCATGACAGGCTGTACTCTGGAACTGTGAGCCAGAATAAAAGTAACTAAGATAGTTGCTATTTGTGAAGAAAATGTGAAGTCACCTAAAGACCCCCTGAGCCAAATAAATCATCCTGGAGGAGGAGTCACTGTGGCGTTTGACTGAGAATGGTCTCTGTAGGTTCATGTGGTTCTCTGTCGGTAGAGATCTTTGGAGAGCGTTAGGAAGTATGACTTGGATGGGAAAGCTGTGTCTCTGGGAGTGGACTTTGAGGTTTCAGATGCCCATGCCATTCCTAGTTAGCTTTCTCTCTATCTTGTGGTTCTCTCTCAATATGTGAGCTCTGAGCTACTGCTCCAGGACCACGCCCACCTGACTGCCACCATGCTCCTCCCCATAATGGCCATGGTCTCTAACCCTTTGAACTGTAAGCTCCATATAAACTCTGCTATAAGTTACCTTGGTCATGGTGTCATTGTCTTGTTATATGATAGAAAAATAACTAAGATATCTACTTGCTCATAGCTGCAGGGCACAGGAGGAGAAATATCAAGAGGGTTCTTCCCATTTTTTTTTTATTTTATTTCATGGTCTAAATCTGGATTATGGCTGAAGAAAAGGCACAAATCTGGGTTATGGATGAGTCCATAGCTAGTAATGGGTTTCAACCCAGTCTAGTCATTTCAGGCAGTGTTCCTAGGGTCTAGCTATAGAAATGGCCAGTCCACTGTGGGTGATGGTGATTTTGGTGCCAGGAGACATAGAGTAAGGTCTGGAGAGACTGACGCATTATCTTCAGCATTCTCAAAGAGAGACAGTGCTCCTCACTGCAGTTGGGTGGCACTGGCTCCACGGTTCCTGGTGTGGCTCATTAATTGCAGTTTATGGTGTCCTTAATCCATTTAACGAACTCGCACAGGTTGGTGTAGACACCTGGTCTGTTGGGCTGAGCACAGGGGAAATCACCCCAGGACACAAGGCCTTGTAGCTTGCCATTGCAGATCACAGGTCCCCCAGAATCACCCTGTTAGAGAAGAATGGAGGCACAGAAGGAGGTGGGGATGTGGTGAGGTCGAATGAGGAGGAACAAGACATTCAGTACCATGTGTCAATGCAGAAGGGACACAGGAAGCAGGTGCAGACAAGGGTGAGGGGGCCAACAGGATTGAATGTAGGTAAAAAACAGAGCCAAAAGGGGAGAGAAAGGAGAAAGAGAGAGAGAGAGAGAGAGAGAGAGAGAGAGAGAGAGAGAGAGGGGATGTTGTCAGTATTTTACTTCAGGTTCAATTTGTAGAAAACCCACCAGCCAGCCTCTAGCTAATACCACAACCTCCTGCTAGCTTCCTCATCTTCTGCTTTCTCCTCACAAGATGTCTAATCTGTCTCCTCTCTCTTCTCTTATCCATCCATCCATCTATCCATCCATCCATCCATCATCCATCCGTCCATCATCTATCTCTGCTTCCCTCCCTTCCCTCTCTCCTCCCCTTCTCTCATCCTTCCTTCCTGCCTACCTTCCCTCTTTTCTCTTCTCTCCTTCCCATCTTGTCTGTTTTCCTTCTTGTCATGTTTTTGTTTTGAATCACGGTCTTGCTATGTAGCCCAAACTGAACTGGGACTTGTGATCCTCCTGCCTCACCCTTCTGAATAACTGGAATGATAGTCATATGCTACCAGGCTCAGGTGCTTTCTCAGTGAGTCTTCTTTAAAACTTTGCATCCAATTTTGAGAGTCCATCAGTTACCTTTTCTGAGCCTGTAAACTAAGGCTCACAATAGCTGCTGACTGTGTTAATGAGTGGATGACCATAAGTGACATGAAACAGAGCCAGTCCTTAATCAGTCACCACAGCGATTTTGTTAGTAGTGTCAATCTTGCCAAACATCCCCCCCTTGCTGCCTTAGGACCTTTTCTGTTTCCTTAGCCTGTGTGAGTCTGGCTCCAGGGTGTTTACAGTCTCTGCTTATGTATGTCATAAGGAAGCCCTTCTGGTGACCACAATGAAGACTGGTCCTTGTGTTTATTTTATGGTGATTCCTTATAACTTTCTGAAAGAGGCCTAGCTGTAAAGTTTCTTGAACTATAGGTTTTTAATTTTTTTAAAAAAGATTTGTTTTTATTATGTTAAATCAGTGGTTCTCAATCTTCCTGATGCTCTGACCCTCACTCAGTTCTTCATGTTTGAGTGACCTCCCAACAACAAAATTATTTTTATCGCTCCGTCGTAACTGTAATTTTGCTGCTGTTGTCAATTATAATGTAAATATCTGAAATTTAGAATGGCCTTAGGTGACCCCTGTGAAAGGGTCATTTGACTCCTAAAGGGGTTGTAATCCACAGGTTGAGAACCATTATGTTAAATTGTGTGTGTGTGTGTGTGTGTGTGTGTGTGTGTGTGTATGAATTTGTGTGTGGGTATATGTATGGGAATGAAGTTACCAGAAGAGGCCAGAAGAAGGTGTCAGATCCCCTGGAGCTGGAGTTACAGCTGTGGGTGCTAGGAACATGAGATCTCTGGTAGAATAGTCCGTCTCTTAACAGATGAGGTATCTCTCTAGTCCCGACCATAGGAATTTGTGGGGTTTTTTTGTTTGTTTTGTTGTTTTGTTTTGTTTTTTGAGACAGGGTTTCTCTGTGTATTGCTGGCTGTCCTGGAACTCACTCTGTAGACCAGGCTGGCCTCGAACTCAGAAATCCACCTACCTCTGCCTCCCAAGTGCTGGGATTAAAGGCGTGCGCCACCACTGCCCGGCAGATTTTTGTGTTTTATGTCTGCTTCTTCAGCACTCCAACAATGAGTCTGTCCTATATGCTCTTTTAAAAAATACTTAAGACAAGTTTTCTCTTTTCTTTCCTCATGCCATTTTATTAACATTTATTAGAAAACTGTCACTTAATGAATTTAGTTACAATGACACGTTACATGTTTGAAGATGCCACATAAATAGAGCTATGATAGTCACTATGTAAAGGGGGACCTGAGATAACCTGTATGCAGTGTCCACCCTATTTAACCACAGGGCCAGTCTTGATTTCTCCTTCCAGACCTGAACTGTGATATGTCTAGCAGATCGAGTTTCAAGATAAAAGGTATCATATGAAGCAAGGTGTAAATTGTGTATTTATAATTGTTACATGTTAACTAAATTCTTAAAAATGTCACCTGATAACACAGAGAGGCCACATATGTTGAATTAAATAAAATATACTATTAATGTTAGTTTCATATCTTTAGTTATTTAATTGCTCTTTTGTGGGGCAGGAGATAGAACTCAAGCCTCGTAACATGTCATGAAAGTACTCTACCACTGAGCCTGACCCATAGGCCCTTACTGCGGGATTCTAGGCAGGGGCTCTACAACTGAGCCACACCCCCAGCCCCTCACTGGGGGATTCTAGGCAGAGGCTCTACCACTGAGCCACGCCCACAGCCCCTCACTGGGGGATTTCAGGCAGAGGCTCTACCACTGAGCCACGCCCACAGCCCCTCACTGGGGGATTTCAGGCAGGGCATCTACCGCTGAGCCACGCCCACAAGGCCTCACTCAGGGATTCTAGGCAGGGGCTGTAGCACTAAACCCCCAGCCTCATTTTTACCTTTTATTTTGAGACAGGGTCTCAGTACGTTATCCAGGCCAACCTTGGACTTACTCTGTAGCTTAGGTTGGCCCTTGGTTTCATTCTTCCTAACTCAGCCTCCCACATATCTGAGATAACAAGCCACACCCCACTTCTGTTTTTCTAAAATTGCCTACATGAAAACTGAAAACAAAAGGCTCGGCCTGTGTGACCATCGTGTAGAACAGTGCCCTGGAACAGGAGCTCTGTGAAAATAAGCGTCCCGTGCTTAATAAGGTACCGGTAATCAGGGTGGCCCTTGGTGCACCGAGGAGGGGGCTCAGTGGTAAAGGTGCTTGCTGCCAAGCCCCGTGGCCTGAGTTCTATCCCTGCAACCCACATCGTGGAAGAAGAGAACTAACTCCCATGTGCTGTCCTCTGACCTGCATGCACACACACACACACACACACACACACACACACACACACACTATGATATATGTACACACACATAAGTAAAATAAATGTAATTTTCTGGATAAGTGGAGTTGTATCCAGTCCTTACCTGGCAGGAGTCCCTGCCCTCTTCATCACCAGCGCAGAACATGGTCTTGTCTATCTGTCCCGGGTAGGAATTTTTACACCTCTCCTTGCTCAGCACAGTAATATTCAGGCACTGGAGGACTTTCGGGAAGTTATCTATTAAGCAAGAGAATCATGATGGGCAGAGGACAAGAGAGAGCATAGCCGGGCATGGTGGTGCAAGCTTGCTTCCCAAGCCCTAGGTAGGATGTGATAGGAGAATACAGTTTTAGTCTGGGCTAGTTCAAGGTAGCCTGTGCTATGTGGGGAGATCCTGCTGGAAGAGCTGGGATTAGGAGGAACCACAATACTTACTCTGGGTGCTGCTCGTTGTCCCCCAGCCAGACACCATGCACCTGGTCCCCTCAACAGGACAGTCAGAAGCAATTTCGACGGGCTTCACCGAGTGAGAGTCATGAATTTTCCTGTTCATTTTGATGAGCATGAGGTCATTGGAGTGGCCAGGGTGGGAGTAACCAGGGTGGGGGATGGATTTTATTCCCTGGAACATCTGCTGCCCAGACTCGTAGACAGGTGACATGGAATGGTGACCCAGACGGATTCTGAACACTCTGAGGGATATGGCAATGATCAGTCCCAGCCCAGAACTCTGTCCCCCTGTCCAAGGCAGCCTCAATCGCTCCCTGCTCAAACCCATTCTCAACCCAATTCCACCCATATTCCATTCAACTTCATCTCATCTCTAGCCTCACTCCTTCCCATCCTCAACCCCAACTCCTCCCATTTTAAACCCAGTTCTACACCATCATCCACCCTAACCCTACACCTACCTTTGTCAGTTTCTATCCTGTGTGCACCTCCACCCGCCTCCCAGCCTGTCTCCATCCCATCTTTCACACCAACTGCAACCTAAGTGTGTACTTCCCAGCAACTGTCAGCATGAGCGTCTTCAACCTCAAGTCTAACTATGTCTTGTTTGTAATCAATATAACCATTCCAGCAGTGCATGGAAGCACAGGCTTTGGTCTTAGATTTTAGGAGATAAAGGCGGGAAGATCAGGAGTTCATGATAGCTCAGTTTGAGGTCATCCTGGCCTACATGAGTCCTTTTCTCAAAAACAGCAAAATAATGACAAAACAACAAATCAACCCAAAAGTGTTTAACCCTCCCTCATTCCACAAACTAGCCCAACTACACTGTTTGTCCTATATCTATTTCTAGTCCCAATTCTGTCAACACCATCTCTCTCTCTCCACCCATCACACTTCCCACTAACCTCCATTCTAGATCCAGTCCTAAATCCATCTCACCCTAGGCCGTCAATGTATGTGTGTTCAACCCCAACACTGCTATTTTCCCAACCCAAAACCATCAAACTCACCCCATCTCCAAACCCAGCCAGGTTCAATCCCTTTCCTGACTCTAACCCCATCTCAGTCTCCAATCCAAACCCCACACCCAGCCCCTTCCCAAGCCCATCTTCATAGGTCCTAATCTCAGCTCCATACCAAATCATTCCATGTGTCTGTGTCTATATAATCTTTATCACCTCTGTCTCTCTCCTAACTCAGTTTTCTTATCTCCATTACAATCGTTCTTCGTCTCTGTTCTCTTTAGTTTGTAATTTCAGCTATCCCTACCTCCTATGCCCAGATCAGCTCTCATAAGTGTTACCTCTTCCCCATGCTGTTGTCCCCATCTGTCCTACCTTCTGTCCATCCATCTTTCCACTCTCCTTCTAAACTACCAACTATCCATGAATCCTCCCACTGATCTATCTATCTATCACTTATCCACTCACCCATCCATCCATCCACCCATCCACCCACTCACCCACCCACCCATCATCTACCCACCCATCTACCCACTCACACACTCATCCATCCATCCACCCATCCACTCATCCACCCACTCATCATCTACCCACCCATCTACCCACTCACACACTCATCCATCCACCCATCCACCCACCCATCTAACCACTCATCCATCCAACCATCCATCCATCCATCCATCCATCCATCCATCCATCCATCCACCCATCTATTCACTCACTCACTCATCCATCCACCCACCCATCCACCCACCCACTCACCCACCCACCCACGCATCATCTATCTTTTTTCTACCCATTCATCTTTCTATTCATCTATCAATGAACTCACCCAGTCTTTCTTCCCAACACCCTCTCCAGTTCTGTCCTCTCCTGCCCCCTATCTCCAGCTTTCTTTTACCCCCTCTTCTCCAGGTACACTCACGGCTTTCTGCAGTGTGCTGCTGTGAGCAGCCACTGTGAGTTGATCAGCACAGCTCCACAGTACAGCTTGTTGGGCCCCAAAAGCAGGGCTCCCTGCCATGGCTGCGCATCCTTTTCACAATCTGACCCATTCACAATTCGAGAGCTGCTATCTGAACGAATATTCTCCCCAGACTTGGAATCCGTGTTGAGGTCTCTGTTGGTTCCAGAGGGTTTGGTGCCAGAGGGGTTGTCACAAGAGGAAACATCACCAGCAAGAACAGGCTCTGGGAATACAGAGTGGGTGGACAATGGGTCTGGAGGTGGGGCTTGGGAAGGGGCTCAGATGTGGGAGGGCTCTTACAGTCAGAAACTGGGACCAACCAAATTGTCTGACCTGACCTGACATTTTAGATAAGGAGTTGGAACCAGGACTGTGGAGGGGGGGGCAGGGATTATTGGAGATCTAGGGATGTAAACAGAGCTGTAGGGGTAAGGCTAGTACTGAAGGATGGGGTCAGGGTAGCCAGGTGTGGCCAGATCTGTAGGGATGGAGTCAGAGCCCTGTGGGCAGAGCCAAGACCTCGAGGAGGGAGCTTGTAGATCAAGCCAAAACTGCAACTCAACCAGCAAGTTGGGATTTAAGACAGAGAACCCTGGCTCCAGTGGCCTTCCTGGACTTTGTGAGCCCCAGGGATTCCTGACATCTCCAGCTCAGCTGGTAATACCAGGAGAGAAGGAGGGTGCCCTGGGGTATAGAGCCCTTAAGGGCAGACTAGGCTTGAGTATTGAGACTTCCAGAAGTGGAGTCAGAAGCCAAGACCAGTGGCATAAGCTGGTCACCCCACTTATCCTGGAGACTGGGGCACCAGGATGTCAAGTTTAAGACCTGAGAGGCTGGAGACCTGGAATTAGTCTAGGGAGAAATGAGGCAAGGTCACTTGAGGTGACAAGTTCCAAAAAAAACCCCTGACTTTGGAAAGGGAGGTGGAGCTAAGCTCTGGAACCACTTATAGCAATTGGGCGGAGCCTAGTGAAAAGGGGTAGGCTCTGGGGCTGAAGCCTGGCCTAGGGACTTGGTGAGAACAGTGGGTGCAGTTAGAGCTCTTGGGTGGAGCTTGGGATGGGAGACAGGAAAGGGGACTCTGGAAAGGCACAGCAAGGCTCACTTTCTTAATTCTCATACAGACCTGCATGCGTTCTGTTCCCACCCCTCACTCCTCTCAGGCTAGTCACTGGCTGTGTTCCTGCTAATGGCCCAGAGAAGGGACACCTCAGTGCTATCTGCATCCACAGGCACATTCCAAAAAACACATGCATTGTGTCCAAATGCACCTGCTCATCCACCTGACCCCCTGAGAGACAGACAGGTATGTATGGATGGGAATACCACACACACTTCTGTCCACGCTGACATGTCACACCGAAAGGGCATCTGTATGTTGCTACAGCCTGGCACAGTACAAGAAAACAATCTCAGTCTCTATGGCCCATCACGTCTCACTCAATTTCTCAAGGCAGGATCGGGAACCCCAGATACAGTGGCATGAGAACAATCCAAGTGCACATGCAGCTCCCCAAACACACAGCCCCCCAATGTAGAGCTCCAAATGTCACAGGATCACAAATACAATCACAGACACAGCTATGCACTTGGAAGGGGCTATCTGCAAACACCAGGGTCATGTGTTTTCACAGTGATGAGCCGAGCTGCATTGCATTCCCGATGTAGACACTGGGGTGCAGAGGAGACACAAGGGGCCAGATGCACAGGAGCATCTGTACCAACCTGGAATGTGCACCCACACCATTGCAGCGCCAAAGTGATCCAAAGTGCATGGACACCAACTATACACAAAGTCCCAGAGGGCCGATACCATCCGCCATGCAGTCACTTGATAGGGGACAAGGACACGCACAAGCCAAGCAGAATCCCTCACACTTGTAATCCTGGAACGTGGGAAGCTGAAGCAGGAGGATCACCTAGAATTCAAATCCAACCAGGGCTGCTCAGTGAGTTCTAGGATAGCCTGGGCTATAGAAGAGGTTCTAGGCTAGCCTGGGCTAAAAACTGAGATTATGTCTCAAGAATTAAAAATAAGGGGTCTGGAGAGATGGCTCAGCAATTAAGAACATTGGCTGCTCTTGTGGTGGACCTGGATATGATTCCCAGTATCCACATGATGGCTCACAAATGGCTGCAACTGCACTTCCGACTGAAGCCTATTCTGGGCCTCGGCACTGTGCACAGTGCAAAATATCTTTACAAATACATAAATAAGATAAGTAAAAAACCAAACAAACCAATAACAGTAAAAACATATGCTGGCACACACTGCAATTCTACCTCTCAGGAGGCAAATATAAGAGGACTGGTCATAAGTTCAAGGCCAGCCTGGTCTAAATAGTGAGTACTAGACCAGCTTGGACTACACAGTGAGACTCTGCCTCACAAATAATAGTAAATGAATAACATAAAAGCCCCTTCCTTCTCTGCAATACATACACAGCCACGGGGCCCACATTTAATTGTGTAACCACAGAGGCACAACACATGCATTCACCTGGTCCTGGAGACACACCCCATGGTCCACAGAGGCAGTCCTCCCCACACACTTAGGAGACCCTGGTTACCTGAGACACCCAGAACCAGGGTTGCGATTAGAATATCCATCGCCCATTTCCAGGGGTGTCCTGCCCTCATCATGACCGCTGTACCTGTAAGAAATAGAGGATGAGGCTAGGTGGTTCTGGAGAGGCCTAGGTGGTTCTGGAGAGGCCTAGGTGGTTCTGGGAGTGTGTTCCACTTTCATCACTGCCTCTGCCTCACCATTAGCACCCAGGGACCGGCAGTGGAGGGGAGGAACTGCCAGCATTTTACAGTCTCTGTAAGTGTGGACAGCAAGGAGAGGCGAGGTGAATTCAAGATAAGACAGAGCCAGATCAGGTTCCCTCTCTTTCCTTACCTGCTGAGACCCTTCCCCAGGCTTCACCTGGCACTTTGCACCTGTTCCCTGGGCAGTGGGTGGTGGGGTCTGGCTCCCAATATAGCTGCAGACTTCTCAAGCTGGCCTGAGCCTTCCAGCCAGCACCACCTCCTCTGCTCTGGCACCTGGTGATATAACCACCCACTGGTCCCTGGGGCACATTCCCGGGCAGTGAGGTTCCTGTCGGTCTGGGTCCCAGCACTCACTCTTCCTGCCTCCCCTCCCCTCCATCCCCCACCCAGTGCTGAGTGCCACTCTCTCCCTCCCTGGCCTCAAGGATGGGGAGGGGTCCTCAACACAGACTGGGACCTCCTCATGCCTGGCCTCTCACCAGCTCCCAGGTGCTCTTCCTGAGCAAGAATTTCTAATGTTCCTTTTTCCCCTCCGAGTCACACACTCATTCATTACAATTCTGTGTCTCCTTTCTCATCTGTCTACCTCTGTTTTTAAAATTCTTCTACCTGTGGTCTAGCTGTCAGTCCTTTCAGAGTCTGTCAACACTTGGCACCCAACGAGTCTCTCTGTCAGTGTATCTTTCCCTCTCTGTCCTCTCTGTCCCAGTATCTGTCTGTCTGCTTTTGTGTGTTTCTCTGCCTCTGCCTCCTGTGCATCTGTCTCTTTGACTCTGTCACTGATTTTTTGATCTCTGTACTGTCTCCCCTTTCTTCTTATGTCTCTCTCTTTTTCTCTGTGTGTCTGTCTGTCTTTTTTCCTGTCTTTATCTCTCTGTCTCCCCTTCTGTCTTGTCTCTCTGTCCCTCTCATCTTCATCTCTCTCTCTGAATGTAGTCTACGTCTCTGAACATTGGTTCTCTGCCCCTTTCTTTCTCCCTGTACCTCTCCTCGCCATTTGGGCAGGGGAGACAAGGCCATTTGTAGAAGAAACCCCATGAACAACTCCTACCCCTTATACTAGGTCCCAGGCCAAGGGTCGGCAAGAGCTAGGGAAGCAAACTGCCCCCACTAGGTGCCCTGGTCCAGCCGGCACAGCCAGACATGGATGACACAATTGGGCAGGGCAATCTGTTAATGGAAAAGAGGCCAAGAGCCAGGACCAGAGGTGGGTGGCTGCTAGCGCTTTGAGAAATGGGGCATTGGATGGGGAGTAGGGCAGCGCCCCTCCCTGTCTGATCTTTACCACCTGGCAACCTCTCTCACCCTCCTCTGTGTCCTGGCTTCGTTTTCTGTCAACATGCCCACTCTGATTCTCCAGGTCTCTATCCCCACAGGGAGGCAGGAGCCCAGATCTGTGAGCCTCATGCCAAACATGAACTTTCTCCACTTGAAATGACAGTGGTGAAGATGTGCAGATTCCAACTGAGGTGTTAGAGCCTGGGGTGGAGTCTACTGCATAGGAGGAAAAAAAAAAAAACCCAACCTTGAGGTTTAATGCGATTAAATGGCTACAAGCCCAGCCACCTATTTGTCTCAGTGTTTTTTCTCACTTATATGGTCTTTTAAGTTCAGCTTGCAGTTGTTAAATGCTTTATATTTAAAAATTGTTTTATATTATATTTATCTATTACTTTATATATCATTTTATGTATTTTATTTGGTGTGTGTATGCATGTACACATGTCATACTCGAGTAGAGGTCAGAGGACAACATAGCTGCTGGAATTTGGGCCTCTCTGTTCACTACGTGGGTCTCAGAGACCGACCCGAGGTCACTATGCTCAACAGCAAGCGCCTTTGCCTGCCGAGTGGTCTCCCCAGCTCCTGTTTTTGATCTTTGAGATAAAACTCCATGCTGTAGGCCAGGCTGACCTTTCATTCTTGGCTAGGATTATATGTGTGAATCATCACATTTAGATAAAAGCCAGCATTTTATTTTATTTTACTTTGTTTATGAGGCAGTTTCTCATGTGACCAGCACTAGTCTTGGATGCACTACACAGCTGAGGATGACCTTGAACTGAAGATGCTCCTGCCTCCACCTCCTGAGTGCTGGGGTTGCATGTACCCCAAAACTTGTTTGATGTAGTGTTTTGAATCAAACCCAGGAGCTATATAATGCCTCAACTGTTTTAATTAGTGGTATGTATTTTTTAACATGTATATGAGTGCTTTGCCAGCTTGTATGTATATGCAGCGTGTAGGTGTTCATAGAAGCTGGAAGAAGATGGCCATTCCCTAGAACTGGAATTACAGGCAGTTGTGAGGCTAGATGTGGATGTTAGGAACCAAATTCAGGTCTTCTGGAAGAGCAGCCAGTGGTCTTCACTGAGGAGCCATCTTGCCTGCCCTTTAGAGAAATCTTTTTCAGAAAACAATTAATTTATTTTTATTTTATATGCATTGGTGTTTTGTCTGCATGTATGACTATCTAAGGGTATTGGATCCCCTGGGACTGAAGTTGCAGACAGTTGTGAACTGCCATGTGAGAGTTGGGAATTGAACCCAGGTCCTCTGGAAGAGCTGCCAGTGCTCTCAACTGCTGAGTCATCTCTCTAGCCCCTAGAGAAATCTTTAAAAAAATTTTTTTTTTGTTTTTTTTTCGAGACACGGTTTCTCTGTGTAGTCCTGGCTGTCCTGGAACTCATTCTGTAGACCAGGCTGGCCTCGAACTCAGAAATCTGCCTGCCTCTGCCTCGCAAGTGCTGGGATTAAAGGCGTGCGCCACCACTGCCCGGCTTAAAAAATATCTTTTAAATTTAGTCTTTGAGAATTTCACTCGTGTCCAATGTATTTTGATCAGAATTACCCTTACTTCCTCTCCAGTCCTTCCACATCCCTCACATCCCCTCCCAATGTCTTGTTTGTTTCTTTAAAAAAAAAATTAAATGTATTCTTTGCTCATATAGTACGTCCCCTCTACTTACTCCAGTCCCCCCACCCCCTCTCTCCCCCACCTCCACTCCCCATCCCCACATGGTTCCCCCAAGGAAATACCAGGCCTCCCAGGGACATCAACCAAACCTGGCTCAACAAGATAGAGTAAGATCAGGCACAAACCCTCAAATCAAGGCTAAGCCAGGCAACCCAGTAGGAGAAAGGGTCTCCAAAGCAGGCAAAGGAGTCAGAGTTACCCCAACTCCTACTTTCAGGAGTTCCCACAAAACACCAATCCAACAACCATAACATGCATACAGAAGACCTAACACAGACTGCTTCTGTCTCTGTGATTCCCCCATGGGCCCTGCTTAGCTGATTCAATGGGTAGTGCTCTCCAGGTGTCTTCTACACCCCTTGCGCCCACAATTCCTCCTCTTCTTCTTTCCTGGGGTCCCCCTCCCTGCTTCAAACTGCAAGCAGGGGGACTCAGTTGAGACCTCCACCTAGGCTCTCTCTCTGCCTAATAACTCTGGGTCTCTGCGTTTGCTCCCATCCCCACCCATCCCCCAGTCCGCCAACAAAATCTATTCTATTTTTCCTTCCCAGGGAGATCCATGCATTTGTTCCCTCTTGATCCCTCCTTGTTGCTTACTTAGCCTCTCTGGGTCTGTGGGGTATAACACGATTGTCATTTATGAAACAGCCTGTATTCATTTACACGTGAGTACATACCATGTTTGTCTTTCTACGTCTGGCTTATCTCACTCAAGGTGGTGTTTTCTAGTTCTATTCATTTGTCTGCAAATTTCATGAAGTCCTTCCTCCTCCTCCTCCTCCTACTTTTCCTCTTTCTCTTCCTCTTCTTCCTCCTCCTCCTTCTCTTCTACCTCCTCCCCCTCTTCTTCCTCCTCTTCTTTATTAACTGCAGAGAAATACTCCATTGTGTCAATGTACCAACTTTCTTTATCTATTGTTTGATTGAGGGACATCTAGGTTGTTTCTAGTTTCTGGCTATTATGAATAAAGCTGCTATGAGCCTAGTTGAGCAAGTGTCCTTGTGATAGGATGGAGTATTCTTTTTTTTTTTTTTTTTTTTTCCCGAGACAGGGTTTCTCTGAGTAGCCCTGGCTGTCCTGGAACTCACTCTGTAGACCAGGCTGTCCTTGAACTCAGAAATCCACCTGCCTCTGCCTCCCATGTGCTGGGATTAAAGGCGTGCGCCACCACTGCCCGGCCTAGGATGGAGTATTCTTAAGGTTATTGATTTTAGCCATTCTGACAAATGTAAGATGGCATTTCAAAGTAGTTTTGATTTGCATTTTCCTGATATCTAAGGATGTTGAACATTTTAAAAAAGTGTTTCTTGGCCATTTGAAATTCCTCTGCTAGCAATTCTCACTTTAGATCTGTACCCCATTTTTAATTGGATTGCTGGTTTTTTCATGTCTAGTTTCTTGAGTTCTTTATATATTGTAGATATTAGGCCTCTATTGGATGTTGAGTTAGTAAAAATCTTTTTCCTTTTGTAGGATGCAATTTTGTTATATTGACAGTGCCCTTTGCCTTACAGAAGTATTTCAGTTTCATGAGGTCCTATTTATTTATTAATTGTTGATCTTAGAGCCTGAGCCATTGGTGTCTTGCTCAGGAAGTTGTCTCCTTACCAATGTGTTCAAAGCTATTCCTCACTTCCTTTTTTATCAGATTCAGAGAATCCAGTTTTTTTATTGGATATTTTATTTACATTTCAGGTTTTATCCCCTTAATCCATTCCCCCCAACCAGGAACCCCCATTCCATCCCCCCTCCTCCTGCTTCTATGAGGATGTACCCTCACCTACCCCCTAACTCCCACCTCCCTACCCTTGAATTCCCCCACTCTCGGTGTCCAGTCTTCATGGGACCAAGGATCTCCTCTCCTACCTATGCCCAGCAAGGCCATCCTTCCTTACATGTACAGATGGAGTCATGGGTCCCTCTCTATGTGCTTCCAGGATGGTGGTTTAGACCCTGGGGAGCTCTGGTTGGTTGGTATTATTGCTCTCCTCATGGGGCCACAAACCCTTTCAGCTCCTTCAGTCTTCTCTCTAACTCCTCCATTGGGAACTCCTTGATCAGATCAATGGTTAGCTGTGAGCATCCGCCTCTAAATATGTCAGATTCTGGCAGACCTCTAAGGAGACAGCTATATGAGGCTCCTGTCAGCATGCACTTCCTGACATCCACATCAGCGTCTACCTTTGGTGACTGCACATGGGATGGATACCTAGGTGGAGTGGTCTCCAGACGGCCCCTCTTTCCGTTTCTGTCCCACATTTTGTCTCCATATTTGCTCCCTTGAGTATTTTGTTACTCCTTCTAAGAAGGACCTAAGCACTCACACTTGGTCTTCCTTCTTCATGAGCTTCATGTGGTCTGTGAGTATACCACTCCTGGGCATATACCCAGAAGATGCTCCAACATATAACAAGGATACATGCTCCACTATGGTCATAGCAGCCTTATTTATAATAGCTAGAAGCTGGAAAGAACCCAGATGTCCTTCAACAGAGGAATGGGTATAAAAAATGTGGTACATTCACACACTGGAATATTACTCAGCTATTAAAAACAATGAATTCAAGAAATTCTTAGGTAAATAGATGGAACTAGAAAATATCATACTGAGTGAGGTAACCAATTACAAAAGAGCACACATGGTATGCACTCACTGATTGGATATTAGCCCAGAAGCTGGAAATACTCGAGAATCCAGTTTTATGTTGAGGTCTTTGATCCACATGGACTTGAGTTTTGCACAACGTGATAGATACGGATCTATTTGCATCTGTCTATACACAGACATCCAGTTAGACCAGCACCATTTGTTGAAGATGCTTTTTTCCCATTATATGATGTTGGCTTCTTTGTCAAAACTCAGGTGTCTGTAGGTGTATGGATTTGTGTCTGGGTCTTTGATTTGATTCCATTGATTAACTTGTTCTGTTTTTCTGCCAATACCATGCAGTTGTTATCAGGGATGGTGCTACCTCTGGAAATTTCTTTATTTCACAGGATTGTTTTAGGTATCCTGGGTTTTTTGTTTTTCCATATAAAGTTGAATATTGTTCTTCCAAGGTCTGTAAATAACTATGTTGGAATTTTGATGGGGATTGTGTTGAATCTGAAGATTGCTTTTGTTAACATGTCCATTTCTACTAAGTTAATCCTACTGACCCATGAGCATGGGAGATCTTTCCATCTTCTGAGGTCTTCTTTAATTTCTTTCTTCAGAGACTTGAAGTTCTTGTCATACAGATCTTTCACTTGCTTGGTTAGAGTTATCCCAAGATATTTTATATTATTTGTGGTTATTGTGAAAGATGTTTCCTTAATTTTTTTCTGAAGCCTATTTATTGTTTGTATATATGTGGACTACTGATTTTTTAGTTAATCTTATATTCAGCCAGTTCATTGATGGTGTTTATCAGTTGTACAAGCTTCCTGGTAGAATTATTGGGGTTGCTTATGTTTATTATTATATCATCTGCAAATAACAATAATTTACTTCTTTCTAATTTGTATCTTCTTGATGTCTTTCAGTTGTCTTACTGCTCTAACTAGGACTTCAAGCACTACATTGAAGAGATATAAAGAGAGCGGGCAGCTTTGTCTTGTTACTGATTTTAGTGGAATTGCTTTGGGTTTCTCTCCACTTAATTTGATGCTGTGAATTGCCTTCATTATGTCTGGTAAGTTCTTTGTAATCTTAATTTCTCCAATGCTTTTATCATGAAGGGTGTTAGATTTTGTTAAAGGCTGTCTTTGGTATCTTATGAGATTATCATATTTTTTTTCTTTCAGTTTGTTTATATGATGGATTATATTGACTAATTTTTGTATGTTGATTCAACCCTGAATCTCTAAGATGAAACCTACTTGGTCATGGTGGACAATCTTTTTGATGTGTTGTTAGATTTGATTTGCAAATATTTTATTGAGTATTTTTACATCTATGTTCATAAGAAAAATTGGTCGGTAATTCTCTTTTTTTTTTTTGTTGCATCTTTGTGTGGTTCAGGTATCAGGGTGACTGTGGCCTCATAAAATGAATTTTGCAATGTTCCCTCTGTTCCTATTTTGTGGAATAATTTGAGGACTATTGGCATTAGCTCTTCTTTGAACAATGGTAGAATTCAGCACTTAAAAACTCTGGCCCTCAGCTTTTTTGGTTGGTTGAGACTTTTAATGACTGCTGTGATTTCCTTAGGGGCTATAGTTCTATTTAAATTGTTTATCTGATATTGATTTAACTTTGGTAAGTGGTATCTATCAAGAAAATTATTCTTTAAGAATTTCTAATTTTGTGGAATACAGATTTTTAATCATAAAAATGGTTTTTTTGGATTTCCTTGGCATCTGCTGTTGTGTCCCTCTTTTGTTTCTAATTTTGTTAACTTGGATTCTCCACTTTAGATTTAGCTTAGATAAAAGTTCGTCTATCTTGTTGATTTTCTCAAAGAACCAACTCTTTGTTTCATCGATTCTTTGTATTGTTGTCTTTGCATCTATTTTATTGATTTCAGCCCTTAGTTTGATTGTTTCCTTCCATCTACTTCTGTTTGTTCTAGAGCTTTAGGTGTGCTGCTAAGTCGCTATAGTGAGAGCCCCCTATTATTATTATTATTATTATTATTATTATTATTATTATTATTATTATGTAGTTAGTTAGTGCTATGGACTTTACTCTTTGCACTGCTTTCATTGTGTTCCATATGTTTGAGGGTATGCCATTTATTCATTTTCATTGGATTCTAGAAAGTCTTTAATTTCTCTATTTCTGTCTTGATCCAGTTTTCATTCAGTAGGGAGTTGTTTAGTTTCTATGAGTTTTTAAGCTTTCTGTTGTTTCTGTTGGTGAAATCCAGCTTTAACGTGTGGCAGTCTGGTAGGATGCAGGGGCTTATTTCAGTCTTCTTACGTCTGTTGAGACTTGTTTTGTGACTGAGTTTGTGATCAATTTTGGAGAAAGTTCTCCTAAAAAGAAGGCATATTCTTTTATGTTTGGGATCTGTTAGGGCCATTTGGATTGTAACATCTGTTGGTTACAACATTTCTCACTTTAGTTTTTGGCTGTATGGCCTGTCCATTGAAGAGTGGGGTATTGAAGTCTTTCACTAGCAATGTGTGAATGCTAACGAGAGATTTAAGTTTTAGCAGTGTTTCTTTTACATATGTGGGTGTCCTTGTGTTTAGGGTACAGATTTTAAGATTTGAAACATTTCCTTGGTGTATTTTTCCATTGATAAATATGATGTTCTTTCCCATCTCTTTTGATTAATTTTAATCTGTTTAAATTTCTAAATTTTTCATTTTCAGAATTTTTTCAATTTTTGTTTTCTTTATTGCTTCTATTTCCATTTTCAGGTCTTGAACTGTTTTTATTCATTTTCTTCAACTATTTGGTTTTTTTTTTCTTAGCTTTCTTTAAGAGATTATTTATTTCTTCCAATTTTTTCTTTGTGTTTTCCTGGAGTTCTGTAAGTGATTTCTTCATTTCCTCTTTAAGGACACCTATCATCTTCATACAGTTGGTTTTAAGATCTTCTTCTTGTGTTTCAGCTGTATTGGGATATTTAGAGGTTGCTGTAGTAGGATAGCTGAGTTCTGATGGAGACATATTGTCCTGCCTCTTATTGATTGTGTTCTTAACACTGGCATCTAGTCATCTGGGTTTGGAGTGATTATAGGTCTAGGTGCTAATTTCTGAGTTTGTCTCTTTTAGATGAGTGTTTGTTCCTTGGCTTCGGTTTCTTTCTTCATGTCCTGACTGATGTGGTTTGTGATTGATCATGGGGTCTTCCCCTCAGTTGGAGGCTAGGATTGGGGATAAGGTAGAGGGGAAGAAAGTTGAGGAGGTCCATGGGCCAGGTAGGAAACCTGGCTTCTGGTCAAACAGGAGCTCTCCTCCCAAGTTGGTAGCTGGGACACAGTAATGAAGAGGAGAGGTAGAATTGGGAATAGTAAGGGGGCATCGAGAGAGTGAGGGAGGTCCACAGATGGGTGGTCTACCTGGAGTTCTGATAGTCAGGGTGGCCTCTGGTGAAGCAGGCATCTCCTCCTGAGTTGGGGGATGAGATATGGTAATGAAAAGGGGAGTGGAACATTGGAGGATAGGATCAAGCCTGTGAGTACCAAGAAACTGAGGGGGTCCTCAGGCCAGCAGCCTTCCTGGAATTATGGTGGCCTCTGGTTGAGCAGGGGATTATTGTTTGTTTTTAATAACCCACCGAGTCTGCTCAGTGCTGCCTGCATGTACATGGTACGGGGCCATTCACTGGAGCACAGGCAATTTGCTAGGGGCCATTCCCCACCTAACTCTTTCTCCCTCAGCAACTACCATCTGCTAACATTCGTTTGCTAGAGCTAGGGCTTGTGAACACCCCTCCCGCCTATGATGTAAGACCGATGGGCTTGTTCTTGTACAGGTCTCATACAGGGTAACCACAGCTGCTACAAATTCAGGAGTGCAGAGACCATGCCATGAAAAATATACTATTTAAAAGTAGTCCTTCCCAGTTTCTGGCTCTTGAGATATTTCTTCCCCCTCTTCAGTAAGTTCTCTGAGAATTGGGGTGATTTTTTTGTGATATAGAAGTTCTGTTTATGGATGAGTCCTGTACCATTGAGTGTTCTCTGCATTTTGACCAGTTGTGAGTCTTCTGGAGGTTTCTTCAGAGTCACATTTACGAGATAACTACAACATTATTTTGTCCTACTTACAAACAAAGTTAATGAGATACCTTCAAACATTTTAAATCTCCCTCCTGAAAAGAACACACCCACTGTGGAAGTCATTTAGATTTTAGACCAGAAATCCATCTGTAAATCCATTCTGTAAAGTTTCTTACCCAAGCACATGATAGTTGAAAATATGACTGCTCTTGCATTTTTTAAATAACCCAATACTGTATATAACTTGATTTTTGTAGTCACAAACTTAAAAATCATGTATTAAGAGGGACGGGGCAGAAGAGGGGGAGGGGGATGGCTTGCTGTAGAGTGTTCTCCTAGTAGGCTTGAAGCTGGTCAACCAGCTTGGTCCACCCTCAGCACCACAAGGAAAAAGAAAAACAAAAGAGATTTGTTTAGGATGTGGGAGATGGCCCAGGGAGTAAAACACTTGCTATACAGGTATAAGACTGAATTCAAATCCACAGAATCTGAGTAAAGTCACACATGGCAGCGTAGCTCATAATTTCTGCATGCCTGGTGGGATGAGAGACAGAAACAAAAGAATCCACGGAAACTCAGTGGTCAGCCAGACTGGCAACACAGTAGTGAAAAGGAAACCTCAAAGAAGGTGGAAGATGAGAAGTAACCCTTGAGTTGTCCTCTGACCTCCACAAGAAAGCCTTGGCACATACTCACATACTCACACCCATGGGCATCCACACATACAGATACACACACACACACACACACACACACACACACACACACACACACAGAGAGAGAGAGAGAGAGAGAGAGAGAGAGAGAGAGAGAGATCTTCTTTGTCATATGAATAAAATTCAAATGTGTGGAGATTCGACTTAAAAAACAATTTACACCCAGGGGCCAATTCTAAACCTTTCCACACTCAGTTGTAGAAGGTGATGCATTGAAAGATGCTCTCGGTGTGAAAAATAGCTGGACGCAGGCTGTGAACTCTTTCTATACCTTTTGAAGTTTCAAAACCCCACACCACACCCACTCTCATTCTCTGCTTCCAACTTCAAGATGTAAGTGGCTCCAGTGCCGTGCCTGCCTGACTCCTACCCTGCTCCTGCCATGATGGCCATTGACTCACTGTGTGAAGCTGTCAGGGAGCTCCCAGTTCAATGCTTTTTAAATCAGCTGCCTTGCTCATAGCGTTTCATCACAGCAACAGTAATCCTAGCTAAGACACGAGGTGACAAGCCTGTGTGGCTGGATCAAGCCACTTTCATTGCTCCCAACTCAGGGACCGTGTCACCCGTTTTCTGGATTTTTTTTTTCTTGGTGACTCTGGCCATTTTCATGACTGCATTTGCTGCTCCTAAATAACATTTGTAGAGTGCCAGTCAGCACTGTCTGTCTGAACTGGCTGTCACAAGTTCATCTGCCTAGCCACTCACAAGGTCAGCTCTCCTTTTCCCCATCATGACTTGACTATAAGGTCAGTATTTCGTTGGTTCTTAGGTTGAAGCTCTAGCAGAGGGCTTGCCCAACACGTACGAAGCTCCAGGTCCCTTCCCAGCACCACATAACACTGAGCATTGCGGTGCATGCTTGTAATTCAGTAGGTGGAGCCAAGAAGACGAGAAGCTCAAGGCCAGCCTTGGCTGCATAAAGCAAGTTCTAGCTTTCAGCTCTGGACTGTTGCTCCTCTCAGGCAAGCCTGGTTCCCCTGCCTGGCCCTTCATCGGATGTCATCAGGCATGTCACAAACTTCTGCCTCAGATCCCAGCCTTCAGTGTCTGGTGTGGTCTCCAGAGACTCTCACACCCAGAATGTTCCTCCATTGCTAGTGCCACCCACCCAGCCTCCACACCCAGTCACCTTTCTTCAACCCTGTCCCAGTCCCAGGTCCACCTCTTCCCTCCTTGCACCACCATCCAAATCGCTTCCCACACCCCACAGTTGTGTTCTCCTCCTTTTGTCTCACTGCGCATATAGCAGTTCTCAAACTTTCCTTGTCTTCCTGTGACCTCCAGGAGAAAGTCCTCGCCTCAGATGTTGGTATCTGAGGCCCTTTATGATACTTATCTGACATCACTCTTTCTCCTACCACAGCCTTACAATCCTTTCACCTTCTTGGTTTGTTTGTTTGTTTGTTTGTTTGTTATGTAATCCTGGCTGTCCTGGAACTCACTTTGTAGACCAGAGTTAGCTTCAAACAGAGATCCGCCTGCCTCTGCCTCCTGAGTGCTGTGATCAAAGGCATGTGCCACCACGTCATGACCAGCTTGGCAACACATTTGGAATTTCCATGATCCTGACCATCTTCCAGATGTGTTCACCAAAACACTTAATATTTTATACAAACTAAACATAAACTAAAATAACCCAAGAAAAGCATAAATCAAAATTGTGACGTTGTGTCTGAAATAATGACTACATTCTGTCAAAAATGTTGCAAGGTTACACTGACCCTCAGCTAGTACAGATGTAATTATGGTTTTTTGCCCTTCAAAACGCTCTGCCCTCCGTGTTGGGCTGCTGTTGGGGGAGGTGTCTAGAGGCGGAGAAGAGACTAAGCTGCCACAGAGCTGAGACAAGATGGCGTTTGTTACTTTAGTCACTTCAGCAGCAGCAAGAGTAAGGAGATGAAGTTGGGCACAGGGGCTCGTGCCTTTAATCCCAGCACCAGGGAAGCAGAGGAAGGTGGGTCTCTGTGAGTTTAAGGCCAATCACACACACACACACACACACACACACACACACACACACACAACCACAACCACAACCAAAAAACATTCTACCATTGAGCATCTGCATCAAGAGTCTTTGGTGGAGTGGGGTGTATGCTTTCTCACCTCTACTATAACACAAAAGCTTGAGGGAGTGTCATCCAAGGTGGATATCAAATTGGGTTGTGGCAGAGGGCAAAACTAGGGTCCTAAGAAGCAGAAATATAATGAAGAAAAGCACCCACTGTGTGCCTTTTACTGGTAGACATGAATGAACACTTATTCCTTATTCTTACTGTAAGTGCTCTTAACCACTGCGCATTTCTCCAGACCCAATATTATCCCAACTTTACAGACGAGAGCATTCACACTTTAAAGAAAAGCACTTCCCAAGGGTGCCCAGACTGTAAGTAGTCACACTGGGATTCTATCTGCTAACCACACCCCTGGAGTAGGATTGTAGCCTGTATCCTCCAGACTCCCTGGGGTGCAAGGATTGAGCGAAGTATATTTAGCAGTGTTCTGTGTTCTGAGTCACTGTATTTATTAAGTACCAGGGTCAGAGCTGGACATCTGAAGGCTCTGAGAACAGGGCAGGGTTTCAGGGAGAGAGAATATGGAACCAGCTAGGGTCAGGGGAGTCATAGGTCAAGAACTGGATGTCTCATGTCAGATCCACTTGTTTCTGATGATGCTTTGGATCCATCTGGTATGAGTGCAGACATCGGTATAAACTCCTGGCTTCTCCTTTGATCCACAAGGCATGTCACCCCATGACACGAGCCCTCGGAGGTGACCCCCACATACCAGGGGACCTCCAGAATCACCCTGTGTGGAAGAGAGAGAAAATCAGAAACTCACATAGAATGAAGAGGAGGGAGTGGGGAGCAAGAGCAGGAAGAGAAGTCGGGAGAGGGGTGAATGGGAGAGTTAGAGATACTTGGAGATGGAGGAAAGGCTGGATTGGTGGTCATGCCCATCATCTGACCTGTCACCTGATTCAGGATGACTGGTGGGAAGATTGCAAGTTTAAGGCTAGCTTGTGCTGTGTAGGAAGACTCTCAGAGGGATGAGGCTGTAGCTCACCACTAGAGCACTTGCTGAGCACACAGAAGATCCTGGATTTAATTCCCAGGAAGACAGAGAGAGATGAGGTGCTCAAGGATACCAAGTTCCACACAGGTATAGATGAGAGAGAGGGAGCGTGTTTAGATAAGCCATTCATCATGGAGGGGAGGTTGTTAGACACAGCATGTTCTAAGGGGAGTTGAAACTTTCCACCCCACAGCAAAGATCCTTAGTAAGCAAACAACTCAAATGCTTCAGGAAGGCACTGGAACTGACCAGAGGCACTAGGTCCCTCCTCTCCCAAGTATATATAAGCAGTAAGGACTACCGAGAGTCTCTTGGACAAGATGAGCTGCCTGGAAGAGACTCTGGCTACCTCAGCTGCCAGGCTGGAAGAGACTCTGGCTACCTCAGCTGCCAGGCTGGAAGAGACTCTGGCTACCTCAGCTGCCAGGTTGGAAGAGACTCTTCAACCTGGTGAGCTTCCTACAGGCTGTGCAGTGTGTTCCCTATTGTGGCTTTGGTGAGCTGTCACCCATGCCGGGGTGAGCTTTTGGTGATGCAGCTTCCCATGAGTCATTTCTGCTCCCGTTAAGTAACCCCTCACCCATATTCCTGTAAGTAACCTCTATAAAGCTCACTGGTTCACCAAGTTGGACTTTGGTGTCATTCGTTGGTTTTGCTTCTCTGTCTGGGATGGATACAGGGTTATTATCATCAGTGCAGAAAGAGTGTCACAGGACGGAGAGAGACACCAAAGTCCACAAAAGTAAAGCTTGTCAGTGGAGGAGAGGGAGAGAAAGAAAAGGTGAGAGAGGGAGAGGATGACAAAAGCTCAGCAGGGGAGCCTGGGAAGGCAGGGACTCGAGAGGGAGGCAGAAAATGCTCTCCATTCTTTGATCCCAGGCCAGCCATGCCTGCCTGTTTTTCTTCCAAACCATTATCTCACTTTCTTGGCCTTCCTACCCCTCACCCCCACCCCACCCTTTCTTTCTTGGTAGGTTGATGCTGGCCCTCCATGTTCTAGAGTCATTCTGGCATTAAAAAGGAATCTGGGAGGATAACAGGTAGAGAGGTTCCAGGTAAGACATTGAAGAGGTATGGTGATGTACACCTGTTATCCCAGTACTCCACAGGCTGATGCAGGAGAATTGCTGTGGGTCTGGGGACAAGATGAGGCTTGTGAATGAGTTCCAAGCCCAGCTGCAGGTTTTGAGGAATGAACATAGAATCCCTCCCTCCTTGTGGCTGGGATGCCCCCTCATCTGGAGCTCAGCTATTTCCAAGTGGGTTTCATGGCTGCCACTCTGAGGAAGGATGGCTCTCTGTAGCATCTCTCTGACCCTTGGGTCTGCCCAACTGCTCAAAACTCCCACCCAGGTGACCATTCATTAAAATGGTGTCTTAGATGTTCAGGCTTGCTAGGTTCACCCTGTATTAGTTTCTCAGCACATTTTAGCATCTCTCTGGCTCTTGGTGTCACTGACCTTGCATCTAAACTTCTTGTTGCTGCTGGGTCTCTCTCTCTCTCTCTCTCTCTCTCTCTCTCTCTCGTGTGTGTGTGTGTGTGTGTGTGTGTGTGTGTACATGTGAAGTGTGTGCACATGCAGATATGTGTATGTGAAGGTGGAGACCAGCAGTCATGAGAACCCTCCCTTAGGAGTCACCCACTGTGTCTTTTGAGACAGGGTTTCTCACTGGGCTGATCTCACCCATTAGGCTAGGGTGGCCGGCCAATGAACCCCAGGGGTATGTCTGCCTCTGTCCTCAAGTTCCAGGACGACAAGCATATGGTATTCATCGTGCCCTACAACTCAGGTCTCCACACTTGCATGGTGAGTATCTTACTGACTGAGCCAACCTCTCAGCCCCGAGCTGCCTCGATTCTCTCTTATCTGTCTTTACATGTGTGAGATGGAGTCTCTTCTCCTGTCTTGTCCCCCAGTGTCCTCCCACGCTGACTTTCTTGATCTCTGTTCTTCTCTGCTTTGGTCGGTGTCTCTGTATTTCTGTGTGTGGTTGACTTCAGATCTTTGTTCCCAGTCTCACCTGACAGGAATCATTCCCTTCTTTCTTGTCGCCTGCGCATACCATGCTTCTGGTGATCTTGCCAGGGTAGGCACGCTCACACTCCTTCCGGGACACCAGTTGGACATCAGCACACTGAATGGTATCTGGGAAGTCACCTAGGAGGAGGGAGATGGGCCAGGCTCACACACCCCCTTCTCATCAGGTCATGTCTTCACCAGCTGTCCCCCTGCCCACACCCCCCACGGATTCCCTTTTTATTTCTCTTTCATGCTTAGAATCCATTTTCCTTGTCACTGTCTCCCGATTGGTCCCTTTCCCCATCATTCTTGGCCTGACTTTCTCACTAATCATTACTCCTCCATGAGTTCTCATTTCTCTTCTCATTAGTCCTTCATTTTGTGGCCATCTATCCACATTTGGTCCAACTCCTCAACCTTCTCCTTCCTCCATTTGTGTTTTACCCATGAACAGAGTGGCCTACTGATCCTCTCCATCAGCATCTTCTCACGGCCCCTTCCTTCTCACCTTCATAATTTACCATCCCACCTCCATCATTAGACCCTATCCTCCTCCCTTTGGACCCTTTGGCCACTCCCAACCATCTCCCCTCACTGACCGTTTTTCGTCTTGCCCCAGCCCAAGATCTGACAGTTGAGATTCTCATCAAAACAATCTTTCTTCAAGGGCAGAGGCTGGATCTTTTGAGAGAATTTGACTGGATATTTTAGATGCACCATCATGATGTCATTGTCATGGGTTTCAGGGTTGTAGCCGGGATGGGTAATAGTCCTGTCCACAGAGATTTGCCTTTGGAAAGTCTCTGTTTGCTGTAGATTGTGTTTCCCCAAGCACACCTCCAGATTCCTGGGAAGAAGACAGCTAGGGATCACCTACAGTCCTGGGCTTCACTGGAGGCTCCCAGAGAGATCACCTGCCCCACTCCTCCCTCCTCCCTCCTCCTCCCTCCCTCAATCTTCCTCAGCTCAGTAAAAGGCAAGCTCATTTTTTTTCTAGAATTTTGCCTTTAAAACTTTTCTACTGCACAACTTGACAGCCAACTGCCAGAGCTGCAGGTTGTACTTGCACAGATTCCGTTGACCACAGGTTAAAAGTATTGGGGAGCAGCAGAGAGTGGTGGTACACACCATTAATCCTAGCACTCTGGAGGCAGATGCTGGAGGATTCCTATGAGTTTGGGACCAACTTGGTCTACATAGTATACCCAAAGCTGACAGAGCAACACAGAGAGACCCTGACTCAAAGACAAGCAACAAGAGAGGAGGAGCTGGCAAGATGGGTCAGCAGGTAAAGTGACCACCGCACAAGCCCGATAAGCTGAGCTCACGCTCCAGAACCTACATGAATGTGGACAGAGAGGACCTGACTCGACAAAGTTGTCCTGTGAACTGCACAGGCACACTGTGGCACATGCACACCTATGCAACAAGAACAATAAATTCAACATTTAAAATAGGTATCTGAGGGACATGTGCTTGTGTTAAACATATACAGCTTTTTTTCCTCATTATTGTTTCTCAAACAAAAGGATTTAACAGCTGTTTATGCTGCATTTACATTGCCATGGGTACTAAACATAATCTAAAGATAATTTTACTTACTGTTTATTTCATAAGGTTTACTTTTATATTTGAATATATGTGTGCGTAGGGTTTTGTACATTTGAGTGCAGCTGCCCATGAAGGACAGAGAGGGTGTTGGATCTTCTAACGCTAGAGTTACGGAGAGTTTGGAGTTGCTGGGAACTGAACTCAGGTCCTCCACAAGAGCAGTATGTGCTGTTAACAGCTGACCCATCTCTCCAATATTTTTATAAATTATTTGATTGTGTGTGTGTGTGTGTGTGCATGTGTGTGTGTGTTGTATAGCTTAGCATGTGCAGAGGCCAGAAGAAGGAGTTGGAACCCTCTGAGTTGGACTTACAGGCATTTGTTGCTGCCTGGCTTGTGACACCAGTGCTTGGATTTGCACTTCAGTCCTAATGATTGTGAAGCAAGTTAAACCACCGAGATGTCTTTCTGGGCCCCCATCTTTTGAGGGAGTCTCTTGCAGCTCAAGAAGGCCTCAAGCTTTCTGTGTAGCTGGGGCTCAGCTTGTGCTTCTGATTTTCCTGCCTCCATCTCTCAAACGCTAAGACTATAGTTGTGAATGCCAGGCCCAATTTAGGAGATGCAAGGATCACACAAGGATATGCAAGTGGTGCAGTATTTCTTTTTAAGGATCTTGAAATACCTCCAGGGTCCTGGAACCTGTGGATACCTGGCTGAAGAGAGCTGCTTACAGAATGATGGATGCTCAGGTCTCCTCCCTTCTGAAGTCTACAAGGCACCCTCTGGACCCCCTTACATCAGCTTCTTAAAGACAGAGGAAACTCACGGTCTTTTGCAGTGGGCGGCTGTCAGCACCCACTGTGAGTCAACAAGGACCCCACCACACAGCAAGTGACCCGAGGTGTAGAGAGCAGCTTGGAAAGGGTGGGAGTTCTTCAAACAGGGGCCTCCATGTACCACCTTATCCTGTTCCTCCGACCAAGCTGAGGGAGGAAGGGTCTGAGTGAGAGAAGAGCTCAGAGAGCCTAGATCCTTCTGAAATGAGCTGCAATCAAATGAGTCCCTAATGTCATTGTCACTCCAAATCTACCTCCTCTTCCTCTACTCTACCGCCACACTGTTTCTTTTTAAAGATTTATTTATTTATTATGTTCACAGTGTTCTCCTTGTACATATGCCCGCAGGCCAGAAGAGGGCATCAGATCCCATTACAGGTGGTTGAGTCACCATGTAGTTTCTGGGAATTGAACTCAGGACCTCTGGAAGAGCAGCCAGTGCTCTTAACCTCTGAGCTATCTCTTCAGCACCCCCACCCCCTTTTGAGACTGAGTTTGTTGGTGTATTCCTGACTGGCCCGGAATTCACCCTATAGATCAGGCTGGACTCAAACTCAGAGATCACCTGCTTTTGCCTTCCTAGTGCTAGGATCAAAGGCACGAGGCACCACGCCCAGCTATTTCCATCCTCAAAGTCACACTCATCCCTTATCAGCAAATCCACCCTCCAGACTTGCTCTTAGCCAGTCCCCTCAGGGCCTTCCTCATCTCAAAGCTGCGTAGTTCTGTCCACAGTGCTGATCCATCTACCAGCCCCTCCCCCTTCTATGTTCCTTTAATCACCTGACTTAACAAGAACCAAGCACAGGGCCAGCGTCTTCACTGTCAGCATCTTCATGGGCATCTTAGGAGGGGAAGCCAACAATTCCATTAGTCATGTCTCAGCCTCTGTTTAAGACCCCAGCCCTGCTCCTTCCTCACCCTCTTCACCCTTCCTGTACTGCTCTCCTGCCCTCATTTGATCTGCACACACACACACACACACACACACACACACACACACACACACACCCTTCTCACCTCCTGGTTTCTCATTTCCCAGCCCACACCTTGAATCTGAGGGTCCCGTGAGAGTGGATGCAAGACAGTATACAGACCATGTCCATGCTTCCAGTGGCTTTGGGGAAGAAACACAGCCCTGGGCTCGGGTGTCCCTTTCTGTTATCAGAGAAGTTAGCCCAAGGGGTCCCTGATGCTCTTCCTCTCTGTGGGATTTTCCTTTTGCACCTTGTCTCCATCCTTACCCCACACCTGTAGGTACTGCAGCACCTGTTACCTTACCTGCTGGTGGCCAGCAGCGTACCTGCCAGCACTCAGGTGGGGGGAAATGACACCACCTATCACAGGAAGCCAGAGGCAGAGAAAGTCAGCAAGGCAGGGTGCTCCACCAGAGAAGGGGCAGAGCAACTGACAGAAGGCTGCCTTATGATCCGACCTGCATGAAATATGGTGCACCTGGGTGCTGGGTCCCAAGTAGCAGACTGTCTCCAGAAACCCGCCTGGCTCTGTGGCCTCCCAGATAGAGGGAGGCTCTGTCCTCAGAGTCTCCCAGCTCCCTTTTAACCCCTCTCTCTTCTAGTCTCTGAGCCAGGAGGAAGCCAGACACACCCTTTTCTTCACCCAAGCCTCCCACGTACATTCCTTCTGCCCCACAGTTCTGCTTCTGGTGACCCTTGACCAGACAGCTACAGGAAAGCCGATGGCCTGCTCTAGAACATAGTGACCCTGGATCTCTGAATTTTGAGGGAGGAAATGGGTCTGCTCTCCTGGGTCTGAAGGAGAAAGGCTGAGGCTTGGACCCCTGAGCTTAAGGGAGGGCTGGCACCTGGACTCCTGGGTTAAGGGAAGAGGGCTGGGGCCTAGACCACAAGTCTAAGAGGGGAGTGTTGATCCAGGACTCCTTAGTTTGAGGAGGAGGGAAGAGCCTGGACCCCTGGTCCAAAAGAGGAGGGTTAGGCCAAACCCTTTAGAACTGAGGTAGAGGAATGTGGAAACTCATTCTTAGTTTTGGATTTGTAGGACTTGGGACGTAATAAGACTGAGGACTGAATGCCAGTTCCCAGGCTAGCCAGTGGTACCCCAGCCTCCACAGATACCCCACCTATACCCTCTAGGGAGCCTGCAGCTTCTTCTCCTGGGTTTGTATCTCTGAGGCACTGGAACAAGCTACCCAGGTTCAGTGGGGTCAGGCTGACTCACCTACCTGTAAGTCCCTCTGTGGGTGCTGAAGACCTCCGTGTCCCGAGAAGAGAGGGAGCTGCCACCCAGCTATTGAGAAAGGGTGTTTCACTAAACTGTCCCCCACCCCTAACCCAGGCTGGGAAGTGGCATGAGCAATATGGGGAAAGAGACTTCCAACAATTGGGTATTGTCTGTCCCCAGAAACTTGGTGCCATGCTCCCAGGAAGATGGGCGGGAGGCTATCTCAATGACTTCTCTTTGTATCAGTGTGAGTGACAGCCTTGCTGGGTCCAACCCTTCTGAGTCCCTCATCTGAATAATGTAGAGCTCTGGACACCTGTCCTCCAAGTTTGCCCACCTTCACGTTCTCTGGTTCTGTGTCTGCTTCCTTCCATCTCAATATATTTGCTATATCTGCATCTTTCAAGGCTTTGCTCACCACCACCCCCCATGTCTGTCTCAGACTTTCTGTCCCTCCCTCTCTCTTTCCACATCTCTATTTCTTCTCTTCTTTTTCTCTCTGTCTCTATTTCTCCCTCTTTCTCTCTGTGTGTTTTTCTGCTTTTTAAAAATCTGTCTTCCTTTCTGTGCAAATGTCTTTCTGTCTCCCAGCCCCTTGGGCTCCATATCTTCTGCTTCTCTGCTGACTCTCTTCCTGTACCATGTAGGAAACATGTATGCACTTGGCATGCAGTTATGCTTCTGGAGTGAGGTACAGGAGGGCATGGAAAGTCACTGCTGAGATTTTTGCTTATACTGAGCGATGCACAAGTAGAGAGAATCTGGCGTGCAGAAACTGGGGAGCAACAACAAGGGAGATAAGCAAAAGCACTGTCAAGCTATGTCGTGACCTGGGAGAACCATGGGGAGGTGCCTTTGAACTTGGGTCTAGGGAGCAAGTCAATGAAGAAGAGAGGGTGCAGGCGTGTGTGGGAAGAGTAGGTAATGTTCAGTGTGGGCTGCGAGGGAGGGACCTGTGGAGGGTGGAGGGACTTGGGGAAGGGTGTGGGATGAAGAGGGGACATGGAGACATACTAGGAAACCATCAGGCAATAGCAGCAGCAAGCATGAATAATGTGCCCCTCAGCATTTGCTGGGCGTGCTGCCCAATGCACCCTTCTCCTTTCATTAACCGGAACTCGTGTTACTCAATCCCCTCACCCTGGCTAATGAAGACTTTAGTGAGCACTGGGGATACACTGGGCACTTCACACTAGGTCTCTTCTGAACTTGGCATCTTCATTTTGTGTCTCACTGTCTCCCCAGACACAGTCAGTTCCCCTCACACGACCCACTGGCTCTCTAACCTTGTCTCATTGCTTCCCTTCGGTGGGGCCCACTCTCCTCTGTTCCCATATTCTGGTCCCAGCTCAGACTAGTTCCTCACCCACCCACTCTCCATTCTCTAAAGCATTCACTAGACTTCAAGAAGGGTCTCCCTTTCCTTTGCTTGGACCACACCCTGGCCTTGCTTCTCACAGATCTGCCCCAGTTCCTCTTGCCTCTCGCCTCTGTTCCACCTTTGTCACATTTTGTCCTGCCCCTCAGTTTGAGACTGAAGGATCTTCAGTCACCAGGGGCTCGGGTATGGCTCCGTTGTAGATCCCCTTGCTAGAGTCCCCAGCAAAGGGCTGGAGGTGTGGCTCAGAGGTAGACCATCTGCCTAGAATCCCCCAGTAGGGGGACTGGGAATGCGGCTTGTTTTTATACCTTCTGCCTAGGGCCCCACAGTGGTGGGTAGTGTGTGTGGTTCAGTGGTATATCTCACCTGCCTAGAAACTTCTAGAGGGGGGCTGGAGGTAGAATATTTTCCCAGAATCCCCCAGTGGTAGTCTGAGGTAGGTGTGGTTCAGAGATTGAGAGCACTCCTAGCATGTTCCTCAGTTCCGTTCCTCAGTGGTGTTATCTTCTGGGTTCTATCGCACAGATGTGAAGTGATGCCTGTGTCAACTAGCTTTGCTTAACCATTCTACACTGTATGTGTGCATTTATTAAAATGTCACAAGTATTTGTAATTTTCGTTTGTTCCTTCAAAGTAAATGTAAGAATAAGAAAAAAGCTAAACAGATATAGCAATTGGCTGAATTTCATGGCGTAGGCCTGTCATCCCAGCTGGTGGGGAGATGGAGGCAAGAATATTGCAAGTTCAAGGCCAGCTGAGGCTACAGAATGAGACCTCCATCTTAAAATTAAGAATAAAAAGAAAGTCGACGTCAGAGCTCTGCAGCTCAGTATTGATCTAGCATGTGTGAGGCCTTGGGTTCAAGCCCTGATATGGTGAAATGAAACAAAACAAAGGCAGAAGTCCATTCAGTTCCATTATATAACTGAACACATTAATGGTTCACAAATTTAGGATCTGAAAGTTACCAAAGAACCCATTTGCCTCTTGTCCTGGCATGTGGAACGCTTGGAATCTGATGGGCTTTTTACACTTTTAACCCAACTCAGTGGGAGTTCATCTTATTCCTTCTCACCCCTTCTGTGAATGCCTTGGCCACACACCACTTGGACCAGCCTATCCACCTTTTGGTGTTCCAGCTTTAAAGACCACATCAAGTGTCCCAAGTAGTTCCATGCCCTGTGACCTCAGAGGGAGTCTATGATTCTGAAATTTCCCATCTGTTCCATGCTTTCCCCACCTTTTCCTGCCGACCACCTCTTCTCCAGTTGCTCTTGGCTGAAACATTGCCTCTGAGAAGAAGTTCCCACTGGACACCTCCCAGTGCCACCTGCCGTGGTTGGGTTAGTCATTCCCTTGTGTGGGTTTCCACAGGTGTCTCCTTCCAGGTGTTAGCCTGGACCAGAGCCATCTCTATCAATGTCCATCTTTCCTGCTGGAACTTGAGCTCCGGAGGGCATGGACTGTGCTGACTCATGGCTGCATCCACAGGGAACTCAGGAAATGTTGACCCATGACTACCATGACCTCATCACATCTACTCCTGTTGTGGAATAGAAAAACTGTGGCACTGACTAGGGAAGTTCATCCTCAAGTACAAGCACACAGGAAGTGGGAGAGCAACTAGAACTCAACTTCCAACACTGTGGTATTTCAATAGAACATGAGCCAAAATGGCAGCATCCAAACATGGCGTATTCCAAAACCGGCACCATTCCAACATGGCACGTTCCAAAATGTCAGCCTTCCAACATGGAGGATTCTAATATGCCCTGACCTGACATAATATATGATGTATTTGAAAACAGTGATTTCCAACATGGTATATAGTGTAACAGTGTTCCAAAATGGAGTATTTCAACACAGTGATGTTCTAACATGGACAGGTTCCAACACTGCAGTGATTCAGCTCATCCCTCTACAATTCCCCAAAGATGATAATAAAATTCTTTACTACAATACAAGGTACGTGGGCTCAGGAGGAATCATCCATGGGGAGAAAGGGGAGAACACGTAGGGTTTGAGTCTCTTGTGGCATTCTCATGCCCATTCCTGTCCCACTGTCTCCTCTCTGTTCCAAAGTTACTTGTGGGACCAGGAAATCTTCAGAGAGGAGAAGGTCCATGCATCTGTCAGTAACCTTCATTATCTTCCCATCCTTATCTCTGATCAGGACATGCATGTTTAAGTCTGTGAATGTTTATATCTAAATTGACTCATTCGGCCAAAATACTCAATAAAAACTAAAGGAAACTTCATGAGAGTAAGCAGGGAAAATGTGAGAAGTCACTCACATCCAGGACCAACTCTTATCTTCTGTGCTTTGTGCCCTATGATGCTGTCCCAGCCACTGTTTACATAGGGAATCATTTGATCTTTATGATGATGCCAAGAGGTGGGAGCTTTGCCTCCCACTTAGAGGATGAAGGAACACAGAAGGGGAAGAAAGATAGCAAGATAGTAAGGGCAGATAATGGGATGGGGGGGGTGTAGCTCAGGGTCAGGGCATCTACTTACCCCTGGGAGGAGGGAGAGGGAGGAGGGAGAGGGAGAGGAGGAAGAAAAAAAGGAAAAGAAGAGAGCCAGACAGAGGAATAAGGAGGAGGGTGGAGAGGAAGAGAGACAATAGGGAGGAAGGGGAACAAAACAGGTAGGGAGGAAGAAGAGAAGAGAGAGGAGGAAAGGGGAAGGTAGAAGGGAGGAGAAGAGAGATGGGAGAGAGCAGAGAGAGGGGCGGCATTGGAGAGGAGAAGGAACAGGAGCCAGGGGAGAGAGGGGAGAGGACAAGCATAAAAGAAAGAAGATGCAACACACTCAGGAGTGTGGGCGTGTGGGGTTGTGGGAGCGTGGGTGTGGGTGGGAAGGGTATTTCTTAAAAAAACAGGTTTGTTTTTTGGAATTTTTAGTCTGTTAATAAAAGAATTTAAAAACTAACTTGGAAGGATAATTTATTTAGAAACTGGGAGGGAGGGGACAGGGCATTTATGAAATTATTTTTAAATTAATAAAAATATTATCTTAAAGAGAGAAGGCAAGCTGCCTAGTGGAGGGAAACAGGGAAGGAAGAGCAAGAGAGAACTGTGATCCTTGCTCTCAGGATTAGCAATGGAGGTCGGCAAGCAGCTGCAAAGTAGAAGGGGAAGGGGACTTGAGGGAGAGAGTGAGAAATCAGGGAAATATACCTAGGTTTGGGCCAGTATCTGAAAGAAAAGCAACTCAGAGATGCATGGGAGCAGCAGGAGCCCCTGCTGGAGGAGGGGCTTCTGGGAAGGATAAACTCAATGCATGATCTCATTAAGGGGGTAATTACTCCTCCCTTCACCTTAGCATGCCTTCAGGTGAATCAGATTTCCTGAGAGGTGCACTCCTAACCAGGTGATTGACAGGTCCATCTGGATTAACTCTTGAGGAGATAGTCGTCTACAGTCGTTTGTCATGTTCTAATCTTTGAAGCAGATCAGCGTCATGTCTCCACCCAGACCAGAGGTAGATTCCATTCTTTTGACCAGGAGGAAGGTCTTTCTTAATGGTCTTCAACAAATACCTGATGTCTCCACCTTCTCTCTCTCTCTCTCTCTCTCTCTCTCTCTCTCTCTCTCTCTTTTTTCTCTCTCTCTCTTTCTCTTTCTCTGTCTCTTTCTCCTCTCTCTCTTTCTCTCTCTGTCTCTCTCTTTCTCTCTCTCTCTGTCTCTCTTTCTCTCTCTCCATCCTTCCCCCTCCCCCTCCCTTCTTTTCTTTTTCATTGTTCACGAGAGCCCTGGGCATTTAATATCTACAAAGATGACACAACGCATGTCATACTTGGTTTTTAAAAAGAGCATCTTGTGTTATTCTTTGATAATTTCATACCTGCACACAATATATCTTGACTACAGTCACCCCTTACTCCACCTCCTACTCCCCCAGACACCCCCACTTTCATGTCCTCTCCTTTCTTTTCTTTGCTTCTTTTTATTTTTGTAGTGTATTGAGTCCAGTTAGTTCTGTTGAAATCCTGATGGATCTTGTCTTGATCCCAGCCCAGCCCTCATGATTCCTTCTCCTTTCAGGCAGGTAACCATACTTGCTGCGAGCTCATGAGTGCAAGAGCAACTCTCCAGAATGTGGCGTTTCACGGCATCTACACTGTCCACTTTTGTTCTGTATACACTCTCCCTCCGTGTCCTCTGAACCTTAGCATTATTGGTGTAATTGTCCCGTTAGGGCATAGTCACTCACCTAGCCCACTTTGAGCAGGTCTCTGTATTTCTTCCCACTGTATAAAGGGGCTTCTCCTGTCAAGATCAAGAGCAGCACTATACTGGGGGTACAAATACTTAGAGGGCAGTTTGGCAACATAATGATTTAAACTAAAGAACCATAGGTCCCCCTGGTAAGCTCCCCTCTCCCCAGGGCTTAAGACCTCCCAAGCCCTAGGCTACTGACCAGTTTTACAGTACCAGGTATGAATCCCCTCCTGTAAAGCAGGCCTCAAACTCAATCAGAAAGTGGTTAGTTACTCCCATAAAACCTCATGTCACTAACGCACAGCGGTCAGGGCACATGGCTGATCCCCACAGGGATTCAAAGATGATATTTCCCTTTGTAATGTTACCAGCAAAATGGGAGATGAAGCCAAAGGCCAGCCATGAAGGGGAGGTCCACCCTTGCTGGCCTCTGAGGCAAGAGGAGAGATAGACACACACACACACACACACACACACACACACACACACACCAAATGGGTTGTAGGTGCCACTGTAGTTTTTTTGTTTTGTTTTGTTTTTTTGGTTTTTCAAGACAGAGTTTCTCTATGTAGCCCTGGCTGTCCTGGAACTCACTCTGTAGACCAGGCTGGCCTCGAACTCAGAAATCCTCCTGCCTCTGCCTCCCAAGTGCTGGGATTAAAGGCGTGCGCCACCACTGCCCGGCACCACTGTAGGTTTTTAATGCAAGTTCCAGGAGCTATTGGCTTTAGCTATGAATCTACTGTCTGACCAAAGAAAAACAAAGCCCTTTCCAAAGAATCCAACTAAGTATGAAATTCTGTGTTTGTAACCAATCAAACCCTCGCTGTAGCCAGGCTGAGTCAGTATCACTGTGAGACTGGCTTTTTTTTTTTTAAGTTTTATTTTATTTCTGAGGTGTGTGTGTGTGTGTGTGTGTGTGTGTGTGTGTGTGTTGACATTAGATCTCTCCACATTATTTTTTGAGACAGTGTCTCTGACTGTTGAGAGATAAATAGACTGACTGGCGAGCGAGCCCCACCCCGACTCCCCATCCTCTGTCTCCATCTCTTCAGCAATAAAGATTACAAACACACACAACAGCCACGTGTGCATTTGATGTGGGTGTTGGAAATGCAAACTCAGATCCTCGGGCTTGCACAGCCAGCACTTTACCCATTGAACCGTCTTCGAAGCCCTGCCTTGAGCTTTTTGAGACAGGGTCTCACTATGCAGCCTTGACGAGCCTGGAACTGGCTACATACAACAGAATGACCTGAACTCATAGAGATCTCCCTGCTGTAGCCTCCCAAGTACTGAGAGTAAAGATATACACTACTACGCCAGGCCCTTAAGGTTTTAGATTGAGTGGTGATTTGGGTGGTTGGAAGAGAGAGGAAAAGCTAGTGAGACTCCGTGGAAATGGAGGGCCACATTCCTTTGGTATTTTTTAAATGAGACAGAGGTGCAAAAACAATAGGCCTGGACTTAAGGCTGATAAGGAAGGTCAGGGTCTGGACTCTTGGCTCTGAGGGAGGATGAGTAAGATTTGGACCCTTGGAATCTGAGAAAGAAGGACCGAGCCTGGATTCCTGGGTCTGTGGGAGAAGCAGTCTAGGATTTTGAGGCTGAGGGAAAAGGCTGGGACTGGGATTCATTCCTAAGTCTGAGGAAGGAGAGCTGGGGTCTAGACCCTTGAGCCTGAGGGAAGAGTCTGAGATTTGTGCTCTGTGTCACCCTGTGAAGAGCTTAGTAGCTGCAGCATTTCTGGCTGACTGGCTAAGGGCAGTCAGTGGAGACTCTGAAGAACCCATACAATGTTTGTGGGGAAAGAATTCTGGAAGAGAAACAGGAAGGGCAGGTAGGAGGGTCAGGCCCTTGTGGCACTGCATCCCTTTGTCAGCAGATTCTGAGGTGTCACTGCCCAGAGAAGGAAGGCAAATTGCTTAGGTTGTGACTCTGCTCTGAGTCATAAAGCCCCTCCCTTCCAGAGCCCCCCTGACCTTTTGGGAAGAAGGCCATCTTCCTTGGCCCTGAGTTTCTGGATGCTCACTTTTGGCTGACCCCCAGAGGACCTAAATGTCCAGTTTCTGTCTCCTCCACCCGCCATTGAAAACTTCCCCTGACACCTAAGAGAAATGTGGGCCCTCCCCTGTCCCTTCACCTTGGTGACATTCATATTTACTGTCCATTCTTTGTCCCCTCCCATCCTCCTTTCCCGTCCTTTCTTCTGTCCTCCCTTCCAGTCCTCCCCTTTTACATGTGAGAAAACAGAAACTCAAGAAATAAAGAAAACATATGACCCACAGGACAGGCTGAAAACAAGCTATAATGTCCTTGAAAGTTAAAAATATGAAGAATACTTTATTTACATTTTAATCTGGTTTTGTGTCCATGTATGCATGCAGGTACACATGTGCCACAGCACACCTGGAGGTCAGAGGATAGCATGCAGGAGTCAGTTATTTCCTTCATGTCAGGCTTGGTAGCAAGTGCGTTTACCTACTGAACTATCTTGCTGGCCCAGCTCTAATTTCTTATTCTAATTCTTATTCTTATTCTAGTTTCCTTATGGGTTTCTTCCCTCCACCATCGAGGCTCCCCAGCTCCCCCAACATTATTTTCCAGGCTATGAGGCACACATCAATATCACTTAGATTTTATTCACCTGGCATGTCCAGCCCATGTCTCCATTAAACATCATACAACAAGAGCTCTCTTGCATAAGGCTAAGCATTACACCGTAGGCATTATTTCTCACAACTTCATAATGAGAGAAATCAAACTTCCATTTAAATAATCTACTATTTTGAACATGTTAACACTTTCCATCCTTTTCTTCCTCTACAATAAGTAATGTAATGAATCCAAACTTGGGTTTTTTTTTGTTTTGTTTTGTTTTTGTTTTTTTTTTTAGAACTCTCTAGAAGTGGATAGCCTGAGTCAAAGGCAATGCATGACGGACTCGAAGCTACCATCCACTTCCCAATAAAGGACTGTGGGAAGCCCCAGCTCTTGCACTGGAAAGTGTTAGTCTTCAGGCATGTTCCACTTCTTAGTCTCTTGACTTGATTTGCTTTTAGGTTTCTGGGGTTGATTGGTTTATAAACTTAACATAGTGTTGAGGTTTGGCTATGTCCTGGAGGAAAGGAAAAGCCAGTCAGGACTTGACAGGGCTGCCTCGATGTCCTTACTCCATGAGCACAGCCTTGGAGGCTCACAGCTCGGCTCCTGGCACATTAGCGATGGATTTTTATGGTCTCATCTATCCACCGTGTGTACTTGCAGACTTGAGTGTAGACGCCTGGGTCATTGGGCTGGCCACATGGGTAAGTTCCCCAGGACACCAGACCTTGAAGGGTGTCATTGCACACCAAGGGCCCCCCTGAGTCACCCTATGGAAAACAGAGGAGGTTAGTTTTGGCTTCAGAGGAAAGCTCTGTGGCCCCTAAGTCACCCTCAGACTAAAGGATGTCTAGTTCAGCTTCTGTCCTGACTATCTGAATTGACTTCCGCCCTAGTCAAGGAGCATGGATTTTGGGAACCAATGGGAAAGTAGGAATTCATACTTCCATGTTGATGACCTCAGTTCATCATTAGAGCTTCTTGGCAGGAAAGGGTGGGACTTCTGGGCATTCGAATATAATTTCCTTACTGATAAAGTCTAATAATTGAGACTGGTGAGAAGGAGAGTCTTCTCTAGGGATTGGGTAGGTATTCCCTTGGGCTGTCAGGAAGCTGACTCTAGCCAAGGGAGAGGGGATTCCTAGTTCACAGGGACATAAATGTGTCTCCTGCCAATCAGTCCTTAAACACACAGCATAGCATCTGTCCTGAGAGGTGAGAGGGTCCGGGAGGAAGGGAGTGAAGGGAGGGGGAGAAGAAGGAAGATAAAAAAGATGAGAGGGAAGGTGGAGAGGGGAAGGAGGAGGAGGAATGTGAGGAAGGAGGGAGGAAGAAGAAGAAAAAGAGAGAGGAGACAAGAAGATGAGAGAGAAGGGGAAGAAGGGAGAAAGAAGAGGGGAGAAAAGGAGAGCGAACTAGGGAAATTGGTGAGAGCAAGAGGGGAGGGGGCAAGGGAGACAGAGGCAGAAGCCAGTTCAGAGAGACAGCAAAAAAGGCAAAGGATAAAATAAAATTAGGAATAAAAAGAAAGAGGTGGGAATATGTTGTTTAAAGACAGAGGCTCCTGACAGCTGTGAAGAAAGAACACGGGGAGAATCGAGAGAGATTTGTTCTTGCCCCAGGACCAAGACCATGGTAAGGCATCTGGATCAGGCAGAAAATGTCAGGAGTCATCATAAACTCATGAGTTAAAAACCAAGAGGCAACTGGATACCAGCACTCCAGAGGCTGAGACAGAAGGACCCAAGGATTCAAATCCTGCCTCAGCTATAGAGCAAGTTTAAGACCAGACAGGGCTACACGGCCTTAACTCAAAAACAAACAAGGGGCCTAGTGAGATGACTCAGTGGGTAAGAGCACTGCCTGCTCTTGCAGAGGACCCAGGTCTAGTTCCCAGCACCCACATCGTAGCTCACAAACACTTGTAACTTCAGCTCCAGAGCATCTGATGCCCCCTTCTGGCCTCTTTGGGCACCAGACACACATATAGCACACTTACATACACTCAGGCAAGACATTCACACGTACAAAAACATCTTAAATAAATCTTAGAAACAAAACTTAACAAGGAATGTTCCAATCAGTGTACTGCTCAAGCCTGTGAGCTCTTCACTCAGGAGGCTGAGGCAGGTGTATTCCTGCGAATTTGAGGCCAGCCTTGGCTACATAGTTCTAGTTTAACCTTGGCTATTTCAGGCTCACCTGAGTTACAGAGTGAGGTTTAGATGAGCCTAGACCACAGAGAAATACTGTCTCAAAAGTGCATAAATGAAATAATACCAATCATGGAGTTTTGAAGCTCCTGCCAAGTCTGGGCTGGAGGCCGGAGGCTCACTCATAATCCTACATCTCTGTCTCCATCTTTCTCAGCTCCACTAAACTACTGGCCTCTGGCTAGTGTGGTCCATGCATGAATCAAGGTTGTTGACCAACAGAAAGCCAGAGAGCTAAGGACGTGGGATCTGGGACAGGCTGGGACAAGGAGCTTTGTGCTAATGTCGAGAGACAGGGGCTTGGCCAGAGTGTGGGGGCAGTGAGGGCTCACATTGCACGTGTTGGTCTTGGAGTCAGGAATGCCAGCACACAGCATGGTTTTTCCCAGCAGGTCCTTGTACACTTTCTTGCACTCCTTGGAGGAGATGAGCTTCACATCCGAGCACATAAGATTCGAGGGAAAGGTCACTGTGGGGAGGAGGGCTTCAATAAGGGACTAGGTTGGGTGGGGAGCTGAGGGACTGGGTCAAGATCAGGGATATGAAGGAAGAGGGCTGAGACACTGAGACAATCTTACCTTCAGGGCTGGTTGTGGTGCCCCATCCAGAGACAGTGCAGGATGTCCCTGGGGGTTCACAGCGTGTAGGAAGCTTGACTTTCTGCACTTTGGATGACATCTTGACCGGCTTGTCCAGCTTCACAAGCATGATATCATTGACATGGGTCTTTGTGGAGTAGCCAGGGTGTCGGAATGACCGTGAAGCCTTGATCTTCTGGGCACTCTGATCCCCTATTTTATCACTGCCCAGTTGCACATTGTACTGACTGGGAGAAGAGGGTAGCACTCAGAGAAGGGAGGGAGGGGGAAAGTAGGGAGGGAGAGAGAGAGGGAGGAAGGGAAGAAAGGGGAGGGAGAAAGGAAGGGAGGGAGGGAAACTGAGAAGAGCCAGAGAGATGAACAGAACAGAAAAAATAGGGAGCCAAAGAGAGAGGGCAGAAATACACACAGAGAAAAACAGAACAGAAAGAGAGGACGGTGAGGACAGAGACAGAGATCCTTACAGAGAGACTTACCCTGCCTGCCCTTGCAGTACCTACCCCATTTTGCAGTGGGCTGCTGTGAGCACCCAGTTTTCGTCCACCAACACCGCTCCACAGTGAAGCTGGTCGCCTTTGAGCAGAGCCACCTGCCACGGGTGGGAGCCTTCTTCACATGGGTAGCCATCTATAATTCTTTCTCCTTTTGAGCCGCCGTCAGGGGGAGGATGAGAGTAAACAGGGATTTACAGTCAGAGATGAATCTATAAGGCTCAGGAGGAAAGGCAGAGGATAAGATGGAGGATGGAGGATGTGAGAGTGGATTAGGGAGAGAGACTGGGGACTACTCAGAAAACCCCCATGATAGACACAGACTGCTGGAGCAAGCAGAGGCCCCAGGGAGTCTGTCTGATTGAGGATAAGAAAAGACAGCACAGGACCACAGAGTCACAGGGCCAGGCCACCTGGTGGGAGCTGTCTGGAAGCAGGGATTCAGACTCAGGCTGTTGGGAACACTGAGCAAACCCTCACCTTGTCCAGCAGTCTCCAGGGCTAAAGACAGCAGCACAGTTAGCAGGGAAAGGAGCCAGACTCCCATCTCGATGACAGGGGCACAGGGACTGCCAGACGAGAGAGCTAAATGTTTCCAGAGCAAGGGATAATGAAAGATGAGGCACTAAGACACAGCCCTACTCCTCCTTCCTTATATTCAGAAGTCCAAGCCTCCAGTATCCTCTCAGGGATTCAGAAGTCTAGTCAGAGCCCTCCTCCCTCAGACCTTGGGGTTTTAGACCTCCTCTCTCAGACCCTGAAGTCCAATTCCAGCTGTTCTCCCTTAGATCCAAAGGTCCAGACCCTGACTTTCTCCCTCAGATCCTTGGATTCAGATCCCAGCCCTCCTCTTTTAGACAAACCCTGTCCCAGGGCAGTACCTAAGCCCCTTTTCTTTTATCTTGTGGATGGATAGCAACCACTTGTGCCCCTCATGGCCTCCTGTCTAGGACCCTGGAGCCTCAGTCTCCAGGGAGGTTTGTGTACACCCCCTGATGAAAGTTCCTCTCACCTGGGAGTGACTTGGCTAAGCTCTGTCCTTGATCCGGAGCCCAGTGTCTTCAGCCTTCTAGAGGGTTGGTCCTTTTATACCGCCCCTGCCCCCGCACCGCCTCCAGCTCCCTGGGGCACAGGTGGAGCTGTCTCTGGGTGCCTTCTCTCTGCTTTGAGCTTAGGGTTATCTGAAATCCCTGAGGCAGCCCCAACAGTTGATATCATAGATCTTCCCCTCCACCCTCTTTACTGCAGTCAGGTAGGGCGACTCCCATGTGGAAGCCAGCCCCCACACATTCTAACATTCGCATGTCAGGGAGTGAGTGTGGAGCAGAAGTCAAGCAGGTACAGAAAGCAGAGGGGCATTCAGTTTGGAACCTTACAAGGGCCATTTTCTATCTCTAACTTTCTCTCAGAGTAGCCTAGACCCCACACCATGATTGTGACCAATATGTTGGAACTCCTGCCTGTTGGATCTAGCACTGCCTTTGAGGCTGAACTCACTCCAGCCAAACAGACATAAAATTAAAAAAAAAAAAAATTCCACACCCAACACCAGCAGGGCTCTTATGGATATAAGTCTAGTCTCTGTTCTCAAGTTCTTTCTTTAAAAAATTGTACTGGGCTGGAGAGATGGCTCAGTGGTTAAGAGCACTGACTGTTCTTCCAGAGGTCCTGAGTTCAGTTCCCAGCAACCACATGGTGGCTCACAACCATCTGTAATGGGATCTGATGCCCTCTTCTGATGTGTTTGAAGACAGCTACAGTGTACGCATATAAATAAAAAATAAGTAAATCTTAAAAAAAAAAAAAAAAAAGCCGGGCAGTGGTGGTGCATGGCTTTAATTCCAGCATTTGGGAGGCAGAGGCAGGCAGATTTCTCCTGGTCTACAGAGTGAGTTTCAGGACAACCAGACCAGAGCTATACAGAGAAACCCTGTCTCGAAAAACCAAAAAAAAAAAAATTGTAAATTATTTTATTTATTGTCTGTGTGCATGTGTGCCATGGTTTATATGCGGAGTTCAGAGGACAACTTTGGAGAGTTGATTCTCTCCTTTCATCGTGTGGGGTCTGGTGGCAAGCACCTTTCCCATTGAGCCATCTTGCCAGTGGTCATATTGATCTTTAATCATATAATACATTGATTATGTTTTTAATACATTTTTACATTTAATACATTTTATGCATTTAATACATTATATACATTTTAATACATTTAATACACTTTCTATAAACATATATGTTTTTAATAACAAAAATGTAAGTATCAAGCATTATTTAATAGAGTCTCCACCCCCAACACAGGTCTCCTTATCTCCCCTCCCCCCTTTTTTTTCCCAAAAGATTCCACTCTACCTTCCTATTGTGGGGACCGTGTTGGGGATTAAATCCAGCACCTTGCACATAGTAGGTGAGTGCTCTACTGGCACATAGTAGGTGAGTGCTCTACTGCTGAGTCACACCTTTGCCCCTCACTGGGGGATTCTTATGTTCAAAAAGAGACACAGGCAGGCAGGTAGATGTGGCATCACGTACCTGTGATTCCAGCTCCCAACATGGCAGGCGTTGGGAATCAGGGTTGTCTTTGGCTACATGAGTAGGCTCTCATAAGATACTATCTTATAAAAAAGTTTTAAAAGGTGGCTCACTTTTCATTCTGCCTGGTGGTGTCCCCCTTCTGGGTGCCAATTCTGAGACTGTAGCAGCCTTCTTAGGACCATGAAGAACATAGCAGTAGGCTGGGCCAACACACTGTGGACACACTGAGGTGACCTTCTGGGGTTGCAATGTTGTTTCTGAGCCAGTGGACACATCAGCAATGGCATGTCTCCCTCTCCTGACTGTTCCAAGCATCCTTCTGGTTTATAGCTATTCACTCTTGGAGTTGAATACAGGACCAACTCATATACAGCCTTCAACAGAAAGTCAAATCCAGTTCTAAACTCTTTGCCCTTCCCTCTTTCTTCTTCCTTCTCTTCCAGAGCCTGGCTGTCACTTTATAGCCTATGCTGGCCTTGAATTTGTGATCCTCCCATCTGACTTCCAGATGTAGGGGTGTCAGACCTGTGTTAGCATTTCTCTCTGGAGCCCTATATCAAACTACAGAAATTAAAACTTCAAGTCTTTCTCTGGTCCGAGCTTTCTTCACAGTACTCATGCCATATCCTGTTTCAGACCCAATCCTTCAAACACTTGAAGGAGCTGTATTAAGCATCAACTGTGTACTAGGCTGGCCCACATGTCAAAGATACAGAGATGCATACACTTACATAGAGACTCTTTTATTTCAAAGTGTTGGTAGACTTTTGTAAAAACAATAATCAACTCATGTTTAAGGCTAGGGAAATGGTTCAGTTGGTACTTGCTCTTCAAGTCTGAGGACCTGAGTTCAAATCACCAGCACCCACATAAAAAGCCAAACATGCTGTGTATACCTACAACCCCACCTTGTGTATGTTTGCAACCCTGTTATTGAGGGCGGATAGAGAAAGACAGATCACAAGACCTTGCTGGTCAGGCAGCCCAGCTGATTGGCAAGCTTCTGGTTCACTGAGAGAGACCTGTTTCATGGTGCTGAGATAGGAAGTGATAAAGAAAGGCACCTTATATCTTGCTCTAGCCTTCTCCACATATGCATGGGTACATGCACCCACATACCCACGTGATGCAGATAAACAGATGTGAAGTAGCAATGTGTGTGTGTGTGTGTGTGTATTGGTTACATTTTTGTTCTTATGACAAAACACCACAAATACACAAATAAAGTGACTTATAGAAGGGTTTATTCTGGCATATGGTTCAGAGGGTTGGAATCCATGGCAACCGGAGCCGGAAGCTGGGAGCTGCGCCCCCGTAGCCAGTCACTGAGGAAGTCCAGGCAGGTATGCTACTGGTGAGCCACACCCCCAGCCCCTCACTGGGGGATTCTAGGCAGGGGCTGTACTATTGAGCTATATTTTGAGACCTCTTTTTATTTTCATTTTGATAGTGTCTTACTCTGCACCTGAGGCTGAATTTGAACTTACTTTAGCTGAATGCTGGGTCCTCCTGCCATGCTTCTGTTTCCCTAGTAGTTAGGATGACCACCTTTTCCACTGAACATGATTTCCAGACACAAATTTTATCCTTCCAACCAATTCTAAGATAATTTCTACCAAGCAGCCCTGACCTGACACAAAACCATGATTACTATATTCAAACTAAGTTACTAAGGCTCAAGTCCTTTTCTCTTATCAAGTCCCAAGTTAGATCCCAGAATGCAGATCCCATCATGGGACTCTGGCCCCAGGAAGTGTTAGCCTTCCTGACTTGGACTCCCAATGCAAGCATTGGTGGTGTCCAGGAAGCACTGCATAAACAGATGTGGTGGTTCCTGACTGCAATCCTGGTAACTGGGGAGGGTGGAAGCAGAAAGATGGGAGTTCAAGGTACATAGATACTTTGAGTCTACCTGGACCACATGAGACTGACTATTGTGAAGGGGTCAGGGTAGTAAGGGAGGGCAAGCTCTGGTCTTTGAAAGGCCTGTTGATCTTGAAATCCCTACATGTTACTGTTCGTGTCTATCCGTCTGTTACAGTCTTCATCAGTAAGGTTGGTTTTGTGACTAAACACCGGTCCCTGAGCTCAGTGAACCATGTGTGGCGTTCACTGTTGTTTTCTTCAGCAGTGAACCTGCATCAGCTGGAGGTACTTAAATAAACAGTATTTTGCAAACCACCTAGCACCCACAGAGCCGCCTCCTTACTCTCAGTCCTGCTGAGCCATTCTGCCTCAGGGTGTGACAGAAAAGAACACGGCCTCACAGGTCAATCCAACACAGAGTTGTTCACCCTGTGACTTCAGGTGAGTGACTTCACTCCTCGGTGTCTCACTGTGCCCTCCTCTAAAGTGGGAGAGAGCAGAGGATGCCAGAAGGATTACCTAAAGTTGTGCACAAGAAACGGGTACAGAGAAGATGCTGAGCCTGAAGTGCAGCAAAGGAAGAGGCTCCATCCCTTGTCGGCCTGCAGGACACGTGTCAGGTGCTTCTCAGACCTGGTAGCTTTTTTATTTTCTTTCCAGATTTTATTTATATGTATGTGCGGGTGTGCACATAGGCAGTACCTGTAAAGGTCAAAAGAAGGAGTCAGATCCCCTGTAGTTGGTGTTACAGCTGGCTGTATCCCATCTGACCTGGTTCCTGGGAGCTGAACCCTAGTCCTTTGGAAGAGGTGCAAATGCTCTTAACCACCGAGTTGTCTCTCAAGCGCATTTGTTCATTCTCATTTGGGGTGAATAGAGAATTGTCAACCTCGTTTCACAGATAAGAAAATAAACAGCTACATACCGAAGGAGGAATTCTGGAGCTGTAAGGCTAGCTCAGTGAGTAAAGTGCTTGCCTTGGGGGAAGACCAGGACCCAGTGCTGGGGAGCTAGAGACACATGGATCCCTGGGGGTTCTTTGCTGGCCAGCCTAGCTCCCGGCCAGTGATAGATCCTAAAGGTAGACTGTGTCTGGGAAAGAATAAGGTTGATTTACACACATGTATACACACACACACACACACACACACACACACACACACACACCAGAACTGCTGGTCCTATTAAGATATATATCCTCACACATTCCTTAATTATAAAATAGCACACAGGAGGCAGAGGCAGGTGGATCTTTGAGTTCCAGGTCAGCCTGATCTACATAGAGAGGTCCAGGACATCCAGGGCTACACAGAGAAACTCTGTTGAAAACCAAAACCAAAAGCCAAACAAAAGCATTTTGTGTTTGGAGTTAACCCCAGCACTTGTCACTAAAGTCCCATCCAGACACACCCAGCCTCATGTCTTTCCTTGTCTTCAGATCTCTTTGCTGGTGACTCCTATGGCAGCTCACAATCACATGAAAGAACTGAGAGTCAGTCACTCTTCCAACTGTGCCCTGCCCAGAGGTATCCTGCACACATGGACTCCAGCAACTCCTGACTCACCTACGGGTTCTGATGGTTCATTGCTTCTGATCTCCTGAGTCTCATTTGCCTCTATTTTAGGACAACATCCACCTCTTTGACGGTTCCTTCCTCTCCTTTCTCTGGTGAAAGCATCCTTCACAGTCCTCCAATCCCTCCCTCACACTGGAGGATTAGATCCCCAGAACTGGAGTTACAGATGGCTGTGAGCTGCCATGTGGGTACTGGGGACCAAACTTGGGTCCTCTGAGAGAGCAGTGGACTGATCTGAGCCATCTCTCCGGCTTCTCAATATAATATTTTTAGTATGATACCTTAAATTTATTCTCTGTGTATTCATGCGTACAATATCCTGGATGGATAAGGACTCAAGCCAAGCCAGCAACAGTCATGGTTCCTGGGGTGGGTCCCCTTCAAGCTGGACCAGAGTTGGAATCTAATTGTGCAAGGCATTTGGCACACCCACACACCCTGTGGAGAAAAATGGTACTCAGATAACCCAGTCAGCCATGTTTCATGCCACATGACACCAAATAGTCACTGGCTGGTTAGGATTAGTCTCTTGAATAAAGTTCAGTGAAATTGTTAGCCATTTAGTAATCCATGATGTGGCTGAAGGAGAAAAATAAGATTGACTAACCCTGCTTTCTTTTATTAAAAAGACCAAAAGTCGTGAATTCTTGGGGCTGGAGAGATGATGCAGCCATTAATAACATAGGGAGTTCAGTTCCCAGTACCCACATGGCAGCTCACCGCAACCATCTTTAATGCCAGTTCCAGAGGATCTGGTGCCCTCTTCTGGCCTCCATAGGCATCAGGCATACATGCACAGACATACATGTAGGCAAACACTCAGACATATGAAGAGAGAGTCAGAGAGAAGAGAGAGGGGGGGGGGAGAGAAAGAGAGAGAGAGAGAGAAACACACACACACACACACACACACACACACAGAGGAGATGGGGGAAGGAAAACACAAAACACTGATCTGTCATAGACCAGAACCCTGGGTATTTGAAAATTCTTATAAATTTTGATCTTTTGGAACAGTTCTCCATTAATCAGAGTTGTGCTCTTCCTCCCCTCCTCTTCCTCCTCACTATGCTGCTGAGGCTGGCCTTAAGCTCTTGACCCTATGACCTCAACCTCCTGGGTGCTAGGATGACAGATATGTTCCACCATGCCTTTGAGTCCTTGTATAGCCACTTAGAAAATGTGATGGGCACAGAAGCCATGGGGACCTAGTCCCTTTATGCCTCCCACCAAGTCTGTTAGCAAGATGTAGCCCTTTGCCCTCCTCTATCCCTCCTCCCTAAACACAGGCCAAAACCAGTCGAGGAACCAGCCAACATTAGTGTTTATTGACACCCCCACCGCCAGGATCAGTCCCTGTTGTCCATGGTCTTCTTGATCCAGGTAGTGTAGCGGCAGATTTTGGTGTAGACTCCAGGTTTCTCAGGTTTCCCACAGGGGTCTGAGCCCCACGAGGTGATGCCCTGGAGCATTCCGTTGCACACCAGAGGGCCTCCCGAGTCACCCTGAACAGAGGAAGAGTTGTATTTGCCTTGAAATGCCCACATTTCTTTTCCTTCTGTACCCAGCATTTAAAACTCTGGATTACATCTTACTATCTTGCGTGATACATGGAGATCGGAGGTCAGTGTGCAGGAGGCTGTTCTCTCCTTCTACAAGGAGGGTCTTGGGAATCAAACCCAGGTTGTTGGGTTTGATTGCTTTACCTGTTTAGCCATCTTGCATTGAACCAATCATCATTTAATTTTTGAGATATAGTCGCCTGTAGCCCAGGTGCCTCAAACCCTCTGTGTAGCTGAGATTGACCCTGAATTTCTGATCCTCCTGCCTCCACCTCCCAAGTACTGGGATGACAGGTGTGCACCACCACACCCAGTTTCTGCATCAATAGGGGTGGAGCCTGGGGTTTTGTGTGTGGTAGGCAAGCACTCTAACTACTGAGCTGCATCTGCTGGTCCTATGATCAATTCTTCCACATGGTGGAATGGTTGGTTTCTTATAGGAAATGGGAATAAGATGTGTTGGTCCAGTGGGAGAAACTGAAGTTTCCAGTGCAGAGAAGAGTTCTAAAGATGATGGTCAAATTCCTGAGCAACGAGAAAAGAAAGTCAAGTGTCCACAGTGTAACAGAGAGGACACTAGGCTTTCAAAGAGGGGACTCAGCTAATGACTCCAGCTGGGGAGCACAGAGGAAAGAACAAGATCCTCATAGAGACAGTTGGAAAGATGCCTTATTCATGCACAGAACCAGTCCCTAAGGAGCAATGGTGAGGATCTCTGTGAAACAGATAGTGGTCTCTAAGGCAGGTTGGCCAGTCAGCAAGGGGAATGACAAGATCCTTGGCAAATGAGGAAGAAAGAACTGCCTTTCGGGGTCTAATCATTAGTGTTGTGGGTGGAGCTTCCATGAAAGAGTCAAAGTCAGAGGAAGTCCTATGGGCACAGATGCACGGCAGTTGACAGGGAAGAGAATATTCTATCTGTGGGAAAAAAAATCCCATAAGGGCAGGATGGGAAGTCACTGAGGGGTTTAGAATTCTGATTCTACTTCCTCAACTGAGAAGGCAATGTTGGTCCCCAAGGATGCAATGACAGAAAGAAGCGTCCCTTGGGAACCCGGTGGTAGAAACTAGACCAGTTCAAAGAGCCATCAGTGGGAGTGAAGCATTGCCTAATCCTTAGCTTCAGGTTGCCCTCCATTCCCCCTGCCACCTCTCCACCGCTTACCACGTACACAAAGACTAACAAGACAAAGACTGTGACCAGCAAAGCTCCTGCGAATGCTTACCTCACTCTGCGACCTTCTGGGAGTAGCTAGCTTTCTCGGAACTCTGCCAGGATGGCACAACTCCTCTATGTACTACAGCATTTGGGTCATCCCCATCCACACCAAGCTGTGAGGGGGCAATTCCAGAGGTTGCTCACCTGGCACGTGTCGGCCCCGTTGCTGCTGCCGGCACAGACCATGCCCTCCGTGACCTTCCCTGGGTAGGCTCTCTCACACTTGTTCTGGGAATAGATTTTCACTTCCGCACAATTGAGGGTGTTTGGGAAGTTCTCTGAGAAGGAAGAGGCAAGAAGTGACAGGAACCTTTTCTCTCCATGCTATCCACACAGGACCTCCCTTCTGTCCCTCGACTGGACATTCTACAGGGCCCATGACTTCCCAGACCAGTGCATCTTTCTCTGTCTAGACAGGAGCCCTTGAGTCTTACCTTCCATTTCTTGTCTTTGTAAAATGTAAATCTAGGGGCAGACAATGGAGGGGGATTTTGAAGTACCTCTCTGTGACATGCCCCTGCCCTCCCCCCAGATTTCTTGTCACTAGACCACCAGCTCCTTAATTTCATCTATATTCTCCTTTTTCCAATTACAGTCTCCTCCTAGAAGCCCTTTCTGACCACTCTAATTAAAGTATATCTGTCTGTCCTCGAATTGGTGGTGGTGGTGGGGGGGGTTGAAGAGAGAGAAGAAAAAGAGAGAGGGGAGGAGGAGGAGAAGGAGGAGGGAAATTGAATTCAAGTCCTCATTTGTGCTAGGCAGGCATTGTATCACCGAGCTACATCTTAATCCTTTTTTCATTAAATTTTGTTTCTTCTGAGCTAGTCTCATGTAGCTAAGGTTAGCTTCCAACTCTCTGCAGAGCTGAGTGATCTCCTGATCCTCCAGCCTCCACTACCCAAGTGTTGGGGTCATAACTGTGCATGTCACATTACACTTCTGATTTTGAGACATGACTCTCATTAAAGTGCTTAGATTGACCTTGGCCTTGAGATCCTCCTGGGTACGTGGGATGATTGTCTGTGCTAGCTCCCAGGATTTTGTATCCTTTTACTCTGAACAACTTTCTGCTTGCCTCTTGTTACTTTATGTTGCATGTATTTGCTTCCCTCAACTAGAGTGAGCACTTTCTTAGGACTTTATGTTTGCTCCTTGTTGACCACAGTATCTTGGGCATACTGGGTGTTTAATAAATGTTAATGACTGGCTGTGGGTGTGGCTCAGCGGTAGAGCCCTTGCCTAGAATCCCCTAAGAGGGCCTGGGGTGTGTCTCAGTGATAGAGCACTTGCCTAACGAGAGTGAGGCCCTCAGCTCAATCTCTAATCCTGACCAAAAATTAATGACTGAAATTACAATTAACTTCGCTATTAATCCCCTTTAAAGAGAAGACTGGGAGAAGATCCAGAATCTTTTTGCTCACAGTCTCGTGTGACCCTCACAAACGCTCTTTGAAGAGGTCAGGGTACACTCATTCATCTTATCATTCATTTATCCATGCAGGGAGATTTACAAAGAATTTCCAGAGTCCCAGGAAACTTCCAAGCACATACAACACATTATCAATAGAACAGATAGAAGTGGTGGCAGACACCTTTAACCCTGACACCTGGGAGGCACTGCGAGTTCAAAGTCAGACTTGTCTACATTGTTTCAGGACAGCCAGGGCTACATAGTAGAGAGATCCTGTGTCAAAACAAAACAAAACTCAGACTGAGGTCTGGAGAGGTGCTCAGCAGATAAGAGCACCCTGGCTTTGCTCCCAGTACCTACATGGTGATTTAAAACCATCTACCACGCCAGCTTCAGAACTTCCGGTCTCTTCAGGCACTACATGGACGGAGTACACACACATCCATGCAGGCAAACACTCACACACATAAAAGAAAGAAAGAAAGGAAGAAAGAAAGAAAGAAAGAAAGAAAGCTGATGAGTCGTAGAGAGATATCTCAGTGAGTCAAACCTCAAGCCTGATGGCCTGATTTTGATTCTTAGCACATCATGGTGGAAGGAGAGAACTAAGTTCCATAGGTTCTCCCCAACCTCCACCACCTATGGACTGTGGATCACACACAATGCAATAAAAACTAAAGAAAGTAGAAACCTCATAAGAGCTTCTTGCCAGTTGGATGCTGACTCCCTGGACATCACTGGGGAAAGTAAGGCTGGGGGATAGGAAGTGACTCCCCTGGGGCTGATGGAAAGATCCACACATTCCTCAGTATGCACTACCAAGCCATGCTGTCTCAGTAGAAGTCAAAACATGTAGGGACCTGATTGCTGGCGTGGCCAATGCCTGTAGGGCCCCATTGTTTCTCTGAGCTGAGTCCCACTTGTTCTCACTATGAAGTTATGAGCTGAGGAATATTTTAGATATGCCAAAAATCCCACAGGGACTAATGTTTGGCTCATGAATAAGAAGGGAGTTTGGACCCCCTTGGATCACGGAGGCTGAGTGATGATGAAGGGTCTGGATCCTAGGTCATGGGAAAGAACAGGGTCAGACTGGAGCTTGTGATCACATCTGCTAGGACGTTTATATAAAGCTCTATCTATACAATGGAAGTGCATATGAGGTAAAGGAAAAGGTTTTTTTTTGTTTTGTTTTTTTTTTAATTCTGCTTAACACTAACAAGCTGTTTAATCTTTCTCATTATAATCTAGCAGTCACGGTCTCTAACACAGGCCCTGGTTGAGTGTGTGTGTGTGTGTGTGTGTGTGTGTGTGTGTGTTCAGTGATTAACCAGTGGTGTTGATCTTTAAGCTGGAGTCAACCTTGTTTTTTGAGCCAGCATTTCTAATTGGCCTGTAACTCAGCAATTCAGCTCGGCAGTCTGGTCAGAGAGTCCCAGGAACCCATTTGTTTACCTAACTCCTCAGAGCTGTGATCACAAGTGCACACCATGGGCTGCTGAGATGGCTTAGCAGGTAAAGGTGCTTGCTGCCAAGTCTTACAACCTGAGTTCCACCCCTGGGACGCAAAAGGTGGAAGGAAACAACTGGTTCCTACAGACTATCCTCTGACCTTTGATGTATGCCAGGGCATGCATATGTGCACATGCTCATACATACACAAACACACAAATAAATAGATATAATCTAAAAAAAACCAAACAGTGCCTGTGCTCACCACATGTTTGTACTGAGATAGGGTCTGTCTTTGAGCCTGGATCTTTAGGCTATGCTGGCTGACTGGTGAACCTTGTACCCACCTTTCTCTACCTCCCAGCATTGGGGTTACGAGTGTATGCTGCCACACTTGGCTTTAACCTGGGTACTGGGGATCGGAACTCAAGGCTCTCACACTCGCTAAGCAAACACTTTACTTATAGTCCCCTCCCCAAAGCATTTCCTCCCTCTCCCTATAAAATTTAATGTGGTCACTTTCTCTCTCATTATCTTCTCTTAGGGTGTGTGTGGGTCAGGGTAGGTTGGGGAGTGAGGTCTGCAATGGCTTGGGGTCCACTGGGGTGACCGCCTTCTCTTCACCTTCTTAGGTAGGGGCCCATCTTTTTACCTTGAGGGCTGGTGACAGTGCCCCAGCCTGATATGATGCACTTCTGGCCAACTTTGGGACACAGATTGGCCAGTTCAACAGGCTTCACTTTGTCCCCGAGCTTTGCTGAGTTCTGCAGTCGAATGAGCATTATGTCGTGACTGTGATCCTCTGGGTTGCTATTGTTATAGCAGGGATGCTGGATAGACCGAGCCACCTGGATCTCCTGCTCCGGCTCATCTCTACTCTGGAGGCTATGATCACCTAGACGCACGGAGTACTTCCTGCACAGGGAGGGGTGGAGGTGGGGTGAGGAGTGGGGGTGAATGTTGGAACCCCAGTTCTTTCCAATCCTTCTCCCTCAGAACTCTTTTGTCTTCCACCAAGCCCAGGAGTCCAGGCCCTAGCCTGTCTTCCTCAGATCCAGCAGTCCTCCTTAGTCCTCCTCCCTCAGACTCAAGTTTCTAACATCCTCCTCTTCCTCAGACAGAGCCCTCAGCCCTCCAGGTCCCCCCCCCCATCTGTGCCCAGTCCTTCACTCACTCTTTTTTGCAGTGGGCTGCAGTGAGAACCCATCTGTCTCCGACCAGGACACCCCCACAGATCAGTCTCTCACCCTGGAACAAGGCTGTCTGCCAAGGCTGGGAGTGGGGTTCACACTCCTGACCTTCCAGGATCTTGGAGCCCTGAGCTCTGGTGAGTCCTGCATCAGGAAGAAGAAGGGTGGGTCACCACCCTCGATGTCAGAGCCCCAGCCAGGAAAGCCACTGTGGGTTCAAATGGACACACAGGCCAGTTCCTCTGTGTACCATCTCTTATGACTTCAACAGATGAGGTCCCAGCACCCATTGGAACATGGCCACATGGCCACACATGTAAGCTCATTGAGACCTGAGAATATTCAATACTAGGCACAGTCCCCACCATGCTTCCACACATGTCTAGATGAGTTATTATCCACCCCCACACTCAAATTCAGCCCCTTGTCTGACAGGCAACAAGATCTCTTCCACAGCCATGCACCTGTGGGAAACTCAGCCCACTCCCTCCACCATGTGTTGCTATCTCTACTCCCAAGAAAGCGCCTCAGTCCCCAAGACCACCACACACACCCATGCACCCACGTGTTAGCAGGAGCTCACTCAGAGTCCAGTAACCCCGACCCCACTGAAGGCCCTGGGTAGTGGAACCTGTTCCCCTCACCTGCCCACGCTCCCATTAGCAGAAACAGAAGAATCCACATCTGGATTGCACAGGGTGGGGGGCGTCCCATGGTGGCCTCTGAGGAAGAGGGTGGAACTGAGAGGAAGTCCGAGGGAGGAGCCTGAGATCTTGTTGTCTGGGGAACTGGGACAAGGAGGTGTTTCCGGAGCTGTCTTGAGTCTTGATGGAGGATGGAGCTGGGGTCTGAGGAAGCTGGGGCAGAGCTCTAGATCCCTAAATTCTAATGTGGGGAAAAGCTTGCTGGTGAGAATCCCGACATTCTAAAGGAAGGAGTTCTGGCCCACTCGTGAGATTGGAGAGAAAGATCTGAGGCTGTGAATCCAACGTCCTGGGGAAGAGGGAGCTTAGGAGACCCACTTGAAGATCCTGAGAGAAAAAATGTGAGGCTGGGGGTCCTGGGCTCAGGGAAGGGGAAGGTCCCTGCGCCTGAGGTCCCTGTCTGGAGACCTCTGCGCCTCACCTTCCAGAATGCAGGGGGCGGGGTCACTCGGACTCGGTGGAAGAGGCCCCCGGACTTCCTTCGATGTGTCGGGTACAAGATTTTGCAGCCTTTTAACTAAGAAGCCCCGCCCACGACTCCGCCTTCTGCCCGCACCTTGCTGCGGTGCGGCTGAACCCGCAAGTGCTCGAGGAGGGAGGAGGGGCAGGGACTGGAGTGACTTTAGGAGGAGGGGCTAGAGCCTCGGAAACTGAGGTGAGGACTAGAGGGGCAGTGCACCTACCCCCGGAGTAGATCGGAAAGAGATGGCTCGGAGGGAGGCAACTGAAATCTGGGCTCCTGGGCCCGAAGGAGGAGGGCTGACATTTGGATATCTTGGTCTGAGAGAGGAGGAGCAGAGCCTGGACCTGAGTCTGAGGCAGGAAAGTGGAAGCCTGAATCCCTGAGTCCGAGGGAAGTGAGTTGGGGTTTGAACACCTCATCTGAACCCCTGGATCCAAGGAAGGAGCGATAAGATCTAGACTCCTGAGTTTGAGGGTGGAGGTTGAATCTGAAGGAGGACTAGGGGTTTCTCCAGGGTCTGAGGAAGCAGGGAGCTGGGATTAAATTCTCTGTCCTTCATGAAGATTGGACTTGGAACTGAGTTTTGTGGAAATTGGGAAAGGCGTGTGTTCTGGTTGGGGACTTTGAGGGTGGATCAGTAACCAGCCTGGGGCATCTGGGTAGGCAGGTTAGGGTGGCGCTGTAACCTGGTTTCCCCTTCCTCCCAGGGCGGCGGGACCAGCCCTGGCTGAAGTCACAAGATGCTGCTGCAATAGGCTTGTTGTTAAGGTTAGCGCAAAGGTTCGGCCGGTGCAAGTTCCTTCTTTTACCCTTTCCTCCCCACCTGTGCGCACTCTTTATCCCACATTACAGGCGACAGAAAGTCATCGTTCCTATGGTTTATTCTGATTCATCTGGTGGGTCTGGAGAGATCAATGCCCCCATCATCCTCTCTTAAGAATCAAACCCACGACACACCTGGGGCAGAACCCAGAGCCGTCTGAGGTCCACGTGCCCGGAGTAAAGGCAGTCCTAGCATCGCTAGGTGTGGGGATAAACGGGATGGAGTCCTGAGAAGAAATCCTATTGGGTGAAATTTAAAGGGATGCAGCAGCTATTTAGTGAAAGATATTTCTTGGCGGTGATCCTGAGGGTAGGGCTATTCCAGAGAATGGTGATTAAAATCGTGTAGTATGGGCCGGGGAGCAAAGGAGGCGTGTCTCAGTTGGTTTTGAGGGGGCGTGGTCTTATTATAATTGATTTGCCTGGGAGCAGAACCCAAGAGGGAAGATGACCTAAGTGGGTGGACTCTTTGAGGGGAACCTAAGTAAGGAGTGAAGTCTGATGGTCAGAGTCTGAGGGGGCGGAGTTTTTTCATCCGGGGCTTTGACACACACACATCAGAGAAGCTGGGGCTGTGGAATCCTGCAGTATCTTCTCGTTCTACATCCATCTTCCTCTCCAGTCTGTCCTTAGCATGGACTCAGTTTTTTTCCATGGTGTCTTCAATCCAGTCCAGGTAGTGGAAGACGCTAGTGTAGACAGCGGGTCTCTGGGGTCTGGAACAAGGTTCAGATCCCCCAGACACTATACCTGCCAAGGTTCCTTTGCATACCAGGGGTCCCCCAGAGTCACCCTGTGCATGGTGAAAAACAGAGCTGTTAGCTAGGCCTATTCATGAGAATCGAAGCTTCCTCTCGAGAAAGCTTGAACAGCTTCCCTGCTGTTGAATACCCAGGAGGCCTGGTCTGTAGTCTCTCCTCCCTCAGACCCAGGAATAAAAGCTCACACATCTCACCCCCACCCCCAACCCCACCATGTAGCATCCTGGGCTCCCAGAACCTCCCAGGACTCAACCTGGATCCCTAGGTCCTGGAGTCTGTGGTTCCAGCCATCTCCTACCCTGAGGTCTAGAAAAGAGCTTTTATTCTCCTGCAGGGAATGGCTCACCTGGCAAGAGCCTCGGCCACCCTCCCACAGGCCAGCACACAGCATCTTCTCAGAGATGTGGCCTGGGTATGCCAAGCGGCAGAGCTTGTTGTCGAGGACACTAATGTTGGCGCACTGCAGTGTCATTGGATACTGTACTGTTGGGGGAGAAGGGTGGAGGATGTTCCCAGAATCCCAGACAGCACCCCCAAGAACCTTCCCTGCAGCCCTTCCTTCCTCAGGACTCCCACAGAGTCACTGGGCCAAGACTCAGAGATGACATCCAGACAGTCAATCCAGGGCTGGAGAAAGAATAGATGACTAAAGGGAAAAAGGCCAAAGGAGAGAGACAGGAAATGAAACAGGAAAAATGTGTGTGTGTTGGGGGGGGGTCACAAGAGTGGGATGAATAAAGACCCGGGAGGGAGATAAACATCCCTGAGGTGAAAACCACAGCCAGAGGCAAATGGCAAGGCAGCCATGCAGAGAAAAGGGATGGGAGATATTAACAGAAACTGGACAACACGGTAGGGGCACACGGTCCCTTGTAGATAGAAATCCCTCAAGTGTAGCTCCTACTGCTACTCTGTGGGAAGCCTATACTATTGATTCTGCCAAGTGGGTGCTATTTTGAGAGTATGAGCACCTTTTTTGCCCATGTATATGTATGTATGTATATGTGTATATGATGTATATAATGCTGTATAGGCCAGGTTGACTTCAAATTCCTAGAGATCTGTCTGTCCCTACCTCCTAAATGTGGGGATTAAAAACACACACCACCATATCCTGTCCTGAATTTTTCATGTGTATATACACGTGAGATATGCACATGTGTGTATGGGGGTGTAGGAGTGTACACAGAGGCAAAGGAGGTCGTCAGATCTCCTGCTCTGTCACTCTATGCTATATTTCCTTGACACGAGGTCTCTTACTGAACCTAGAGCTAAGGTGGGAGCTAACAAGTCCTATGGAGGAGACCCTGGGAAGGGAAGAGGGGGGAGAAAAAAAGGAGGAGAAAAGGAGTATGAAGAGGAGGGAAGAGAAAGGAAGAAAATGAAGGAGGAGGATGGAGAGGGATGAGGAAAGGGGAGAAGAGATTTAGGAGGAGATGAAGGGGGCAGGAAGGAGGAAGAGAAAGAGAGGCGAGATGGTAAGAGATGAGCAAGGGTTAAGGGCAAACCCATACTTTTGGAGCTTGACACACTGCCCCAGCCGGAGATAAGGCATTGGGTGCCCACACTTGGTATTCTCTGGGTGAGGTTGAGGGGTTGCACAGCTGGATTCAGCCGGACCTTCCGAGGTAGCCGGATCAGCATAATATCATCATTGTGGTCATTGGCAGAGAGATCCGGATTGAACCCAGGATGAGGGAAGAAGTCTGTGACCAGAAGCAGCCTCTCAGGGCCTTCCCACTGCCACAGATGATGCTCCCCGAGACGGACCCACAGGTACCTGTGAGGACAGACTTCAGAGATCAGGCTGGTGACAGGAGGCTCAGTCCACCCAAGGTCCTGTATGCCCCTCCACAGCCACACCCTCTCCGAGGCTCTGCCCCTTGTAGTCTACTTTCTGAAATCAGTTGCTTCCTTCCCCATCCCATCTGGGGCCTCAGTGGTGACCTGGGTCCACTGGAACCTTGTGGATGCATAGGAACTCCACCTACCACACAAAAACCACGCCCCTGCTCCCACAAGTCTAGTGGCTTCTGTGGGAGTGGCTTTAAGTGTTTTCAACGTGTGTACGCAGGGGGTGGGATATGGATAACTTCCAAGTTTTCCAAGAGGCCTAAAAGCCACTTCCACCTGTAATATTCTTTGTTGCCCAGATATTTCCCCCTCAGTTCTAACCTTAGGTTCCCTTGATGCAGCTCCAGCAAACATGCTGTGCTCTAAGTTCATGCTATGAGCACTTAGGGACTTTCTATGGTCTCCAGGTCCCCTAGCTTCCAACTTAAAATAGGAAGCATCAGGGTGATAGTTGAAAACTTGGGGTTTGGGGAGTATGAGGTATTATTTCTGTGTCTACACCTTTCTGACACCCTGGGGATGAGGAAGCTAGCCGCTTCATCCATCTAGCCCCCCCCCCCCCGACTTTTCCTCCCTCTCCACAGCCCTGTTTTCTTGGGGACTAAATCAAAATATCGCCCTCTCAGACCAGGATGGTACCCATCTTGGAAAGATGCATGTTGGGAAATTCCTAGAGAGAGTATTGGAATAGCCTAGGTGACCTTGTCTGAAAAAAAAATGTAGAGAGGATTCTTTCACCTTATAGTGTCCAGGACCCTAGAACAACTGGAATCAGGATCCCAGACTGCTAAGGGTCTAACATCTCATTCTCTATGCTTCTGAGATTCTGAGAAGTTCAACTTAGGGGACTATATAGATTCATGCTTCTGATATCCTACATCTTATTTTGTCAGAAAGTTCAAGACTTTTGTCCTGTGGTTGCAAAAGCCCATCAGTCTAACACAGAGGAGGAGGAGGTTGAAGAAAAGGAATTCAAGGCCACCTTTGGCTACATAGCAGGTTCAAGAACATCCCTGGCTCTTCAGAACCCTGTCTCAAAAACAAACTGCAAGATTTTAAGATTGTCTGAATTATATAGGGTACTAGTGGTCAAAGATTCTAGAACCCCAATATTCTAGGACAGTAAGACAAGCTTTACAGATCCAGCACCCGTGTAAACATTTGATTTACAGAATGTAGAGCATCCACGGTTCAGAGCCATCTTGGTCCACAAGATTCTGCAAGGGCAGGATTCTGGGATATTAAACCTGCCAGATTTTACATGTTCACCAGTCCAACTGTGGTTGGAAATCTAGTAATTCCTGACTACAGGCTTCTAGAATTTCTCCCTCCTTCATTCCTTTCTCTCTATTCTTCTTTCTTTCTTCCCTACACCACATCACTCTTTCTTCCTCTTCTCTCTTTATCTCCCTTTCTTTGTTCCCTCCAGCTGGCCTAGAACTTTATGTAACCGAGGATAATCTTGAATTTCTGATTGTGCTGGGAGGCCTATAACCTCAGCACCCTGGGAAGGCAGATGTCTGTGGATCTCTGTTTCAGGTCAGACTGGCCCACATTGCAAGTTCCAGGAGAGCCAGGTTTACTACACAGTGAGACCCTGAAGAGCTTATGTATTGAGTCTTAGAATCAGGTCTCTGAGCAGGTAGTTAAGAGCCCGGTTTGACGTCAGCCTTCAATCCTGCCTCCAATCCCAAACCCCTAAAACCCCCCAAGACAGACCTTCCCCTCCTCCTGTTTCCCAGTCCCTGTTGGGCCTGGCCCACTCTGGACACTCACGGCTTGCGGCAGTGAGCAGCTGTGAGCAGCCATTGGTCATTGATGAGTGTGGCTCCACAGAGCTGTCGGGTGAGGTAGAAGAGGCCAGCCTGCCAGGGTTGAGAGTTGCGTTGGCATTCCCGAGCTCCCACGGCGCGGGTGTCAGCTCCACAGTGGCCTAGGGTGCGGTGGAGGGCAGAGGGGTCAGAACCAGCAGCCTGGGGAGAGCTCGGGGAGGAGTTTCCTGGGGAGTCCAAAGGGCAAGGACACCATATAGGGGAACATGGGGTTGGAGGGTGCGGGTCTGGGCTTCTCACCTGCCAGCAGAGAGAACAGCACCAAGGTGAGTCCCAGCTTCATGGCCTTGGGCACAGGTCCTTCGGCCTGCTACTGGGTGCCTGGCCTTCTTTATGGTAAGCCATAGAGATCTTCCTTCCTCCTCCGTGGGGCCGCCCCTGTGATTAATCAGAGTTGGGAAATGTCCACGGGGGAGGGGGAAGGCCTTATGACAGGGTCCGCTGGAAGGGAATGGTGCACAGGGGACTCTCCATGGGGCCTCCTAGCTCAGCAGAATTGGGTAAATGGGAAAAGGGTGCTGGGCCTTGGAGAGTTTCTGTTGGAGCCTTAAGAAGGTAGGGTTTGCTTCCCATGTCCTCAGACTGGATTCAAACTGTTCTATGGCTTGGAGGAGGAGGGGAACGGGGAGGAGAAGGAAGAGGAAGAGGAAGGAAGGGCAGACACAGAGAGACAGAGACAGAGACAGAGAGACAGAAACAGAGATTATGTACGTTTGAGTGAGAATGAAGCTCTCTCCTCCAAACCAAACCTGTTCTGGGACCGCGATCAGTGCTCCTTCCCTCAAGCACACGGGCCTCTCCTGTGGTGTTGAGAAATCTGGTCCTATCTGGCTTAACCCACTCTTGTCATAACCTGCCCCCTTCTCCACAGTTCCCTAAGAACCCAGGGGCTCACAGTCTCTGGAATCAAGCCCATCTGTCTCCATACCTCCCCTCTATCCTCTACCATCCTCTCAGAGCCTCACACCCGCTGTATTGGTCTTGCCCAACTCTCCCACTTCTACTTTGCCCATCGTTCTCTCTCAGCATGGGGCAAATATCCTGGGAGGTCCAGCCTGGGTCTGACTCATCCCTGTCCCCAATGTCACCCTGTTCTAGGTGGGGCTCTCTGGAGTCCTCCAAAGATGGCAATGACTTGAATGTCTTTCTCCATATCCTTCTTTTTCTGATAAACTCTTACTCATCCTCAGGATCCAATGCCCTCTGCTGACATGCCTTCAATGATTTCAGGCTAAGTCTGACTTGGCCCTCATGTCCACTCTCTGATGCCCAGGAGCCTGAATATCAAGTTGAGATCTGCTCTCTGGCACACCCCTGCTCTGTGGTGTTGAAGTGTGAGCTGGACCCTGTGTGCCCAGTTCTCTTGGGGGTCAAGGTTAGATGTGTGACTTAGGTACTGGGGCCTTTAAATGGCAATGACAAGAAGAGCTGCAGGGAGGGAGCGATGGCGCTGATGTACAGGTATTAGTCTCATCAGAGGGCCTGCGGAGGTGGTTCAGTGGGAAAGGTAGTTTGTGTGCAAACCTGAGGACCTGAGTTCAATTACCAGAGCCCCTGTTAAACACACACCCCACCATCACCACCACCACCACCACCACCACCACCACCACCACCACCACCACCAAACAGGCAAAAACCCAAACAGGCACAGTGGTTCATGTTCTTTTAGTTCCAGCACTCAGGAGATGATGACAGGCAGACCCTGGGGCTTGCTGGCAAGCCAGGTTAGCCAATCTGTGAGGTCCAGGTTTAGTGAAAGGCTCCGTCTCAAAAATTAAGGAGCAATGAGAAGGCCCTGTGGATAATGTGGCCTGCTGCCAACCTTGACCTGAATTTGATCCTCAGAACCCACATGGTGGAAGGAAGGAAGAATTAATTTTTATGAGTTGACCTTTGACCTCTACGTGTGCACTGTGGCATGAACACCTCAGCCCCTGTCACACGCACACAAATTAAAATAATAAGGCATAATAAGAAGAGGTAGAGGGGCTGAGGAGATGGCTCAGGGGTTAAGAGCACTGGCTGCTCTTCCAGAGGTCCCCAGTTCAATTCCTAGCAAGCACATGACGGCTCAGAACTGAGACTCCAGCTCCAGGAGATCCGATTCAATGCTCTCTTCTGGCCTCCTTTGGTTCTGCATGTACATAGTTTTCAAACTCACATATAGGCAAAATGCACATACATATTAAATAAATAAATTATAAAAATGAAAAAGTTAAAGAATGATATTTGCAAAAAGAAGAAAGGGTGGGCAGCAATAGAGGGAGAGAAATGATCTGATCTCTGGTCTCCACATACATACACACCTGTGCACACACCTCTGGCCTCTACATGCACACACACATGTGCACACACTTCTCTTGCCTTCATATGCACACACACACATGTGCACACACTCCTCTGGCCTTCATATGCACACACACATATGCACAGAATATGTGCACACCCTCTGGCCTCCACATGCACACACACATGCACGCACACACATGTACACACACCTCTGGCCTCTACATGCATGCACACACATATGTGCACACATACCTCTGGCCTCCACATACACACACACATGTGCACACACCCCTCTGGCCTCCATATGCACACACACATATGCGCACACACGTATACACATCTTTCTTCCCTCCACATGCATATACAAATGTGCACACACACATGTGCATACACCTTTGGCCTCTACATGCACACACATGTGCACACACCTCTAGCTTCTACATGCACACACACACATGTGCACATACACCTCTGACCTCTACATGCATACATACATGTGCACACACACTTCTGACCTCCACTTGCACACACACACATGTGCACACACCTCTAGCCTCCATGTGCACACACACACATACCAACCAAACAAAAAGTGCCTGCAATGTGAAGAATATTTAACAAACTGTCTTCTCAGCTCCCACCCCCACCCCAAGCCCTGCATAGTCTTCAAGTGCATGCCAATCAAAGGGTACAAGTACTCCCCTTGCAGATGTGGATGCCCCTGAGAGCAGAAAGTAGACACTGTGTGCTAAGAACTACATTACCTGCTTTAAAGGTACATTTTAGGGTCCAGGGGATGCCTCAATGGGAAAGGGCATTTGCTGCTTTTCCAGAGGATGGGGGTGGGGGGTGGGTGTTCAGCTCTCACCAGCCATGTCAGGTAGCTCACGGTAGCCTGTACTGAGTTAAAGCTCCGGATCCTGGAGATCTGATGCCCTCTTCTGGTATCTGAGTGAGCGAACACATTCAGCTACACACCACATAAAATTAAATAAAAATACAGTAGATCTTTTAAAAACTCTGTGCTAATAGCTATCCTTAAAAAAGGATTTATTTTGTTCACCGATGTTTGCTCATGCTGGGCCCCTATGACAGTTCTCACATCAAGAGCTTTTTAACAGCCGAGCTACCTCTTTCGCCTCTAGCAACTACCTTTTAAAAGTTACGTTAGTTTATTGTATGTGGGCACGATAGAGAATGTGCGTGGAAGTCAAAGGACAATTGTGGGAGTCATTTCTCTGCTGTCCACTATGTGGGTTGTGGGGGTCAAACTCAGGTCATCAGGCTTGGCGACAAGCTCTTGTACCCACTGAGCCGTTTACCTCTCGGCCCAATCATTTGAGTGGGCTTTTAGAAAAAGTATTTAGATTCTTGGATTCTATGCACATTAATTTTTTCCTGGACGTATGTATGTGTATCACCTCATATCTGCAGAGGTCAGAAGAAGGCATTGGACCCCTTGGAACTGGAGTTATAGATGGTTGTGAGCCACCCTGCTGGGGTTGAGCCTGGGTCCTCTGTGTTCATCCAGTGTTCTTAAGCACTGAGCCATCTCCAGCTCCTTGATAGCCTGGGCTTAAATAAGTTGGTTCCTATGATCTCATTCAGTATGCATGAGTCTAATCTAGCAGGTATCTCTGTTTTAGGGTAGGGGGCTGAAGCAGAGTATGACAGGGACAGGGAGGATGTTATCAAATAAAAACACGCACAGTACAACAGCTGCTGTCACAGGTGTCACAGAGGAAGTGGGGTCTGTGGAGGGGTAACCAGGAAGGAGGATATCATTTGAGATGTAGGGGTAACCAGGAAGGAGGATATCATTTATAATAAAATGATTAATAAAAAAAAACCCACCTCACTCCCCAAAAATAGAGATTGGCAACCAACGTAAGACACCTTGTCTAGGGCAATCCAGGGAGGCTTCCTGGAGGATGTAACCTCACAGAGACCTGAATGTCAGGAATGTGAGACTAGCCTGTCTCCTAGACCTGACGAGCAACTTCCTGGGGGGAAGGGTTTGGTTAGCGTCATCTCTGGGACTTGGCAGAGGACATAGATGAATTACTTCCAAATATGTGGCTGGTTTGTAAGACCCTACTTACTGTGCTTTGGATTCTCAGATGACACATTGAACTGACATTTCCTGGGTATGCTAATGGTGTGGGATGAGGCAGAGCTGACGGAAGGGAGCTGTAGGTCAGACTCCATGTTTCGACCTTAGACATCAACACTCTGTGGGCTCTGGGCCTGGCGTATATATAGCAGAGACTCAATTAATTGGTGTTCAAAAGGGGAAAATGTGCTGACTGAATAAGTGAACACTTTCTTCTCTATCCTTTTTCTGATGAACTCTTATTCATCCTTTAAGACCCAAACTATATGCCCCTCTATCAAGATTTCCGTGTTCCCTTTATTTAGGTCTAGGGCAGGTCAGGATGCTCACATACATTCACATTTCATCTGAATTCTGTAAAGAACTCCATATGCCTTTTAAAATGGATACATTTATCCACAGACCGTATCAAGACGGGGAAAATAACCTCTCTCTGACAAAACCCTCAGAACCCTTAGCATACAGCGCAGGTTTTTTTTTCCTAAACCCCACGGGAAGGCTCCTTGGTGACTTTAGCTGTGGGGGCTCTCTGCTGTAGCTGGGGGTGGGGCACAGATGCTGCACCAGACCCTCTAGTTCCAGGGCCCCAAGGGAGGCAGAGAGTGTATCAGGTGACCCAAAGGTTCTTGGTTCCTGCCAGGACAGAAAGAATTGGTGTTGGGTAGACCCAGAAATGAGAGCTAGTGGGGGGGGGGGGGAGAGGAAGTGGTTAAAAGACCCTTCTGGAAGGTTAGGAGAAATAGAGAATCTGATTTTCCCATCAGTCCTATGGGTGGGCTGAGGGTGAGACAGGAAAGGAAAATGTCAGAAGAGAGATCCTTTGCTCCAAAGTCTAGCTAAGGTGTCTCACTAGCTGAGAGTCAGGGACTCCAGCACAGTTAACCATACTGAGTTTTTGTTTGTTTGTTTTAGTTTTTGTTGCTAAGAGCCATGTTTATTTATTGTTTCAAAGTCATGTGTATTTGTACATATCTGTAGATGGGTACGCGGGTGTAAGTGCAGGTGCCCGAGGAAGCCGGAGGCATCTGACCCCTTGTGTGCTGAGAGCCAAACTCAAGCTCATCTGTAGGAGCAATACACACTCTTAACCACTGAGCCATCTCTCCAGCTGTCCTGGTTGGTTTTGTGTCAACTTGACACAAACTAGAGTCATCATAGAGGAAGGAGCCTCAGTTGAGGGAACGCCTCCGTGAGATACAGATGTGAGGTATTTTCTTAATTAGTCATTGATGGGGAGGGCCCGGCTCATTGTAGGTGGTGCTATCCCTGGACTGGTCTTGGGTTCCATAAGAAAACAGGCTGAGCAAACCATGGAAGGAAGTCAGTAAGCAGCACCCCTCCGTGGCCTCCGTATCAGCTTCTGACTCCAGGTTCCTGCCCTGTCTGAGTTTCTGTCCTGAGTTCCTCCAATGATGAACCATGTTACTATATGTTACTATATGTTACTTATATGTTACTATAAGCCAAATAAACCCTTTTCTCCCCAACTTGCTTTTTGGTCATGGTATTTCATTGTATCAATAGAAATCCTAACTAAGACATCAGCTCATATTATAAGTATTTGGAATTTTATGTGTATTTTTGTTTTGTCTGCATGTATATGCCCCACATGAGTGCCTGGAGACCAGAAGAAAACATCAGAGTCCCTGCAACTGAAATTACAGCTGGTTGTGAGCTGCTGTGTGGATGCTAGGAGTTAATTCCAGGGCCCCTGGAAGAGAAGTCTGCACTCTTAACTGCCGAGCCATCTCTCCAGACCTTTCTTAATGTCTTTTTAACATTTGTTTATTTTGTGTGTATTCCTGCACATGCATGCCACAGTGTACGTGTGGTGGTCAGAGAACAATTTGCAGTGTCTGCCCTTTCCCTCCATCTGTGTGACCCAGGGAGCTAATTGACTGGTCTAATATTTGCCTCTCTCCTCCCCTAAGAATGTTCTGGGTCCCTCAGAGACGAGACTGTTAACTGTCACCATTGTGACATTGGACAGGACCTTCCCAAGTCCTCCTGATTTGCAGTTGCTCCATCTCTGCTGTGGCCTCACCAGATGCCCCCAGAAGCCACCCTATGATCTCATTTAGGTATAATGGCATAATTATATTGAGATGACTAGATATCCATATGATGCTAAAACTTCAAACCCCATTGAAAAGCCCATTCTGACTATTGTGAAAACCAATGAGCCAGATTCTTCTTTGAGAAGCCCACACTTCTGGGATAGGTGAGGTGGCTCAGTGGGTAAAATTACATGCTGGTAAGCCCACGACCTGAGTTTGATGGGATTCACACAGTGGAAGGAGAGAACAGACTCTCACAAATTGTTCTCTGATACGCACACACACACACACACACACACACACACACACACACCTGTGCATACTTGAACAAATAAATATGTAAATATAATAATAAAAAGAAGGCCATGTCCATGCTTTTAGATGTGTCTTGCTTTCTTCCAAAGTGCCTCTCTTTCTTTTAACCCTCGTGCTTAAAATCCATGTTAAAAATTTCTTGTAATAAATTCCAACTTGGGCAAGTAAGATGACTCAGTGGGTGAAGGCACCACCAAGCCTGACATCCTGGATTCAGTCCCTAGAATGGCAGAACTGGCTCCTGGGGTGTCTGTCCTCTGACATCCATGCATGTGTTTGCATTCATGCACGTGAATAAATAAATGCTTTTGTAAACTAAGAAGATATGTAAAGATTGCTCGGTGGGTAAATGTGTTCACCATTGAACCAGATGACTTGAGTTCTGCCTCTGGGACCCATACGGTAGAAAAAAAGAACCGACTGCTTTGACCTCCACACGTGTTCCATGCTGTGTACATGCATGCACACATGCACATACACAAAATAAATGTGATTTAAAAAAAAAAACCAAAAGCCCCCAACTCTACTGCACAGTGTATCATCATGAAATCCAGTTTTACGGGAACTGAGGTCCTTAAAACATGAAAGGACTCTGAGGGTGCTCTGGGTGGCAGTGTGGAGCCGGACTCTTCCTTGCTGCTGACATATATGAAGGCTGCCCTCTGTTCACTCACTGGCTCTGATCCCAGACAGAGGCACACACACTGGAGGTCATATTGGGTAGTGTTTAATCATAGATTCATGCACGTGAATAAATATATGCTTTTGTGTTCATGTCTCTGTGATAATTACCATGAAAACACACAGACGCACACACACACACGTTCTATCATGGTCTCCATACAACTTATGTAAGAAGTAGACATTTCATTGTCCCCATTTTTCAGACAAGGAAACCAAGGCTCAGAGTATCAGGCTTGTCCCAGTCATACAGAGGAGGGAGGTAGAGGAAGCCAGGTTGAATGACAGATAACTTTTCTTAGAGACCTGGGAACTTTCAGCTTCCTTGAGGTACTAGAACTTTCTCAGCCACCATTTTCTGCATTTGTGAGCAGAGAACAAGAGTGGGCAGGGGGTAAGAGATGTGGGTGGGCATGAGAAGAGGAGAAGGGGTGGGCAGATGGGATGGGGATGAAGGGCATGAGAAGCCGGTCATTTGGAATCAATGACTCTTCGGATCCAGTTGAGGTACTTGCAGACCTTGGTGTAGACAGTTGGGTGCTGGGTAGTACCACATGGGTAAATGCCCCATGACAGGATGCCATGCAGGGTGTTGTCACACATTAAGGGGCCACCGGAGTCACTCTGAGGATGAGAGGAAGGAGATACCATGAAATGAGAGCTGTCACTGTCTGGAGGGCTATTGTTGGATTAGGATACAAAAGATACTGGGATGGGCCTGGAAGGATGTTAGAAGTTGGGGTGGAAAGGGGATACAGACAGAGGTGATGTTGGCATGGGTGTCAAGTTGGGAGGTGACAATGGAAATGCAATGGATTTGCAGCTGGAATTGGCTCATCCAAAGTGAGAAGACTGAGAAAGATCAGATAGGGGTTGGCAGGGTGAAAAACGGATTGAGGAAGTGGGTTGAAAAGGGGGTGGGGGGGTTAAAGAGTAGGGAGGAGTGCAGATTGGGGAGGAAGGGAGAGAAGGCATAGATAGCTCTTTCAGTGTCTTCCTGCCCCCCAATCCAGGAGACAGACTTGCTTCCTGACCTGCCCTTACCTGGCAAGAGTCTTGGTTTCTGTCCAGCTCAGCACAAATCATGTTGTTGGTGATCACACCTGGGTAGAAGGTCTCACACTGCTTCTGACTAAGGAGAGTTGCGCTGGAACAGACCAGGCCCCTGTTGTACTTCACTGAGAACAGGCCAGTCACACAGGGCCCAGTTAGTCCTCTCTTCCAGACCCCATAGTCCAGCCTCAAGCCTTCCTCCTGCATGCCCAGGAAACCTAACCCCATCCCTCCACCCTTAGGCACAGAAATTCATACCCTTGTGCTCCTTCCTAGGCCTCCTTCAGACCCAGGGTGTCAGCCCCAATCTCTTCTCTCAGACCCAGGGGTCTAGATCCTAGCCTTCTCCTCAAACCCAGATGTCAGACCTCAGCCCTCTTCCCCCAACATGGGAGTCTAGCTACAACCTTCCTCTCTTATACCTAGAGGTCCAGGCCCTAGCTCTCTGACCTCACATCGAGGTGTCTAGACTCCAGCCCTCTTCCCCAGATCCAGGGCTACAAACTCCACCCCTCTACTCTCAGATCCAGGAATCCAACCCCAGCCCCTTGGTCCGGTTCATATTCTAGCCTCATTCCTCGGACCTAGACATCCAGGCTCCAGTTATCCTCGGTCAGATCTAGGGTCTAACTCTCATTCAGCTCTTCTCCTATTGGACCCAGGAACCCAGGTCACATGGTCTTCCCCTAAACCCAGGAGTCCAGCCCCCTCCCTAAAATACACTCTTGCAGCCCAGCTCTTGCCTCTTCGGGTGGCTGAGACCTGGCACTCCTGCCCTGGTTGAGCGCACCGGTTGGGCAGTTTCACAGGTTGCACGCTGGACATCAGCTTCACAGGACTGCTCAGTTTCAGCATCATGAGGTCGTGTTCATTTGAGCCTTGTGGCAGGATGGGGCCTGAGCAAGGCTGGTACTTGGGGTGGAAAACAGGGGAATCCGTGGAGCGCAGTTGCCCCTTCTGGTGGTCATCCCCAATTCGAGCCCTCAGTGGCCTGGAGAAGGAAGAGAAGAGAGATGGAGGCAAAGCCTTCATGAAGACAGAGCCTGATTTCAGTCTTTGGGTCAAAGGATGGAGAAGTGAAGTGGGCTCCTGAGATCAGAGGGCCTGGGAGAAGAGATGGGGCTGGTCCCCTGGGACTGAGGGAAGAGGCTGAGACTGAAATCCTGGGCCTGAGGGAAGAGAGTAAGAGTTTAAAGGTTGAAGACTGAGGGTTGCTATGCCCTCCTCTCCTTTCTTCGTGTCACCTGGTCCTTTCTCCCGGCGTTGCAGGCATATGAGGAGACTATAGGTCTTAAATAGTGACTACAACAGGCCCTGACTTCTGTGGACAGGCGCGATGGGCTCACAGCGCCCCGCCCTGGCGCTGCAGCTTGGATCCTGCCTCTTTTGTAGGATGGCTGACATCCCTAACCTGACCTAAGCTGGATGAATGCCTGGGCCCAATCCTCCCTCACTCCTCCATTGCTACCTGAGTCGTTCCTTACTTATTTTTCCAGCAATGTGCGGCCGTGAGCACCCAGTTCTGGTCCACGAGGACACCCACGCATTGGAACTTGAGGTTATGGAAGAGGGAGACCTGCCAGGGACGAGAGTCACGTGCGCACAGGGCGCCGGAGGCCTCGAGGTTCAGGTGCGTGTCGTTTCCCGGGAGCACCAGAGCCTGAGCCGCTGGATAGAGAAGTGAGACAAGGGGATCAAGTCTTGCCCAGTCCCTGTCTGTGTTTCGGGTTAGTGAAGCACTTCACAGGATTGCGCTCTAGGGGGCGCAGCTGAGTCGTGAGCCGTGGGAAAATTAGAGAACTCTGCGAACCAGTTGCTGAGGTGTGAAAGGGCAAGAGGGGTTAGACTAGAAGGGACGAAGACACCCCAAAGCTAAGGCTTGACTGGGAGTCGGATGAGGGGTGAAGCAATGTTCAGGAAAGGCAGGGACCTAACCTACCGGACTGTGACCAGCTACGAGCCTAGGCAGAGCACTGTGCAGAGGGAGTGTGCTAGGTAAGGGGCGAACAGAGGGGCCAGAGGGGCAGAGACACAGTGGAGCAGTAAGAAGCAAAGACCAGAAGACAATGAGGCGGTAAAGGAAACAGTCAACACGGTGGAGGCAGTATGGAGCAAGAGACAGGACACACAGAGGGGCAGTAAGGAACAGGAGACAGGAACTCAATGCGGAAGTGAAGAGGGAACAGGGACAAGGTGGGATAGCAAGAGATGGGGTCAGAACTCTGAAAAGCACTAGGCAGTTGGGAAGAGATGTGCAAGAGGGAAGGGTAGTTCTAGTCCAAGGATGGCAAGGTGCTCCAAGACTGCACAGCAGGCTAGGGGTACTGTAACACTACCTTTAGGAAGAGGCAGGGATTTAATGAGTCTGCAAGGGCTGAGGGGAAGGCATGCAAGACTGGAAGAGGGGAAGAGGCAAGGCAGGAGAGGCAGAGAGGTGGAGAAGCTGTTGGGAGTGAAGGGCCTGTGTTCTCTAACAGTTGGGCGCGGCATCTGCACACAGAGCCCACCCGAGGGTGGATCCTGCTTGGGATGTCTATGTGGGTGCCAAGCCCCCAGGAAGGCGAGCTGGCTGCAGTTGCAGTGGCTACATTCCCTCCACCTCCGGTCCCGGCCCTTCCCTCCTGTCGCCCCCGGGCCCCAGGCTCACCCCAGAGTTGCACCATCAGTAGCGGCAGCAGCAGCTTCACTAGGGATGAGGAGCCAGAGGCAATGGAGAGGTGAAGAAGCAGGACCCTCATAGCTGATACCTGGCTTGCACAGGCTGAAGTGGAGGCCTAAAACAGGTAACAGACGCTCGGTCAAGACCCCTGCCTCAGCACACCTGAGCCACTTCAGTGGGGCCCACTCCACAGGCCCCAGGACTTCAGTCCTCTCTCCTCTAGACGGGGAACGATTTATGACCCTAGCCTTTCTTGGCCACCAGCCATGCTGAACTCCAGGTCCACACTCCTTCGTGGGTAGGTGGGAGTCCTGCTTAGAGCCCGTGGGAACCTCTTCCTAACCTCAGAGCTGAGGGACTTCCCCATGCTGCAGGGAAATCAAGGCTATGAAAGAGTTCCTGCCCGTTGCCTGAGGGTCTCCACCCATCCTCTCGCCATCCACCTCAATAGGGTGGGGTGCATCCCGCTTCACCTGGGAGTCGCCAGTAAGAAGAAAGGAGGAGACTCAGAAGTGTCTCTTGCCCTGCAGTGTGGGCTGCAAACAGTCTTCTGACTAGGGATCCCTGGCTAGACCTTCCCTTTTAACCCTCAAGATCCCGGAAGTTCCCCCCCTCACCCTTCCCCTTAGGGATTCACTCCCTCTCTTTCCCTCTCCCTAATTATAACGTGGGTGAGGTTGGCCTTCAACCAGGGCCCCAGATTCCTGCTCTGGGAGGGGCCCTGGAATACAGGCTTCTGCCAGTGACAAGAATACCTTTTGGAGCTGGCTTTCTTGGGGGTTCCCCCATGCCCTGTTCTGAGAAGTGTTCCCAGATGTGGTGGGAAGATGGGGGGATTGTATCTTCTGGGAGCTTGGGGTGATGAGATGATGAGTGACTGCAAGGGGTAGTTGAGAGGGGAAACAAGAGGGGGAGAGGTATGTGCTGACAGGTACCAGAATGCGGAAGAAGAGGGAGGTGGGCAGAGTTCAAGTAGGCAGAAGGAAAGAGTGGGAAGGACACAAACTCCCAAGTGTCTAAACTGAGAAACAGTAGGCCCCTTGTGTCTCAGCGTGTGCTTAGAGGGTGGGGGTGGGAAGCTATAGCTTTGCACTAAGCCTGTGTATGAGCATCTTGTACCCTCCCTGTGTGTTTTCAGGTGACACTGGCAAATGAATCACACCAAGGGACAGGCCACATCACCTTGGCTGACACCCTCATTTTGGGTGAGGAATGGGAGGCTCAGAGAGGGCTGTGACTCATAAGAGGTCACACAGCAAGCAAGTCCATGGAACAACTAGAGACTGTTCTCTCTAGTTCCAGCGATCTCTCTCCAAGAGCTGAACAGATCGTCTGTGTTATCTGAGGCATCTTGTCTGTCGAGAACTGTGTTAACTTCAGAGGTTGCTCGGCTCAGCCTTGTTCAGGTTTTGCTACAGTTGATTATGTTAGACCAGCCACTCGGAGCTACAGAGCATCCAAAATGTGTTAAAGGTGACAGGAGTTTCCTTTCTGTTTTTTGTGTCCTTTGACTTCCGAATCCGGCAGTTGGAAAATGAGGGTAGCCTCTTTTACTACCTCGTACTCCATGTGAGAGGAAGCACCCTCTGTGATTACACTTTTGCATTTGCAGTTTCTCATGTAGAGAGATGAACTGGGTGAGTTCTTTCTGCCTGGCCAACAAGATTGCTTGGTGGGTAAGGGTGCTTGTCCACACCACCTCTGTTTGATCCTGGGACCCCACATGGTAGAAGGAAGGACTACTCCTGCAATTTGCTCTCTGACTTCTACATGTCCACCATGGCATGGGCCTCTTCCCCGCCCACCCCTAAAAAAAAAAAAAAAGAAAGAAAGAAAAAAAAGAATGAGTAAATTAATGAAAAACAAAACTAAACTAAAACTAAAAAATTTTAAACGTAACATAAAAAGAAAGTGAACCAAGCTTTAATGGGACATCGTGTTGATAGCTAAGAGTCACTGGGCTTTTAAATCCCCATGTCTTTCAGGTCTCAGCTGTAAGCACATGCCTCCATCTGTCTGTGCCCACTTTCATGTATGCAAAGTGGATAGAAAAATAGGATCAATCTCCTCTGGGTTTGTGAGCATTCCGTTGTTAGTAACATCTAAAAGATCTTTGGGGTTGGGGTGTGTGGAGAGATGCTCGGCCATTCAGAGGACCTGATGCTATTGCTGAGGACCAGGGTCTGGTTCCCAGCACTCAGATGGTGGCCAGGGGATATGATGCCCTCCTCTGGACTCTCAGACACTAGGCAGGCATATGGCGGATAAACAAATATGCAGGCAGATTCTCATACATGCACGCATGCACGCACGCACGGCACTTAAACACTCTGGGCATCAGGATGAATATGCAGTCGGCACTCAACAGAATCATTTATCATTTAACAAATATTTATTGAAGCCCTGGAATATGCCAGGGATTGTCTTCAAAGCTGGGAACAAAACAACAAAAACCAACCGAACAAACAAAACCAGTGATGATCATATCCAGAGTCACAATTTAGTTCAAGTCAGGATTTGGTTCCAAGCCCCAAGTTGATCATCAAGTTAGAACATCCCTACACTGTCCTCATGGTGGGTCGCAGAGAGTACATGCAAGGGTCCCTGCTGAGAACTTCTTAGGGCAGGATGAAGAGAAGTCAAAGCATTAAGAAGAGGCTGGAGGGGTTGGGTGGTAGGAAACAGGTCACTTCTAATTGTTCTTCATAACCTCATGGATCCAGTCAAAGTATTTGCAGACTTTTGTATAGACACCAGGCTTTCTGGTGACCGCACACGGGTCCTGACCCCAGGAGATGATGCCTTGAAGAGATCGGTTACAGACCAGAGGGCCTCCAGAGTCACCCTGGCACGAGAGGAGACACAACCTGTTAGAGTCGAGTGGGGTGCTCAGGACGGGATGAGGACGGTGGTGAGGGCAGAGGGCAGGTGAAGGGAGAGGTTGATGATGGGACAGTGAGAGGCTGGGAGATGAAGGTGGAATTCTGGGAGAGAATATAGATGGGGTTAGGGTCCAGAGGTTCTTTATGAGTGGCGGAGTTGGAAATGAGGGTAAGCATGGGGAGACGGGTGGATATGGTTGTGGTCAGGGCTGGGGATCTCAGTAAAGATGTGACAGAGGTTGGAATGGGTACGTGGCTGGAGACCCAGCCCCTGCCTGCTGACCTGACAGGAGTCCTTGCCCTCTTTCCGAACACTGGCACACAGCATGGTGTCTGTGATGTTGCCCGGATAGGCCCTCTCACACTCCCTGTGTTCAATGATGGAGACATTGGCACATCGCAAGGAATGAGGCAGGCGCACTGTGGGGACAGCAGTGGAGGGTATGAGCAGTGATCACCTGATTTTTTAGCACTTGCCCTTACTCATCTCTATGCTTGTAACCGTAGCAACAGCAGCGATGCTATTAGTAAATTCTTCCCACTGCTTGCTCTCTATGTGTTGCCTCTGACCCACTGTGGTAAGTGGACACCATTATTCTTTTTAGGATAAAACCAAACTTCAGAGAGGCAAAGCTACCTGCTTTAGATCCCACAATTAGATTTGGGAATCACACCTGTCTCACACTTGTCTCACACCTGTCTCACACCTGTCTCAGTCCTGAGGCCCAAAAGTGAGTCTCTCAGAATTTCTCACCTTCCTTTTAGCTCATCCCTTTCTTGACAGCCCCAGGAACCATGCCACTTGAGTGACTCTGATCTTTCTTTCTGAAGATTCATCTGGTTTCCCTTCCCCACATCCCATTTCCCACCCTGATCATGTTTCCCTCAGGAGCCCCTACACTGGGGGCTGGACGTGGTGCCCCATCCGGAAATGAGGCAGCTGGTGCCTGCGGTGACACAGCGTGGGGACAGGGTAAGTGGTTGCACAGCTTGGGTAATGAAGGCTGGAGACGACATCTTCACGAGCATTATGTCGTTGCGGTGATCCTTGTTGGGGAGGCTGTTGTTGAAGTCGGGGTGGGGGAAGGACTGAGTGGCCATTCGCTTCTGTTCATAGCCATCTGTCTTCTCCAGATTGTGCTCCCCAAGAAGGACTATGTAATGGCTGAGGTGGGAAAGATGTGGTCAGAGGTGGAAAGGTAGGGGGACAGGGCAGGGGTGGGGAGGGAGAGATGATGAATTGTGCCTTGTGAACACTCAGACCCATCCAACCTCCACCATAACTCACCGATTCATCCTCATCCTCACTGAAACCATCACCCATTCTAAGACCACCTCGTTCTTTTATCATCAACCCAACTAGATCCTCACCATACAAACTAAAGCCACTCCATCCCCTCCATCTTCAGACCAACTAGACCTCAACCATACACACGGATGCTATTTTACCATCTTCAGTCTTGATCATTCATGCTAACACCATACCATCCCCACTCCCTCCACCCACTGCTGCCACACCTCCACATGTTCTCTCTAGCCCCAGCCCCTCTCTCCATCCATCTCTCCATCTCCAGCCCCCTCCCAGCCCCGCCCAGCCCCGCCCCAGCCCCCGCACCCACGGCTTGCGGCAGTGGGCTGCTGTCAGGAGCCATTTGGGAGCGATGAGGGTTGCCCCACAGAGAAGCCGTGTCTTCTGAAAGAGAGCCACCTGCCATGGCTGGGAGTGAGGCTTGCACTCATAACCCTTGATGATCCTTGTCTCTCCCCCTACGTGCCCTGAAGGGGTCAAAAGATGAGGTACAAGCATAAGAGGAGGTAGGCTGGTCGAGGGACCCCAGAAATGAGAGTGGGAGGAGCAAAAGGGTGGGTGTTCTCATTCTCAGCTGGCACATGCTAGCATAAGACTATACTTCCAGGTCAGTAGTAGCTGTCCTAAGATTTTGAGGGGACCCAGCCCCCCTCATTCCTCCTCTTAGACCCACTTGATTATGCCTGGTATAGCTTAGACTAGTTCATGGGGGTGATCTCCAAGCAAGTGTCACCGTAGTTGTAGGAGGAGACTTAGAAATAGGAGAGGGAGACCCCACACTTCCCTCTAAGCCCCACTGTACCTGTTATCAGAGCAAGTACAATGAATCGGAGAATCATCATGGCCTGGAGCAGGGCAGGACGGGCTTCAGGTTCCCCTGAGGACAAGGAGGGAGACCTAATCACTTTAAGAGGTGATTGGAAGGGTGCCTTTTGGTTTTTCTTCTTTCACCCTTTGCGTTTCTCTGCTTCTCTGACCCCCAGGGGAACCTCCTGGTTCTCACAACAATCCCCAAACCTGTAAGAAAAGCCTTCTGCTTCTAGAGTGGCCTTGGGCAGAGGCTTGGATCTAGGCTACCAGCTTCCTGGATATGAGAACAACAAAGCTGCTGGGAGGGGCTTTGTTGGGCAAGGCTCCTGGCTCGCTTGGTTTGGCTTAAGCTGTCAGTGGAGAAGGAAGACCCCAGGGAGAAATCCTACAAGAATATTTTTCTTCTTCCTTACAGGAGAACCTGGCTTGTTCCACAGCTGGGAGCCCTACAAATGGGAGGACAAGGAGAAGGGGCTACCTACTGGGTAAAGACCTTATTTTTGATGTCCCAACATGCAGAGTATTAGGGACCTGTGAGGTCTGTCTACAACCAGTGAAGTCCCTCCCTCCACCTTGCTGAACTTCTGTGAAGGACAGCTGGATGGGCTAGGTGTGGTTGGCCCAGGGACTACAGCTGGCCTGACTGGCAAGGGTGGGAGAGAAGGGCAGGACTTAGTCACCGAAAGGGACAGAGGTCATTGAGTTTGGGGGCAGCAGTTTGGAGATGAGAGATACAGAAAAAAGCTAAGTGTGGCTTCAAGTCCCTTTCCATCTTCCAAGGACAGACTAGAAGGGAGAAATGTATCCTGGGACACAAGAGGTCTAGTTTCTAGGATGGCAGTCTCGTGGAATAGGTGGAGGTGGAAGTGGGGATGAGGGTGGGGGTAGGGGAACCTTCCCTTCTGTTCTGGATTCATTCCTGAGCTCTGGGGATGGGGACTAAAGGGTGCAGTTAGCAGCTGCAGCAGGCTGAGTCTAGGTGAAAAGGCAGGCAGGCAGGCAGGCAGGCAGGGGGTTGGCCCCTAGAAGGGGTGGGAGCTGGGATGACTGGGCTTCTAGTCCTGCCTTATTGCCCTGGGAGAGAGTTGTGTGGGGGCCCTTCCAGGGCAGCCTTGGGGTCAGGGAGCCGGGATGTCACCTGTCCAAGTGCCTTTCTTCCCTGTGGCTCCTCTTTCTGTAGGTATACCCTTTTCTTTTCAGCAAGTCTTCAAGTCTCAGCCCCACCCCACCCCTCTCTCCTCTGTGTGTGTGATTTTGGTCTCTTTACCTCTAGGCTTCTGTCCCTGCTCGTCTTTGAATCCCTGTCTCCTCTTGTCTCAACTTTTTGTCCTGTATCATCCCTTTCTAGGCCTCCCACTGTGCCTGTCTCTGTCTCCTTCTCTCTAAGGTCTCCATCACCGGCTCTCCTCCTGTGGGCCTCTCCCTCCTCACAGCCTAGGCCCAGTAGGCCCCTTGGCCTCCTTTGGGCCCTCCCTTCTCCTTTCCAAAAAGAGAAGGGGGGGGGAATCTGGGGCATTGCAGAGGTGGGGCTGCTTGCCAGGTGAAGGGGCAGGACAGGACAGTGGGGGAGGCAGGTCAGGGCCTGTGACTGCCATGGCTCAAGATAGAAGAGAGAAACCTCAGCCGGTGTGCCAGGGGCCCCAGAGCTCTTATGTGGGCCTCCTTCCTCTGCTGACCCTTTCCCCTGCCATCCCTCACCACCCTGTCTCCTCTGCCTATGCCTCTGGCACTTACTGGGTTCTGTAGATAATTTCCAGTCACTCTCCAGCCTCCTGGGCATCCTCATCAGATAGCTTCAGGTTCGAAGCCTCAGTTCTCCGGGCTTATGTTTTCATTTAGATCTTTCTTCCGTAGGCCTTCTTTGCCTTTCTCCCCTAACCAGATGTGGGGCGAGGCAGGGTAGGCCCAGGCTCTGCTGGCAGCCTACCGTGGCCTCAAACCCTACGGGCTCTGCCTCTTCCTACCCAGGTGACGTGGGACAGGTGACTCCACCCCAGGTAAGCTCAGTTCCCTACTCTGTGACATGGGGGTGCTGGCCCTGCCTTTGGGTGGAGTGGGGGATAAAATGTCAGGAGGATGCTGGGAAAGGCTACCATCCTTGTGCTTTTGGGTCAACACACCAGGTCCTCAGCACATCAGGTCTCCTCTTAGGCATTTTAAAGCAAGGCCCTCTTTTCTGCCTTCTGAAGAGAATGTGGAGACAAGACCAGTGGGGCAGGAATAGCCAACTACTGTAGCTGGGTTGTTTAATCTCCAGACTCACCTTGGACCATCTCTGACACAATAAAACATACTGGCATTCCATAGCAGATAGAACAGATGAATATCATGGTGCAGTCAGGCATAACACCCCCCCCCAACTCTGGTCATTTATAAATGATTCATGAGAAGGCCAAAAGCTGGGGCTGGAGAAGTGGTTCAGCAGTTAAGAGCACTGGCTACTCCCTTTAGAGGACCTGGGTTTAATTCCCAGTGGTCACACAACCACAGGTGGCTTACAACCGTGTGTCACTTCAGTGCCAGGGGCTCCAAATCTAATGTTCTCTTCTGGCTTTAGTGGGCACTGCATGCATGTGGCTCAGAGGCACACATGCAGGCAAAATACCCATATACATTAATAATAATAATAATAATAATAATAATAATAATAATAATAATAAATTAAGGCCCAAAGCTTTATTTTAAAACAGATTCTCACTATGTAGCCCTGGCTGGCCTAGACATCACTCTGTAGACAAGATTGGCCTCAGACTCAGAAATCAGCCTGCCAAGTGCTGGGACTAAAGACCACCATTATTCCTGAACTGTTTATTTTTGCAAGAGGGTCTCATAAAACTCAGAATGGCATGGAACTCCTGATCCCCCTCACCTCTCTCTTCAGAGTGCTGAGATCACAGACCTATGCAACCAAGTCCGGCAAAAACTCCCACCCTTTCCGGTTTCCTCCGTCTTATACTGGATATTAAACAGACAGGTTCAGCCCGTTACCTTGGTTGGATAACTTTTATTCTAGTCAGTGGTACAGACCCCGCTCCACTGCCATAGGTATACTCAAGGTTTCAAGAGCTTCTAAGCTCACAAGGGTGGGAGCTTGGAGTGGCGAGGGAGGAGACATTGGTGCTCCAGAAGGTCAGAGTGGTCCCTAAGCAGAGCTGCATGCAGACTGAGGGAGCCAACTAGTTGTTCCTGATGACTCTTCTGATCCAGTCCATGTATTTGCAGACCTTGGTGTAGACCCCTGGAATGCCTTTTTGACCACAAGGCCCAACAGATCCCCAGGAAACGAGACCTTGAAGAACCCCTCCACACACCAAGGGACCTCCAGAGTCACCCTAAAAGACAGAAACGAGACTGAGACTTAAAGAAAGTGGCTCCAAGCCAGGTCCTGGGAGAAAGGAGCACAGGTTGCTCACAGGAAGAACATGATAACAGGTAGCCAATAGGAAGGAAGATGCCACCCTGACTAGGGGTTCTGGCCAATAAGTGAAGAGAATGCTATCTTCCATGCCCAACCCCAGGAGAGGAGGGCTGGTCTATAACAGAAGAGGAAGTTGGATGGTCTCTGAACGCTGTGATAGAGTGGCCTCCTTTAGAGTGCCCAAGAGATCAGGGACACAAGTGTCACATGTTAACACAGTCAGCTGGTTTTGTGACCTTCTTCACCCAATCTCTCTCTCTCTTTCCTCCCTATCTCTCCCCCACCCCATGGGTAAGCCCAATTAGTTGGTGGTGGGCAAGCCTTGGAGCACCCACAAAGGGGCCCTGGAATAGCCAGTCCTGGCTAGTTCTCTGACCTCTACTGCTTGTGTTTGTTCCTCCTTCTTCTCAGCCTTCTGTCCCTTTCCCTCCCTCTCCCGGTCCTCCGTTCTGGCCTCTCTCTCCCAATCCCTGCCTCTTCCTTCCTCAGGCCAAGTCTCCCTTCCTCCTTAGTCCCATCTCCTTCTCTCCATTCTTTCACCTCCCACGTCCCAGGTCTGGGTCTTCTATTTTTCCTCACTTCTGTAAGAGTTTGTAGTCAGAATCCAGCTGTGGCTCAAGCTGTAATATTTGTCAGCAACCCTCCTCTTCACCTCTCATGGACACCAACAGCCATTCTGCAGATACTGTCTTCCAGCCCCTAGCTAACAGAGTTTCAGGTGCCTGGATCCCTGGCCTGGGAAGTGAGTTTACATTGGAGTATGGTGGCCATACATACTGCCCTCTCTCCTCCTCGTTCTGTGTCTTCTGCCTGGGAACCAGAGAGCCTGGCTGTAGGGTCTTGCTGTGAAACCTAACCCACTCTCAGAAAGGTATAAAAAGAGATACTTTTAAATGCCGTATAGACTCTGGTTTCTCTTCAGAGTCCTGTCATGCTCTGTCTCTCGTGCTGTGGCCTGAACACTCCTCAGCTCCTGCCATGTTGTTGTCTCTGTCTGTCTGTCCATGGTACTAAGAACTGTACTAATAAACTCCTTACACCCCAGCAGTCTACCTCAGTGTCCCTCTTCAGCCTCCTCCCCAACCCTCACCCAAGGCTTCCTTTCCTAATTTCTGTCCCTGGCTATGGTCACTACCCTGAGTGGATTCACCTGACAGGCATCCTTTCCGGCTTCTCCACCTGCACACAACATATTCTCCGTCACTCTTCCAGGAAACACGGCCCGGCATGTCTCATAGGAGACAATGGAGAGGTTGAGGCACTGTAGCCGGTCTGGGAAAGGATCTGGAGATGGAAGATGGGTGATGTAGGAGTCCTCTGAGATCCCTACTTTGAGGCTACATTCTTCCCACAGACATTCCATCCAAATTCGTACCCCTTCCTTCAACTCTGCTGCCTCCTAAACACTCTGAGTTTCATGACTCAGTTTCACAGTGACCCTTGTCCCCAGGTCATAGGCCTGGTCCCTTGACCTTTGACCTCATTACCTTTCAATCTCAGCCTCACTTCCTATCTTCCATCTCCTGAACTCATGTCCTGTGTTTCACTTTAACCCCAGATCTCAGTTCTGCATCTTCTAAACTTTCACTTCATCTCAACTTAAAAAAAATTTTTTTTTCTTCTGATCTTGGGTCATTTGACCTCAGATTCCATGACACAGAAACCTGGCCCAAATCCTATGACTTCCAAATACAGACATGAGAAAGATTCTGACCAGATTGTGATTCAGTGACTTCAGTGTCCCACTCCTGGTGGAGACTAAGCCCAGACACTCAATTGAGAATTCTAAGCAGAGGTTCTACCATTGAGCCACGTCTATAAATGTTTTCACTTTGTATTTTGAGACTGGCTCTCACTCTCTACCTAATGCTGGCCTTGAACTTGCAACCCTCTTACTGAAGCCTCCGGAGTACCTGAGATGAGAGACCCAGTGATACCAGCCTTATAATGACCTCTAATACCTGAACCCATGACCCATGATGTCCTGGTGACCCCTGGTGTTACTCTGACCTCTGGTCATAACTCTAACCCCTGGCTTCTGACTCGATACTGAATCAGTTAACCTCTGTGACTCTAAAGACTCCCACCTACCATGACCCTTGACCCTGTGTTTAACCCTACACGCATGCTCTCTCTGAAGTGAATGATTTGATCTCTTACCCTACATCTCTCATCCCTAAAGTCAAGGCCCTCTTACCCCATGGCTTGTTTGTAGTACCCCATCCTGAGATACGACACTTGGCCCCTGTAGGTGCACAGGAACTGGATAGGGCCACGGGCCGAACAGCACGGGTCAGGCTGATGGGTCTGTTCAGCCGCAGGAGTCGAAGATCATGCTCGTGGTTCTGATAGGCACCCTGGTAGCTGGGGTGTGTTATGGAGAAGGTGGTGTGTCTAAACTGTTCCGTCCAGTCCAGCTTGGTGAGGCTATGTTCCCCAAGGCGCACCATGTACCTGAGGGCATGGTTGGTCAGTGAGTAGCAGGCAGGTTGCCCCTTGCCTTTCTCTGTCTCTGTCTCTGGGTCTCTGTCCTCTATCGTCTATATATGTTGCATTGGTCTTCTACTTCCATGGACCCTGTCTCTTTCTGCTGCTCTTTGAAAATAGGTGTCATGGGGCAGGGGTGTCCTCAATATTCCAGCTGCCAAATTTATCCCCAGAGCCAGCACCAGCAGTGTAACCAGGGCTGTTGACTGAGCAATGGATAAGGAGGACACCACCTCTCTGTCTTGCATGGAACTTCTTGGTCTCTTGGCACCTAGGCTCCCCTTTCACAACAAAGTCCAGACCTAGAAAATGGATTATCTGGGGTCTGGGGAGATAGCTCATGGCGAGGTATCCTGGTTGTCTAAGAGACACTGGTGTCTATCAATCTATCTATAAGATTATTAGAACAATGGAATCCCCCTCCTACAAACATTCTGGGAGAAGAAAAAGGTGTCAACCAAGGGGTAACATCTCCCCGGAAGAGATTTCACACAGTTCTAAGAGCTAGCACCTTACAGGTTGAGACTGAAGCCCAGAAGATGGCGGGTCAATGGTGGGTAGGACCACATCGTGGACTGCATAGACATGCATAACATTAGCCCTCTATTTACACCTCAGTCTCACTGCGGGACCCTAAGATGGATTGGAGGGGATCAGTGGATCACTTTGTGCCCTTTCCAGTGTGTCTACATTAAGTAAATATCTTTTATATTATTAATCTGTCTGTTTTAATAGGCTCCTCAAGGAAGGGTGGCTGAGTTTGGCTTCTTGGGGGATAGCCTGTAACTCAGGTTCAGTGATACCCTGAGTCTAGGTGGGGTCTAGCCTGGGGCTGGTGATAAACACTGTAGGAAAGAGAAGAGCACAGGAGGAAATGAGAGAGGAACACAGGCACCATCCAGGTCCCACACCCACTGCACACCTCGGCCCACCTGGCAACACCCAGCTCTACTCCAGGAAGTTCTTCTGCCCCTCTAACCTGAGGAGGGCCCATCCAGGATGCTTACTTGCCACTGCAGTGAGCAGCCGTAAGGACCCACATGCGGTCCACAAGGACACCGCCACAACGCAGGTTTTTACCGTGGAACAGCCCCACCTGCCATGGCTGGGAGTTCTTCACACACTCAACGCCACCATAGATCTTCTCCTGGTCTGCCTGACTGAGACCTGAGGTGGAGTGTAGACCAGAGAAATGGGGTTAGACATGAAGACTGTGAGCGGGAGAAGGAGGCAAGGTACAGGAAGGTAGAGGCGAAGAGACGGGGGTAGGGGACGGGGATGTGTGTGGTGGCATGTGCTTGACATTCCAGCACTCAGAGCACTCAGGAGGCCGAGGCAGGAGGTCTGTCACAGGTTTCAGGAAAACAAAATAAAATGCATAAAAAGACGGGGAATGAGAAATAGCAGAGAAAGCTGGATGGTTCACAGACCCAAGGATACAGGGAGACAGCTAAGCAGGGTTGCTCTGTGCCCCATCCTCAGCACCAGGTTGGGGGGGCGCGGTATGAAACATTATCATGAGGGAAGTGAAGGACCCATTCCCAGGGCTGCCAACACCCCTCCTCTGCTCCTTCCCCCCTCCCTCCTTCCCACCCCGTCCCCCCTAGTACCCTCAACCCCCCAGTTCAGAAAACTTACCCACAACACACAGGAGCAAGAGAATGCTGAGCCTCATGGTGGGCCGCCTCCAGGGTCTGCCAGGAAAGATGGGGTATCTGAGCTCACCCTCCACTGTACCCTCCCCTCTGCCCTCTTTTCTCTGCCCCATGTCTCCCAGGCCACGCCTTCATAGTGTCCACCTTCTCACCTGTTTGCCAGGTCTTTGATGGCTTGTCACCTGTTCAGCTTGTCTCTCCGTCTCTCTGTGCTATCTCCCGGTCCACTTAACTTCCAGCCCTTTCATCTGCTGGCCACCTTGAGAGTCACTTCTCCTACTGTCCATCTGTCACACGTTGCCCCACCTGATCCCTTTGTGTCAGCTCCTCGGATTTCCGCGTGGTGGTGGGGACGAGAAAGACAGGGTGGGGCATGGCTCTAATCCTGCAGAAACTCTCTGCAGCTGATGACACATAAGTGAGCTTTGCCACTCCATGAAGACCCAGCTCCACTACCCCCCACCCCACCCCCAACGGCCCAGGGGATGGGCCCAAGGGACAATGACTCAAGGTGTCTGTGGACCTGGATTCTAATCCCCACTCTAGGGAGGAATGAGCTGGGAGGGTGGGGCCCTAGGACACCCTGAACAGGGAAGGGCAGAGGAAAGAGGCTGGGTACAGGGTATGAGGGTTCAATGGGGAACTGAAAGCAGAGAGAGTTCAGGGGTAGAAGAACAGAGGCCAGGAGAGATTCCCAGCCCTGTGGTTAGAGATGTACAATGTGGGCTCCTGACCTGGGCTCTTTGGGAATTTAATTCTAACTGAATTCCCTTTTAAAGCTTTATTTGTTGTTGTTGGGTTTTTTTTAATATTTTATTTGTATAGGTATTTTGCCTGCATGTATATCCATGTACCTCCTGTGTATCTGGTGCCAGTGGAGGCCAGAAGAAGATGTCAGATCCCCTGGAGGTGACTATGAGCTGCCATATGGGTACTGGGAATTGAACCTGGGTCCTCTGAAAATAGTCAAGGCTTTTGGCATCTGAGCCATCTCTCTAGCACCCTGAAGTTGTTTTTGATCTTATTTATTTGTTTTGTTTTTTGAGACAGGGTCTTGCTAGTCCTAGCTAGCCCTGGTACTTGCTATGGAGTCCAGGCTGTCCTCAAATTCAGCCAATCCTCCTGCCTCAGCCTCCTGAGTGCTGGGATCACACATATTAATGCCTAGATAGAATGTTTAGACCTAAGTAACTGTTACCTGGCTGGCCTGCCATTATAAGGAAACTGTCTCATAAGCTTCTGCTGTTACTAGGAAACTTTCTAATACCAAGTTGCTTACACATTCTGTTATGTTCTATGCCCTTGAAACCAATCATGATAGACGTCAGTAGAACTGCTTTAAATAGTTATTCACAACAAGCCTGGACCTGAATTGTTGGGAGCCGACTTTTAGCAGAAAGCGGCTAGAAAGCAGCTATCATCTTTGCAGCCATCTGGAGCCATATACCCTGATGAGAGACTTGTTTTTCAGCAGCCTACAACAGCTGAGCACACTGACAAACATCTTGTTTATCCCACATAGCTTGTTTTGCTGCTTAGTGAACCCAGCTGCATGGTGCACGAGGTAAAATGTCTTCACCTGTGTTCTCCTACTTGTGCTTATAAATACCCAGGATTTCCTTGTAATGGAGTCAATAAGAGGTGTGAATATAGTCTATGGGAGACAGTAAATGAGACTTACAGACCTTCTGACTTGTCTCTATTCTTCATGTATCTTCCCCTTCTTCCTCCAACTCTCTCTCTTGCTAGACCGTGACCTGCAGAACATGAACTGACCACCCAGCAGCACTTTTTACACCTGTGTATAAACTTTTATGATATTTGCCTTTATAAGCTGCCTCTGGGATGGAGCCCAGCATAAGAGAGACACCTGCACCAATAAAAGAAACTCTTTGGAATAAAGAGTTTCCATTTTGAGTAGGGGTCAAGTAAAGTCTAACTGCTTGGAAACTGACATCCTACTTGGCAGAAAGAACCATGTAAGTGGGCAACTGACATCCTGGTTGGCAAGTTAAGACATGGATATTAGACAAGGCACGTCCCCCGCCACAGTTGAATACCCCCTTAATACCCCAGCCAATGGGAGTGGGATAAGAAGTGTTCCTAAGAAAATCCCCCTATCCCTAAATCCTGATTGGTGGAATAACTTGGCACAGATGTTTGTAGATCTCTGGCTTTAAAAGCCTTGTAGAATCTTAACTTGGGGTCATGGTTTAGCTCTGGAGCCTGAATCGTGTCCCTGATTAATCAGTCTTGGGGTGCAATGATCACTAAACCATCTCTAGCTGACTGAGATCGGTGTCTGAGCCGTTTATGTGGTGATTCCCAGAACCCAACAACACTGTGCCATCACTACCTAACCTGGTTCCTGTGTGTGTCTCTCACAGACTT